>CM053786.1:919319664-919923414 GCA_028749045.1 Cupressus sempervirens
CACAAAACTTCTACATTTTACTCATATTGCATGCTATCTTCCTGTTGCCACCAGACTTCCTGTCGCAATAAACCTTTGTATTGATAATATTGTATATTGTCTTCCTGTCACCACTAGACTTCCTGTCGCCAACGTGCCCCTGCACTAGAAAAGGAGTCGTTGCATTTGCAAACATTGAGTCCTACAAATATGTTGTGTACCGCCAAGGTTTATCATCAGAGAAATTGCAATCCTTGTCCGACAA
This sequence comes from Cupressus sempervirens, assembly GCA_028749045.1. Lineage (NCBI taxonomy): Eukaryota > Viridiplantae > Streptophyta > Pinopsida > Cupressales > Cupressaceae > Cupressus > Cupressus sempervirens. The sequence goes on from CM053786.1 coordinate 919,319,909, forward strand.
TCTCTAGTCTTCTCTGTAATGTGTTCATGAGCAAATAAAGATATATTTTACTCCCATATATGGTACACACTATTATATGCGTTATTATTTCATGTATGTAACTTACCAAGTAACGTAGTTAACATACGTGGTACCTCACCACAAAAACTACAAGGCTCATTGGACTTCTTTGTCTTTGCCTTGCAAAGAGATCACCAAATTGAGAAGATGAAGTGAAATCCCCCATACTAAATAACTGCAAGAAAACCTGCCCACCACAAGAAACACAAACGATCCTGCAACTAGAATGTCAAGAAATCTCAAAATGAGCAATTATGAGTTCAATGTGCACTTGATGAAAACTCTTCAAAATAGGACCATAGATTTGTGTAGAAGACACTGCAATCTCTTCAATGAATTGCCTAAGCCCTAAAACAGAGTTTGTGAGCTGAAGTTGTGGCCTCAAAAGCACATTCAAAAATGTTGAATTTAGGGACTTGATAGGGAAAATTGGTAAGGAAGCCAATAACATGCTATCATAGAAAGATCTGCATCAAAATCTGCTTTGCAACAATCTCTTTTGCGCAATTTCGCATCTATATGACAAAGTTATGGCCAAAAAACAAGCAATAACTCTTTATGGCAAGGAGATCAAATTGGTCAACTCTCAATGTGAGATAAATTTGACAATTTTCTACCTTGTTATGGAATATCCTTATAGAATATTCCCAGTCACCGGGATATTCCCCTCTTGCCAAAATATTCTTTGTACTCTCAAACTATTTTGTCTACCACCAGAATATTCGTTATTGCCAAATTTAGGAGCCCCTGCATATTTAGTTGATGCTAAATATAGTGGTCATTCCACTAAAATAAGTGGTTGCTTAAAAGGTTGACAATTTTAGCAGCCAATAAAGTTGACATAGAGGTGGGAATCTGTACACAAGCATATGGACCTGCGTGCAGCTCCATAGAGACCTCTGTATAAAGTGCCCCTCTTCAAAAATATTGATAATATTTCTTTAAAAGAATCTTCTTCAAAATTGTAAACAAAATTTAGAAAACATTGATACCTAAATAGATCTTTTGCAGCTTGTTGATGCAAAGGTCATGCTGCTGTACAAAATTAGATATTTGTGTCATCGCAAAAAATATGCCCAAAAATTGGGGAAGTCGAAATTTGACTAATTTACTATTGATTTATAGGTTTTGGGCCATTATGAGGGAAATGATGACATGCGTTTGGCTCTACGATGCCTAGAATTTTTGTTGACCCCCAGTTTTTGCCTAATTTTGCATGGCCTCAACCAAATTGACCCAAAATTTTATCTTCTTTGATTTTCACAAATTGAGTGCCCATCATAGGGTTTTAGCACACTACAAACTTGATAACAGTCTTCATTTCAGACCAAAGTGCCCAAAAATATGTGCTTGCGTCAAAAAGCATACCCATGAAAAAGACTACCCAAACCCTCAATTGTTACAAGTTTGATTGATAGGTTGATGATCTAGGGGTTTTGTGACATTGTGAACATAATCATGAGGTCAATAAGATGTACAAAAAAATACCAAATCAAAATTCATACAAAAAGGCCAAATTTGGAGACTCTGCAATGCACTTGAGAAAAGAAACTCTCAAATCTTGAGAACAAGCTCACTAAACCCACACTCTAATACCATGCTGAAGTTTTCAAATACCTTCCACAGGGAACGATAGCAAGAAAAAATTGCTATATTCCTCGAGTGCAAAAAAGAATATAATATGCAAAATTATTTATTATGGGATGAATTATAATGAAGAGATGAATTATTTTTGAAAAAAGAAAAAGTCCTAAAAATATGCAAAAGCTAACTCGAACCAAAAATAGCGTACTAGAGCTAGAAATGCAAACTAGAAGTGCAATGTCAAGTTCAAGACTTGACAAGGACTAGTCATACTTCGAATAAGACAGAATTGGATCTACTTATAAATAATATGGAAAGACTGTGATGATTGTCATGCTAGTAGAGGATAGAGATTTATGGTAATAAACATCTATATGCATTTTTCCCATGTTTGTGTTTTAATGCATGGTTTCCTGAAAATTGGTCTACTAGCATGATGATCCCCCTTCACAAAAGTCGGGACATAAATGATTCATCAAACTATCGCACTATTATGATTAATCCACTTCTAGGGAAGCTCTTTGGTAGCTAAGTTGAACGTAAAATCAGTAACTGGGCTGAATTAGAAGGTAAAAGGGCTAAAGGACAGGTTGGTTTTAGACCAAAGCATTCCACTATTGATCATGGGGTTACTCTCTGATTCTTGGTTGAAAAAGTATGGAATACAAAGGGTGTTGAGGCTTTTTGCTACTTTGTGGATTTCAAAAAGGCCTTCGACATGGTGCCACAACACGGTGCCACGTGACAAACTTTGGCTCAAAATGGAAGAAATGAAAATTCCTATTGAACTTAGAGCTGCGACACATAGACTTTATGAGCAGGTCATGGCTAAAATCAGAACTATGGATGAGATGTCAAAATGCTTTGGCAGCGATATAGGTGTCAAACAAAGATGCCCCCTCTCCCCAACCTTGTTCGGGCTATACATCGACAAGCTAGAAGAATGTTTTGACAAGAACAATGGAGATGGGATTCAACTAGCTAATTACATGATAAAGTTACTCCTATATGTGGATGACATCATTTTAATTGCTAAAACTGCTGAGCATTTGAAAGAACACTGAATGCACTTAATACCTTTTGTCAATTGGCTGGGACGCAAGGGAACGCTAACAAAACCAAAGTGATGACTTTTTCTTTGAAAAGTAATAAGAACCAACAAAACAATTTCCTTTTGACAGCAGCCCATTGGAGATTATGGACGATTACAAGTATCTTGGATTCGACTTCCATAACAAACTCAGTTAGGAAACTTGTAGAGCAAAACAAATTCAGGGAGGATGGAAAGCATTATATTCTTTACAAAACAAATGTAGGAATGCAGAATTATGAGACTAGAAAACCAAAACGATACTCTTCGGTTGGTTGGTTACCCCAGTGATCCTTTATGAATGTGAGATTTGGTGCAGAAATATGTCAGATAAAAAATAGAGACAAATAGAAAGAAACCAAAAACATTTAATCATTTGTAATCTCAAGATTAAAATCACCGTTCCTTATGAGATCTTATTGGCGGAAACAGGGACTTTTCCGGTAGAGGTTGCTGCCATGGTTCAATTATTATGTTATTTAAAGGAAACTCAAAGAATGGAAAATCAGCGATGGCCCAAATTGATCATAAAAGAAAAGACTTGATAGAAGAAAAAACACGTGGATGAAACAAAATGGTAAATAGATGGAAAAGTGAAATATTAATAGGCAAGAATGTCCAGATAACAATGAGGAAATAAAGAAGTATGTGAATGAAAAGTTCAAAGTCTAATATGGTCAAAACAAAAAGGACGCAAAAATGATTATTCTATCAAAGAATTTAATCCTAAGAGGGGGCATGTTGTCGGTAAATTCTATATTGTAGCCAACAGGTAGAATTGTATCCGAAAGGGCACGTGATAGTTGAGTCACCCCTTCGGGAAAGCATATGTACACTGTCCGGAAGGGACTTTGGATCATCATGGTAATCATCATAATCATATTGTAAGCATTGGAGTGCATATTGCGTATATGAATAAAGTATTTGTTATGTGTTACATCTTACTGTACTACATGCGATAAGTATCCATTTACTGCATCAGGCACCTCCTTCCCGTCCAATGTCCATAATTTGATTGCTCCATTATCACAAACTTTGCATATCTTGTATGGTCCCACCCACTTTACTTTGAACTTTCCTAGTCTGATCTTGTTCCGCCTATTATACTTCAAAACTAGTTGTCTTGGTTGAAATTTATTCAATTTTAAATGCTTGTTGTGCCATACCTTATGCCTATTTTGTGCAACTTTCGTGGCCCATCGTGCCTGCAATTGTCGTTCATCAAGTTTATTTAAGTTATACAATCTCTCCCTCAGGCTTTCCATATCTCACAGTTTGTTCTCAATCGCGATCCTTAAAGTTGGTACCATGAATTCCGTTGGCTACCACTCCTTGCCATCAATAACTGTATTCTTGATTCTAGAACCTTCACTCCGTACTGCTACAGTTTTTATTAAGCCCTTCCTCTTTGTTTCCTGTGCAAACCGTACAATGTATTTTCCTTGTTGTTGGTACCTTTCTACTAAATCCGTGGTGCAATGTAACATTTTCTTTTTGCACGGTCCATTCATCGTATACCATACGGTATGTTCTTTCCTTCAGCTTGAGCCATAACCACCTTTCCTTCTTTCGCTTCTCTATATTCCTTCGAACATTCATTTTCCTCTCTTGTCTTACCTTCGTCGACCTTTAACATATTACAGCTCGGAAAGAGCTCGTAGTCCTCCATCTGCCAATGGAGTAGGCCGTTCACCGACTCCAAGTTGTCATCGTTAGACCCTCCTCCTAGTCTCAATACTCCCTCTTCATCAAGTTCCATTCTCTTCTTCATTTCGTCGTCCCCTTCACCTCCGCCCTCGAAATCTGGCAACGTTGCTTCCTCCCCTATCATCTGTGTGTGTAAGTCGATTACAACTCTTTGGCCTCCACGTTCCATGGATAGGGTATTTCATTTCCAATCATGTTTCACTTTCGCTTGCACTAACCAGCCTCGTCCAAGAATAGCGTCATACCCTTTTCTTTTTAACAGAATGACCACGAAATCCAATACGAATGGTTGTGTTCCAATAGTTATTGACTACGCCATCGAAGTTCCCAACAACTTGATTCCGTGTTGATCTACAGTGAGTAACTGAAATGTAGGTGGCCACAACGTAGGTTGTCCCAACTTTTTCCATATATCCTCCAGTAACACATTTACGCCTGACCCTCTGTCCACGATTGTGTCTGTAAGTACAGTTCCCAAGATACCCATCTCTACTACTACAGGGTCTCTTCCCGTAGTGAGTGCCAATAGCACTGGGTCTATTGTTGTCCGCTGCCATCCTCTCCTGTCTCTTTTGTTTCTTTCAGGAGTCGTTTCATGTTCAGTATTATCGTCTACAACTAAGGTGCTGCCCCTCAACCTCGCTAGGGGCATTACTCGCTAGACCCCCAGTCAATTCAGTTATCAGTTGTGGGAAGTGTGACCAGTTGATGAGACTTGGAGCTGCTGCAGGCTATGCTCCACGGGGACGCGTCCCCTGCCTCTGTACCCTAGTACCCGTACCGGGTACGAAACGGGGACGCGGGTACGGATTTTGGCCGTACCCTGTGACGTCCCTTTTTTGAAGAATTCAGAAACGTCCCCGAAACGGCCAATTTTTTTGGGCAGGAAACTTGGGGACGGCCAGCAGTATCGGGGACAGTTTTGCCGTCCCCTATCCGTCCCCGAAACTGCTGACCGTCCCCTTTTTTCCAGTCAATCTGGTAAAGGCAAACCATCCCCAAAAAAACATTTTTTCCTAATTTTTGTTGTTCGTGTGGCCTCTAGTCATCTTAAAGACATAATAACAATATGCAACCCATATTTGGTCCATTAAAACACTAACTCTTCTACTCATTTTTCGATTTAACATACTTGCTAAGAGGAAGGAAAAAAACATAAGAGCAGTAGCAGCAATGAGCAAAGATTGTGTTTAGTGAGGCAAGACTGCGTTCGGTATTTACTATTTACCAACTATTTTAGTTGGACTTCTCTTTATTTCATTCTGATTTCAGCATGATACTTGAAGCCTTTAGGCATTTTAATTTTTGCTATATATGTATGTGATATTGTTATAATGGAAGCACTTAGTATTTGCCATTTGATAATATTCCATGTATTTATCTTCTAAAATGTCTATGGTGAATGGTTTATCAATGTTATGATATACATATTTGAATTTTGTCTCTATATTAAAAAAAATCCCCTATGTTTTTAATCGCCGTCCCCTGATGTCCCGTCCCCTAAATTTTGGCTTCGACCCGTACCCGTACCGGAAACACGTCCCCGTCCCCTAAAACGTCCCCGTCCCGGAAACTCCGTGGAACATAGGCTGCAGGCATAGAGTGTCTATGTGCCAGAGGTGGAGAAAGCACTGGAGCAAGCCTTTCGAGAGGGATGCTACGCTTTGAGGCACTCAGAGTAGGTGTTGGTTGGACTTGAGGCTGTCTTGGTGGATGCATAGAGAGCTCGGGAGGAGTTGACCATCCAGTTGGAGGCAATAAGAGCAACACTTGGCTCAGTGTACCCAGGCGTTGGAAGTAGAGAAGGCGGCACGGGCGGCTATCAAGGTCAGATTGGCTAGGGAGGGTGTTGTGTTAGTAGAGGCTACAGATACAATGTGTTTTTGGAAACTAGTTTGGTGCAGGCACAGGAGGAATGTGAATGTGATGAGACAGAAAAAGATCTATCCTATTATTAGTCACAGTTACTGTATTCCATTTCATTAATCTATCTCGTTAATTTTGTAATTGTCACCCGGAGACAACTTTTCTTTTTTGGGGGGGATGATGTTGTCGGTAAATTCTATATTGTAGCCGACGAATAGAATTGTATCCGAAAGGGCGCGTGACGATTGAGTCACCCCTTTGGGAAAGTATATGTACACTGTCTGGAAGGGACTTTGGATCATCATGGTAATCATCATAATCATATTGTAAGCATTGAAGTACATATTGCGTATATGAATAAAGTATCTATTCTGTGTTATATCTTACTGTACTAGATGCAATAAGTATCCATTTACCCTATATGGTAAACAAGGCACGTGGAGAAAGCATATGTAGCAGCAAATATCAATTGGAAAGCAAAAATGCTCATAGCTCAACTTAGAATGGGTTCTCATCACTTGCGGTATGAAACATGTAGGTGGACACTACCAAAGAAAGAATGGGAGGAAAGAATATGTTTATTTTGCAACATGGGAGTGGTGGAGACAAAACAACATTTTATCATGGAATGCCCAACGTACATCAACATCCACTTCAGCTATGACAATATCCTAGCAACCGGCAATTTGGATTCTATTTTTGAGGAAACACAACTGAACAGGACAGTAAATTTATTGCTTCTTTAGGTCCATTCATTGTAGAAGAATGGACCTAAAGAAGCAATTTCAAAAGACTTAGGGTCCTCCCACCCTCTCGAGTGGTGTGCTTTTCTAGGTGGTCCCTTAGGCTACTTTGGCCTCGTGGACGTTATTAAAATTTGTCATTCATGCATTGTCTTTTTGCGCTCTTAATATAAAAGTCTAAATGGTTGTTGGCAATGGGTTACAAGTTGTGTAGCATAAAAACATAAGGCAATTCACTGTGCCGACGGATGTACTTGCATGATAAATTACAGTCAAATACCATATGTACACCATTTTGTTTGTATTTTTTGTACATATTAAATGTAGGAAGAACAAACTTATACACTAATAGGATACACAGGTCTTTTAGGTGGCATGTGTTTCATAATAAACTATGTTGAATAGATGGTTCCATAGCAAGGGTCAATTAGAAGGGTTAGAGTGGCAATTATGTAAGTAGTAAGAATAAGATAAGAGATAAATTTATTAATGTCCAACAAGAGACCACAAGTAAATTTAAGGGATTGAAGAGATTACAACAGGGCCATAGCCAGCAGTAAGAGCACCAATCAGTGTGTTGGGACTCAAAATTAAAGCCCTGATTTTGAGTACCATCCTAAAAATCAAGCCCTACAAGTGCTTTTTAATGCATGTGTACCCAGCTGTCCTTTTATGGACTAAGAGGTGTTTAATGTTTTTAACACCTTGCATTCAGTAAGTCCATGTGTCCCATGAAGATAAATTGTCATTCCGAGTCATTCTGTGAAGTTCCGTTTTGAGCAATGTCCCAATCTGCGTTTTTGCGCAAGTGTCAAATAGCGACAGGAGGCCTACTTTGCATCTAAATATCTTGCACCCAGTTATGTTTCATGATTCGCTGCTTTGGGAGTGTTTAGTCTCCATATCAAAGAACCTATGTTTCAAATTTCAAGTCATTTCGACATGTTTTGACTAGGTTTTTGAATCCCTCAAAGTCGGTAGTTTATTTTTGTCATGCTGATGCAAATTGTTTAAAATTTTGGGAGGCCCTATTTGACTTGTTATAACTTTGACCCAGTTGACCGAAATGAGATAATTCCTTTTGCATTGCATTTTAGAAGTCAGCGACTTGTTATGTTTCAATTTTAAGATTATGATAAATCTGTTTGATGAGTTTTCGAACGCGATTCCAAATGCAATTTGTAAAATTTTATTGGTGTCATAAAATGCAAATTGATTATTACCCTTGTTCGGGATGTCATAGTTCGGAATCTGTGATAGGTGAGATCAAATGGATTGTATCGTTGTGTTCTACTCTGAAAATTTTTTCAGTGTGCCAGTTTGCAAGTCTTGACAAATTCGTCTGCACACTTTCCCAAGTCCATTCCGTTTGCAAAAACCACTTTTCTGCCAGTGTTCCCTATTCTGCAAATTTGAGTAGCCCACTTTGACCACTCGCCAAATGCGCCCAGTTATTCCTCATGAGCCCTAATCCCAGATTTATATTGTCCTCATGACAATGAAACAATGCCCTAGTTTTTGTGCCCACAAGTGTCAGTTTGACCTATTTTCAAAGCCAAATCCGAATGTGTTACATGATATTCTGACATGTTTTCTTGCAAACAATTCTGAGAAGGCAACTTTGATGGTCAATATCTTTTAACTGAGAATTCTTCATGAGACGAGATTCGACAAGGTAAGAGTATGCAGAACAGAGAATCAATGCGTCAGATCCCAAGGCCTGGTCAGGTGTTTTGGTTAGTTTTTAAAGCCAGTCAAAGGACCCCTTGGCAAGAAATTGATAAGTTGCAAATAGATAGTAAAATGAGTTTTAAATGATCATTCAGCGATCGAATTTGATTTTAATCAAGATGGTGGATTCAGTAGGCCAATCTGAAGGATCACATGTTTAAGTTTGAAAAAAATTTAGGCGGACCCACTTTGGGGCCTAGCGAATTCCATCAAACTGATAAGGTGTTGGGGAATGGCGGTGTTCTAAAAGATATTATGACGATTCTTTTCATGGTTGAGGTTTTGGCATATGAATATAATCATGGAAAATCAAACGGATGTGCTGTTATTCCTAAGGAAAGGAAAATGAGAACGGTTGGGCCTTCACACAAAGAATTTAATGGGTAAGTTGTCTCCAATCATCTTTACGTGTCAAAGCAAATAATCATCAAATCAAAAGATCGGAGAAGACCACAACCATCTAGTCTGCCTCTTGGTGCACACAAGGGAAATGGAGAATGTGGAGGATTCAGAGGATGAAATAGGGTTATCCAGAGCAATAAAAAATGGCAAGTGAAATGCTCAAAAGTTATTATTAACCAAAGTTAAAACTCATGTGACAAAGATAACACAAAAGGATTTCAAAAGGATATTTGTAGTAAAGTCAATAATATGAAATCTTCCTCCAAAGAAGACAATGATGATCAACCTAAAGTCCATCGACTAGAAGAGGGCAAAAGATTGAAAATTGAAGATGGCATGTGTATTTCATTCTAGCACAATGAGGGCGATTCTTTTAGCATGTTTTGAAAAATTCACATATGGTGTGAGATTACTAATTGGTTTCTCACGTGACAGGGAGGAAACTCTTAAGTGCCAATTTGGGGGAATCGCATATGAGAATAACAGAGTCAAACCAAGAGAACCAGACCGTAGCATGATGAAATTCAAGGGAATGGGTGTTGCCTTTGCAAAAAGAAAAGCTGTAGCCACACATGCTCATACTGGCGAAAAAGACTGCTTGGAAAGTTCCGTGAAGTGGATGGAATCCTGACGCTTGCTATTATCCCACATAATATCTAGAGAGTAGGCATACTACCCATGTAGGTAGTTGGGAGTGTTCTTAGTTTCATCCTAAAGCATGTAGCAGTCCATGAAAATCGGCAATTGAGTTTTGACGACCAGGAGGTAGTCCAAGGCAAGCAGGACACCCTACATGTTAGCACCCAAAAGCATGGAAAACGAATATGGCATCTGCAATCCACATCCTTGATGGTGAATGGAGTAGTGAACCCACGCCAAATGGATACTCCATGTATAAAGCAATCAACGGCAACAGTAGAGTGGGAGTCGGTTTGGAGAAAAGGCATCTAGAGTAGTATGCTTTACTCCTAAGCATATTGACAGGGTCAAAACAAATGGTTTGGTTATTCATCTAATAATGTTTTAGAAACAAAAACACATCTAGCATATAAAGCTTTGATTTTGTACATCGGAGGCCTCACACTTTTAAAGGAGAAGCCTATGTGGAGGCCTTGTTGGAAGAAGTGTGTGATACGAGAATTGCATCTTATTTGCCTACGAACTGGATTCCTACTATAGCACACGAGTTCTCACTTGGGATCCAGGTGGAGCATCCCTATGTATTGCTTTTCATCGGGGAGCTAGGAGGAGAGTTTGGTTGTTATCATTTTGGAGTGGATACTAGTATATTGTTGAGCTCCCATTTTCACTTGACAGTAGAGACTCGCAAAGTCACTCATGGAGTGTGGCATTCATGCTGACTGAGGGTTTCAGCACACAGGGTAGCAGCACATGGCAGTTGGTTTTCCCTTATGGTGAGACTTGGGATCCTGGGATTCAGTTATTTGGCACATCGATTTCCATTGTACTGTTTCACCATTCTAGATTTGGGATGATGCATACCAAGTTACATCGGTTGAGAAGTAGAATCTCATTCTCAAGGCAAGTATGGGATCCTAGCAATTGGTTTCTGCAGGTATGAGCGAATTGCTTGAGGGCAAGCAATCTTTGAGAAGGGAGGCTTTGTAATGTCCCCTTTTTTTGGGACATTATAATTCTGTGTTGCCGGCTCACATCGCCTAGGTTTCGAGGGCAAAAAGGTTCTTTACGGGGTTCAGTTCAAGGTTTGGCCTAGACATTTCCAGTTTCAGACCCATCAGAGCAGTTCTGGCAGGTTGTCCAGATACTCACTAATTTTAGTAAGTAAACAGAGCACAGTATTTTCAGTACCTCAAAGTTGGGTTGGAAGTGTCTTGCCGAGAGCTTTCCAACGAGCTATTGCACGTGATTATCTAAGTTCATTTGATCAGCTATTTTAATGCATGATGATTATATGATTTACTGACTAAGTGACTATTAAAGTTCATTTAACTTGTTAATTTATTTAAAAAGGTACTATGTTCACTTAAGTGACTAGAGGACAAAAAAGGTGCTTTATCCCACATTGCTTAAAAGAGCGTGCATCACATTGGAAAAAGTGATAAAGGTACAACATACTCCACATGAGATGAATATGTATTCAAAACGAATATTAATCTGGGAGCTGGAAATAGTTGCTGATTATTTCTTCGAGGACACAAACCTTTGAAGAAGCATTTGAAGGTTGGACACAAACCTAGCCTTCTTACAAGTTGTATCTATGTTGTCAATCTCACTGTTTTTACTGTTTATAAAATTGGATCATTTGGATAGTTGTATGTTATTGTATTGCTGTTGTAAAATACAATAACGCATTTGGTGGTTATTTATGTAATTTCTAATTTATATATGTACTTTCTGATTATTGGAGGAGTAAAACAAACTTTTTCTGAGTTTCCTTTTATGCAAATCTGCTGGTTACAAATCGATTAAAGGTTTGAAATTTATATGGAATATTGAATTTCTGCTTGGTTTTAAATCTGCACTTTAATATCAAGGGTTTTTTGGGAAAATATCTGGAAAGGGATAGTTCAGTGGTATCAAAGTTGGTTTTCCTGCCAGCCTGTGAAATTATAACATCAAATAAAGTACAGCATGGGCTCTTGTGAGAATGGTATAAAAGAGATTTGAGAGCTTTCTTTGGAGTATGCTAGAATTGCATGAAATTGATGAAATATTGGAGAATACTTCTTCAAGGGTTTGTGAGAACGAAATTCCTCATGAATGACATTCTCTTCACTGTTGAAAGACAAAGTAGAGGGATTAATAGGCTGAGCACGAGGTCATTGCATTTAAGATTGTTATTGCCTGCATTTGTCAAATACTCAGTTGCCAAGAGACTTTGATTGGAGAAGTTTGTACTGTGCTGGTGCTTATTTGTAAAAAAGTGAGTTGCTGGGTGGTATTTGAATCATTTGGAGAGATTGTTTCATGTTGTACAAATCTGGTTAGGCCCAGAACTGAACCGCTTGAGCTGAGAGGAAGAATACAAGGACTGTACAAGTCCGTTATCACCAAGAACTGTAATACCGAGATCTGCAACTAATAAATCTCTATCGCAGTAGTCTGAAGCTATATCATATTGGGACATGCAAATAAAAGGAGCTGAGAAGGCTTCCATACATGCTCTCAGGTGGTCATACCATGTCTCAAGCTTGTTTGGTATATTCAAAGGGACCTAGCAAAGGTGGTAGAAGATAATCCTCCTACCGTTAAACCTCTTTTTGAGCCCAAAGGTCATCCTGAAGATGAAAACAACCCATTCTACATTCAAAGCAAAAAGAATCGGTTTGTTGATTGTGGTGAAACCAATCACTATTTACATTATCAAATTATCCCTTCTTGCTATAGAGTGCATTTTCCAGAGCATCTGTTAAGGAAAACGTCAGTATTCTCCAAGTTGTTAAGGCGTAACAAGGGTGAAGGAGTCATTCGGCATTAGGAAAGTGTTTCCCTCCTTTTCTCAGTTCACGGCAGCAGGATGAGGTCAAAAAGGTGCTTTATCCCACATTGCTTAAAAGAGCGTGCATCACATTGGAAAAAGTGATAAAGGTACAACAAACTCCACATGGGATGAATATGAAGATTATAATATTCAAAACGAATATTAATCTGAGAGCTAGAAATAGTTGCTGGTTATTTCTTCGAAGACGCAAACCCTTGAAGATGCATTTGAAGGTTGGACGCAAACCTAGCCTTCTTACAGGTTTTATCTATGTTGTAAATCTCACTGTTTTTACTATTTATAAGATTGGATCATTTGGATAATTGTATGTTATTGTATTGCTGTTGTAAAATACAATAACGCACTTGGTGGTTATTTATGTAATTTCTGATTTATATACGTACTTTCTAATTATTGGAGGAATAAAACAAACTTTTCCTGAGTTTCCTTGTATGCAAATCTGCTAGTTACAAATCGATTAAAGTTCTAGAAATTATATGGAATATTGGTTTTCTACTCGGTTTTAAATCTACACTTTAATATCAAGGGTTTTTTGGGAAAATATCCGAAAAGGGATAGTTCACCAGAGCTGTGATTCCACCACATTCTTCAGCATATTTCTTTTGTATGAACAGCAGTAGTTAAGCTAATATAGCTAGTTCTGATCCATTTAGTGGTTTTATGAATTGTTTTACATGCATCTAATTGTATAGTTTCAAAGAAATGAATACAAATGAGCTACAATCTCCTTATTTTCATTATGATTCTCGTCTCCTATCTCTGTAATCTGCAATGTTATGTGGTTTAGGGACAAAGAACTGAGACCCATTTGCATCTCCTTAAGGTTGTATGTCTGATATATTTTGTTGTTGGAACAAAGGGCCAATTAAATGCTTGATGTATTTGACAAGGTTGCTAGTTATTTGAGAAGAATATTTCATGAGAATGAGGTCTTTATGAACACCGATGTTTGATTCACAAAGTGATAAGATAGATCTGATATCTTGACATATGGAATATGTCACTGGTATCATAGATGTATGTGTGTGATTTGTGGAATTGCCCAATAGATAAAGCACCGATCAACTACAGGATCAACTTGTTCTTACTGCTGCATATTTGGGGTTTTTCTGAAATCAACATCATTAATCAAATATCTTTCCCTTTAATGTTGAAGGAATTAAAAAGGATGCCTTCACTTAGCTTATCAATTTCTTAGGTCATGTCATTAGCTATTTCATGTTTGGGATCTTTGCATAAGTGTTAGAACATTAACAGTTTTATCTGCTTTGTTAGATTCAAGTGTATGTTTTAGCACTGGTACCATATAAATGAATCTGAGGTCCACCCACCTAGGTTTTGCAAAGCCTAAAGTAGAAGAAGGGTCTAGCCTTATAGTTGGCCCGGTGTTTGAAAAGGTATGATGAAAATGGAAAGTAGCTGCCCTTAGATGTATCTTGTTCTCATCGGGGTAATTTGAAATCGTGATGTTTCAAAACACCAACACAACATCCGCGGAAAGAACAAAACAAGGAAGCAAAAAGCAACAAGCAAAAAGATAGAGCAAAAAGCAAGAAGAGCCTAAGTACTTCCCACATGCAAGAAGTAGGCAAGGAACGAGGCATATGGTCAGAGGCGAGGTCGCATCATGGTTCGGGGTTGTCTTGAGGAGCCGCTGAAGGTAGGGCGATGTTGTCGAGTATACCCATTACAAGGTCTCACTAATCTGGTGTGGCTCAACGAAGCATAGGATGTTGTCGGCAAAAGTGTTATGCCATCAGACTTAGTTAAGATGTCAATTAGTTTGTATCTGAAGGGTGTTCCATTATGATTCAACGGTTCAGTCGCACCCCTTCGGAATCTATATATATAACTCTCCCTTGATAAAGAAATCATCCAGTATTATCTATTAACATTATATCTTGTACTTGAGTATGATGTACTGAAGTATGGAAACATTAATGAAGAATATGCCTGATTCTTGAAGCATTGCATTTATGTCTTATCCTAATACTGTGATATTCATTCATCTAATTTGCCCTATACAGTATACATTTGGCAATGTTGCCTATTCTAAATCTGGAAAGAGTGATGCAAACAATGGCATATAAAGAATAGAATAATCAAGAACACCTATCCCAGAAACTGTGAGGACTAACGATAATGGAGTGATTGAGCTGTATGAAGGGGAGCATGAACTGACGACAAATTTCTACATTTTGTTCCTATTAAGTATCGAAACTTTCATACAGAGACAATTTGTACATGAATAGGTCCCGGAGCAACTATTTAGGACGAGTTGAACGTGAGTCCCATTGCAAACTGATTATTGCATCAATTTCCTCGACTATTTGCACAAACGTACTTGGCACAAGTGAAGCAAAGGGAGGAAGCGAAGAGAGAACGACACAGACAACAAACTCTCAGGAGCTTTCAAGAATGTAACAGTCGTGAATCAGAGGATCGTGATTAAACCTGTTGTAGGTCTAACCCATGAGCCCTTGATCGTGGAATGTAATTGGAGTGTGAGTGAAAAGAGCACTGAAACTCTGTAACGGTCACATAGACGACCCATGATGATGTACGGACACTATATATAAATAAAACTATTCTTGTTATTTATAATGTGTTTTTAAGAATTCATGCCAAATCAATTAAACAAGAATAGAAATAGAAGAGAACAAAATTATGATGATATCCACGTTGCCCATCAAAGCTTTGATTCTCAGACAACAAGTCGAGTGAAGGCAAAAGCTCAGGCAACTCGCTGACGGGTACTCTAGTGGGGTCACAGAGGGTGACCACGATGCCACAAGGGGTGCACTGAACGAAGAGCACAGTTCGTCTAACCATCTGCGATCAAGAAGTACGAAGAATTTACTAAAGGAGACACGACAAAGGTTAAATCTAATTGAGGAAACGAGGGAAGAATATCTAAATTTGCGTACACTATGGGTAGAGAATCCAGATAGAAGTGAAGAAGAAACCAACACAGCTCAAGGTGCCAAAGGAGCACGAGAGCGAGGTGACCACTTTGTCGCTCACACACTGTACGAACAAGTATAGTTTGATAATAGAACAAACCTATTTTCACAACCTATCACAATGTGAGTGCACAGTATAACACACCGATACAATTGGCAGTACCACCGGTAGTATGAGTGGCACAACCAACAGTCATGGCTGGGAACAAACAAAAATTGTCGAAGGGCCAAACAAAAGAGGATCCAGTACAGCATTGTCGTACATGTCAAAAAATTTGAACTACCAATGGCACCACTAATAAGGACGAGTGGATCAAACAGTTTCCTGCCATATTAAGGGAAGGAGCTATTGACTAGTTTTCCAATGTGGATAAAATTGGTTTGATAACATAGGCAGCAATGGTGAAAGAGTTCCAAATGGAATATAAACTACTAAGAGATGACAAGATCCTTGCCAAGATCTACAACACAAAATAGGGGAAGAATGAGTCGGTTAGAGCTTATGGGCAACAACTGAAGGAATTAATGGGGAAAATGGAAACTGCCCCAGCCGACGAACTGAAAAGGGGATGGTTCATCGAAGGACTTAAAACTTCCCTCTGAAAGAAGATGAAGATCGTACCCCTGACATCATATGATAATGCATATAGCCGTGTAATGGATCTGGAAAGTGAATGTAAGACTTACAAGAAAATTAAGTCCTCGGAGGAAAGTAGTAGGGAAGAATCAAGTAAGAAAGTAAATGCGTTACAAAAAGACCTCCAAAGGATGATGGAGGAACTTAAGGCAACGAAAGGAGGATCAAGGAAAACCGAGGAGGATGAGGTGTGATGTACGAACTATAAGGAAGTCTGACACAAAAGGGTCTTGTCCGAAGAAATCATTTTGTGACATCTGCCAAATTGTGGGACATTCCACCAAAGAATGCCCCTATAATTTGAGGGTCAGAAACCAAAATAATAATAATACTACATCATCCAACGACTACAAAAAGATACGATGGGGAGGCAGAGGAAATAAGAATAACAACAACAACTGCCCTCGGATCCAATGCGATGCAAAGGGAAGGCCAATGATACAATGTAGAAATTGTAACCAATGGGGACACTTCGCTCGAGATTGCAAGGAGGAAAATCCACAAAAACTGTGTAAATGGTGCGGACCAAGAGACCATGAGGACAACTGTCCGAAGCCTGGTTGCAACCTCATTGATGTGGAAACAAGAGATACAGAGGAAGGCATCCTGGCAATTACACGAGCACAAGCAAAGAAGACCACGTATCCTGACCCTCGTACGAAGAAACAAAAGGCTACTCGAAGCGAAGGTTGAGATTGAGAAGGAAGTAGAGGACTAAAGGGACCTAAAGGATGCCTCTAACTCTTCTACTCGAGCCACAACAAAACAAAATATCCTAAGGCAAATGATGCAATTGGAGATAATGGTGAAAGACCAGGACCTATTGGAAAAGATGCCACATTTAAAAGCAGCCTTGTTCTACAGCCCAACCATCCCAACAAATAAATTGGGACAGACGAAGGTTCCTAGAGGTTCCGCAGCGGACCCAATGATACTTACCATCAACAGCAGACGAAACCCAACTGTAGTGGAGATGGGCATCTTGAGTACTGTACTAAAAAACACAATTGTTGACGATGGATCAGCGGTAAACGTCCTACCAGAAGAGACTTGGAAGTCTAAGCAAGCCAACATTGTGGCCGCCAACCTTCAACTTATTGGGGGCTAACCAACATGGCATCAAACCCCTAGTAATGGGGCAGCAAGTAACAATCGAGACATGACCCTTCAGATTGGACTTCGCCGTAATCCCTCTCAAGCGGAAGGGATGTGATGTCATCCTCAAGAGAGGGTGGCTGGTGACAGCTAAGGCAAATCGTAACTAGAAGAAAAATATCTTGTCATTCAAGAAGGGGGGAAGAAAGTTTGTGATGGATCTCAAAACGCAATTGATTGGAGAGGAAATGGCATCCTCCTCAGCTTCGAAATCTGACAATGGAGGAGATAAAGGGAAAAGGAGTATGGAGCCCACTGACGAAGAAGTATTAGAGTTGGAGGATGATACAAATTCCATGGATGGCCTATTCCATTGGCAAATGAGTGATTACAAACTATTCCCTCCGTCATGTAATGTGCTCGAGATTGAGGAAGATCCAAATGAGTTCCCTTGGGGATTCAAAGAATACAAGGCAGGCGAAACACGAGTTGAGGAGAGTCTTGCCCATCAGTTCTACAAAGATGAACCGATACAATATATAGAGGCGAAGCTGAAGGAGATAAATCTCGAAGACAAGGAGAAGCCGAAAATCATACTGATGGGGGATGATTGGAATCCAGTATTAAAGATGACAGCGTTCAAAAAATTTACGGAGTACAAAGATGTGTTCGCCTGGACTTACAAGGATTTGAAGGGTGTGCCTCCGAAGTTATGCGTACACTGAATTCCCCTGGCTCCCCAAACCCAACCTATGCAGAAAAGGTCACGCAAGATGAACAAGAATTATGCTGCAAGGGTAGAAGCCCAAATTGAATGGATGCTCGAGGCAAGTATTATCTTTTCGGGTAGAGACGAGTGAGTGGGTTTCACCGATTATGATCTCCTTAAAGAAGGAAGTGAACCAAATACTATTAGGGACCTGTTGCCCATTCTGTTCACTGACAACATCCTAGAGGAAGTAGCGGGCCATGAGATTTATTCATTTATGGATGGGTTTTCTGGATATAACCAAATATTCATTGCAGAGGAAGACAAATTGAAAACGACCTTTGTAATGGAAGATGGTGTATATGCATACAATAGGATGCCCTTCACCCTCTGTAATATGCCAACGACCTTCCAACACATCATTCTACACATCTTCGACAAGATGTCCACGGCAAACTTTAAAGCATTCTTCGACAACTTCTCCATATTTAGCGGGCTGGACAAGCATATTGCCACCTTACGAGAGTGCATGGAACAATGCCATCGAGCTCATCTGGCACTTGACCCAAAGAAGTGTCAATTTATAGTGCCACAGGGGAAGTTATTTGGGCACATGGTATGCCAGGCAAGCCAAAAAACAAATCTGCATAAAGTGTGTGTGATAGTAGAGATGGAGGCTCCGATGGATGTGACTGGTGTCATCTTTCCTCCACCACATTGGATACTATCGCCGGTTCATAAAGAACTTCGCACAAATTTCATTCCTATTGCATAGGCTCACAAGAAGGGGGAGTCGCATGTTTGGGAGGACCAAGGGGAGGCCTTCAAGGGACTGAAATCAAGGTTGTTGGGTGCTCCTATTCTGGCATTCCCTAATTAGGATAAGAATTTCATGTGCACGTGGACGCGTCAAATTATGTCATCAGGGCCAACCTTGGCTCAAGAAGGCACACACGAACTCAATCACCCAATATATTTTGCAAGTAGGTTGTTGTCGAATGTTGAGAAGAATTGCAACACCATAGAATGGGAGGCCCTTGGAACGGTCTATTCTGTCCAAAAATTCTGGCACTACTTATTGGTGACGCCATTCACTTTTTATGTGGACCACTAGGGTCTTATGTACATAGTCAATAAACCCATCATTTAGGGAAGAGTGAGTCGATGACTTCTCTTACTTCAAGAGTTCACATTCAAGATCATCATACAACCAAGACATAGTCGTGATCGCCGACCGTCTTGTATTAAGTCTAGCGAGCCACCTATTGGAGTAAATGATGGCTTCCCAGACGCACATCTATTTCATATTGCCATTCTCCCTAAATGGTATACAAGTGTATGAGAGTATTTGTTTACAACCCAGATTCCCTGGGACATGCCTCCAAGGGAACAAAGGAAATTGTTCCTTGGGAGTAGGACTTTCCAACTAATAAACGGCTTGTTATATAAAATGTGTCCAGACCAAGTGTTGAGCCGATGCGTAATGGAGGAAGAAGAACCAAGTGTGCTTCGGGAAGCCCACGAAGGACCAATAGGAGGACATATGGGTCCCGATACGACAATAAGAAAGGTACTGTTATGGTGGCCAACTTTGTAAAATATTGCAAGAGAATGGGTCGTCGAATGTGATACTTGCCAACGAACAGGAAAAAATCTTAAGAGGGACTTTATGCCACTCAACCCTTCCCATGCCAGGAGTTTGGATTTTGTCGGACTTGTAAAGGCTAGTCGTGCCCAACGATGATGGTATATTGTAGTGGCCACTAAGTACTTAACAAATGGGTTGAAGCATGAGCACTACTAGATAACTAAGCATTAAGCACCACAAGATTCATTTACGAACAAATAATAACAAGGTATGGCATCCTCATTCAGTTGATAAGCAACAGAGGTGGTCATTTTGACAATCATGTCATTAAACTCCTAACCACGGAATTCAAAATCTTCGATACGCTATCGAGTCCATAGTATCCTCAGGCGAACGGCCAAGTGAAGGCAACTAATAAAATTTTGGTGGGAGTTATAAGTCTTGTGGAGTTGAAGGTGAAGACTAGGAAGAGAAATTGCCTTCGATGTTGTGCGCCATCCGTACTTCCTGTGAGGTGACCACTGGGCAGACGCCTTTCCAACTCATGTACGGACAAGAGGCAGTGGTACCTACAGAATTCATCATTCCTAGCCTACGAATAGCTATTGAGAACAAACTTGGCAACATGGAGAGCCTAAGGGAGAGACCTTATGCCATAAACAAGTTGGACGCGAAAAGGACGATGGCTCAGTGGGCCACAATCGTGGCGCAACAAAGGAGGAAACAGTGGCATGACAAACACCTCCAACAAATGAAGTTTACATCCGGCCAATTGGTATTGAAGTTTAATGGGTGAAATGAAATTAAGCTTGGCAAATTTGTAGTAAAAAGGCTAGGTACCTAAAAAGATCAAGAAATTGCAGCTAATGGGATTGTGAAGTGATGAACACTCGATGGCAGAGAAATCCTTAACACGGGATCAATGGCTCGAAGTTAAAAGTCTACCATCATAGGCAATGTAGCCAGGATTGTCGGAAAGGCAGGGGTAATTTAAACTTAGGTAGGATTTAACTAAAAATAAATTAATTAGTTTTTAAAAAATTGAAAAAGGACAAAAGAAAAACCTCTTTCAAAAATATAATAAAGTTTTACAAAACACAAGTGAATAAACTGGGGTCATTGTAATGTCCCCACTTTTGGGTTAAGGTTGAAAGCTGTAACCTACAACCATTAGTTAGTACAAAAACAAATATATTTAAAACCTTATAAGAATTATTGAACTGAATAAATATTAACCTAGAAACTACCCTTGCTACCCTTCCTAATCCTTCGGAAGAGACTCTTCTCCAATCGCCTAACCCTTTGGTGAGAATTTATCTTGATTAGGCAATAATCATAGATCTCTGATGACACTGCTTGGTATAGATCACACTCTAACCAAGTCTCTTATCTCTAATATATGTATATGTTTGACCACTATAATATATATATTGTCTCTAAGGGATTCTCTATAAATCCCTTTGTGGAATCCAATTTGGGATTCCGACATCCAATGGCGAATGTCCTCTTTCTCTATAAGAAATTTTGGACATTTAATATAATTTCCTCTACCAGATCTGCGCATTTCTTATAATATAAGCTCTCATTAAAAGTTAGATGCCATACCTCTATTTGGCAAGACTTATCCAAGACTTTGTTGTGTCTTCTTTGTTATTGAATAACTTGCAATTCCTTCTTACGTGTCATATCTATCTGTGAATGTTTCTTTGTTACCTCTGTCACCTATAATATTCTCTAGATTTATACTTTGTTCTCACGTGATATTGGTGTCTGAGATTTGCTAACTTATTATGCCAGATATTGAATGTGCCTGTTATGTTGTACGATAGTAATTTTGGTTTCCTATGCATAGTGGTTGTATGTACTTCAGATACTACGTGAATCTTCTCCCGCTCAAATAGTAACTTCGGTTTATATCGTCGATACTCGTAGCTCCAATCTTACCATACTGGCATGCGGCTTGTTTGACAATTCCTTACGTGGATGGTGATTGGTTGTGATTCCACTTCTTGCGTAGAAACGTATGCTCCTTTCGTTAATAGTGGTATTGGCTTATATATTTTTGGGTCTTTGTCTTACTCGACATGTTTGAATGGACTCCCTTCTAAATCGATGGTGGTTATCCCCTCCTCCCTCATGCCTTTTTATTTCTTATTCTTTTATATCCTCTGTTCAATGCTCAAAACTTGTGTGTATTTTCCAGTCACGTCTTTTGGAATAGGCGACCATTTGTTTATGTCGGAAGAAAGAATTTGCATCGATTATAATGGAATAATGATATATGTTATTAGATAGATTTAGATATTTGTGTAAGTATATGGTTTTATTATTATTTTTATTAGAATTTCGTTTATTATTACTTTTATTTAATATTGATGATTTCTAAGATAAGATTTCAATTATATATGGAATTTCTAAGAGAAGATAGGAAAATTCATGAAATTCTTGTATAGGGAATATATTATATACATCTTTAAAATATATTTGAATTTCTTCTTTTTTAATGGGCAAAACGAAATTAAGCTTGGCAAATTTAAAGTAAAAAGGCTACATCCTAAAGTTCAAGAGATTGCAGCTAATGGAGCCGTGAAGTGATGGACGCTCGATGGTAGAGAAATCACTAACGTGGTCAATGGCTCGAAGTTAAAAGTCTACCATCAAAGGCAAGGTAGTCAGGATTGTCAGAAAGGTGGGGGTAATTTAAACTTGGATAGGATTTAACAAAAAATTGATTAATTGATTTTTTTAAAATTGAAAAAAAAAAAAAAACTCTTTCAAAAAATATAATTTGAAGTTTTACAAAACACAAATGAATAAACATGGGTCGTATGACCACACATAAGTCTATTTTGTACGGCATTAACAAAGGACCCAAGCATTGACAAAGTACCTGAAGCAATGACATAGTGAGGAAGCAAACAGAGTACCTGAAGTGCTAGAAAGTACTTGAGGCACATATATATATCATACAGTACTAAGGAGTTGGGTAGATTAAAAGCGGCTTACACATATTACTATCATCGTACGACCATACGGCCTTGAAGATTTGAATCAGCTATTGTAACTCTACTGTACAATGGCTAGTGGAGCAAGCCACAACATTAGCACCTTATGGCCGAAGGGACACTAATAGACACCATGGCAAATAACATATGTCATACGATCCCCACCATATGATCAATCTGTATGGTCAAAGGGAAAACTGTGGGCTTATTAAGGAGGCCAAATAATATCGTACAGCCATATTGGTTGAAAGTGCCCAACTATTTTTATCAACACTACCGTACGGTGTCATGAAGCATAATTTCGATTATAGGAAAAAGAAAAGCAAAATCGAAGGCGAGAAGTAACGTACAGTGTACGGAACAAAGGGGACAGAACAAATACAGCCAAGGGAGATACCACACAGGGACAAAACCAAGCTACCATCCATTATTTGTGAACGCCATAATACGTGAGGCACCGAAGGCAAATGAATAAAAGCCCGTACAGTATTGGAAGAACAGAAGTATGTAAATCAAGAAGGCAAATCCACAAGTGAGGTGAAAAGGTGCAGTCGTAAGCAACTAGGAAAAACACTAAAGTCAAACTTGGAGGAGACAAGCCCTAACCATTTGGTTTCCTCTCATCTGTGCAAATGACAAATAAAGAAATGGTTATGGACAAACAAGAGCCCTGTAGAGAAAAACTATAGATGCAAGCCAGTGGGTCAAGTTCGACCAACACAATGTCAAGGAATACGCAGATTCTACCGTCTAGAGTGAAAGTTGTAAGAAAGGTGGACAGAGGGAAAAACAGCATGGCCAAAAGCATCCACGCCTACAACATCCCATGCAATGCCTCAAAGCATTCAGTTCGAAGGATCAAATGGGTTGGAGTACAGGAAGTGGTGGCAGGAAACTCTAGACGACGATTTGGTAAAGAAAAGCATAAGGAGGCTGAAGGTGGAATTGGCCATTAAAATACTTGTTTTCTGCATTAAGGATTTTGAGGGTTTCTTGTGAATAATGATCGAAATCTATGACAGGCACTCGAAAATGAGTAGCTTTTCATATCTTAACCATAGAGATCTCCTCCAAAGTGCAAGATTTCAAGAGAGTCTTTGACATACCCAAGTATGCGGAAAGAGCCAAGAAGATTGACCTAAAGGCGAAGAAACTAACACAGGAGACAAAGGAGCGATTGGTCACCCTAGTATGCAAAGACCTCTTTGGCACGAAGAAACAAGCTATGACGCAGACTTTCAAAAAAGACGAAAAATCAGACATCAAGAAGGACCGTAGCGTTGCATGATGGACCTAGTGAAGAGTAGATTGACAAGGTCTAGCCGCGCTTCAGACATTTCATTCTCGTAGGTGGCATTAATGAACGGGATTATGACAGGAAGGGTATACGACTGGGCCGCGCTACTTTCAGAGCATATGTATGAGTTCATGACATTGCAGCATAAAACATTCTACATGTCGCACTACGCTATTGGCCTGTTTTTGGATGCCACAACACGATTGATTCCAACCGACAAGCTTGGGATTAATTCGAGACCTTTGGCTCCAAGGGAACCTCCTATTATGCAATGGTGCCATTTGGACACGCTAGGTGGCCGGAAGGCAGTGGCAGGGAAACAGCACAAACAAGAGGTGGATTCTGAATCCGACCATGGGAACATGGACAGTGGTAGACAAGATACTTCATTTGACAGTGACAGCAACAGATGAGGGTGACAGCACGCAGATGGAGGAGGTCGAGATCATTACCGCTACACCATTATTATTTCTACGACCCCTTCTCTCCCCAATAGCACATTTGACCACAGGGAGCATACACAATCCTGGGTTTGGATAGATTAGGCAACCCATCGATATGACTTTGACTACAGCAGTGGCTGAGATAGCACCCTCAGAGATTCCTAAGTCAGCAATAAATCCCGAGGCAGTAGTCATACCTCAACCCGTTCATATACCAAAGATAGAGTCCTACATCTCACCAGCTAAGGCTTTATCGAAAGAGGTGATGGAGGTGCCCAAGCAAGAGCAGCATAATAGCCAAGCGGTGCCACATGTTCGGTTAAAGGTGATTGGGTCTTATGTTGTTGTCACAATAGATGATGCATTGCTGGCTAGCCCAACTAGAGAGGATACCGATCGGGCATGTACAGTGCAGGACTTGCGTACTTATTTGAGGAGGAGGTTCAACAAAACCCCAATGGCACGAGCATCTAGCATGCTTTCACCTATGACAGAGATACCTGAGGTAGAGGGTAGGGAGCCCTGTCTCCCTTCTAGTTCTTCCGACAAAAGAGAGCCACCCCACCCCTACAAATGAGCAACCACCACCAGTAGATAGTGCTCAAAGGATGTTGGAGGCAGTAGAGATGGATATGGGTACACAAGAGCAGCCGACATCAGAATCATCCACAATTCTGGAAGAATTTGTTGAGACATAACTAGCAGATGTAGTGACCTAAGATCGCTAAGTGGTGATCGCGACTAGGGTAGTCTGGGAGTTCGAGCATGTTCTCTCATTTATGAGAGTTGGTTGTCATGCTGCATTTACGGCATGTTTTGAGGCACAAGGATGGCCTAACACTAAGACTTCCGAGATGAGACAAGATTGGCTTGTTGGAGGGCAAGTAGTGGAAAGCCAAGTTGAGTCCCTTACTAGCAAGATAGTGCAAGGGTATCGCGACACCTACTATGCTCTACAAGGGAGTAAGGCAAATCAGGTAGTAGCAAAGAAGGCTTGGGAGGAGACAGCTATCCGATTGGTTGCAGCAGAAGGGCACTTGGCTACCCAAAGGTAAACATGGGAGTCAGAGTGGGTAGCGCTCATTGCTCAGTTAAAGGCAATAAAATTGGAGAAGGAATCTGAGAGAACAACATTTCTCACTCAGCATGAGAGCGTAAAGGAGGAAAAGAGTCTGCTAGAGGAGTGTGCAGCAAAAGAGATAGAACTTGGTTGTATTGCTGATATGATAAATGCAGCACTCAAGATTCAGATGCAGGCTAAGGCAAATTTGTAGACAAGGACCGGGAAAGTGCGAGAGTTGAAAGCAGGGTTGTGAGCCCAAGCATCTACACCCCCAGGGATGCAGGCTCCTTCCTCTTACTTAATGTTCTGATGTCTTGTATATAGTAGCTTTATCTCCATTTTTGTATGTCGTCCAAAGACTTTTTTTTTTTTTTTTGGGGGGGGGGGATGGGTGATGTTGTCACCAAAAGTGTTATGCCATCAGGATTAGTTAAGATGTCAGTTAGTATCCAACAGGTGTTCTGTTATGACAAGACAGTTCGGTTACACCCCTTTAGAATCTATATATGTAACTCTCCCTTGAGAAAGAAATCATCCAGTATTAACCATTCACGTTCTATCTTGTACGTGCATATGATGTACTAAAGCATGGAAACATTAGTGAAGAATATGCCTAATTCATGAAGCATTGCATTTATGTCTTATTCTTGTTACTGTGATATGCATTCATCTAATTTACCCTATACGGTAAACAGTGGAAAGGACAAGCAACCTCTTTGTTCAACGGGCAAGAGGCCCAAGAGTGAAGGAGGTGATAAGGTGATCAAAATCCTATCTCAGCGGACACTAAGAGTCGAGAGTATGAACACAGAGTTAGAGACCGTTGATCAGTGTATCTAAAGAAAGAGGATAGGCTCACGCACCCTCTAACTAAGCAGTAGAATCCCCCCTAATCTCGTAGTAAATAGGGAAACAAAAAATAAAATGTGTCTCAAACTCCACCTACCCAAGAGGACAAAGGCGGCAAATCCTGTCCTCTCTCTCAACCTGATGATTCGTTGGAATGATGCTATATCTTGCACAACAATCATTACAATAAGCATTGTAAAGGGGTGTAAAAGGTTGAATAAGAGGGCTATGAAGTAACTTATCTCTATGACTCTAATCATGATGGTTCCAATACAAAGGGAAACTAGAGCCATTTCTCAAAAGACAACCCCAAGACAATGGAAAAAGCAGATGTTCAAGACAAGGCAAGGTTCTCAATGATTGGAGACCGATAATTTTTAATATGATAAGTCTTCTTCATGTTTTGATAGCTTGGTGAATAATTGCCTTACTATAGCAAATGCATAAGTGAGCAACGATAGTCAATTGTATGATGCATGATCAAAGAGATCTTTAAAAAAAATCATTGGTGTTGTTTCAAATCACAAGAATCAAGCAAGAAGTGATGGTTTACCATCTCAAAGGTCAATATTTACCCCATAAACCTTTTTGAAGCCATCCGCCCACCAAGCTTAGTAATGCTCCTTTGTTGGTCGAGTATCTAAGATTGAGGGTTGTAAAAAATCTGAGATGCCTTTAACAAAGTGAAAAACAACCATGAAGAGGGTCGAAAATCAGAGAAGAACAGTCACAAGTTTAGGCATGCATCAAAAATTTGCAAATCGTCGCCCAAGAATGGCATCACTATAGATGTGTTTTACAAACAAAGGATCACGAAAATGGAGGAGTTATGGTCATGCGTACGAACCAGAGATAAAATGTACAAGCCAAGGAAAAGAACTCATATACGAACCTAACAAAAAATAACTCTAAGTCAAAAATCTTATTTGAGTTTTTCAAAAAAAAAATACATCGCCCAAAAACAATGCAAAAAAAATCGTTTTTCAAAAGTCAAGGAAATTTTTCATTCCAAATTTTTCGAAGTATTTGCTCTAATACCATATTACAAAGTAACTAGTAAAATATTTGCTTATTATTAACAGTGATCAATAGATCATTATATACAAAAGAATAAATGATGTTCCCATAGGAAACAATCGTCAAGAACAAAAACATTACTAACAACTAACTAAAAGCTAAATATTAGAAACATTCTAATATTTACATTAGATTACAAATAAGTAACCATTAACTAATAATAGACAATAATATTTTTTTCAACTATCATTGATTCATGTTGACAAGGGTTAGTAATCCAAGTGTCTTCTTGTCATTCATTTTGTCATCAACAATGAAGAGTTCTCCTTAGTGGCATGGCCTTTGGAATTGTGTCACTGCATGCTTAATAGTTGTCATCATTATGCCTCTCGCATGCGCAACTGAGTTGAAGATGTTGAAAATTGTAGCTGCAATAGAGAGCTTTATCTCTAATTTTGTGTAGTCCTTGCCCCTAGTTCACATTTTGTTTTAATTGCCAAACTCTTTTAGGCCAGTTTTATACTTCATGTTTAGTAGCATTACTTTCAGATTATCAGATATTGTTTTACATTCAATTTATTATATGATGAGATTACTTGGTAGTCTATATTTCATGCATGTATGATGATTATTTAGTGTTTTCAGTTATCAATGATGATTAGTTAGATGGCTTATTATCACATGTGCTTTCTTATGGATACTTACCCCATACTGCATGTGTATGGTGTGCGTGTTTGTTTTCTTTATGTATGATGTTTCTGATGTGGTTAAGGAAGGGAGTAGTAGTTACCTGCTAGTCGGGATCTACACGATGCACCACTTCTTACCATTGTCTGTTTAGCTTAGAATATTGTGTCTGTACATGCGTGGATTTTATGCAGGTTGTAGGTACCGGGTATCGACTTCCCTGAATTGCCAGGATGAGCGTACCCTATCGCATTATCTCAATGGTAAGAGAGGGGAGATAAACTCTTAAGTCCAAATCCTAAACCCTTTAGCCATTTTGTCCTAATTGATAATTAGGACAAGTATCCGAGTTGAGTACCCTCCGAATGCGTCAGATGACGTTAATTCGTGATTATAACCCTTTTGTTTTATTTAGTATGTATTTTTCTATGATGGGTTTTCGTAGGTTGCTTTATGAGTTCTTAGTGTACTTTTTATTAATTAAGTTTAATTAAAAGGATTAATTAATGATTAAATTTAATGGAAAATTATTATGACATTTAATATTTAATTATATTTAATTAATTGAGAAATTAATTAAATAAAAAGAATTAAATTTGGAGATAAAAGTTTAAGGATAAATTTAGAACGTGATAATATTTATTTAATTTAATAATAATATATTTAGAGTTCATTTTTAAACAAATGCTAAATATTATTATTAATTGAATTAATAAATATTTTATCAATTAAGTTTCTAAAATAAATTAAAAAGAGAAAATATATTAATTATTAAAAAGTTGTAAGATTTCATGATGCAAGCATGAGTTGAAAATATAAAAGAAATAAATTAAAAGATAATATAATAGATATAAAAATATTATTTTAATTTCATAAAGTGTGCATGAGATTAAAGTAATAAAGATTAAAAATAGAAGTCGAGTGGAAAATTAAATAAAGTTATTTAATAATTCAACTTAATGTGCATTAAAAAGATAAAGAAAGTTAATTTTGGAGTTAACTCAGTTGAGCAAAGAGTCCTCTCGGGTGAACACACAATTAGTGCCCCGATTTGAGGAGAAAACTCCTTATCACAACTTTGGGGGTTCATTTTTGGGAGACACACAAATTTGGACAGGGAATTTGGGAAAGAATTTTGGAGACAGGAATTTTGGTAGACAAAATTTAGAGACAAATTTGGACACAAATTTTGGAGGCAAATCTTCTCAAAATTCTCGTGCATTTGTGTATTAACATCAAGTTCAGGTAGGGTCTTGTGTTTTGATCACTGATTGAATTATGCAATTTGATATTCCTATCTACTCTGTGATTGTAAAAACTTGTCTTCTCAAATGTGTCATTCCTTCGTTTTGGATCTTTTGCTATTTGATTTCATTTGTAAATCTAGATTGAAAAAAAACTATTCAGGAACCTCATTCAACAAAATTAAATTGGGATTTGGGTTTGAATTAAAATGGAGTAGAGAGAATTAATTGGGGAGAATTTTGAGAGTAAAAAGAAATTTCTAGATTGGAAATTTTAAAAAAAGATGTTTGTAACTTCCTATCATGTTAATATTGAAAAATAATTATTAAAAAAAATAAAAAATTAATTAATTAATAAATAAAAATTATGTGTGAATTTAATTTTATTAATTTTTAATAAAATTTAAATTGAAAAAAATATATAAAAGATAATGTTTGATTTATAGCAAATTTTAATAAATATAAAATTATAAAATTAAACAGTATATACACTTTTTACACAATTTGGTGATGGAATTATTTTTAATGTTTAAATTAAACATAAATAAGTTTTTTTTTTTAAATGCATACATATATATATATATATATATAAAGCTTACCTCCCAACCACTTACTATGCTGGCGGCTTTGAAATCCATGCTGCGATTTAAATCGCATGACTTGTGTTTAAGACTTTTGAAATTGTTTGATATTTTATTTAGTTATAAAGTTTTAAGTTTTATAACACTTAGTTTATATGATTTTTTGTTAATATATATATGCCCCTTCTTAAAAAAGTTTAAACTCGATTTTTTTTAGTATTATAAATTTGTATTTTTATTTAATATTAATTATTATTTGAATTAATTTTATTTATTAAAAAGGTTTTAATATTATTTATAATTTTATTAATAAATTTTAATTAATTTTATTTAATAATGTTTTAATAATATTGTTTATTAATATTTAATAATTTTAATATTAATGCAATTTAATATAGTTTTTGTAAATATTAATTTATTAATAATTTTTGTTTAAATATTAATAAATTGATAAGTAATCAAGATATTAATATAAGTTTTTAGACTAACAATTATTAATTAATTTAATTAGTTTAATTAAAGTTAATTAATGATGGATATTGTTTAATAAAATTGTAGAATTATAGTATTGATTTAGATTAGGCTAGAATTTCTTATAAAAGAAAATAACCAATAGTTATTATTTTAATGAGTTAAGTGAATAATTATCTTTTGGTTAATTGTAGAAAATTGACTGAAAACATGGTGGGAGGATAATTCTAGTTTCATTCGAACAAGTGAATGAGTCAACTTGTAGGGTTATCTAGAAATCTTTTGAACTTGAAACATACCTTGAAACTAAAACTGAAACGTTACATTAATTCAACAATATATTATCAATCAAACCAAATTATGAGTTTATGATGTTTTCTATGCATTGTCTATGCATTGTGGTTTTGGGAATTGACTTAGTTTTGACCAATCTTAGGTTGTTACCAGAGGCTCGGGGGTTATGTGTTTGTGATGTCATGCTGATGTTGGTCTCGATCATTTATACCCGACCTTGGTAATGTGATGGTATGCTCTATGATACAGATGTTTTACTGTTGGTTGTTGCTTTCTAGTTCCTTGTGTGAAGCTAAGGTGTATGTATTGAGATACCTGACTTAACCATTTTTGAGTCATCGATCAGTTATATTTGATAACCATTTTTGAGTCTGGATCAGTTATACTTGGATTACCTTCTAGTCGCTTTGAGAGGACTGAAGTGTTTGTTTTGCTCTTGATGATGTCATGTTGTGTCATGTGTGACTTGACCATTTTGGAGTCTTCGATCAGTTTTGTGTTCTATTATTGGGATTCTTTCTGGATTACTCGTTGGAGAACCATTGGATATTGTGATTTATCATTGATGCCTTCATGTGCTGATAGAGATTTGTTGTGATCATTATGATTATTATTTGATGCTTTCTAGTTGCTCATGGAGAACTGATGTGATTATTGTGAATTATATTTATGATCTTTTTCAGTTGCTTGTATAGGACTGAGGTGATTTTATTATGATTCTTTGATTTCATGAGCCTAGGGTAGGTTATCTATGTGTAGTGTCGGGAAGTGGCTTGCAATGGGGATCGAGGCCCTAAGAGGCTACCTGGAGTAACCCATTGTAAGTTGTTTTAACAAGTGAAAACATCTCACCTAAATACTGACTTAAATGAACCTAATAAGATAACTGTATGTTCTCTCCCATACCTTGAGTGCTAGTACAGACTAGGATGGGGTAGAGAGAACGCTTGGTTACGACCTTGCATTCCGTAGTATGCCTCGTCAATATGATAGGATACTAGTGGCCGCAGGGATCACTAGGGACCCGGGATTCCTAAGGGATTGCTCGGGTAACTTCTACGTGACTTTTGCGATGACACTTTCCCGCTTGCATAGCAAGTTTCCTACGTGTCTTTGTGGTGCCTCTGGGTCTAGATGTCTATCTATGTTGGAACCCTTGAGTTAGTATACTTTTAGGATTTCCCAGACTTAGAGAGTACTTGTGTTTTGTGTTTTGATACCTCGTTTGGGACTTGAGACTATCTCCTCAGCACGGTGGGAGTGGACCATTTAGGTTCCACGCGGTCGGGTGGTAGTGCTTTTTACTCTTACCATTGAGATCCGTCCGTAGTCGCCGTGGCTGGAGTTTTCTTGGTTGGCATTTACCTTCATTCTGTTCATGGATGTTTTATCATTATGGATGTATTGATGTATCATGTATGGTGGATGATTTCATTTATTTTATTGTACTTTGTATCATGGATTTGAGGATGATGTATCTTTATCTTTACATATTTATATTCTTTTAAGCCTTTCATACCCTGTGACATGTACAGTGGATGATTGAGCATTCCGAATTAATTTGCCAAGAGGCATTCGGAACAAATGTATATTATGGACATTGGACTTTCTGATTATTCTTTCATATGTATGTGGTAGTTGTTAGACTTAGAATTAATTAAATTTAAATGTGACTCAACGTCTTGGGATCCTTAAGGAATGTAACTTGTGATGTATGTTTGTTGATGATTACATGTTATTACTTCCGCTACTATGTGTTTGATGTGTATGTTATACTTTCTTACTTTAAAAAAAAAAATGTTTAGCAAACTTAGTAAAACTTTAGGTTAATTCTTTTGGATCTCTTGGCGGGGCGTTACATTTTGTAATACGTTGAAATAAAGATAATATTGTTTAAACAACTAGAGAAATTAATTATGATAATTTTGAGATAATATTGTTTGGAGAGACATGTTATGCGAAGAGTCGTGCATTTGTAAACATGAAGAGTCTTGTATTTGGAAATTAACGAGACCTTTGAGTGTCATATGAAGGGTCTCTCAATTCTATATATATACAACCTCAAGTGGGAAGCATTGTACTTGACCATTTTATTATCAATAAAAGAGATATTTTTCTGGTGCGGTTGGGTTTTTCCCTTCAAGTGTTAGGGTTTTCCTAGGATAATCCCGTGTCTTTTGTGCATCTTTATTCTACCTTTTATTGTTCTTTATCTTTATTTTCTGAGCAAAACATTAATATGGTATTAGAGCCAAGTTTAGATAACAGCAAATAAAAGAATGTTGAATTTTGAGTAATTGTGAGAAAGATCTTCCTTCTTGATCATGCATTTCAAAAGTCTTTGTTTGATTTCTTTTCTTGTTTTTTATTATGGAGTGACAAAGCCTCATTGAGCTTATCCTTTCCTTGGTCCGTTGAGCAAAATGGAATACATTAACTGTGACTAACTATAACAGGATAGATCTTTTTCCTTCACATCACATTCACATTACTCCCATGCCTACACCAAACTGGTCTCCAAAACATGTTGCATCTGTAGCCTCTACTAACACAATACTCTCATCCTAGCCAATTTGACCTTGGTAGCCACCCGTGCCACCTTCTCTACTTTCAACTCCTGGGTACATTGAGCCAAGTGTCACTCTACTACCTCCAACTGGATGGTCAGCTCCTCTCGAGCTCTCTATGCATCCACCAAGACAACCTCACATCGAACACCTCCTCCAAGTGCCTCAAAGCATAGCACCCCTCTCAAAAGGCTTGCTCCAGTGCCCTCTCCACCTCTAGTATACAGACACTCCATGCCTGCAGCAGCTCTAGGTCTCATCAATTGGTCACAATTCCCAAGACTAATAACTGAACTGATTGGGGGTCTAGGGGCACAAGGTCCGCCGCCAAGAAGTCCATGGAACACACCATTTTTGTGATTTTCTTTCGATTCCATACTCTTTCTACCAACCACTTATGTTTTCTTCACTACCTATTTATGTCTTTCACTTTAGTACCATACGTTATTCATTGTGAACTGTTTTGATTTGTCGTCTTTTTTTTTTTTTTGGAACCTCCTATCACCCTTCTTCTGTGTTCGTACGGTGGTCATCCCTTGTATCAATTTATGTCATATGGCCCTGCAATGATGTTTTATAACTTCTCTATGTTGACTGTACGGTGTACGGCAACCTCCTTCCCTTCAAGTGATTCCATATAGTGAACTTTTGCTAGTTGATGGTCGTACGATGTCAATTTCTATCTGATAGTCGTGTAGTGTATCATATACCTGCTCTACAATTTGTAAGGTGATCGTACTCCATATCCGTACGTTGCCCTCCTTGTCCGTAGGGAATTCACTCCTCTCCTAATAGTCGTACGATGTACGGTAGCCTTCCAGACCGTACAGTACTATAACCTCTTTCAAACCGACCTTTTCTTCTTACTCATCTGTATGAGTCGTACAGCATCTGCCAACCTTGTACGATATGCTCACGCTTAGTTTATGCTCACCGTACCGAGCCATACAATGGTCTTTCCATCTTGGCTTGCCTTCACATCTCTACAGTATCAACTTCTCTTGCTTCCCTTTCTCTGTACGGTGATCTCTTCTAGCTTTCTCAATACCCTATTTTTATAAAGACTGTACAATGCCAAATGCTTCTTATATATCCGTACGGTATGTCTTTCCTTCCAATGATGATCGTATGGTATATTCTTCCCTCCAAGTGATGGTTGTACAGTATCATTTCTTTTCCATTTGTTGGTCGTACAGTACCTTTTTCTTATCTTACTAACTGTACAGTACTTTTCCCTAACTTTATCTCATTGTTCTATTAGCATGTTCTGATTTTTCACTTTGGTATTTACTCGTTTGCTTTCTCCTCAACAGTCATACTATGAAAAAATTTTACTTATACATTATTTACACTTATTTATTTTACATATATACATTATTTATTCTCTCAATTGTTTGTCGACAGAGAGGCATTATTTCTTTCATGATAGATTTTCAACTTTGAACCATTCACTGCATCAGGCACTTGCTTCCCGTTGAGCATCTATAATTTTATTGCTCCATTATTGCCCACTTCATGGATTTTATATGGCTCAACCCACTTTATTTTAAATTTGTCTAGTCTGATCTCATTTCGCCCATTATACTTCAACACTAGTTGGCCTGGTTGAGCTCTATTCAAATTCAAGTGCTTGTCATGCCATGCCTCATGCCTGTTCTGTGTAACCTTTATGGCCCATTGTGCTTGCAGTCATCGCTCATCAAGTTTACTTAAATTATACCGTCTTTCACTCAGGCTTTCCATATCTCCTGGCTTGTTTTCAATCATGATTCTTAAACTTGACACCATGAATTTCATCGGCTGCCACTCCTTGTCGTCAATAACTATATTCTTGATTCTAGAACCTTCCCTTTGTACTGCTGAAGTTTTTAGTAAGCCCTTCCTCTTTGTTACGATGTGTTTTCCTTGCTATCGGCACCTTTCTACTAAATCCGTGATGCAGTGTAACCTTTTCTTACCGCATGGTCTGTTCACCGTGTACTGTACGGTGGAAACTTTCATTGTGTTGGGTTCGTACGGTGTGTTTTTCCTCCTGTACTGGCCATACGGTATGTTCTTTCCTTCAACTTCAGCCGTAACCGCCTTTCCTTCTTTTGTTTCTCTCTATTCTTTCAGACATTCATTTTCCTCTCCTTTATTACCTCCATCGACCCTTAACATATTACAGCTCGAAAAGTGCTCGTAGTCCTCCATCTGCCAATGGAGTAGGTCATCACCGAGTCCAAGTCATCATCATTAGACCCTCCTTCCAGTCTCAATTCTCCCTCTTCATCAGGTTCCATTCTCTTCTTCCCCTCATTGTCCCCTCCACCTTCACCTTCGGAATCCAATGATGTTGCCTCCTCACCTATCATCTGTGTGTGTAAGTCGACTACAAATCTTCGGCCTCCATGTTCCATGGATAGGGTATTTCGTTTCCAATCATGTTTCACCTTTGCCTGTACCAGCCAACCCCATCTTAGAATGGCATCGTACCTTTTTCTTTTTAACGGTATGACCACAAAATCCAATAAGAATGGTTGCGTCTCGATGATTACAAGCTCCACCATCAGGGTCCCTAAGGGCTTGATTTTGTGCTGATCAACAATGAGTAGTTGAAATGTAGGTGGCCACAACGTAGGTTGTCCCAACTTCCTCCATACATCTTCTAATAATAAATTAACTCCTGACCCTCCATCAACAATTGTGTCTGTGAGTATGGTTCTAGGATACTAAACTCTACTACTGTAGGATGTTTTCTCGTAGTGAGTTCCAGTAGCATTGGGTCTGTTGCAGTCATTTCGCTGCCCTCCTTTCTTGTCTCTTCCAATGCTTTCAAGAGTGGTGTCATGTTCAGTATCGTCATTCATAACTAAGGCATTGTAAGAAGGTCATTTAATATCATAGGAGCTTCCATTTGCATTACTTGCCTTATAATATTTTGTTATGTCAAGTTCCTCTGCGAAGTACCGGCAATGTCTTTTGTTTGTAATTTTTTCGTTTCCATTTGTTTTTCCAACTCCGTCCATGCTTGTTGCAACCTCTTCTTTTCTTCCTCTACATCTGGGTACATTGCCTTCTTTGCTTGTTCCCGAGTGATGGCTAATATCTCCTCATCACATGTTTCGATGCTTAACAAGTTCACCCCTTGCTTAGGGCATTTTGAATCCTCGTGGTCTCCCGAACCACACCATCTACACAACAGCTATGGTGTTTCCTTCATGATACAGTCTCTAGCGAAGTGCCCCTAGAGGTGACACGCACGACATTGTATCATCGGCTGTCCACTCAAGTCATATTGTATCCGACTTCGGCCTCCATTGTTATTATTATTATTATTACCACCTCGTCCGCGCCGGTTATTGTTACGGTATCCTACTGAGGTTGCGTCATTGTTCGTGTTCGTTCTTGCTCCTGCAATGGAATTCCTGTGTCAGTAACACTTGTCGGTGTCCCTTTGTCTTCATATTGAATGTGCATTCCCTTGTGGACTGTCTCGCAATTTGGCAAATATCACAAAATTGTTTTTTCAGGCAGAAGCCCTTTGTATGGCCCTCCTCCTTACCTTCCGTACACCACAATTCCCCTTTCACTGAGTAAGGATTCTTTTTCAAATTTTTTAACTCCATCATACGTAACATATCCTTTTGCAATGCTCAAACTTTCTTACTTGATTCTTCGTCATTGCTGCTACTTTCAGAAGATGAATCATCCGAGTCCGACGATTTGTGTTTCTTCTTTTTGCTCGTTTTCTGCTCTCTCCAAATCCATTGCCCAATTATATGCATCTATGTACGATGTTGGAAGTACAATTTTCATCTTTTTTTTTTAGTGTCAGTCGTAGCCCTTCAACAAACCATCTTTTCTTTAATTCATCTGCTGGTTGGCTCTCCATCTTCCCCACCAACTCTTTTAGCCTTCTTGCATACACACGGATCATTTCATTCTTTCCCTACTTCGTACTGTATATTTCTACCACAATTTCATTATTGTCCCTTGGTAGTCAGAACTTTGCCATGAATTCCTCCCTGACTTCTGTCCATGTAGTTAATTTCTGCATATCAGCATCCAAAAACCAATCAATCGCTACACCTTGTAGCATCATCGGGAACTGTTAGACCCAGTCATCCTGGTCCGTTACACCATTTGTCATCCATATCATTTCACATGTTTTGTAGTGTTTGATCGAATCTATCGTCCCATCGCTATTGAACTTTGGCAATCTTTCCTTTGGCCCTACCATTGCTACTTTCTTCTGATTTTATGGTACTTGTTGTGTACCCGTGTTGTTCTAAGCACTCGTGTTGTTCTGAGACTTGCATTGTTCTAAGCAACCGCATTGTTCTGCACAATCGTGCTGCTTCAGACAACCGCCCTACTTTGGACAACTACATTACCTGGTGAGAAAAGATCTTCCTCAAGCGAAGTTTGATTCTCTACCTGTATCCGTTCGTCGAGTGTATCAAGAACAAAGAGTACACTCCACGCTCATGCTCTTTTGGCACTTCGAGTCGTACGAGTTACTTCCCTTCTGTTCGAATTCTCTACCCTCAGTGTATACAAGTTAAGGAACTCTTCCCTTGTCTCTTCCACTAAATTCAATCGCTATCAAGTATCTTCTAGCAATTCCTCGATGCTCCTCGATTTGCTAGGTGAATGCACTCCCTCCGTCTGTGCTCCTTCACCCCCTCGGTGTCTATCGGTAAGTTGCTGAAGCTTTTGTCTGCACTCCACCCATTGTGCTAAAATTAATACTTCTTGTGTTGTACGTATCTCATCCTTATCTTTTATCTTATTCCTATCTTTATTAAGCAGATTTAGCATTAACCTTCATAACACTTCCTTTGTTTCAAGTTTGACTGGCACCAGTGCCAAACGTTTACCGTACAGGGTAAAAAGATACTTATCGCATGTAGTACAGTAAGATAGAACACAAAACAAATACTTTATTCATATACGCAATATGCACTCCAAGTACAATGCTTACAATAATAATGATTATGATGATGTCTCAAAAGTCCCTTTCGGACAGTGTACATATACTTTCTCAAAGGGATGACTCAACTGTCACACACCCTTTCGGATACAATTCTACCCGTCGGCTACAATATAGAATTCACCAACAACAGTGCTATTTTGTCGTGCTGCTTTAGCTCTTCTTATTAATAATTTTTTATGTTTTTTTATGTTGCTTTCCTTCTTTTAGTCGTTATGTCCATGTAATTTATTCTTGCTCTTGGGCCTGATGCTGTTGCAAAAGACATGGTATCATGGATTCATCATGAGTGGAATGACTTGCCTTCATGATCATCAGCAGTCTGTCTTTTTAGCACTCTTCATGTCGTGTTCGCATATTCTCTCCAAATGTGATTGGCATTAATGATGGTGTTTGTTATTAATGACATGGCACTCTTTATATTTCTTTGCAAGCTGGCCTTTGTTTTCAGTTCCTTCTTATTATTCACCCTCATGCATTTAAGCAGGTCATCGGTTACTCTCCTGCCAGCTTGTGATCGGGCTTATTCTCTCCTCTTTTTTAATTACATTAACCTTCTTTTTGGGCTATTCTCAACTCTCCTTGTTGTGTTCCCCATTTTGGTATCGTATTTACGCTAGGTGCGATGCAAACATATATTTTATTATTTTACGGCAGCAGAAGCATATAGAACTGTGATAAGGATTGTTTTGTTCTTTCATACTTGGGTGACATTCATATGATAATCGGGTTTTTTGGTTAATTGTTCATGCTGCAAGTGCATGCAGTCTGATTTTGACGCATATGTCTACAGTCTGATTTTGGTGCGTGTCTCTAACAGATTTTTCCCTTGTGTATTTTGCTAGTATATTTGACTTCATATGATTTGCCTTTTGTTAAAGTCGGCAAGGATAGATAAAGTGGCATAAGAGCAAGCCTGATTATGGGGAAGAATTGTTCTCATAACAACATTCAAGATTATATTTAGATTGTGTTTTGAAGAACGATAAGTGTGTATTTTGTGTTGCATAACGACTTATATGGTCGTATTTTGATATAAGAGTGAATAACGATTTGCAAATGAGATTGTATTTTGTTTTGTGTATTATATTACCTATGAGTCTAAAGCTCTATTGTACCGCTACTCAATGTCATATATTAAATGTTTTGTATCATACGCATGGTGACTCTATTACAATAATAGATAAGACGTCTATTATTAGTTAATGGTTATCTTGTAAATATCTTTAGCTTTAGTTTGCTTTCATTTTTTGCTTTCTCTGGAATAGAATGTTTCTATTCTTTACGATCGTTTCCTAAGGAAACATCATCTCTTCCTTTTGTATAAATTGACCTTTCGGTCTCTGTTATTAATAAGCAAGTATTTACCAATTACCTTGTAATATGGTATCAGAGCT
Organism: Cupressus sempervirens; assembly: GCA_028749045.1. NCBI lineage: Eukaryota > Viridiplantae > Streptophyta > Pinopsida > Cupressales > Cupressaceae > Cupressus > Cupressus sempervirens. The sequence continues at coordinate 919,359,458 of CM053786.1, forward strand.
AAATACTTAAATTTTTTCGGAAAAATTTATAATTTCTTCTTGAAATTATTTGTTTAAATTTTTCCAAAATTATTTCAGCTAATTTCTCCAAAACCCACCTAGGGTTTTTCTGCTTGGAGAAATTTCCGAATTACGGGTCTGCAAATCGCGTGGAAATCGTGGCCATTTTTTGGAGACTCGCGTTTTTGGGGTGAAAATCTGCATGTTTCTATATCAAATCTTCATGCTCTTAGCCGTCTCAGCCTGTCATCGTGCTCTGGGAAGCAGATTCGACCATTTTTCATCAAGAAATCTGAAGTTTTTTCAAGCTTTTTTCAGCTAGGGCCGTTTTTTTTCGAAACCCTAATTTTTGGGGTCGAAAAAATTTTTTGTTTGCAGATTCTTGGTGGGTTTTTCGAGAGCTCAACTGGGTTGTTGTCCGTTTTTTCTGGGTGCCTCGATTTTTGTGCCTCGATTTTCGAGCCAGCGGATTCAGAAAACAACAACAGATTCCTTCTGGGTTTTTCGAGCTCTCTTTTGGGTCATTCTCTGATTTTTTTGGGTCTTCCGTATTTTTGCCTCAAAGAACGTGCCTTCACAGATTTTCACAGTTTTTCATTAAAAAACGTGCCATGGCATCTCTGACAAATATTCTGCTCGAGCATAATTCCAAATTCAATGGTCGCAATTATGGAACCTGGAAGCAGCGCATCATCACAATCTTCGAATATCGAAACACCGATCAACTTGTTCTGGGTGTTAAGCAGCGTCCGACTTCTCCGGGTCCTGATCAAGATACATGGGATCTGAACAATCGAGAGGCAGTAATGCTTCTCAAACTCTCCGTAGCTGATGACCAGCTTTCTCAGATTCCATCCGGCAAGACAGCGGCCGAAATCTGGACACATCTAAAAGGTCTTCATGAGACTTCCGACAAGAGCAGAGCCTTCTTTTTGAAAAACACTCTGTTTTCTATTGTCATGGATGAGCGCACCTCGCTCCAGGCACACCTGAATCGGATTCAGGAAATCCGTGATCAGTTACTTGCCATCGGTCGCAAGATGGAGGAAGAGGATATTGTGGTAATCACTCTTCGGAGTTTACCAAATTCCTATGAGCATTTTATCGAGACTCTCAACATCACATCTACTGGTGTTGATCTAAAGTTCACTGATCTCTGCACCCTGCTACTTCAGCAAGATCGGTGGAAACAACAGTTCGGTAGCAGCTCCAGTTCCACCTCCACTGAGCAAGCCTTTGCTGCGAAATCCTTTCAGAAGGATAAGGGCAAGTTTCAGCAATCATCTCAGCAGAAGTCTTCTGCTCCAGCATCCGATGGTACCAAAAAGAAGAACATTCAATGCAACTATTGCCACAAGTATGGTCACATGAAGGTTGCATGTCGGAAACGCTTAGCTGCCCAGTCTAAGCAATCAGGTTCGCAACCCAAAGCGAACAATGCAGAGCACACTGAGCAGGTGGAATCTGCCTTTTATGCCTTCATGGCTAAAAGACCTGCAGATCATGTACAGTCATCTGCTTGGTACATTGATTCAGGTGCCTCTCGACATTTCACTCACCGCAGAGACTGGTTTACTGACTACCAGCCTTATTCAGATTCTGTTATCTTTGGTGGTGGAGAAGAGTACACGGTTGTTGGTAAAGGCAACATTCAAATTCAGTCTGTTGGGAGGAAGCTCATATTCCTTGATGTGTACTACGTTCCAGGGATGGAACTAAATCTACTCTCAGTCAGTCAGTTGCTGCGACATTCTCCACACTTGGCAGTCACCTTCAGTTCACATCAGTGCACCATCACTGATCGGGCGACTAAGTCTACTATTGCAATTGGTCTTGAGGATCATGGTCTTTTCAGACTTACTGATTCTGGTGATTCTCAGGACTTAGCTATGGCTGCTCGGCGATCTTCCATCAGCTCACTTTGGCATCAGCGATATGGGCACTTAAATGTGCATTATCTCTCACAACTTGCTCGGTATGAGCTTGTTCTTGGTTTACCAAAGATTCAAACCCAACACCTTGGAGTTTGTGACGCATGTCAGGCTGGGAAGCAACATCGCACACCTTTCCCCAGTGGCGATTCTTGGCGAGCTTCTCAAGTACTTCAGCTTATTCATGCTGATATTTGCGGCCCTATGGCCACTCCTTCTGTTCTTAGGTACAAGTATTTTCTGTTGTTTGTAGATGATTTTAGTAGAAAAATGTGGGTGTATTTCCTTAAAAAGAAATCTGATGCATTTATTGTATTTCAGAAGTTTAAACCCTTAGTTGAACAAGAGTCTGGGAAATCTATTATTACTCTTAGATCAGACAATGGGGGGGAATTTTGTTCTAATGTTTTCTCCAGCTTCTTGGATACACATGGCATCCAACGCCAGTTCACCACACCCCACACGCCACAACAGAATAGTGTAGTTGAACGTCGGAACAGGACAATCACCGAGATGGCTCGTTCCATGCTCGAACACAGACATGTTCCGAAGCGTTTTTGGGCAGAAGCAGTTAACACTGCAGTTTATCTATTGAACCGGTCACCCACAGTGGCGGTCAAAGGTAAAACTCCGGAAGAGGCCTGGTCAGGTCGCAAGCCCAGAATCAGTCACCTGAAGGTTTTTGGCTCTCTTGCTTTTGTTTGGATCCCTGATGCTTCACGCACCAAGTTGGATGCCAAGAGTCAGAAACTGATGCTTGCTGGATATAGCAGTCTTCACAAAGCCTACCGCCTTATTGATGTTGAGACATCTCGTCTCATATACAGCCGCGATGTAGTCTTTGATGAGCAGCGAGGACCATTCATGCCTGTTTCTCCTGTTCCTGATCCAGCAGACCAGCCTATGCAGGTTCATGATTTGCGAGTTCGGCTTCCATTAGGTTCACCTGATGGGAGGGCTCCAGTAGCTCCTACAGCTCCAGTCCTGCCAGTGATACCTGTACAGCCACCTCCGGCTTCTCCTGCAGGATCACCTCGTTTTGAAGATGCTTCACCTGAGTTTGATCCAAATTCTTCTGATCAGGATCCTGCTGATCAAGCATCTCCTAGTACTACTGTTGGTCATTCTCCTCTCCGGCCTAAGTGGTGGGCTAAGACACTTGCTGATCTTCATGATGATGAGCTCATTGATGGGAGAACTACTCGAAAAAAGAGCAAAACTATAAATTCTGTTAACTTTGCTCTTATGGCCAACATTCACAGTGTGTATGAACCTCAAACATATTCCGAGGCTAAAGGAATTCCAGAGTGGGAACAGGCCATGCAATCTGAACACCAGAGCCTGCTGAAGAACAACACTTGGGTCCTTTCTGATCTTCCCCCAGGGAAGAAACCCATTAGCTGCAAAAGGGTCTACAAAATCAAATACAAATCAGATGGTACTTTGGATAAGTACAAAGCTCGTTTAGTGGCAAAGGGCTTTTCTCAGCGTCAGGGCATTGATTATGAGGAGACCTTTGCTCCTACTGCAAAGATGAGCACCATCAGATTAGTCCTAGCCATGGCAGCACAGTTTGGCTGGAAGGTCCATCAGATGGACGTAAAGAGTGCTTTCCTGAATGGTGATCTCCATGAAGAGGTCTACATGACGCAACCTCCTGGTTTCAAGGTTGCTGGTAAAGACCATCAGGTTCTCAGATTGATAAAAGCTCTCTATGGTTTGAAGCAGGCCCCTCGGGCATGGTACATCAAGATTGATACGTACCTCAGTGATCAAGGCTTCAAGAGGAGTTCTTCAGACTCAAATCTGTACATCAAGACTACTGACAGTGACATCATCCTTCTGATTATCTATGTGGATGATCTGATCATCACTGGCAGTTAGGCATCTTTGATTCAGGGAATCAAACAACACTTATGCCAGTCTTTTGATATGACTGACCTTGGGCTCATGCATTATTGCTTAGGTGTTGAAGTTTGGCAACAGTGTTCTGGTATATTCATCTCTCAGTCCAAATATGCTAGAGCCTTGTTAGACAAATTCTGAATGCAGGATTGCAAACCTGCATCTACACCTATGGAGAAAGGTCTCAAGTTATCAGCCAAGTCTGATTCTCCTTCCGTTGATGATACTACGTATAGGCAACTAGTAGGCAGCCTCATCTACCTATCTGCTACTAGGCCTGATATCAGCTTCGCAGTGAGCTATATTTCACGCTTTATGACAACTCCTAAGACTGATCATTGGATGGCAGCAAAGCGTGTGCTTCGTTATGTGAAAGGCACTTCTGATTATGGACTTCTGTATTCTCGGAGTTATAATCCTAAACTCAGTGGGTTCACAGATTCAGATTGGGCAGGCTCTATTGACGATAAAAAGTCAACATCTGGATATGTGTTTAGTTTGGGATCCGGTGCAGTCACATGGACCAGCAAGAAGCAGCAGGCAGTTTCTCTCTCTTCTACAGAGGCTGAATATAGAGGGACTGTTAAGGCAGGATGTGAAGCTGTCTGGCTTCGTCGGATGCTTGGGGATATGCAGATGTCACCAGCAGGACCAACTACTCTGTTTGTTGATAACGAAGGCGTTATCAAGTTAGCACGGAATCCAGTCTTCCATGAACGAACCAAGCATGTGGATGTTCATTGTCATTACATACGACAGCTGGTTGAAGACAGGACTATAGATCTGCAGTATGTTCCTACCTCAGATCAGACTGCAGACATTCTCACCAAGCCTCTTGGTCCTGATAAGTTTGTCAAATTCAGAGGACAGCTTGGTGTGTTAGATAGATTAACCATTAAGGGAGGGTATTACAATAATAGATAAGACATCTATTATTAGTTAATGGTTATCTTGTAAATATCTTTAGCTTTAGTTTGCTTTCGTTTTTTGCTTTCTCTGGAATAGAATATTTCTATTCTTTACGATCGTTTCTTAAGGAAACATCATCTCTTCCTTTTGTATAAATTGACCTTTCGGTCTCTGTTATTAATAAGCAAGTATTTACCAATTACCTTGTAATAGACTCGACATCGTGCAAGAGCCTATGATTGTATTGACAAGTTATTTTGGTGTGAATTATTTTGCAAGATACTCATTTCAGTTATTGGTTCTGATTTTTATGGTTGTCGCATGGAAAGAGATAAGTATTCTATCTTAAATTCGTGTTATATCAATGGGAAGAGTGTGTGCTTTTAAAATTGATCTCTATTATAATTGATTCTATGAGTTATTATCATCTCTCTTGATTGTAGGGTGCAACAAGAAGCAATGAGATGGGGATGTTACCTTGATGATACATATTCAGAGGGAGATGTTCAGCTTCAGAGGGAGGTTACATCAGCTATCTCATTGTGGTGATCAAAACTATCCCTACTGAGGGGGAGTCTTTGTTGAGAGAGAATCTCAGTCATTTCTATACATGTTGTTAATGAGTTCTTCTCTATTAAAGAAGTTCCAAGTGCAATCTGGTGCAGGAACGCCTATTCATTTTGTCTCATGGATAAATTCACATTTTAAATTATCTTTAATATGGTTTCAATGTTATGTAAGGACCTATTGGAGTTCATTCAAATTATTCTGTAAGGCTAGAAAAGCCATTAAAATCATAGTGACCTAAAAGGTCCTGGAAAATGTCAAGTATGGTAAAACCACTCAAATGTATAAAAATAGAGTAGAAATAGTTTAATTGGCGTCTTACATTCACATTTATCATATTTTAAGGGTTTGGGGAAACTTTTAAGTCATTTGAATAATAATTGTAAAAGTAGTTCAAAAGTTGTCAAAATTGTAATGACAACTTTTACAACTTGGTGACCACTTTTTAAAAGTTGGTTTAAATATGTTAGTAGGTAGTTGTAGGTTAGTTGGAGAGTTTAATGTGATTCCAAATTATATATATTTAGTCTCCAAAACACGAAATTGTAAGTTGGAGAAGTTGGAGGAAGGATTTGGAATGAAAGAAAACTTATTTTGATGTTGTATATTCAGTTTTCTGGTTATTTTTTCTTGCAATTTCTCTGATGTTTTGGTTGATGCAAACTCATTTTGAATGATACAGATCTGAAACTTATATTTCCGGAAAGGTATATCAATTATCTTTCATTTGGTTTTATTTTGGCTTATTTTCATTATGTTTGGAAGAAGTTATGGCCATTTCAGTGAAGACTGGTCAGGTGCTGTCATAATATGAACAACTTTGAGGAAATTGCAATAACTTTTATTTCCTTGATTTTATTTGGCTATAACTTGGAGAAAATGTTTTTAACTCACTGTTATTGAGTCTCACAAAAGGGATTGGTTTCATTCTTTCATTTATGGAAGTTATTAATGATTGATTAAGGGTTTTAAATTCTGCCCTAGATGAGAAATTGTTCTCAAAAGATGCAACATTCTTGCATGCGTTTGAATGGTTGAAAAAGATTATAAATGTGAATCCATACCTATAATTTCATAGTTTCCATACCTATAATTTCATAGTTTCGTGGAAGGCCCATATAGCACACTTCCGTTGTGCTCTCTGCATCACAATCCATTGTTAATGAGTTCTTTGTGAGAGAAGTTCAAGGTGCAATCCCTTTGTCAGTGAATTCTTCTCTATGAAAGAAGTTTGAGGTGCAATCCCTTGTTAATGAGTTCTTCTTTGTGAGAGAAGTTCAAGGTGAAATCCCTTGTTCCCACCCTCTATGAGTAGGTATGTTGGATCCACCATCTACAATGAGGCATAGTGAAAAATGTATTCTTCTCAAGGAGAAGTCTAAGGTGAAAGCCCTTATTATACCCTCCACGATGAGGGGTGGTGGAAATACATTCCTCTCAGGGAGAAATTTAAGGTGAAAGCTCTTGTTCCGCCCTCTCTGATGAGGCATGGTGGAAATGTACTCTTCTCAGTGAGATGTTTAAGGTGAAAACCCTTGTTCCATCCTCTACAATGAGGTATGGTGGAAATCATGTTTGTGACTCCATAACATTTATCTTATGCTGCTATGATGAATTATGCTATGCTAAGATAACATGTTTTATGAGAATCTATGTGATCAGAATTTATTATTGACATTTTTGGTAGTAGATATGTGTGACTGCCTTACTAAAGATCTCTCTCTTGCTAAGAGGGAGTGTTAAAGATTGTAGCTACGACAGCAATCTTTATCTCTGATTTTGGCATATGTTAAAATAAGAATTTAGTTGTATGAACAACTGGAAAATATATTTATGATAAAATTTGAGATAATATCATTTGGAGAGACATGTATCATGCGAAGAGTCATGCATTCGGAAACATGAAGAGTCTTGCATTTGAAAATTAAAGAGACTTTCAAGTGTAATATTAAAGGTCTCTCAATTCTATATATATACAACATCAAGTGGAAAGCATTGTACTTGAAAATTTTATTATCAATTAAAGAGATATTTTTCTGGTGTGGCTGGATTTCTGTCTTGAAGTTAATGGCTTACCCAGGATAATCTCTTGCGTCTTTTGTGCATCTTTATTCTACCTTTTATTGCTGTTTATTTTTATTTTCTGGGCAAAACATTAACAGACGAGTCACCACTACATAAGGGTATGGTTATTCTGTAGCATCAATTGGATGATCTCGGTTACACATATTCTTGAAGGACATTTGTGAGTGTGCTGTTCCAGGAGTTGATACGGTAGCATTTGACGTTGATCATCATTCTTTGCAGAGCATATGAATATACTGGCTGTTGGAGATAGTCTAAGAAGTTGATCATTATTGGCACTTATTTTGTGTGTAGTTGCAAGTTCATTATTTTGTAGTTTTAGTTTATTAATGCCTCAACTTCATCATTTGTCAATTTAGTTTCCTGCATGCTGCAATATTCCCTATCAGGCAATCTAATTGTCTTCTAATTAGACACCTCCTGTTAGAAGCTTTGAGGTCCCTGAAATTCCACAAATTTATCTTCATTGTCCTCCCAGTGAGGGTTGCCTCCCCTAGAGCTCAAAAAGTTATGTTTTGATGGATGTTTGGTTTGGAAGTAAACCATCCTCTGTTCTTTTCCTGTTATTTGTTTTCCTCCTCATTCTCTGTTTGGCTACACCATTTATGATTGGCTTTGCGGATGTTTAACTAATGGTTCTGGGCTCTATTGTCACTATCTCATCCTCTCTTTCTTACCACATTATCATCAGAATTTCTTGATCTACGAGGGACTGCAATTTATATCTATCTCCCTTTGGATTGCTCCTCTATTTCTTCCTGCCCCTGTTTTGTAGAATCTGGAAACCTGATTTCCAAAGCCCCTGCATTGTTCTTCATTTGTGCTTCACCCCCCCTGTTTGGAGTATTTAGATCCTTTTATCTCCATTTTCTATTGACAGATATTCTGCAACTGTCAACATTGTGATTTCTTCACCAACACCTGATGGAAAAAAATATGTAATCTCCTTCTCGTGACAGCTATAATTTTATCCTTGGAAAGTGTATTTGGTCATCATTGCCAATGTCAGAATCCAAGGTTAACTCCAACCATTACCAATTTTATGTAAGCATTCAACACTCCAAAATTCAGAAGATAAGTCATATAATCGCTCTCAGAAAGGTTTCTCCTCCAAGGCGTAAGTTGATTGAAATTGGGCTTCCATTTTTGGATTATATACATATAAATCTCCAAATTGCCAAGGACCTCCCCGATAGAACTTCAACCCTGTCTTCATCATTCTCAAATTCAACAGTAAAAAACTGTAGGGGCATAATATAAATTTCTTTGAATTTGTCCCAATTCTTCTGTAGCCAAATCTCCTCCGGTTTTCTTGTCCCTCATAATCCGACCAATTATAGCCTTAAATAAGAAAGAATGTCTCTGCCAACAACCCCTGACATCTCTATCACCCTGGAGCAATCTTCATCTCTGCCATTTTTGCTGGTTTTTCCAGTTTCTACCATATTTCCCTTCCGGGATAACACGTAATCCTCTCTACCTAATTTACCATGTGCTACCATTTTCAATTATATTTACGGACAATACCCTAAATCGAATTCCTTGGAACCATGAGTTCTAGCACTGGAATCTTTTTCACTTGAATCCATGTACCTTCTTGCCAGGTAGCACAAGTGACGATACTAGATTTTACCATTCCCAATGCTGCAATAAAGTGCAATCTCTAGGCTATGGCGATCGCTTACCAGCCACCAGCCACCAGCCTCAACCCAATTCTTGATGATTTTCAGACAATATTACTCTTCCATGATTTCCACGCTTGGATATAAGGCAATTCCTCAACCCCACTAGTCTAACTCTGCCCCCATCAAAAGCTTGCACACTAGAACTTGTGCGATTATATACTATGGTCTCTACATTGTGTGCTTTTAGCAGTTCCGGCAATGTTGAATTTCACACTTGACTGAGTTTATTCAATTTAACTCGAACCACCCTCGATTTGACCAATATTAGGGAGAAGAAGAAGCAAGGAAATAGTCCAAGCAATTTGGTATGAGATACCATCCCTACGAAGTCCTCGGAAGCGACCCTGAGAATATTTCAGATAACCAGCTAGACAAGATCGTATACAAAGCAATCGCGGGAGCATATAACGTAAAAGGGCTATATTTCCTCGAAAGCTTTCATAAACGTGATATTTAATTTATAAGAGGCTTATTTCAAAAAATTAATTAGATCATTTGTTTTTTGAACTAGGAGGCAACGGCGGAAACAATTGGCGTACTTTAAAGACTGCTTTGTAAACCACCAATACAATGGATACTTCAAAAACCAAAACCTCAATGCAACATAAATACAATAGCTTGCCTGAAAGAAGGAATAGACTTCCTGAAGACCTCGATCCAAGCGAGTTCAGCTGGAGTAGGCTTGTGAGGAGAATCCGAAGCAAATCTATAAGGAATGGTGCATGGCCTATATGTTGTTTCAATGGGGGTTGTCAGAAGAGGAAAAGGCACCATTGCTGACGAGCTCTCCATCGAAAGAGAGAAATTTGTCCGAGAAAATACCAAGAAATGCCCCTCTTCTGACTAATTTTTTTATGCACGTCTCCTCAAAGGCATATATAGGTTGCGACGATTGGGACTTCACTACATATATATAATGTATATACAGTATGCGGAGATGTTTCACGTGTTGAGTGATGAAAAATTAAAACTTGGATACATCTGCGTACTAGATAGGTTATATATATTTGATAGGAGTTGTGTTGCGCATAAATATATTGATTAAATTTAGGGTTTCAAGATTAGAGTTTATATTATAATTTATATTAGGGTTAGGGTTAGCAATAGATTTAGAGGTTAATTTTTAAAAGGAATAGAGTTGTGATTAGAGTGAGTAATGACATTATGGTTAGTACTATGGTTAGGATTTTTAAAAGGAATAGAGTTGTGATTAGAGTGAGTAATGACATTATGGTTAGTACTATGGTTAGGATTAGGACTTTTATTAGGCTTGAAATAAAGGTTAGGAAATAGGATTAGTATTATTATTAAGGTTAGACTTTGAACAATGCTTTATGTTTTGTGTTGCCATTTTCATTAGCGTTAGGGTTAGGATAAATGTTTAAGTTCATGTTATGGTAAGGGCTAGAGTGATTGGTTAGGTTAGGCTTAACATTAAAGTATAGCATTATGTGTGAGATTATAGTTAAGTTCTAGGTTATGCATCATGGTCACATTTTAGGTTTGGGGTATAGTTAGGGTAAGGCTTAGAATTATTGTTAGGGTTGGGATTTAGGTTAGAAGTATGATTATGGTTAGGGTTAGAATTATGGTTAGACTTAGGGTTTGGGTCAGGGTTTAGATTATGGTTAGGGATACGATTTGGGATTATATTAAGGTTTGGGTTTAGAGTTAGGATTAGCATTTAGGTTTAAGCTTTAAGGCTAAGATTAGGGTTAAGATAAGGGATTACAATAAGGATAGTGTAATTGTTAAGGTTAGGGTTAAAACATTTGTTATAGTTAACATTTAGGGTTAGAGTTAGGATATGGTTAGGGCTACTATTTAGGATTGTGGTTAGGATAAGGGTTAGCATCATAGTTTAAGGTTAGTATACATCTTTCCTTTATACCATATCTTCAAAATAATTCCTTGAGTCAGTCTTGAGGCTTTCTCAATTAATTATACTAAGAGAACTAATTAATTACAATTACAATAACATTGTCGGCTCACAATATATACCAAACTTCACATGTGTGACTTCAGGACCTACACACTTGCTAACATCACCATCAAATTGTCATCTATCATTGGCTGACTGTGCATCACCAGATTATATCACAGTCAAAGGATAAATGCAAACATTAGAAATGGCTTCTAAAATGCTTTGTCATTGTACTATTCTCTATAAATTAGGTACAACTTTTGTACATCTTCGACTTACGTGTTGCGCATTAAACCTTTTCATCAGGACACTGTAATGAACATGTCCATGAATATGCATAACCAAACACTCAAAACCATATCCATACAACTAAGATCTATGTTTTCTACTATGTCAGTCTTCACAGACTTATTGCTATGTTGACATCAATAACAAACACAGTCATGAATGCAACATGTCAATACTCTTCAATGCTTAGGATACTCCCCCAATGTAGTATCATTAGCATTCATGCTAATAATCTCCCCCTTTTGCATTGATGGCAACATAGATGAAAAACATCTAAGTTCTAAGAATACCAAATAATACTCTGTTGTTGTTGTTCTCATCTTTTCAAATCCTCTTCATCAATCAAATATGAAATTCTCTGGAATACTGCTTTATTCTTCTTCTTCTTAGAATCAGCAACAGTTGTTCACACTAAACAACTCACTATACATCAGAATTCCTCATGCTGCATATCTCTCCCATAGAGATATTCCTCATTCTTCTTTACATGAATCTTTCTAAATCTCCCTAATAAAGTAGAGACTTACATACACTCTCTCCATACATACTTAGGAGATATTTTTCATGCATATTCTCCCCCATTGACATCAATGATAAAAGCCTCATTATGTCAATTAACTCCTCCAAGTCTTCAACCAGCTCAAGTGTCCAAAGACATTGTTAAAGACCAAATACCAAGAGTCCTTAATGACTCAGCTCATAATAGATACTCCCCCATAAGGAAGCATCAATATTCAGTCAAGTCTAACAATAGTGCTTTGTGCCATTGGACTGATGCAATCTCTGCATCTTCTACTCATAAATAGATAGGGGCATAACCCCAAGCATACCTGTCAAATACTCAAATGTATCTTTAGGTAAGGGCTTCATAAAGATATCTGCAATCTGATCTTTAGTACTCACATATTCCAATCTAATCTCCTTTTATGTTTCCTTCTCTCTCAAGACATGATACTTAATAGATATATGTTTAGTCCTAGAATGTAATACAAGATTCTTAGACATACTTACTATACTTATGTTATCACAGTATATGATGACATTTTTTGCAAACTCAATTATGATATCCTTCAACATCTGTTTCATTCACATCACTTAATTACAATTATTTGCTAATGCACATACTCTTCCTTAGTTGTACTTTGTGAAATACAATTGTGTTTCTTACTTAGCCAAGAAAAATGCTCCACCACTGGTACTCTTTCTATCATCCATACGACCTTCCTAGTTCGCATCAGTATATGCATGTATAGAGTGCAATCACTTGATCTATCATACCAAATTCCATAATCAGATGTTCCTTTCAAATATTTGAATATCCTCTTTACTACTGCATAATGATACTCCTTAGGATTAGCTTGAAGTCTAGCTACAATCCCAACTGCATTTTCTATATCTGGTCTGGTGTGAGTCAAATATTTCAAACCTCCAGTCATGGATTTGTACTTCTTTTTCTCAACTATAGTTGTCTCATCCTTGCTAGATAACTTGTGACCAATTATCATAGGTGTGCCAACAAGTTTACAACTTTTCAATCCAAATCTCTTCAACAAGTCTTTCAAGTACTTAGCTTGTGAAATGAAAACATCATCACTATTATGCATAATCTCCAATCTTAAGAAAAACTTCATTTTTCCTATCATGCTCATCTCAAACTCATTCTTCATCTCTTCAAAAAACTTATCACTCACTTCATCATTTCCTCCAAATATGATGTCATCAACAAATATTATTATTATCAAGAAACCATTCTCAATTTCTTTCAAATATAAGTTACCATCTGTCGTACCTTTAGCAAATCCAAGCTTTGCAAAATAGTTGTCCAACCTTTCACACTAGGTTCTAGGCGCTTTCTTCAAACCATATAGAACTTTCTTTAGTCTGCATACCATATCTTTGTTTTTTGTCAAAGGAAAACCTTCAAGTTGCTCAATATTTACCTCTTCTTCAAGTTCTCCATTTAGGAAAGCTAATTTAACATCCATCTGATATACTTTAAACTTCTTATTCTTTGCATAATCTAAGAACATTCTTATTGCTTCCATTCTAGCTACAGGGGCATATTTCTCCTCATAATCTATGCCTTCTTGCTATGAATATCCTTTGCATACAAGTCTAGCCTTATTTCTTACAACTTTGTCTTGCTCATTCATCTTGTCTGATATACTTCTACTAGTAGTTGTCAACTCAACTCTTTCTTCTTCTCTAGGCTCAAATCTATGTTCTTCAATCTAATTCTCATTTTGCAAATCATTGTTAGTCTCAATGATAACTTCCACATTTTCATGGTTAGTCTTAGGATCAACAATAGTTACCAAGGCTATCTCTTCTACTATTTCCTCTTGCTTAACCAATTTAGGCTCATTATCCTTATCATCACAATCATTCAAGAAACTTTCCATACTTGTTTTAAATTCTTCATCTTCATCTGAAAGTGAAATCTTTCTAGATTTTATTACTCTCTTAGAACATCTAGATGAAAAATGACCAAATCTTGACATGTCCAACAAACAAAAATTTTCATATCTTCTAGCTCTCTTTCCATAAGCAAATTACTACCTTCTTTGATCTTCATGTCTTCTTTGGATCTGGATCTATCTTTACTTGTACTTCTATTCTTTTGTATAGAACAAAAGGATTTTGGATCTAGAAAATTAATGCTCAGTTCTTTACACATTTATGATGTCTCACCAAGAAGCTTCATCTTTTGGGTGTCAAAATTTCCTCCATCTGACTTAAGACTATCCTTTTTGAAAAGATTCACCATCAATCTCCCAAATTTGTTAAGCTTATCCTTCAAGGACCTAATGCTCTGATACCAATTATTAGAATATATATTTACCAATATAACTAAGAGTGGGGGTGAATCAATTATATAAATAATATTACAATTATCAACCTTATTAAACTTTAACCATGTGAGCAATATAATCAGAAACCACAAGATACTCATGCACAATAACATTAGATATGTTAACTAGGGAAACCCTTGATTAAAGGGAAAACCCCAATGGGGATGGTACGCACAAGATGATGTACTAATATAAATATTCCTTGTTAGAGGATGGACCCTGTTAGGAGTCTATAACAACATCTAGTACATATCACTCCCAATTAGGATACTTTGAATCTTTGTTAGGAGATTCTAACCCTATTAGGAGTTGTGGAAGACAGTTGGACCCACTGCCCAAACAACTTCAAGGGCAAGATCAATGAACCCAACTCCTCAATTAGGCTTTCCTCCTCAATAGGAAAACATCTAGTATGCTCTTGAACTTTCTTTGCAAACAAGTTGGAGTCTATGTCCAGGCAATTTGTGATGGTTCTATGAAATAATATTCCACCTACAAGGGTCAATAAATCTGAATAATCAATCTCTAATAGATATCCCTTCCCCAATCATTTGATGGAGTTTTCTAAGTGATCACTAGAGTATGAGGAAAGATAAGCCCATCACGCATTTGATGGTGTGTAATTTCTACACTTCAATATTTGATTTATTGGAGTGAATGAGTGAAGAGCATTGTGAAAATATGTAGCTTCCTTATCCCTATTCACAAGGTTATCCATTTCTCGACACTTTATAGGCTTCCTACTATTGTGTAAGTCTTCCCCACTTTGAATCCCTCTAACATTCCTATTTCATATATGGACCCTAATCTTGTGCTTGGAAAAGGATTATCATGACTAGTTGAATCATCAGCATTTCTTGTTGATGAAAACCTATGGTAAGACTCCATCATTTGCAACTTCACATGGACAATCTAATCCCAAACTAGACTATAGTACAAATTGATTGGAAGGCTTCTTATTAATTGTAACTGACTCACTTAATTACAATTAATTGGAGGGCTTGAAGTCTCTCTGACAATAGAAGCAGCCTAGGCATTACAAGCAACATTTTTTTAATAATTTGACTAGTCATTGCAATTGTGAGAACCTGTTCTGACAACTAGTCATCACTTTTACAACACAACTATTGCAATTACGATGGCTAGTCCCAATGGATGAATGTCGCTTGCACAATGCAACTATCACATGGATGTCACAATTGTGATAGTGGAATGAAATCTTAAGACGTTGTAATTATGATGGCTTAATATCACAATTGCGACATTGTGAACATGAACTCTTGTTCCTCCCTTCTTCTAAGTTATAACAGTTATATTCTTCACAATTGTGATGGATGCCCTTTCTATCACAATTTACAACAACAAAAGTCTGATGCTCATCTAACAAAAGCCAATTCATGGCTTTGTGGCTTGGGTGATGGGTGTCCATCACAATTATGATGGCCTACCATCACAATTCAGGTCCAAATATAGTAGTGCAAGGGCTTAATCACCTGTTGTGTACTATAAGTTGAGTGGTTCTATCGAGCATTGACAGTTCAATCTTTTGGTGCAACAATAACCCCACTCTAACAAGTGGTATCAGAGCTTGGTCACAGGTTTGAATCCTTAGACCATTGGGTAATGCTGAGTAGGAGACTGTTAGAAATTTGTTCAACAATCCCCTTGAGATTTGTGACAAGGGCTTAACCATCTTCTGTGTGGTATAAGTTGAGTGGTTGTATCGTGCATTAATAGGTCAATCTTTTGGTAGAATGGCAACACCACTCTAACAACTAGTTTCATGGACAAGTAAGAAGCAAAATTACATTTGTCAATCAATAACTGAAGTTGAATATGTGGCAGGAGTAGTGAATTATTCAATTATTGAAATATCATATAGATCAAGAAATTGTTGAAAGGAATGAAGGAAAAGATCATTGATCTAGTTGTTATCTAATGTGATAATACTAGTGCTATAAGCATATCAAAGAATCATGTAATGCACACAAAGACCAACCATATTGTTATCAAGTATCATTACTTGAGAGAGCTAGCTCAAGACAAAGAAGTGAGATTGGAGTATGTAAACACTAAGGATAAAATAGCTGATATATTGACTAAAGATTTACCTAAGGATGCTCATAAATATCTAAGAGCTAAATTAGGGGTTATTTCCCTAGGCAAGGCTACTTGAGCTTAAATGATTCCTTGCATCAAATGTGTTGATCAGAATATCTTACAAGTTGATGTAGACAGTCCTACTTTAGGAGTTACCTAAAGTAGTAGTGGAGGAAGGACAAAATCATGTTATTAATCATACACAAATGATAGCTAATGAATTCAGTACTAACATGAAGATATCTATATGGAAAAGATGTATGAGATAGATAAAGTGTCTTTGGCATCATTGTCAAAGAGGAAGAAGATTCAAAATGTCAGTTACTATGAGAGATTGAATAAGAAAGAGGGAGATTGTTGGACATAGAGATAAGAATCATAATGAAACTAAGGATATTAATGAAGATCTGATACTATACACAAAGGGATTTTTCTCAATGTAGTACATGTTTTGGATTACATAGTAAATAGAGGTGTTGTCATCAATGCCAAAGAGGGAGATTGTTGATAATACAATTAGAACAATAGTTATGTTGTCATTAATATCAAACCATATTGGGGAGACAATTTTCTATATGATTTGAGTGTCATATCTAGATGATTTATGAAGAGGATTTGAGAAGTTGGTCATAGCAAAAGCACCTAGAGGAAAGTTGAGTTTTGAGGAGAAACTACAAATCGGCGCTTGATTAGTTAGACTTTGACAAGATAAAGTTATTGTTTCAATCATGTTATAAGTAAAGAAGACAGCTATGCTAAAGCCTTGAAGAAGTGATGAAAGATTGACCAAATGTATAGGCTTGACCGAGTAATAGAGCAAAAGATTAAGGAACTTCAAGTTTGTGCCTAGTGATGCTAGTGTCAACTAAGCCACAATATATGTCGCAAAGAAGTAGTGTTGATCAAGCATCAATATTAATTGAGTAACAATATAAGTGTCACAAAAAAAGTAGGGACCAAGTAACCCAATGATAACCGAGTGTCAACATATAGTGTTGGTTGAGGGACAACATTTTGACAGTTTATGAGGATATTGTGATTTCTAGCCGATAGAGTTGATTTCTTGGAATATGTAAAGTGTGTTGAAAATAAGGATGGATGGCCTAGAATATTTAAATCAAGGGAAACTATGTTAGTGCATTTCAATGCAAGGATTCAAAAAAAAATTTAAATAAGTTTCTAGAAGAGATAAAATGGTGGAAGGATTTGATGAATCTAACCTAACCCTAAGATATACGGTGGTGTTTAAGCAACAAAAATATCATAACCACCTATTTAAGGAGGGGCACACTACTACATTTGGACCCATTTTTCGATGGCAGGTCATTGCAATTGTGATGTATACAAATCACCCTAGCGATAGAACCATGAATTGGCTCTCGTTGGACAGTTGTCAGACTTTTTCTATCACTAGTTGTGATAGCAAGGGGATCCATCGTAATGGTCATGACTGACACTACCATAACTTGGAAGAAGGAAGGGACAAGAGTTCATGTTCATGACACCATGATTGTGACAATATGTCATCATAATTATGATAGTTTAAGCTTCCAATCAGCCATCACAATTGCAATGTAGATGTGAAAATTGCACTGTACAAGCAACGTTTATCCATCGGATCTTGCCATCATAGTTATGGCACTATTGCGATAGTTGTGCTATGCAAGTCATGGCTAGCCATTATAGTGGGTCGTCACAATTGTGATGGCTAGTCGAATTATTTATAAAAAAAAAAACCTTTTAACACCTTGGTTATTATTAACACACGAGTCTACACCCTTGCTTGAGGTATGACCCACAAGCGACCTAGTACAACATGGAAACAAACTCCAAGTGTGGGACTTGTGCTCTGAGGTTGAATCTCTGAAGAAGGTTGGGTTCCTCACCATTAGGGTGCACCTAAACTACAGCTTGATAGGAAAATGGAGAAGGAGAAATGGAATTAAATATGCATAAGGAGAAAAAAGGGTGATACACTAGATAGATTGTTGATCTACTTATTCCAATAACTACACTAAAATCCAATAGACCCTAAAAGACATACTACTATTTGTATTCTTTTAACCTTAACACAATAAAATAAGCCAAGAAATCAACATAACCATGCAAGGAATACACAAGATTCACTTAATTGATTAGTCAATTGCAATGAACATAATCATAAGGTGTTGCAATTGTCAAAATATATCCAAGAAAATGAGGCATATTAGATTGCACAAATTCAATTGGTTGAGAATGGATGAAACAACAATATTCTATATTGAATAAGAGGCAAAAACATTTACAGAGAATGAATCTACAAAATATTGGAGAAAAGAGATCCCCAGAATAACAACAAAACTTGCATTTATGGGGTGCAGGCATAACCCATATACAACCTTGAGTTCAAACTCCAACAATCACGAAGTTGAGTTGCAAAGGAGAGCAATAATTGAGAATCAAAAAGAAAATTTGATCATGAGGTACAATTGCATGCTAGAAGTGACAGGATGAGCCCAAAATAAATGCACCCAAATGCAAGAGATCTAATCACTAAAATTTGATCATTTCATGCATTGAAGAGGCATGGAGTGTAATGGTGTTGTGTCAATCAAGGCCCAAGAAGTAGTTGGGCATTGAAGAACTGACCCTAATGACGTGTCATGGAAAAAAAAATCCATTGGGAAGGATAACATGCAAAGTTGACCACAGGGGTGGGGGAGTCTAATTTTCTTGAAATTGAATGATGGTTGTTGATGAAGATCCTCCCCTTGAGAAGGACGGTTGAGATGTCATGGGAATCTCCTCAATGAGAGATTATGTCATAGTCATTGATGAAGATCATCTCTATTTCTAGCAGGTGGCTGAGATGCAACAAAGAGATTCCTCCCAATGAAGAAAATAGATAGCACAAAAGGTGGAGACCCTCGCCATGTGACGCAATTCCAAACTTCAGAGCCTCATGGAGACACTGTGGAGTAAGGAAATTCTAGAAAGGTGACACTTGGTAGCATCTCACACCCTTGCGAAATGAGAAGACCATCTTGTGAAAACCTGTGGACCATTGATGTGTTTTTCCATTTAATAAAACAGATGGAGATCTTTTAATCTTTTGTTGAATTTGCATCATCAATCTGCACAATGCATGTTGTGTTAAAAACAATCGTCGAAGATGGGACCCTCCACCATGTATCACAATTTTAGGCTTCGGGGCCTTGCCAAATCATTGTAGCATGAAGAAACTCTGGAATGGAGATGTGTGGCAGCATCTCATGCTTTCATGAAGATGGGCAAATAGCTTGTGAAAACATGAGAGTTGTCGGATCTTGTAGCCAGTTAGCCCAACCAAGAGCAAACTAAGCTAACTCGATCAAAAGTACAAATTTCAACTTGACAAAAGAACAACCGAGTCAACTCAGTTAAGAAGGAACTGAGCTAACATGAAATGTTAGCTGCTAACCTTAGTGTGATGACCCACTGCAAAGTAAATATCCCATTGAAGGTCTCTTATCAGATATCAGTGATGAGCTAAGTGGGGGGCAAAAATAGCCAACATTATTGGTGACTCAAAGGGGATGCTTGCCTACTGAGCATGGATCGCTAGCCTGAAGAAATCCATTGGGCATGGAGTCACTGAAGAGAATGACACATTGTCCTACTTATAACTTCACAAAAATTTGCAATCAAAAAAGAAGAAGAAAAAGCTCTAGGTAGCTCCAGACAACTCGAAAATGACTATGCACATGCACTTCTTGGAAAGAAACAAACCTACTCTAATATGTACATAAAACTCGTAGCCTCCTCTAGAAGCAAGGTTTAAGGAGAATCCCATCGATTCAAACTGGAAGAAATTCACCATCATGCCTAGATAGCTGAAAAGCATTGGCCTCTTTACAGTTGGTGATAATATATGTGTCACTCCACATAGCATCGAATTTGGAGTGCCTACGTAGTTTATCCCTATCAACATCCCACTTGAGGACAGGGTCTCCTTCCTTGAAGATTCTAACTATAGCCTTCTTGTCAAAGCTCCTTTTGACCTGCTGCTGATGTGCCTCAAGCGTATGCATAGTTGCTTGTCTTTTTTCTTCGAGTTCCATTACTTCAACCAACCTAATTGTCATAGCATCATTTTCAACTAGCTCTAATTGATGATCTAGTTCAAGAGAGGGGAACTCAAGTGAAATAGGAAGCCTTGCTTCCCATCTATAAACCAACATGAAGGGTGAGTTTTTCGTTGCTCTCTTAGGTGTAATTCGATTGGCCCAAAGGGAAATCCTCAAATTGTATGCCAACACCTCTAGTTTTCTTCAATTTTATTCTTTATTATTTTGATGAGGTTCTTTTGGAGGACTTAGCCAAGCCAGTCCCTTGGGGATAGTAATTTGAAGAAGTGCTCAAATATATTTCATGTTCAACATCGCAAGAGCAGATATGAGTTCCAACAAAAGACTTCGCATTATTTGATATGATAGTTAAAGGAACACCAAATGTGACCACTATTCCATCAAGGAACTCAACCACTGAAGCCTTTGTTGCATCTCTCAAAGCTATGCCTTTATCCATCTTGTGAAGTAATCGGTGGCTACCAAGATCCATTTGTGACCAAAACTAGAGGGTGGGTTTATGGGACCAATGAAATCCAAACTCCATTGAGCAAAAGGTTGATCATATTGAATAGGACGAAGAGGAAGGGCATCCAATCTTTGTTTTCCTGAGAAGAAGACATGTTTCTCACATTTCCTCACCCATTTATAAGAATCGTTGAATAGAGTTAGCAAATAATAACCAACCCTCATTATCTTCATTGATGTGATCCTAGCTGAGAAATGATCGCCAAAAAGACCATCATGGAATCCTTTTAATAGTCTATTGATCTTATTTGTATTGATACACCTCAATAAGACCCCATTAGGATCACTCCTGAATAATATTCCATCAATTAAGACATAAGGAATAGACTACAACCTAAACTGTATTTTCCTAGCTCTATTTAAGCCTTGTAGATATCTTGCTTCTACCAAGAAGGTAGTCATGTCATGAAATCAAAAATTTTGGTCTTCATTCTCTTATGGTTGCTCATCTTGTATTAAGAGGGCGACCTCCCTAGTTGTCTCAAAAGATGAGACCAATTGCTCACACAACCCTTTGCCTCTCACAGGCTTAGTGATCTTAATTTTAATGTCATACTCCATGACCCTGGTGATCCATCTAGCTCTCTTTTCATTGATATCATTTTTTTTAAAGGAATTTCTTTCTACTTGCATGTGGAACCAAGAGATGGACTTTGTCATGGGATAACAGATGCGTAAACTTTTTTAGAGCCCTTACAATAGCAAGAACTTGATTCTCTATATAGTTATATCTACTCGCATAATCTTTTAAGTCCTTCACTAAAGAAAGCAATGGACTGCTCCAAATTCTCTTCATTTAATTGTGTTAAAACAACTAATTACTTGATTATCCTCTAAGAGAATAGAGGATAAAATCCCTATCAAAGTTGGGATTGACCAGAGTGGGAGCTGACACAATTGATCTCTTGATTTCCTCAAAATTGGCCTTCCCTTCCTTGGTCCAAGTAAACATAATATTCTTCTTCAACATGGTTTTAAGAGGCTTTACCATAGAAGCAAGATTGGGGATGAACCTTTTCACAAAGTTGATCCTACCAGGAAAATTCTGCAATCCTTTCTTGTGGCTAGGAAGTGGGAGAGAGAGAATTGCTCCCACCCTTTTCGGATCTATCATTAGCCCATCTCTTGACACAATGTGTCCCAAGAGCTTTCGTTGATCAGTGGCAAACACACATTTTTTTGGATTTAGAGATACACCATACTCTCTACATTTGATGAACACCTACCTTAGATGATCAAAGTGATCTACTACATGCTTTGAATAGACAATTATATCATCAAGATATATTAGCTCAAAAATTTCCAACACACCCTTAAAAGCCATCCCTATTGCTTTTTTAAATGTAGCACCTGCATTGGTTAGTCCAAATGGCATTTTAAAATAGGTGTAAGTACCCCATTTAGTAGTGAAGGTTGACTTGTATCAGTTTGACTCCTGGACTAAAACTTGGTTACTAAGAAATAAAACATATCTAAACCACCAACCTTGGACATAATTTGTTCCACAGAAGGAAGGGGATGGTGATCATTAAGGGAATCCTTATTAAGGTCCCTAAAATCTACACATAATCTGATTTCTCCATTCTTCTTTCTAATGGGAACAAGATTGGCTACCAATGAAGAGTGCTTAATAGGACAAATAATACTGGCTTCTACAAGTTTGGACAAATCTTTTCTCATTAAGGGTTCAATATTGGGATTGACTGGTCTTTGCTTTGTCTAATAGGCTTTGCATCATGGTTTAAATCTACGGTGTGCTAAAATAAGCTTGGTTCAAAACCCTTTAAGTCTTCATATGTACAAGTAATAACATCACTGAACTCTTGACATAAAATAATGAAAACTTCTTGTTCGGCCTCAAAGCATACCTTTCCCAAGTTAAGAGTCTTTCCACCAGCAATGGTGATAGGTATGTAGTCATCCCTCCTCATAGTCAAAGCCTTTGCTTCTTGCTTGATCATCAGAATTAAATATACCCTCTAAAGTGACCAAACCTTTAGGCAACTTATTGGAATTGAGATTCACAATCTGATCTCCATACTGACTTTGTAGCATAGACTAACTTTTAGTAGAGAACTCTACTTCATTTTGTAGATAATTAAAAATTTGCAAATCATAATCAAAGACTTGCCAATTCATGCAGTTGTCTGGGATGGAAAACCTTATAGCTAGTCTACTCCATTGTTCCTTTACATCAACAACATGTTCTGGTATATCATAGTGAGCATCGATTGCTACAAGTCTATCAACATGTTTGTTTTTTATTTCTAGGAACACTTTGAATATTGAATGCTTGTATGACTTAAGAAGCTTGTTTTTTGTGACATTCTAATTTTTTTTTTGATTCCCAATCAACTCACTATCCTCAAATACTTTCAAGAGTTTTATACCTCTTTTTTGTGCAAGTTGGAGATCTTGAATCAAGGCTTCATACTCAACCACATTATTAGTGCACTGGAATTGAAGTCTATATGAAAAATAATATTTCTCCAAATTAGGGGAAATAAGCATTACACCAACACCTAAACCATTCTTATTCCTTGAGCCATCAAAGAACATATTCCACAATCCACTTGTATCTTCTTGTGCTTTCATGAGATTGGGAATAGGGGCACCCTTCTTGAATATACAATAAGTTCCAAGGCCCATCTGTTCAGCTTCTTATACTGGGTCAATTTGGAAAGTATTAGCCCATTCATCTAAAAGATAATCAAGAACCTTGGTTAAGAGAATAGCATGTTCATGACTTATGAATTCCTCATCTTCTTCATGGATTGCGAAATTCATATTTATGGGGCCAAGAATATAAGCCTCTATGTGATTAAGGGCCAATATTTCCACCTTTATGGAATCCTTTGTTCCATATCTAGTTCTAAAGAACATGTAGGACCAATCAAATGCAATATAGCCACCAATTCATGCAGTGAAGTCCCTAGATAGGAAAATAGAAGAGTGCGGAGGAAGATCAACAACTAATATGTCTTGTATAATAGTACAACCAGGACATGCATGTATTGCCATCTTTACACCTATTAACACTCCTATTGTTGGAATAAAACTACCATACAATTGAACAACTCCCTTAGACATTGGTTCATATTTAATACCAAGAAGATCAACTACACACTTTTGCATAATTGAGTTGCTAGCTTCGAAGTTTATCATACAATTGTGAACTAATTTATATCCTATAATCAAAGAGAAATAAAAGGGGGTAGTTTTTATTCCTCTTACTTTTCTTCTTCTTCCCTTATAGGTTGCACAAAGCTTGTTGCTCCATCCATGGTAGTTGGTCCATTATGCACTCTGTCTGTCTTTAATTCTTGTTGTAGTAATTCCAATTGAGATGGTATTGCAAGAACATCTCACATAGGAACACTGCTGTTGGTCCTCTTCATTTGATCTACAATGTTGAGAGGAGTGTGCGTTGACTTGGCTGGAACCTTAGTGACCACAGGGTCTAGTATATGAATGGGAGTAGTATGTGGCTCTTTAGGCTTCTTGTTATTCTGATTTTGCAATGGAACATCAATATTGTGTTGTACATTTGCACTTGTGGCATGTGGAATAGCCTTCAATGTTCCTTGATTCGATGAAGAGGATGGAACATCCTTTATAGCTCTCCTTTCTCTCCTAGTGTTATGAGCTATGCCATCATTACCATCATGATTTTACATGGTAGTAATCTTCAGGCTCACAATTCATGAGAGTGAAGTCCCCTTGCTATTGAGATTGGAAACTAGTAGTGGGCTAATTAGGATCATATTGTTGCCCTATTGTTTACTCTTGTGTAGCCAAGGCTTGAGAAGATTCTACTCTATGACATATACATTGTTCATATGAAAAGTTACAAGTTGAACAATATTCTTGTTCTTGAACCAAAATATTTTAAGAAATGTCCATCGTTACTGGATTTATACTTGCATTTGTAGGGCTTGCATTACCCATGAGTCTATTTTGGTTGTATGGAACTTGACCATGATTTGGCTGCCTATTCAATGAATTATTCTGATAATTGGGCTGAAATGGTCTACTACCTTGAGGTTGTTGTCTCTCCAAAGTCACCAATTTGTTGTTCATTTTTTGCACCACTGCATTTTCATCTTGAAATCTTTTATCCATATCAGAATTATGATACTTAATTTTATCTATATTTGAATTCAAATCATGAAGCTTTTTATCCATATTTTGCATCATAACCTACATCATGGCCTTACTTTCATCTATCCCATTCAAAGATGTAGAAGCTAAAGGAGTAGCAATAAGAAGTTGACTTATGGTCATAGTTGTGATGGGGGACATTATAGGTTGGTGCATAGGAATATCTGGGAATAGAGGTATTGGAGGCCTTGGAGCTATTTTTTGTCCTTGAATTAGAGTGTTATCTGCCCTTATAACAATTTCATATGCAGCTAGTAAAATGTCTCCTCCCATAGTTTGCAATGTGGTAGCAACATCACTATTAAAAGCTTTAAGATAATGCAAGAAAACATCACTAGGAGTAAGCTTTACTACAACAAGAATTCTATCCCATGTTTGGAATCTATAATTGAAATCTATCGTAAACTCATGAGGTGCTCTCTTGATTGTAGTCAGCTACTCTAAAAGTGATAGGTGGTCACTTTTATCTTCAAAATGTTTGCACAATCTTTCTCCTAACTCATCCCAATTATTGATAGAGTTATGTGGTAATCCTCTATACCATTATAAATATTTCCCTTTAATGGTGAAGCTAAAAGTCTAATAGCAACACCATCCTATGCAATACCATGTATATTACAAATATTTGAAACTTCCTGAATATGCTCTATGGAGGAAATAGAAGTTTCACCAATTAAATATGGTAGACTTTTAAGAGTAGATAATGTGATATCTTGTCTCTAGGGTAAGATGAGAGGACTCCCTCTATTGAAGGTAGAAAACACTTGATTTCTAGCCATGTGGAATAATGGTCTATTCAAATGAAATGATGGTGTCCTAGGCTATGACCTATCAACTGAAGGAGTAGAAAGAGATCGAGAAGGTGTATGTGCTACTTTTGAACTCCTAACTGGTGATAGAGAGAGTTTATTTCTTTTTCTTCTAGGATTTGAAAATGAAAGCTTAGTAAACTAAAAATTACCTCTAGAAGATACCTTGTTTGAACCTTAGGCATGCAATGATTCTGGTCTAAAAACCAAGATATAGAGATGGAGTTGCTAAGTGCTTGAATGTGAGCCTCTTGAAGGTTGAAATGCTAAGAGAAGCACCATCTTCTTAGCATTATAGTTGATGTCCTTATTTTGACACTAGTAAACTAGTATACTTCTAGTAAGCTTAAATGTAGTCCCATTGGGTGTGCCAAAAACTATTGACACAAAAGTATGTAGCCTTGCTTGAGGTATGACCCATAAGTGACCTTGTGTAACATGGAAATAACCTCCAGGTGTGGGATTTGTGCTCTGAGGTTGAATCTTTGTAGAAGGTTGGTTTCCTCACTATCAGGGTGCACCTAAACTACATCTTGAGAGGAAAAGGGAGAAGGAGAAGTGGAATTAAATATGCATAAGGGGAAAGGGGGGTGATACACTGGACAGATTATTGATCTACTTATTCCAATAATTTCACTAAAATCTAATAGACCCTACAAGACATACCCCTATCTGCATTCTTTCAACCTTATTACCATAAAATAAGCCAAGAAATCAACATAACCATGCAATGAATGCAACAAATTCACTTAACATATTAGTCAATTGAAATGAACACAATCATAAGGTGTTTCAATTGTCAAAATACATCCAAGAAAGTGAGGCATAGCAAATTGCACAAATTTAATTGGTTGAGAATGGATGAAGCAATAGTAATATCTATTGAATAGGAGGCAAACACATTAACAGAGAATAAATTTGTGAAAGATCAAAGAAAGGAGATCCCCAAAATAATAATAAAATTGCCTTTATGGGGTGCAAGCATAACCCATATATAACCTTGAGTTCAAACTCCAAAAATCATGGAGTTCAGGTGTAGAGGAGAGCAATAACCAAGAATCAGAAAGAAAATATGATCATGAGGTACAATTGCATGCTGAAAGTGACAGGATGAGACCAAAATTAATGCACCTAGCTGCAAGAGATCTAATTACTAAAATTTGATCATTTCATGCATTAAAAAGGCATGGAGTGCAATGGTGTTGTGACAATCAAGGCCCAAGAAAAAGTTAGGCATTGAAGAACTGACCCTGATGGTATTCCATGGACAAAAAAAATCTGTCGAGAAGGAAAACATAAAGAGTTGACCGTGGGGGGGAAGGGTGGGGGGCAAGAATCTAATTTTCCTGAGATTGAATGATGGTCATCAATGAAGATCCTCCCCTTGAGAAGGATGACTAAGATGTCATGGAAATCTCCTCAATGAGAGATTAAGTCACAATCATTGATAAAGTCATCTCTATTTTCAATGGGTTACTGAGATGTAGTGAAGAGATTCCTCCTAACGAAGGAAACATATAGCATAAAAGGTGGGGACCCTCAACACATGGCACAGTTCTAGACTTCAGAACCTTGTGAAGACACTGTGGAGTGAGGAAATGCTGGAAAGGTGACACTTGGAAACATATTGCACCCTTGCAAAACAAGAAAACCATCTCACAAAAACCTATGGGTCGTTGATGTGTTTTTTTGTTTGATAGAACAAACAATGATCTTTTAATCTTTTGTTGAATCTATGTCATTGATCTAGACAATGCATGTTGTGTTAAAAATAATTGCCAAAGATGGGACTATCCACCACGTGGTGCAATTTTAGACTTTGTGGCCTTGCTAAAACATTGTAGTGTAAAGAAAATCCATAATGGAGATGCATGGTAGCATCTTGCACTTTCACAAAGATGGGTAGATACCTCGCAAAAACATGAGAGCTGTCCAATCTTGTAGCTAGTTAACCTAACCAAGAGCAAACTGAGATAACATGGTCAACAAAATAAACTGCAGCTTGACAAAAGAACAACCAAGTCAACTCGATCAAGAAGAGACTGAGCTAACATGAAATGTTAGCTACTAACCTTAGCGCGATGACCCACTACAAAGAAAATAGCCCATCGAAGTTCTCTTTGATTGGATATTAGTGATGGGATGAATAGGGGGAAAAAATGGCCAACAATTGCTTCTTTTGTGAAAAAGGCTTAAAGCTCTAACCATCATATGCAAATAGAAGTAAAGTAGGTGAAGATCTCTGAGAATGACATGGAGCTTTTACTTGGATTTAAAGTGAGAATTCCTAAGCAAGTGAAGGTTGAGAAGACCTTGCCTCTATTCTATGATGGATATAATCACTGTTGTTTGTTGACAATAGAGTATACACTACCAAGAACATTCAGAATTGTTGAAATGAGGAGTGTTGAAGATGCTAAGTTTGGCCACATGCTTGATAAATGACCTTGCGACTCCTATGTTGACTAATATAGACCGAGTAATAAGGATTTTATCAATCTCCTCCAATATTGACATCCAAGGGAATACCATGACTTCAAGAACTATTACAAGTGGATGGACTCTTTGAGGATCAGTGGCAAGAATGGCTTTATGGATGGATAGGTAGAGAAGGTGGAAAGATGTTTTCTCAAAGTTTTGCCAAAATTTTGCAGCAATGTTCTTCTTTATGTACGCAAAAAATGGAGTGGAGAAGAGAATAAAGACTATATGGGAAGCTTTGATTAACTATGTGAACAACTCTTCATGATGTTTATAGACAACAAAGGACAAGGCAGTAATGGTTGTAGGGTGTTTTTGGATAGATCAACTCTCAAGTTTCTTTGTAATGGTTTTGAGCATATAATTACCATTAAAGCATTAGGCAAAGGTAAGGCAACACTTCCCTTGATCAATTATGGGAAAGAACTAAATGTCATGTGCTCAAGTTAATGCTCATGCTCCCAAAGAATTAATGGGAAGACAAAGTTCCTACCTATTAATGGATCTAAAAGTTTGATCTCATTAGGTGATAGAGTCAAAGTAGTCTTTATTGGTCCTTAAAAGTTAATTAAGCATAACATGTTGCAAATGGAAGGAGGTGTTCAACTTCTTACTATTAAGGATTCAATCTTTGCATTACATAGGTGGGTGGAAAATATAGTACCCACTGAACTAAAAACCCTTAAAAAAAATGTTGTCTTCACAAACTTCTTATTGGCTTGTGATAAATCTATGGTACTCAAATTTATGGAGCACTATCTAAAAACTAATAACCTACAAAGCATTCTATTTGAATTTAAAATCTTGATTTCAAAGTTCCAAATTATTACAACTACTAATCTCACAATGGATCCAATAGATCTTCTATCTTATCAGAAGATTACAAACATGTTTAGTCAAGTCTATAAGCACCAACAACTCAAGTTTCTTTAAAATGCAAATAAGAAATTGCCACTCTTTTTCCATCAAATCTTTAAGGACCAGGCATATATGTCACATGTTGGAGGTGTGAGAAAAGAGAAAAGAAAGGAAGAGGATGATGAGAAGCAACACAAAGATGCTAAGGATCAGTATTTAGAGGAAGTGAAGAGAAAGATGTTTAAGGGCAAAAAGGACACTTTAGTTTCATTGTCCTCATTCAATAATTTTATAAGGAAAAGTCATCAAAACATGAGATGCTAACTAATTCAATGTTAAAACATTATAAAGTTGCTTTAGCAATAATGTGCAAATTTTACCATTTATACATCTATACCTCAAAACACTATTCATGTGTCTTTTCTTTGATAAAATAATCATAAATGATTATCAAAGTCAATTTGAACCTCCTAAATTTCTAGATTAGTCCTAAACCCTATAGGTGATAAAGAGGCGTCATGGGCCCTTCCACACTTACATTAGAACACTCCATGACAAAACTACGATCCCAACATTTTATTGCAAACACTTCCCATGATTAATTTACAGTCCCAACCTTGACTAATTAAAAATCCTCATATGATAATACTCTTAACACTTAACAATCCAACTTACCCTTTGGACACCTAAATCTATATTGTGACATCTTCTATATCCTTAAGGATTCAAACCTACCCCAACTAACAACTCAACACAATCTTATAAATTAGTGAATTTGAACTATGTCTGCCCCACTTATTATTGACCCTTGTCTATATTGAATATTGTATCTTAAAGCCCTACCTTCCCACAACCATAAAGCAATCTTATTGTACCTTCTTTAATAGCTAACACACCCAACCCATTTCCACATTACACCTTTAGAGATGCACCAAATCAACCTACTACCCATTGTGACAACCATAGCTTAGTTCGCTAAGATAGTCACAACTTAAATTCAACCACAGTGCCCCTTTGCCTAAAAAACACATGGACAGTATTATAATTCCTCAACACTTTAACACTTCCATTATATACTATATAATACTTCCTCCAATTAATCTTACAATCATATTCATGCCTATGTCCTAGATGTCTTAATCTTAGATGGAAGACCTTTCTATTATCAAAAACATGTTATTTCCTTTACATGGTTTCCTACACATAATGTAAAGGCATAATATAGACATTTTGTCATCTTTTGACCAATAATGGGGATTTTACACACAAAAAACAAAAGGATTCTACTTTTTATGAGATTACTAAATACCTTAAGGAGGGCTTGACAATTTAAACAAAACTTAAATGCCTTAAAAACTATATGAAGTTAAATCAAACAAAAACCAAAATAAGCAGATGTAGATCTTCATTAAATCCTAAAGACAAAAGATGTACCCAAATGATTCCTTACATTCAAATATGGCCTACAACAATTAGTTATACTAGAAAAAAAAAGAATTTTTGCAAAGAACCAAAAATTTATTGATTATAAGCTCGATACATTGACTCTTGCCCTTATTTTGATTTCTCATATTTAACTTCTTTTGTATTCTCTACAATTCCTATGGGTTGTTGACTTGCACCATTCTTCAAAGGTTGGTTTATGTGAGATTGGCTTTTCGCATAGAGTTATTAATCCACTATCTTTTTAATCTTTTTAAATTTTGATATCTTATGAAAATTGATATTTTTTATTCATTTGGAAAAGTATTTTTAATAGAGTGAAGTTCATTGAAAATGCAACTTATTTGTAGCTAGCAGATTTAGAGGATGAGCTATAAAAATAGTGGGCTTCATTATAGTGCCCTATAAAGAATGGGGAATTTTTGGACTCACGAATAAGAAAGCCATGGAAGTTGTGTCTTTGATCTTAATGAGCATGACTACTTCAACTCTATACTTATATTGGATTGTGAATGCAAATTGGAAATCTTCTCTAGGTTACGTCATTTTACAAGAGGAATAAAGAGGTTTGTTTGAAAGTTGAAACTTAGCTAGATATAAGCATGACTCAAAATCTTGTCAATATTTGGAATCCTATAGTCCATTATCATTTTTTTTCTTCAAAATTTTAATTTGTTTTAAAATTATGAAAAGAAATGATGTGTATCTAGAGATAGTTTGTCTGTCCCATATCACATCAAATGATGAAATTATACATGAAAAAAGAAACCAAATAATACAACATTGATAAGTTGGTTATTATAGAGCATACATCTCTAAGAATTCCTACATCATCCATGAAAAAATACACTCTAGAACATGTACCTTGTAACACATGCCCTTTGGTGAAGTGGGCTATCTTAGCTATCTAGGGACTGCAAGATTATCAATGGAAAAAAACACACCTATTTCAACCTGAAATATGAAGAAAAAAATGTTCTTAAATGATATGTGTGAAAAAATATTCATATTCATGTGTATACGTGTGATGAAATATAACAAAAGAGGTTCCATGCTTGCAAAAGTGGCATCATTTTCCCATCTTTTGGTGCATGTCATTTTTCTGTCGCATCTAAAATAAGATTCTGCCACTCTAAATCAAGAATGCACGTGCAACTGCGTTCTATATGCACAAACAATAGGTGAAGCTGAAAAAAATGCACTAGGTTTAAATTTATTTAATAGGTATATTAAGTTTTTAAAATTATAGACCATCATGAACATTAGAACTCTAGTTGTTATGACCGAGAGAATGTGCTTAACAAGCTAGCACATAGAAAGTCGTGATGTCAAATGCAAACCTGTTACATTTGTCAGCTACACCTGATGTCAAATGCATATGAATTGAGATTACATATTGAACTATGGTCTCCTTCTACATTACTTGAAACCAAGAGATTCACATAGTTAGTTGTCATGCAATCATAGGTTAATGTTGAGTTTCACTTGGTTTCAAGAATAGTTTAATATTCTCTACTAATCAGGGCCAACCACGTGAAGGTGGGAGCTCATTTGGCCCCACCCCCTCCTCCGCCCCAACATCTAATTTTCCCATCAACATTTAAAATTAATTCATTCTATTAATAAAATGTAGCATTCATGAATTATCACATGATAACATTCATTAATATGTACGTTCCATTAGAACATTCACATTAACATTAAAACATAAGATTCATTAGAACATTCAATAGAACATAATTAAAACATCTAGACATAAACATCAATCATTATCAAATAAGTTACATATATGATAATCATTTCTTTTTTTCCTTTTTCTTTTTTGGTCCTTCCCTATATTTTTGTAGAGGCATATCCATGTCATCATCAACATTTCTTCTAAATCGTTGACGTGATCTCGCTGTACTTTGCAAAGGTGGGTCCTTTGTGATAACAAATAAAAAGGGTTAATTTTTTTATTTTTAAAATTGAGACTTTAAAGACTTTAAAGAACATTGTAGCATTCTTTACCTTGTCCAACCACATCATCTTGTCCAATAGCTTGAACCTCAACACGCACATCAGGAACAACCTCTACATCCCCTGCAATTGCAATACAAGATGTTTTCTTAATCCCAACACATATTATAGTTAAATTTGTATTACTACACCAAATTTAATTATAACTATTTACTTGTATTAATAATTTAGAAATAAAAAATTGAATAGAAAATTTATACCTTCAATACTACAATGCATTTTTGAATCGATGCCTCCATGGTGCTCGACTAGTGTATCAGGATTGGCAGGCTGTAATCCAATATAAATAATTAGTGCATTTATCAGCAATATATACATATAAATACAAGAAAAATACTAAGAAATGTTAATCATTCATTTTAATACATATAAATCTATTCACATTAAAGTTTTAAACAAATATATAATCATTGTTTCATTACTTAAAATAAATATGATGATCTATATTTTTGGAACTTAATATCAAATATAGTAATTGCTAAAGTATTCAATTTGAAATAAAAATCAGTTGACTTATTTACCTCATCAATAGATCTAGCAGAAGAACCTTGTGCACTCATTTCTCAGAGTCATTTAACCATGGTTGTATAGCCTTTTTGTAGGATAATTGTGTGTCCTCTTTTGAAGTTGTTTTTTAAAACTCCGAGGCCTAAATTTTTTCTTGGTATCATGAATTTTGTTTGTAATAAATTTCATCTACGACCAAATTTTTTACAATTTATAAATATTTTCATATAATTTTTCATTTACTTATACTTACAATTCATGCAACAAGTTTTGAATATCCACCCGAGCCAAGCTTATGCTACCTGTGCTTCTATTTTCTTGGGTCAGTTGCCTTTGATGTGTCAACAAACCTATGTGAATTTTGAAATATGTAAAATCACAAAATTATTAAGAGTAATTAGTACATAATTTCATTCTTAATATTATGACATACCTTCTTTCCTTGGGTGGTACTATTTCTTCACCATGTCTTGTGCTTTTCTTAGTGGCATTCTTTTTAAGATTCTCTCACTCAATAATAGGAATATAGGGGGTGCATTCATAATAAAGGTTGTTTTGCATTTGGGTCCTATAGTTGTACCTAATATACTTCAAATCTTGGTCCACTTTCTCAAGGGACCTAAGTCTTTGAAAGACGTTGGATCCAAAAATTGTTGTCATGACATCAATGAGCTTATCCCATATCTTTAGTTTGTAAATTCCACCTTTTAAGAAAAGAAAAAAATTGTTAGATTCATAAATGAAGTGAAGCTACCTTTTAATTTACTTGAAGAAATTGATCAAAGGAAACTTGATCTAGCAATGAAATCAAAATATGATACCCTGTGCATATGGTTGGCCCAAATAAGCGTAAACATTCATCATTAAGATTTTCATAAAATAGATTGTTCCTTACAAAATAATAATTGGATTAGTAGTTATTGTAAGGGACTGCATGGGAGGTTAGTGCATTTGATTATGAGTATAAGATTATATAGTAAAATAAAGGATCAATCTTTAAAGTACCTAGAAGTTGGGCTACTCTTAGGGGAAGTCCATCTTCATTGCTCACAATCAATTGATCACAATTCTTTAGTGTTCTCTTACATCTAACACGAGTAAATCCAAAAATGTCCTCACCACCTCCAATATAAAATGAATCCAATATTACAAAATGCCCCCTAATAAATAATAGTTCAAGTGAAATAAAGACATGAAAAATGAGAGAGAATAAGAGGAATCTACTTACCAATAGGCGTTGCCATCACATCTATGGCCATGCTACGTGTTGCTGACATTGCAGTTGACATTACCTCTGCTATTTTTTCCCTTGTAGTAGGTGACATAGTGAATATAGGATCAATGCTAGGAGTTGAAAAATAAGATTGTTAGTGCACAAAAAAACAATTTTGTTAGAGCTATTAAAAAAACATAGTGTTTGGGCAGAACACAAGTGTAGGATAGAACATGTGATGTACTTGAACCACCTAAAGTATCATCATCTAGGGAATGATCCTTTAACCTATTCAACATACTCTATAAAAATAACACATGCACATTTTATTTAATGACAAATAAAAGAGTATATTATAAAAATTGTTATTAAACTTTTTTTATAATTAAAAATTACATTAATACTTACTGTATAAATCTGAACTAGGTGCATCAACTCATCCTCTCTATTGTATTTGAGAAGTTTGAGGTCGAATTGATTCCAATTATGTTAATGCTCTCGATAGTGCATGAAACACCTTTTGCAGTGCAACCATAGGATCAGTGGCCGACACAAAATCAATAATGAATTGATCATGCTCATCGTGCGCCTCCTCATGGACTACTTTTTCCTTTCCCTTTTCCTGATCAACACTTGTTTGTGAGGACAATATTATTAGCACTATATTTAAAATCAATCCAAAATAGTAGTGAAGAATAAAACATAATAAAATTTATGCATTAACATATTTCTTATATCTAATTTGTATAACAACAATGGGTTTTACCTGTCGGGAAGAAGAAGTCCCATGAGAACCATCATCGCTGTGCATATTGTGTGGTTGTTGATCCATACTATAGCCTTGTATCTCAAAAAAATCATTGAGACATGTTAAAAAACATGTGTCATTATTATAAGTTAGTAAAAAATAAATAAATATAATGGTGTGTTGGATTCATTGATTGGAGTTGATTTTAAATGTACATAGTTTGTACCACCTCACCCATGATAGTGGCTTTGTTTGTATCTATGTGATTCAAATTGTAATTAGTAAGAAGCTCCTCGCCTCTATGTATTGATTTTATTGCACATAAAAATATGTGATTTCCCTTGTGCGCCTCAAATATGCAATTGGGTCACTTCTTAGTTGACGCAAGTCATATACTATTTATAAAACCTGCAATATTCCTTAATGCTTTTGGCCTTCCGTCAATTTGTATAGCTATTGTTTTAATTTGTTCACTAATTTTTGTTGTATATAATTTTCTGTGAGTGCATACCTACACATACTTGTTTTATATCTAACAATTTGCATCCAACTACTATAATCATAGCAAGGTCCAACATACTCCATCAATTCAACAACCTTGTCGTAAGAGACCTTTTGCCATTCATGGAAAATAGGCCCAAACCATGTAATGAGGATGGTGCTATGCGATATATCCTCACTCCAACACAAAAATCAATATTTATTGGAGGAAGTTGATTTGAGACCCATTGTTTTTGTATATCTTTATACCTAAAGGGATTACATCGGAGTCACCTTCACTCTCATCATCATAAGAACATGACCGCTCTTGAGCAAGGAAAAATTTCATGTGCTTATTGAGTTTCTTTCTGATATTTTAAACTCAAGTCAATCTCTTTGATTTAGACATACTAATGTCTCACTTTCTTCTTCCATTCCTACATTTTCCTCGCTCTAGGAAGACAAATCTGACAAATACCTATTTGCTAGTACCTGCACTCCATGAAATAAGAGAGATAGGTTGCAATAAGAGAGATATTTTACAAATGGTAAAAGACATTAATCTCTATGGGGTGTATTGACTTATACCTAATGATCCATGAGACTGTGTGGGATGTTTGTGAAAGGGCTTTAGGTTTCTGCATATGTAAATCAATTGTCTTATGTTAGCTAAAAAAAATCATGATATATATACTCAAAATTACATCAAATATTAGCACCACATATGAATTATAAACATTAAAAGGTACATGACAAGTTAATCAAATTAAACATTGATCTATCAAGAACCCAATATTGAATAGCATAGGCATTGATCACATAACTGTACATTTCATTCTTGTCATTGATAACCAAAACCCCCCAACATTGATATTATTCTTCATCCATCTCATTATCAGGATCATCATTGTCGTCGACATTGTCACCACCACTATCACTGTCATCATCCTCCTCCTCCTCATCATCATCATCATCAGTAGAAGCATCATCGTCATGACCAGTAGCAGTATCATTTTCATAAGGAGCATCATGGACTAACTCTTGATTGCGATCCACTTCTTCCTCTTCCTTGGTATCTTCTTCTTCCATCGCATTATACTTTATCAACCTTCCTCTTGGATCATGTCTAACAAAAAATGACCAACCCATCTTATGTGGAACCTTTGAGTAAAATACTTGCTCACATTGGCTTGGAAGAACATAGGGCTCATCCCCAACTAGCTCAAACAACCTTGTATTAATCACTGGAAATCCATTCTCATGCTCAATAACAATTCTATTAGGATCATTTTGATTGAGTCATAGTTTGTACCATTTGATGATGAAGAGAACTAATTTGAAGGAATTATAGTCATAATTAAGTATATCAACCAAAATGCCATAGTATTGATTTTGAGATTCTCGAGGATGTAAGTCATTTCTAGATGAAATATGTTACTTGGAAGACTACACTTAACCTAGAATCCCAAGTTCTCTTTGTGTTATCAAATTTTTTGATGTGAAATTTATAACCATTGCATAACATAGCCTTGTGATGTTTCACATACAATAATGTCAAACATGTATAAATTATTGCATCATGAGTTCAAAAACATACGTTTGATTATCAAACTTATAAGTACCATATGCTAAATCTATTTCCTTTTGTGTAACATTGGGATTTTCATTACAATGAGCTTGTATAACCAATGAAGACATAGATTCCCATTTTAATCTATGACTAGAATGTTGATATCGTTCAATCCATATCGTGATCCAATCTTTGATTGTTTGCAATAAACAAATGTATTACATCCTGTATGCGTGAATATGCGGCCTCTGCTAACACACACACTTCAACATGGTCCTTATTTGTAGATTCACCCCAGAATGAACATTGGATTGTTCATCCGAAAATCAGCCAGCAAGGTGACCTGTTTCCTTCTATCTAAAGGGAATTGCTTGTTAGATATCGTCAGATTTGAGGTGTTTAAGCAACCAGACCCTCTAGGAACGAAGGATTTAAGAAATGAAATTAATCTATATGATTGTGCAGATTAATCTAGGATGAGAAATGCATTCTAATCTAGGAACAATTGAAACAAAACTAGATTAACCTATGCATATTAAGCTAAATGAATTTAAACTAAGAATGCAAGATGTATGCAAAATGTGAGCAAATGTGAGTATGAATTTCAACAGCAATTCAATGCAAATTCTAATTCATCCTCCCCCAAAATGAAGAGATGACAGTCTCTTAAATAGACTTTCCTGCAATCCATCAACGGTTGAGATCGATTTCAATCAACAGTCAGGATTAAAGGTGAAGTTCAGTCATAAATGAAAATTCCCAAATTAAAGGGAGTTAACTGATTTAATTTGAGTAGAATAAGGAGTTAATTGATTTAATTCCTTTTTGATCAACAGTGAACTGTGAATTTCCCTTTTTGAATTGAAGAAAGATTTTGGAGAGATATTTAATTTAATAAAATGAGATATGCTCTCATAAATATATTTCCTATTTAATTAGATAATTTCATTTAATTAATTAGAGACACTTTATTATTTAATTAAATAACTATATTTAATTAATTAGGAATTACTCCTATTTAATTAATTAAAGAATAGTCTTCCATTTAATTAAATAATTTTCTTTAATTAATTAGAAATACCTTTCCCATTTAATTAAATAATTACATTTAATTAATCAAGATAGGCATATTTATTAAATTAAATAAATTTAATCCCATAGTACATTAGTCTTAGGAGATAATTTAATTTAATAAAGTATAAATACTTTTAAATCAAATTATAATTAAATCAAGTAGGTTTAATGTGACTAATATGAGCACATACTATAGGAAGTAAATAAGAAATGTGATGAATGTGTTGGCATAAAGTTATTTGCCATTAGTGACAACACTTTTCTCACAGTATTAACCGAGTAAAGAAGAACTCAGTGTTAACCGAGTTCAGTCGGTTAACATAGAACTTAGTATTAACCGAGTTCAGTCGGTTAACTAAGAACTCAGCATTAACCGAGTTCGGTCGGTTAATTAAGAACTCAATATTAATCGAGTAAAGACGGATGCAGTGTTAACCGAGTTCGGTCGGTTAACATAGGACTCAGTGTTAACCGAGCTCAGTCGGTAAACAAAGAAGTTTGTTCTACCGAGTTTGTTTTGCTATTTGGCCGACTCAGTTAAATTTTGTCTACTTTTATTCAGCCGACCATTGCATGTAATTTTAACTTGGATGGTATATATATGTAATGTATTGTATCATTCTAAATGGATGTGAAATATATGAAGTATGTGAAGAATGTGTGCAAAAGCATGTAAGCTGAATTTTGAAGGTTTTCAGCAAGGTCAGCATTGGAGCAGAAATGTTTTATCTGTCATATCAAGGACAATCAGAGCGTAGCGGATCTTATCAGCAATCAGTTGTATTCAGATCCACTGTTTCATTCTAACAGGTGAATCAATTTTTATAAATCCTTTAACAGGGTAGACTTAACAGTCTTTGTACTAAATCTCCTAACAGAGTGCATACTTATGAAGTATGTTTCAAATCCTTTAACAAGGTGGATATAACAATCCTTTATGCTCCTAACAAGGCAGATCACCAGAAGTGATCATTGTATGCCTTAACCAGCTAACTTCCTACTGCAGTAAAGAAGATTTGTGGGTTTCATCCCCACCCCAGTTTTACTTTCTATTTTGGAAGGTTTCTGGGTCACCAAAATCTCTGTGCTTATGTGTTATGAATGTCTACATACTGCAGAATTAGGTGATTAAATATTTTACTGGTTAATATGAATTGATTTAAGATTTTATGTTTACTGATTCACCCCTCCCCTCTCAGTAAACTGTTATATCTTGAATATTTCCAACAGAATGCAGATTAGGGTCTTCTGCATCTGACAATTAAGTCAAGTAGCGAGTTAGATCAAGAACGTGTCTAATGAAATAGGATTTTAGCAATGATCAAAATAGACCAGAATTGGTATCATGGAAATGAGCCAACTTTGGGGTATTACATTTTGCCCCTCTTTGAATGAATGTGCAAGCAACATGTTCAATTCAAAGAAAATCAGAAAGTATGATGTACAGATTAAAAAAAAAAAAAAATTGGTTCCGAAATTGATTCTATGGAGACCAATTGATGAGATTTTAAGGACTATCTCTAGAACAAAGCTTAATCCTAAGGAATCCAAGCAGAATACCTAGATACCTGAATTGAAACAGATAAGCTTTTAAGGATCATCTCCAGCACAAAGCTTAATCCTAAGGAATCCAGGTAGAACACCTAGATACCTAAGTTGAAACAGATAAGCTTTTAAGGATCATCTCCAACACGAAGCTTAATCCTAAGGAATCCAGGTAGAACACCTAGATACCTAAGTTGAAATAGATAAGCTTTTAAGGATCATCTCCAGCACGAAACTTAATGCTAAGGAATCCAGGTAGAACACCTAGATACCTAAGTTGAAACAGATAAGCTTTTAAGGATCATCTCTAGCACGAAGCTTAATCCTAAGGGATCCAGGTAGAACACCTAGATACCTAAGTTGATAAGATCTAATTATGAGTTACAGAATAATCCCCAGAATGAGGCTTGATCCTCAAGAGTCAAGATTCAGACTGTCCCGATACCTGTCCATCAGACTCAGATCAAAAATGTTATAAGATGTGATCAAATGATGAAAAGATGAAGTAGATGACAAGGATGCCAAAAAGAGGGGGACAAGATGCCCTGAGTAATGAGATGCCCCAAGTGAGAAGGACATGAAATGGGAACCAGATGCCCCAAGCAATGAGACTCAAAATGAGTTGAAATTTAGTTCAATGATGTAATCATCCTGCCCCCTCAGGAGCGAAATCGAAAGATGACACACCAGAAGTATGATGTAAGGAGAGTGATGAAAGATATAGAAGAATCCAAGATTTAGTAGAATATAGAAGAGATTAGAATGATCAGAAGAAATATAAAGAGATTAGAACGATCAGAAGAAATATAAAGAGATCAGAACGATCTTGAAGAAATATGAAGAGATCAAAATGATCTAAAGAAATTTGGAGAGATCAGAATGATGTACAGAAATATGAAGAGATCAGAACGATCTAAAGAAATATAAAGAGATCAGAACGATCTGAAGAAATATAAAGAGATCAGAATGATCTGAAGAAATATGAAGAGATTAGAATGATCAAAAGAAATTTGGAGGTTGATCTGAAGTGATTTCTAGATCCAAAAGACCAAGTTTGAGTTGAAAAGATTCCAAGAATTGCAAAGTATTAGAAAGATTTGGATTGCACAAAAAAATTTAAAATGCATTTTGAGCCACTTAAGTGTGTCAGATTTTGAATTTGATCCCGAAAAATGGGTTCAGAGCAACCAAAGTAGCCAAGAGGGTGATTAATCAATCATTTGTGTAGTTCGTGAAAGAACATGATACTTTGAAGAGATCAGCAATCCCTCATCAGAGAAGGTTAAAGTAGATTTGCAATTGAATCGCATGCTTATGCAAGTGAAGTATGTAATGCAAGACTATGTTAAATGCAACCCTAGGTCTGGTTACCAAGCCTCGATATTTAATCATCATCGGATATAAAATAAAGCTCGTATGTTATACAATTCCCACTAACATTGCAATCATGGAAATATGAATATAACATACGTTATTGGTTTGTCGGGATTAAATGTAAGCATTCGAGGCACAAGAAGCCAGAATGACCAGAACATTTGTCCCTTTTAATGTAGCAAGTTAACATAAGCATCAGAGCATAAACACTAGGATGACTTGAATGTTGCTTGCATGACAGGCACACCAAACACATGGGAGATCCCTCTTATGCTAAGTATTCAACATTCATTCTGTCCGCAACAACCCTTGCATTCGTAACCTGAGACAGAAGTGCGCTAGATATACTCGCAGTGACCCGTACGTTCACTTAGCAGGACGAGTATTAGTATTTACTATAGCATGAAGAGTTTACTCCAACAAACAAGGAGAAGAACCAATGTTATTGGCGTATTCGTATAAAAGGAGTTGAGGTACACACGACCATCCAATACGAGATGGAGGCTCTTATAGTGGACACCCCTCTTATAGGAATAAATTAACTTATTGGAACTAAACCACAAACAAAAAGCAAAGAAAAGATCATGCCCCCAGTCATTACTTCTCTAGTTGAAGATGACATCATCAAGTTGCTCGAGGAGATATGATAAAGAAAAAAATAAAGAAAACAAAGAAAAAGCTCAGCATATCCAAACAAGTATATCATTTTTGAGTTCATTTTTTGGATTGATGTCAAGTGTCAGTGTCCAAAACATGTTTGAAAGAAATCTCTTTAGTAGGGTGACGACAATAGGCAGACGTAGCCAGAACGACTGGTGACCGAGGTCAAAGAGGAATCTTCACAATGAAGAACCTAAGAAGGACTGAGCGACAATAGACAGACACAGCCAGGATGACTAGTGATTGACATAAAAGAGATCTTCCATAAAGGAATCTGGAGACATGAACTTAGCAATAGTAGGCAGACACAGTTGAAACAATTGGTGACTGTTGCGTAAGAGATTCTATGAGGAGAATCTTGAAGAGAGTGTCACTAGTAGTAGTAGGTAGATGCAATGAGGACCACTAGTGACTGTCACGAAGGAGATTCTCTGAGGAGAATCTCAAAAATAGTGACACTAGCGATAGTAGGCAGACGCAGTGAGAACCACTGGTGACTATTGCGAAGGAGATTCTATGAGGAGAATCTTAAAAATAGTGACACTAGCGACAGTATGCAGACGCAGTGAGAACCACTGGTGACTGTCGCGAAGGAGATTCTATGAGGAGAATCTCAAAAATAGTGACACTAGCAATAGTAGGCAGACGCAATGAGAACCACTGGTGACTGTCGCGAAGGAGATTCTATAAGGAGAATCTCAAAAATAGTGACACTAGCGACAGTAGGCAGATGCAATGAGAACCACTGGTGATTGTCACGAAGGAGATTCTATGAGGAGAATCTCAAAAATAGTGACACTAGCAACAGTAGGCAGACGCAGTGAGAACCACTAGTGACTATTGCGAAGGAGATTCTATGAGGAGAATCTCAAAAAGTGTGATACTAGAGGGGAATGCCCTCGAGCTATGACAAGACTCAATCCATGGATACATGAGCATAAAGTAGGAAAAGTAGGAAAGTGAAAGCGTAAAAGCGACTGTACAAAATAGCTAGAAGATGGAGCATTGGGAACAAGAGGCACTTGTTTACCAGGTTTTCACCTTCTTGGAAAGATTTTTCTTTTTTTGCTACCATGATGCCTGTTTCCAGGTTTTCACTAATGGCACTTTTCTATTTTTCAATTTTTTTGTATTTTTCTCTTCTTTTTTTTTTTTTTTTTTGGGACTTTTTCTAATTTTTAGATTTTTTTCAAGACATATAGATATGTACAGAGAGCTTGCTGAGATTAAATCAATTGTAAAATCGCTTAAGGTGGAGAGTGTTGACAGGCTCTTTAAGCACTTCTCCTTCGGTTGTGGAAAGCTGATAAGTGCCAGATCCATATACTACAGTGATGATGTATAGACCTAGCTAGTTTGGTTCAAACTTTCCCTTTTTGCATTCGTTGTTGTTGATTCTTACGGTTCTCTCTTAGGACGAGGTCACCCAGCTGGAAGTCACATGGCCCGATCCTCCGATTGTAGCTTCGTGCCATTATTTGTTGATATGCTCGTAGATGATCACATGCCACTTGTCATCGTTCATCTTGTAACATAAGCTCTTGAAGCTGAGCTATCCTGTAGTCATCATCAGTGATAAGGCCTTTCATAGAGATTCTCAAGGTAGGAATCTCAACCTCTATTGGAAGCACAAAATTCGCCCCATACACCAATGCAAAAGGAGTCGTGCCTGTTGGAGTTCTAATGCTTGTCCTATATGCCCACAGGGCTGGGTTGATCTGGAGATGCCAATCTCTCCCTGACTTACTAACTGTGCAATGAAGAATTTTGAGGATCGCCTTATTGGATGCCTTAGCTTGGCCATTACCCTAGGGGTAATAAATGGAAGACTAATGCTGTGTGATCTTGAATTTCTTGCATAGTTCCTTGAGGTCTTTATTCTTGAACTGTCCTCCATTGTCAGTAATGATTGAGGACGGTACACCATATCTATAGATGATGTAGTTTGTGATGAAAAGCACTACAGTTTTGCCATCAACAACTATGAGAGGGACTACCTCTACCCATTTCATGAAATAATCTATAGCTGTGATAATGAACTTATGTCCATTGGAAGAGGTTGGGTGAATTTTCCCCACCAAGTTGAAGCCCCATTGTTGAAATGGCCATGTTGTAGTAGAGGGGATCAGCTCTTTGGCTAGAGCGTGAATGAGATTCCCATGTAGCTAACACTACTTGCAGGACCTAGCATACTTAATAGCTTCTTGCTCCATTTTAGGCCAGTAGTAACTAGCACGAAGGAGTTTGCGAGCTAGTGTCAGGCCATTGGAATGAGATCCGCAAATGCTTTTGTGAACGTCAATTAGTGCACGTTTGGACTCATCAAGTTCTAAACACCTAAGGAGTGTTCTGTCGAGACCTCTCCTATACAGATTGTCAGCAATAATGACATAATGTAAAGCATTACAGATTAGGTAACATTTCTCATTCCGGGTCAGACCTTTCGGAATGGTTTGATTACAAAGGTAGGAATAGACGTGATGGTAGTGGGATGATTCTTGTCCTATAATAGAATAGATCATCTTGGAATCAGGTGTGTCATAGGCTGGGTAGTGTAACGCTTCCACCAAGAACTCATGTCGGAGATCATTTTCTGGCATTTGTAGTAGGGAGGCCAGAATAGCCATGGCATCAGCCGCTTTATTATCT
Source organism: Cupressus sempervirens (assembly GCA_028749045.1). Classification (NCBI taxonomy): domain Eukaryota; kingdom Viridiplantae; phylum Streptophyta; class Pinopsida; order Cupressales; family Cupressaceae; genus Cupressus; species Cupressus sempervirens. Next base: position 919,403,908 of record CM053786.1, read on the forward strand.
GCGCGTGGAACTTGTTGGAAGGTGATGTGTGCAAAATACTTCGTCAAGTCATCAACCATGCGTTTGTAAGGAATTAGTTTCTCACCCTTTGTTTGATACACATCGTTTACTTGGTTGATAACAAGCTGAGAGTCACCGAAGACGTTCAACTGATCTACTCTCCATTCAGCTACAATTTTCATACCATTGATCAAAGCTTCATATTCAGCAATGTTATTTGTACAAGGAAACATAATCTTGTACGCTTTGGGCAATAAGTATCTCCGCGGTGTAATGAAGAGTAATCCAACACCTGATCCTTGTTGTGTGAAGGACCCATCGAAGAACATAACCCATGTATGGTGTGTGAGTGTCAGAATTGACTCATCTGGGAAATCAATGTTCATTGGTAGAAGACTTTGTATGGGTGCCTTGGCCAGCTGATCTGCAATTGCCTATCCCTTTATAGCTTTGCGTTCAACATATTGGATGTCAAACTCACTTAGTATCATTACCCATTTAGCCAATCTTCTTGTGAGAGTTGCCATACTGAGCAAGTACTTTAATGGATCTATTTTAGTCACAAGCCGTGTAGTGTCTCAACTTCTGGGAAGAAAAGACAACTACTAAGGAAGCTTTCTCAATAATGCTGTAGTTTTTCTCATAAGAGACCAATGTTCGACTCAAATAATAAATAGCTCTTTCTTTGTTGTCATTGTCTTCTTGAGCCAATAGGATTCCCAAAGATGTTTCAATGGCTAAAATGTATAAAAGAAAAGGCTTCCCATGCATAGGAGGCATCAGGATTGGTGGATTGACAAGGTATTGTTTGATCTGTGTTAAGCTTTGCTCACAATCCTAGCTCCAATTGAATTTCACACCCTTATGTAAGGTCTTTGTGAAGGGTTGTGATCTATCCGCTAATTGTGAAATAAACTTGCGAATAGATTGAAGCGTTCCCTGTAGTCCTCTCATCTGATTGATGTTCCGAGGTGGTGGCATGTCCATTATTGCTTGTACTTTTTTTTGGATCTACTTAAATTCCCTTTGCAGAAACAATATATCCCAACAATTTCTCCGATGTGACACCAAATGCGCATTTCTTAGGATCGAGCCGAAGACTGAATTTTTCCATACGACCTAGGATGGGACCCAAATCTTGTAGATGAGTATTACGTTTAGCACCTTTGACCAAGGTATCATCAACATAGTCCTCCATGGTTCTATGCATCATGTCATGGAAAATTGTAGTAGTAGCCCATTGATATGTAGCACTAGCATTCCTTAAACCAAATGGCATCACATTCCAACAAAAGGTTCCCCATGCACATGTGAAAGCCATTTTTTGCTGGTCTTCTGGCACAATTTTTATCTGATTGTATCTAGAAAAACCATCCATAAGTGAGTACATCTCATATCCAGCCATCATGTTTATGATCATATCAATATTAGGGAGTGAAAAGTCATGTTTAGGACATGCCAAGTTAAGATCACAGAAGTCTGTACAAACTCTGATAGATTTATTGTGCTTGGAAATAGGAATAATACTGGATATCCATTCAGCATAATTAATTGCATGGATGAAACCAACCTTTAGAAGTTTCTCCAATTCGGCTTTGACAAGCAATGCAACGTGAGGGTGCATTTTTCAAAGCTTCTATTTAATTGGTTTGATGCCTGGTGCTATGGACAAGTGATGCATGATAAGATCAGGATCCAATCCTGGCATGTTAGAATATGTCCAAGCAAAATTTATTTTATTTTCCTTGAAAAAGGCAATGAATTGTTCCTTCTCTTCAGGTGACAATGACTGCGCTAGATGTATCACATGAGGATGTTGTTCTGTGCCTAGGTTAATTGGCTGCGTCGACTCTATTAACACTGATGATCTCTCCTGAAAGTGACTGGGAAGGACATCAAATATCTCATCCAAAAGCGCCTCAGAGAGGTTTTCACCCTTGGATATGTCTTTTGTTTTTACTTTTTTGGGATCCGACACTGCCACAATGTGGTTTTCACCATCGGACCTCTTGCATTTTTTCTTTTTAATTATGTGACTAAGATATTTGATGTTAGCCTCAGTCATGTTGATACTCTGCTCATTGGTGGAAGACGTTATAGGTTCAATAGCGTTTAGGTAACACGCGAGAGCATAGTCATTCTGAAACATGGGGACTTCGTTAGATGCATTGGGGTTCCAGTCTATAAGCTCGGGAGGTTCAATTGCGTTCACAATATAGTCATTAAGTGCATGGACCAGTAATTTGAGACCTACGAAAACCTCATCCACAGGTGTATTCAAACACCTCAGAATACTAACGTCAGGAATTGACGACTCTAGAACACTAGTTGGATCAGACCCCCATGACCTAACACTAGACGTTTCACCCACTTTGATTCGATTTTCATAGACATGCACTTGGTCAATGTCTTTATCAGTAGTCACTTCTAAAAGAGAGTCAAACTCATATTCATGAGAATCGGTGCTACATGGTGAGAGACTATAGAACTCCCCAACAGTGATAGGGACATACTCTCTTTCAGCCTCTGGATTCTTACACAAATACTCAATACGACACGACTGACTAGATGCTCCCTTTTCTGAATGATATTTGAGTTGCTCAGTATTGTCCTTAGAAGAATCACTAGTATCATCCACAGTGCTAACACGTGGCACAAAGTCATCTGACTCATAAAAGAATTTAGTGAGATCATAAGGAATAGGATGAGGGTAGGAATCCTCATCATCCAATTCTTCCTCTTGAGTATCTGACTCAGCTTGTGACTCATTTTCAGATGAACTTTCAGGTTTGGGGATGAATTGATTTGATCCCAAATGAAAAGGGACCTTCTTAAACCCTAGGCCAGTTGTATCATGGTTGCTTCGAGCTCTTGATTTGATAGGATCAATTAGGCCATTGTTATTGCACCCAATAGGGCCGGTTCCCTTGTAACCAAAATGCTTCATAAGCCTAAGACCAGGTCCATATTTCTTAGGAGTGATTTCTTGAGCTTGTTCTATCGGGTCCACTGGAGCTTCTTCTCTATAAAGCCATGCAACAATGGCTCTATTTTCACTTTCATCTTCTAAGGGAACTATAGCCTTAACAAAAGTGCCATTATACTTGGTCTGAGGTGTCAGCACGAACGACTTCTTTACCTCTGAGGGTCTCCCAAAATGTCGAGGGGACTCTAGGAGAGACGTTAATGATAGCACTGGTTTAATGTGGTACTCTCCCATACTAGTTTCTTTCAATTTGAATGACTGCTCATTTTGTTTCAGCTTATTGTCGTGACAATTAGTAGACTCACAATTAGTAGGGATGAAAGTTTCAGCAGCTTTGAGCATATTGCAGGTGTAGCTAGTAGTGGTAGGAATAGTAACTTCAGAGCCATGAAATGGGAATTTGATGCATTGGTGGTATGTGGATGGCACAACGCACATCTCATGTATCCATGGTAGTCCCAATAGAATGTTGTAGGCCAAGGGAATGTCAAGCACCTGACAGGTGACATCCTTTTCGACAGGACTGACACGAATTGATAAAACCACAAGACCCGGTGACTTTTGTTCCACTTCATTGTATGCTTTAATAGTGATCTTTCGTTGGGGATCAACAGAGTCTTCAGAATAATCCAATTGTCTAAGAAGAGCAGCAAAGACAATATTTAGGCTAGCGCCATTGTCAATGAGTACCCAATGAACACATGTTTGGTGGATCATAACCTCAATGTGCAGAGGCTGATTGTGTGGGTAATTCAAGGAGTTTTCATCCTCCTCGTAGAAGGTCATAAGATAAGGTGAGGTCAGGTGACCTACCATGGAATCGCTCAAGATCAAGATCTTGAGGAACGTTTGCCTTAGTGAGGGCTTTGTCCAGAATTTGCTTGTGAGCAGGCGAGATTTTAAGTAGCTCAAAGATGGAAATCTGAGCATTAGTTAAATCAACTGATTCAGAACACTATAACTGGTTGCAGTCAAGTTCATTGTGTGTTTTGCACCTTTATCAAGTGGACTAGCAAGGGCTTTATCTTTGTGTTGTTCAAGATTTGAAGTAGGAGATGCAGGGCCTTTGAGCACCAACTTCGCATGAGAGCGAGTAACAACGTTAGCACAGTGTTGTGAAGATGCATTATCCATGTTATTGGAAGTAGGGCCTCTCAAGACAAATGGTGTCTTGGGTTTGTCGTTATCTTGCTTGCCCTTTATGGTAATAACGTCACAGTATTCAGAATCTACAAGTTCAACCATGTGAATGACATTGTCATCATTGGAATATGTATAGTTGATCTTATTGTAGGGTTCTGGTTTCAAAGTCTCTCTTTTTTCATAAGCTGGGAAAGGCTCTTTGAACGCCTTGTGGTTCGAGTTTTTGTTATATCCATCTACCACAAGATCACCAGCATCAATCATGTCCTAGACTTTATGACACAAGTTTATACAATTGCTGGTTTTATGTCCCTTGTTTTGGTGATACTCACAAAATGAGTTCTCATTCCACCATGGTGGATGTGGTTGTGGATCATAGGTACGAGGGTTATCCAATGGTGAGATAAGCTTGTGTTGTAGCAATGTTTTATAAACCACATCCAAAGGTTCTCCCAAAGGCATATACTCTCGCTTGGGTCATGTTGTCCATGAGTTTCTCAGTTTGTTCCCAGACGTCTTATTGTCAAGGGGAGGCTTCTTAGCATTTTTGGCCACTTTGAGGTAGTCTGTGAGATTAAATGTCATTTTAGCAGGTTTGGGTGTGACATTGTCAACAATCCCATCATGTACAATTTCTCGATTCTTGTTGACATGTTTGGTTTTATCCCTGTTGGAAGTGGAACCTTGTTTTGTGTCTCTCTGAAGAGTGAGCTCACCTTTCTTGACCATAAATTCTTCGATACGGGTAGCCTATGTAATCATGTTTTCAAAGGTACGTGGACCTTGTAGTTGGAATCTATACTCGAAATTAGGTAAGAGGTTATCAGTGAAAATGTCAAGCTTCTCCGTTTCTAAGATTTTACGGGAATACTTAGTGTATAGTTGTCTCCACTGTTGGAGGAAAGTGAGAAAAGGCTCACCAACCTTCTGTTTAAGGTTGCATAGATCTCGAATATTTACAAGATGTTGAATGTTATGAGAATATTGCTGAACAAATGAATTGACAATTTCATCAAACGTCTTGATACCAGGAGGTAAATGTGAGAACCACTCCAAAGCCTGACCACCTAGGCTTCTAGGGAATAAACGCATGAGGTATCTTTGATTGTGTATAAACTCCATAGATAGAGCACCAAATTCTCGCAAGTGATCTTGGGGATCAGTAGTACCAAAGTACTTGTCATATCTGGGTAGTTCTACACCTCGTGGGAAAGGCGACATGTTTATACTGTTGTCAAATGGAAATGAATAAAGAGCGTCCAATGTGTATGTCTTTGTGGGTTTCTCTTTCTCTTGCATCATCTGAGCCAATTGGTCTTGCATAATTTTCAATTGTTTTTGGAGTTTGGAAGTCTCAGTTTCTTCTTCAGTTTTGACAAGGGTTTCTACATTGAAATGAGAAGGTAACTTTGCTCTCTCTTGGGCAAGTTTGAGAAAGTATTTTTCCTTCTCTTCGTTGATTAGGATTCCCATGAACTTCTGAAAGTTTTTGTCTCTTCGACATTTTGCTATGCGTTCAGGGAGGATTTCCACCTCTTCCTATTCCTCATCAGTGTCATAGTCTTTCTCTTTCTCTTTGTCATCCCTAGGTGGTTCTTGATATCGACTATGACTACCATGTTCAGGTTCACGATTAGTCATTATAGGAATGTGTTCAGTTTTCGTATGTTGTGTTTCAAAAGGGTCTCTGGAGAAAGGATCATAAATTGTGTTTGGGAATGCATGACCTCTACCTGTCTCAGTATCCTCTTGGTAAAAAGGATTCCTAATTTGTTGCAAATTTTTGGAAAATGTTTGTTGAACTCGAGATGACCTGGCAGGTGAGGGAGATTGTGAAGATGCCTCACTAGCCGAACTGGATACAGATTGCGTAACGAAAGGTAAGCGACCTCTATCGCAGTTACGACCCCTAGCACGACCACGTTTAAGGTTATAGGGATAAAACACGTTGCCACTTCTAGTTGCGACAGTCATAGACAAGGACAAGAAGCTAGAACCTGGACAAGGACTACACTAAGACTGAGTCTCAAAAATGACAAGATAATAGTAAGAATGTTGTTCACTAAGGCACAAATGGTTTGATTTAAAGGCTAGAACAGCCATAGATTATGACCAATGTGACACAAAGTATGACAAGCATTAAGACAAAGACCAAAAAAAATTACTTATGAGACGAGACTAGTCAAGGTGTAAGACACAAGTCTTCAGCTAAGTGAAGTGTCGCTATTTTAGGATTGTTTGCAGATAGAGAGCGATAAACATACACAAAAAAAGACAACGTGCAGGCTGTAGACAGCTAAAATAGACCCAAATTGGTAATGTTGACACAAGATCTCGTGCGAAAAACCTTTACAGGCTACGCAAAGAAGTTTTTTGGCTCGTGCGAAGGTCAATGACAATAATTTAATTTCACGCAAATAAGTTCACAGGGCCGCATGAAGACTCATAACAATAGTTTAATTTTGCGCGTGAACAAAATGATTTTGCATGAGGACCAGATGATTTCGTGTGAGACCAAAATGATTTCACGCAAGAAGGTAGACCAGTTTTACAACAACAACTGATTTTAACAAATTTTGATCGTTTCAGTAACCAGGCAGATAAACAAGCATGTAGAACAGCAAGTAGGTGATTTTAAGCACGTCTAAAAACAATGAGCAAGGGCAAAAGCAACCTTGCACATGAACAATCAAGTGACTTAGTTTGTGCTAATCCCTAGGAGAGCTATTTGTGTATATTTTCAAAGAGTTTTGCAATCATTGCACACATTCCTAGAAAGTGAAAAGTTTGGCGTCTCTAAGGTTTTTAGTAATGTTTTGACTCTACAACTTTTATGACTCACAGGGGTGACCTCCAATCCCGAGGCACCGAGGTTTCAACACAGTCCGAGAACTTAATCTTCAAGAGGTGCTAGGGAGATCTGACAACCCACAATGAACCACACCCGTGGAGATTTCTTCCATAAGGACATTTATATAGTGGTTGTCACTACCACATCAAAAATGGCTATTACCACTCGAGGTTCTGTCAATGCAGTTTGCCCTATAGAGGGATTGTCTGCTACGGTTATCCCTCTCTAAAGGTGATCGACTCACAATAGTGTACCACAAGGGGACTTAGCTTCCAGATTCAAGGTCTTGGCACCTTTTCACTTTTAGCCCAATCAAAGAAGACAGATTAATTCAACACGCTAAACTAATAGTATCTCTTAAAGATTTATGATATCAACTCCCAGTGATCTATCAACCTCCTCGGAGAAAGGATGCCTCAATCAACAAGTTGAAGATTCATCTATCTGCGAAATGCTCAAAATATCCTCCCCACCTACAAGGAATCTGTCTTAGAGAGGAGTTTCACTAGGAACCCACTCCCTCAAGATCCATGAATAGTGTTCATGGGGGCCTAATTACTATGTGTGTACAGATGTTAATTCCCGAAAGCAAATCTATCCAAAAGTAGTCAAAGAGCACAAGGTGGTACACTTAACGCTTTAACTAATGTGAGGTGAGTCCAAAGATGTGGAACATTTAACCCCTCACACAAGCCAAAATGAGTCCACAACTCAAAAACTAGTGAGTTTTAGAAAGCACAAAAGGGTTGCCTAGTGGAGCATTTAACGCTTCTTTCCTGTAGACCCCTCCCCTTTAACATGGTGCTAATCTTGCAACCACAGGGTGAAATGAGGGGCCGATAGATTAGCAAGTCCAATAACCCAAGATAGCTAATTAGATCTATCACTAGTAACTAAGCCTGATAGATGAAACTAATAGAGATCACAACCTAGTATCAAATTATGCATGTGTTGTAAAATAAGAACATGGAAGGAAACATACACAAGCTTGACACGAGAGATGTTCATTTTAGGTCCAAATGAAGTGTTATCAGTCAAAGATAATTACTTGGTAATCCTCGCAATGCACTTAGTAGATGTTCAACCTATTTTTAGCAACTTTATCACACTTTTCCAATTGTCCTGCAAACCGCTGTTATGTTGTTCCAAAAACTTAGAAAACACAGAAAAATCATAAACAGTGAGTAGTTAGTAGAAAAACCAAACAACACGAAAATTAATGCAAAAAATAGCATCTTTCAGCAGAGTCTCGCGTGAAATTCTTGATAGTCCACGTGAAGAAGTTTTACAACCCGTGCGAAATTCTATTACGGCCCGTGTGAAGAAATAGGTGCCGCGCGAAGTTTTGCGTGCTTAGGCACTTTCTCGCACGATACAGAAAGAATCTTCACGCGAAGATTTTGGATCCTTGTGCGAAATCAAATAGTCTTGCATGAAGATTTTGGATCTGTACGGAATAGTACGGACAGAGAACAAAAAAATGATTAGAAAATATGCAGAAAGAGGCCAGAAAAATTAATTTTCTCTGGCCCATGGTGGGCGCCAGAAATGTATGCATGAATATGCGGCCTCTGCTAACACACACACTTCAACATGGTCCTTATTTGCAGATTCATCCCGGAATGAACATTGGATTGTTCATCCGAAAATTAGTCGAAAAGGCGATCTGTTGCCTTCTATTTAAAGGGAATTGCTTGTTAGATATCATCAGATTTGAGGTGTTTAAGCAACCAGACCCTCTAGGAACGAAGGATTTAAGAAATGAAATTAATCTATATGATTGTGCAGATTAATCTAGAATGAGAAATGCATTCTAATCTAGGAACAATTGAAACAAAACTAGATTAACCTATGCATATTAAGCTAAATGAATTTAAACTAAGAATGCAAGATGTATGCAAAAATGTGAGAAAATGTGAGTATGAATTTCAACAACAATTCAATGCAAATTCTAATTCATCCTCCCCCAAAATGAAGAGATGACGGTCTCTTAAATAGACTTTCTTGGAATCCATCAACGGTTGAGATCTATTTCAATCAATGGTCAGGATTAAAGGTGAAGTTCACTCATAAAGGAAGATTCCCAAATTAAAGGGAGTTAACTGATTTAATTTGAGTAGAATAAGGAGTTAACTGATTTAATTTGAGTAGAATAAGGAGTTGTAGACACCAAAATTTGTCCAAAACCCGTTCCTAGCCAATTAAATAAATATTCACTATTTATTTAATTCCCCTACCTTAATTAAATAAATTTTACATTTATTTAATTATGTTTGCCTTACCTTGATTTAAATAAACTAAGGTTCGTTTAAATCCTAACCTATTCCCACTTGCATCTAATCCCTTTCACTTTAATTAAGTATGTCATTTACTTAATTAATTCCCTCCTAATCCCACTAGGAATTAAATATTGCATTTAATCCTATTTGAGCACATGGCTCCTACTTTTAACCCTCACCTAACCTCACTAGCCTACCTAACCCATCATGCTAAACCAACACACTTCCTAATCATGCTTGCTTTGCATAATCATCCTAGCTAATCTTCTTTTAATCCTAAGTGTGTTCTCACACATGTGTGAGGAATCCTCACATATGTGTGAGAGATGTTCACACTTTCCTCATACCTCATGTCTTGCATGTCTCTTGCACACTTGTCCTCTTGCATGAGAGTCAAGTTGTCTCATACATGTGTGAGAAGCCATCCTTCTCACACCTCTTGCACACTTGTCCTCTTGCATAAGAGTCAAGTTGTCTCACCCATGTGTGAGAAGCCATGCCTTCTCACACCCCTTGCACACTTGTCCTCTTGCATGAGAATCAAGTTGTCTCACACATGTGTGAGAAGCCAGCTTTTCACACCTCATTGATCATGTCACCATCAAAGGTTGCTCACACATGTGTGAGCATATTGCCCCCTTTGAATGGTCAAAACCCTAATCCATGTGGAGTCTACTTGTCCTCCACCTCATTGACACCTCATCAATCCTGAGGGATCCTAGCCCTCCATCTTGCATTCAATCTTAGCCGTCCATTGCATCTATTTTCCTATAAAAGGAGAGCCCTCTCCTCATTCTCATGAAGCACTATCTACCTTATTGTTATGCTGCTGGACTTGTGAGCAACCACATCCCATGAGCAAGGAAATCATCTACACTTGATGGTTTCACGAGGTTTGTATAGTGCTATTTTGATGTCATTAATACTCTTGTTTGTTTCATGTTGTTTATTTACATGTCTTTCTTTCATATTTTGAGATTTTGCATGATAATGTAGGAATGTGCATTAGTTGCTTAATGTGTTTTCCTTTAGTTACATTTTTATGCAACACATTTGGGCATGCCCGGTGGGACCCACTTCATTGGTTCAAACTAATGATCTAATGTGTTTTTGAATGTTTTGTGAGTTTTTAAGTTTGTAGATTGAAAGCTTGCATTCGGGGATCAAGTTTCATGAAGAGCGTCCAATCAAGCCATAAAGCCCATCATTGCATTTGGAGGACCTAAGAGAATTTTTTTGACATAAAACACTTTATATTTTGCCTATTGCTTTGTTTTCAAGTTTTAGGGTACATATGCATTGAATATCCTCTTCGTTATTAGGAAAAATTTAAAAAAGAAAAAAAAAACTCCCCTTTTGTTAATATATAAATTGTTTGAAAAAAAAAAAAGTGTGGGGGGGGGGTCTTATTTTGTTTCATATATGTTAGTTTAAATAAAATATAAGGGTTTAGTTTAAATTAAAAAATAAAATAAATAAATAAATAGATTAAAAAAAAACCAGGGGTACCATTTATATATATAAAAAAAAAATTGTTTGTTAGTTTGTTTTTTTATATATAAATAAAAAAATCAAACAAAAAAAAAAAAAAAATTTTAAAAATAAAAAAAACTTCCAAAAAAATTTAAAAAATATATATATATAAAAAGAAAATCGTTTTTATTGGTTTTTTAAGCAAGTTAGCGGCGCCTGCGAGCGTCGCCCCCGCGGCCGCTCCCTAGCGGCTCCCCCGGTGCCGCCACCCGTATCTTGGCAGCTCCCTCGACGCCGTTGCCCGTCTCCCGGCGGCCCCCCTACCCTCTGCATCGCTGCTCGAGCCTCTGCCTGCTCCCAGCGCCACCCGTGAGTGGCGCCACCGCCACGGCGGCCCTCGCTCCCCACTCTGCAACTCTTGTGGCCGCCACCGCCCGCGGTGCTGCTGCCTGTAGCCACCCCTCCGTCGAGCCCCGCTGCTTACCGCTGCCATGGCCCCCCCTGCGCTGCCCAGTTTGCGGCCCACCGCCGCGTCCTCCCCGCTTCATCCCGCAATCTCCCCCCGCTGACGTTGTAACCTCGGTCGCCCCCCTGCAACGCGCCGCCTACGCCTCTTCTGCACCTCCGTCCGTCGCTGCCTCCCGCGCGGCTCCCTTTCCAATCCCTCCCCGCAAGCATCTCTGCCCACTTGCCCGTCGTCCAACGCCGCCGACGCCCTTTCACACCGTAGTACCCTGTGTTCGCGCCGCAACCCGCGACCCTCTGCAAACCCGACAACCCCAACCTCCACCGCTTCAAACCCCTCTGCAACCGCACTCCCACCTACGACCGCTCTGCTCTCGCAACCTGCAAACTCTGCCCTCGGCCATGCAAACACCACCAATCTCCGCCCTCTTTTGAAAAAACAAACCATTTTACCTCTTGTTTTTTTTTTTTGTTGATTTAATATTTTAGATTCTTTATTTCTTGTGTGCAAAAAGAAAAAAAGAAAAATTTCCTTTTTCATTTACAATGTAAATTTCTATGTATCCTTGTGGTCTCCAAAAACGTTCAAAAAACAAATTTTTTTTTGCTTGACGTTCTCTTAACCGTCAAATTTTTGCTCGCAAGTTGCTGATGTCAGCACTGCATCAGCATTCCATACCCCTCTAAGACCATAAGGAGCAACTTTTGGTTTTTTGCTCATAACTTGAGCATACGAGCTCCGTTTTTGCAAAACAAAATATCGTCGAAAAGCTGATTCCGAGCCCGTCATGATGATAGTGGTTTCATAAAATTTTGATGCAGTTTTGATCTCTATTTTTCCTATCAAAGACAAAACTTTGTGCTAACTCTTTCATTGCAGGGTTGTTTCACATTTGCTCTACATTTTTGATGCACTAACTTATGTTTTTGCAGGGATATCTTATCACTAATCATATTTCTTGCAGATTTTGCCTTAATTTTATTTTGGAAATGAGCTTGTATGCATAAACATTCATCTTTGAATGCATGGTTACACACTAAAACAATCAAATTCAATCTTGAATGCCTTAAGGGAATGGACATGTATGCTTAGGTTAGCAAACATTTCAATTTGGTGCTTAAAATGAACAATCACACAATCTTGAATGCTTAAAGAGAAATTGATTTCATTTCCAACAATTTTGTTTATGCACATGCTCAATTTACTTTCTTGTTGACGAATCCGCTTTTCATTTATATTGACAACAATTTCAAGTTGGAAAGAACCTTGCTTGTTATAAGCATGTGTGTCTTCAAGTAGATTACATAACCTAAAGTTTCATTGGGAATGAACGTGTGTCTTTTTGAACCCCAAGGCCACTTACGTATTCTCTCCCCTCGCGCCTTCGGGTGATCTTGGGTGCACAAGAAATAAGTGGTCTTGTTTTTCTTTTTTTTAGGAGGCCTGCTTGGGGATTTCATCACCCCTTGGGATGACCTCAACTCTAGTGTTCTGGCGGAGTATAAAAATTGGGAGGTGAATCGAAAGACACCTCTCTTGGAAGCAAAATATTGTCACTCTTGGCTAAGCCCCAAAGAACTTTATACCTTTGGGAAGTGAAGGAGGAGATTTGGGTTACCGTCTCCCCCCGGCTGTGTGGCAGTATTTTCTTTCATCTACAGATTTGGGCCTCACATACCTTGCGTATATCGAGGACACCCTCTAGTTGATCCTTGTATAGCCTAGTTGCAACCTTATAGGTTTGTTGGTGTGTTTGACGTTCTTGAGTGTTTGAAACACACTTGCCTTGTACATATTTCATTGTATATATTTTGCATCTTAAAACCTAAAAACCCAAAAAAACATCATAAAACATAAAAAATCCATAAAAAAATCATAAAACATAAAATCCAAAAAAAATCATAAAACTTTAAAAATCCAAAAACATCATAAAACATAAAATCCAAAAAAAAATCATAAAACTTCAAAAATCAAAAACAATTTCAAAAACAACAAAAACATGTCTTGGTCTAGGTCTTCTTAGTCAAGTTGTCCACATCACTTCCACGTCACATCTTCTCTCCATCAAATTCATCACACTCATACATCTCTTGTCTTCATTATTCACAGCATTCCTCCACATCTTAATCATCTCCATTTGTCCAAATCATTTCCTCATCATTCAATCTACTTCCTAATCTTCATCCTAGTCATGCTTCATCATCATTCTTCTAATTCAATCCCTTGTCAAATTCATTCATTTCTAATCAATTTCTAATTTAATCCATTTACATATTTCTCCATAATCCATCTTCCTAATTTCATTCGTCTTCCTCTAATTCAATTTTTCATCAAATATTCTACTTTGGTCATAGGAGCATTTTAATAAACATTGGACTTTAATTCAAATCTCGCATTCACTTGTTTGCAATCTGATAGGGTTTTTATCAAATCAAATCAAACCCTTATCCATATCATATTCAATCAAATCAAATCAAATCAAATTCAATCCAATCAATATCAAATTCAATAACATCAACATCAAATTCAAATCAAATCAACACAAAGTCCAACATTCGCTCCTAGTCCCAAGTTCATATTTCCTTCATCGTCAAATCTTTCATCACTCTTCTTCTAGCATCTATGGATTTGAATTTGCTTAATCAAATGGTTGACGATCTTCAAAGACAATATGGAGTTATACCTCCCGTTCAACCTACATATCAAATCCATCCCCAACACTTCATATCCAAATCTAATCCATCTCATGTGCATTATTCTTCTACCTTTGACAAGGGAAATCCACCTCATTATCCTTCACCTACATACGCTTCTATTCATAATCCACACACTTCCTCAAACACAAATGCCCTTGCTAAGGAAATGGAACAATTAAAGAATTATCTCCTAGCAAGTCAACAGGAAGAGGCCGCCTTCCATGCCATGTGTCCTCTTCCCCCATGTTTGAAAGATCATAGTCGTCATGTCCCATCCAACCCCAACCCTCCATGCAATCCCCTCCCCGTAGTTACACCTTCCCACAAACATCATCCTAATCCTCCAAAAACATCATCCCCACCTTGTAAGGGGTTGTTCACATCACTCTTGGCTAAGTGCAAAATACATAATGAAGTGAGCCAATCACCCAAAGTCATACCCCTAGTGCCATCTCAAGATCTTCCTCTACAACATGTCACTATAGATTCCTCTTCTCCTCTAGATCCGAGCATTTCTCCCTCCAATCCTTCCCCTATCCCTCAAGATCCATTTATCCCCCCTAGTCCATCTCATGATACCCTTCCTAACCAAGATCAAGACATTCCATGTACTACCAATTCCATTCCATCTCATGAGTTAGCCTCCATAGATCCTCCCCTTCATATTGAAGTCCCTTCCACTCCATCCATTAATATTCCTCCATGTCAAGATCAAATCCCACCATCTCATGATCCTATTCCATCTCATGATCCACTCATTTCGCTTCATGATCCTCTTCTAAGTCAAGACCAAAGCACCCCTTCATTTCCCTTTCATGATCCCTCTCCATCACAAGATCCTATTATCCCTCATACTCCTCCACATGATCCTATCATACCTATCCAATCCACTCATGAACCCCATCTACCAGGACTCACGTCTTGTGTTGACAATGCTAATTATCCCATTGAAGGAATACTATCTCAAGATGTTGGTACACAATCCAAAATTCCTCCTTCCAAACCTATAGCTTCCCATCATTCATCATCCAAGTCCATTGTAGGACCTTATATCCATATTCCCCTTCCTTCCTCACTTCCATCCATTCTAGGTCCCTATTTTCCACCGCTAAACCCTTCATCCCTTCCTTCTATTTTGGGTCGTTACAAACATCCATCCACCCTATCCATGTTTTCCCCTTCATCCGCTCATGCTCCTAATAAAGATCCACAATGGCACACGTCCTTGAATTCCTTCCAACGTTCACCATCCCTAAGCTCTCCACCCCATTTATCTTCATGCACCCATACCATGGCCAATGGAAGCAAATTGGATGCTAAAGAAAAAGCGAATGAAGCCAAAAATCCACAAAAATCTAAGGATCAACATGTCCCTTGTAAACGACATGTTCAAGAAAAGAAAAATCTGATCCAAAACAAAATCCAAAAGCCACAAAGGCTAAAAATAAAAAATGCAAAAATTATGTGGATACCAAAGCTACTTAATGTAGCAATGAATCTCAAAGAAAGATTCCAAATGACATCCAATTTTGCTAATCTAAAGGCTTCCCTCCTGCATAAATCACCCACACTTCCAATTTCCATCTCCATTTTGGGTCATTATATACCCAAATCCACCATCCTAAATCCATCGCCTCCTTCATCCATTTTGGGTCCCTATATCCCCAAATCCAAACTCACGTGTCCTCCACAATTTCCTCCTTTCCATCACCCTTCAAGGTATGTGCCAATGCTGATCTTTCTGCCTCCTTCATCCCCTCATTCACAAGCCTTCCAACCTAGCATCCATCAACCATATCTTCCTCCCACCCATTCATAAGTCATTTTCCTCCATTCACCATCCTACCAACATCTATGAGCAAATAGTAAAAGTTCCTTGAAAATTAAAAAAGAACAATATCAAGGGATACCATCCATGTAAATAGATGCTTGAGTCCTCCCTTCATTCTCCTATCATGTATCCATAGTCTTCCACTTCCACTTATCCATCCATTCACTTTTCCTCTTCCACTTGCACTCTACACTGGGGGCAAGCTCCATCCATACCACTCTTACATACATACCTTCCATGCTTCCATCCACTATTCATTATCCTTTTCTATCTTTGATCTTGACTTTCACTTTCCTTCCATCCATCTATGCACTTTCCATATCCCTTGTGCATTATCCACACATTTTCCTACATGCTTCCATCATCCTTTCATGCATTTGATCTTGACATGCTATCCATATCTTTCATTCCATAGTCCTTCTCATGTTCATCCGTTTTCCATCCATACTCCTATATACTTCCATCCCCCTTTCATATGTCCTTGATCTTGGTTATCCCTCCATTTCATCCACTTCATATCGCACATTTCATCCATACTCTTCATATCATTATCCCTTTTTCATACCCTCCCTCACATTTTCCTTATTCATTGCACTTTCATGTCCATGTTCATGCTCAATACTAGAGGCACAATATCAAAATGTTTATACATGCTTTGGAAGAACACATGCCTTCTCTTCCTCCATACGCTTGCCTTCATTCTATCTTTCCATTTTCGCACATCCTTTCCCACCATTTTCCTATCCTTGGAATGGGGCATTTGGACTCCTTTGAAACATGGTCCTTGGTTCCACATTTTTTCGCCACCATATCATTTGGCCCCTCATATCCTTTCACTATTCCTTGCATCCACCAACATCATGTTGCTTTTCCTCCATTTACCATACCTTGACCCTCCCTTGTCATTGGTTCCATTCTATTCCATTCTATCTCACATTCATTCAATCCATTCATTTTATCCATTCTCTCACATTCGTCTAATCAATTCATTTCTATTCATTCTATATCACATTCAATCTTGTTCTTCCACTCAATTCAATCACATTCATACTTCAATCAAATTTTCAATTCTTCTAATTCTTTCACATCAATTTCTATTCTACTCTAATCATTCTTCATCCTATCAACATCATTCTTCCAATCTCATCCATGTTCATTCTTCTATCTGCCATAAAATCAAAAATCAAAAAAATCTCAATCACTTGTGCAATCAATACTAATTCAATCAATCATATCTTGTAATCTTGTACATCAATCTTTAATCAATTCATCACTTTGACCCAATCCGCTGATAATCCATTTATTATATTCAAACATCATTATCATGGGATGAATCCTTCCCAATCCTTGGATGTGCGTTACGCTTATCGTTAGCTTTGCCATCCTTAATCAATCCTCATCAATCAGTCCATTTATGGGTTTTCAGCTTGACTAGGGGCAAAATGGTGGTTTGCTTTTGGTCTTTTGTACATGGTTACTTGTTACTTGTTTGCATTAGTATTTTTTGCATGTATCATGGTCTTTGCATCCTACTGTCTCAGGAATCATGATCTTCCATATCATGGTTTCATAAGGCATATGGTTGTATTAGACCCCTTTTTCACGTACTTGACACATTGTCATCTTGGTTCCTCATACCTTGGTGCATAGTGTTAAATACAATATCAAACTTAGGTTGTTCACACCATTGCAACATAACTTTTCCCCCTCCCTTCCATCTTCCTTGCATTTCGAGAGAACATTAGTGTTCTCCTAACCCACATGTCCTCTCGAGAGGGCATACCCTTCCATCTTCGTCATCCTTCCTCATCCTTTCATGACTGGAGCATCATGCTACTAGTCTTATTCTCTCAGCCACTATATTTTATTCTTCTTTGATATAACATTACTAATGCTATATCAAAGAGGGGCAAAATGTAGACACCAAAATTTGTCCAAAACCCGTTCCTAGCCAATTAAATAAATATTCACTATTTATTTAATTCCCCTACCTTAATTAAATAAATTTTACATTTATTTAATTATGTTTGGCTTACCTTGATTTAAATAAACTAAGGTTCGTTTAAATCCTAACCTATTCCCACTTGCATCTAATCCCTTTCACTTTAGTTAAGTATGTCATTTACTTAATTAATTCCCTCCTAATCCCACTAGGAATTAAATATTGCATTTAATCCTATTTGAGCACATGGCTCCTACTTTTAACCCTCACCTAACCTCACTAGCCTACCTAACCCATCATGCTAAACCAACCCACTTCCTAATCATGCTTGCTTTGCATAATCATCCTAGCTAATCTCCTTTTAATCCTAAGTGTGTTCTCACACATGTGTGAGGAATCCTCACACATGTGTGAGAGATGTTCACACTTTCCTCATCCCTCATGTCTTGCATGTCTCTTGCACACTTGTCCTCTTGCATGAGAGTCAAGTTTTCTCACACATGTGTGAGAAGCCATCCTTCTCACACCTCTTGCACACTTGTCCTCTTGCATGAGAGTCAAGTTGTCTCACACATGTGTGAGAAGCCATGCCTTCTCACACCCCTTGCACACTTGTCCTCTTGCATGAGAATCAAGTTGTCTCACACATGTGTGAGAAGCCATGCTTTTCACACCTCATTGATCATGTCACCATCAAAGGTTGCTCACACATGTGTGAGCATATTGCCCCCTTTGAATGGTCAAAACCCTAATCCATGTGGAGTCTACTTGTCCTCCACCTCATTGACACCTCATCAATCCTAAGGGATCCTAGCCCTCCATCTTGCATTCAATCTTAGCCATCCATTGCATCCATTTTCTTATAAAAGGAGAGCCCTCTCCTCATTCTCATGAAGCACTATCTACCTTATTGTTATGCTGCTGGACTTGTGAGCAACCACATCCCATGAGCAAGGAAATCATCTACACTTGATGGTTTCATGAGGTTTGTATAGTGCTATTTTGATGTCATTAATACTCTTGTTTGTTTCATGTTGTTCATTTACATGTCTTTCTTTCATATTTTGAGGTTTTGCATGATAATGTAGGAATGTGCATTAGTTGCTTAATGTGTTTTCCTTTAGTTACATTTTTATGCAACATAGGAGTTAACTGATTTAATTCTTTTTTGATCAATAGTGAACTGGGAATTTCCCTTTTTGAACTAAAGAAGGATTTTGGAGAGATATTTAATTTAATAAAATGAGATATACTCTCATAAATATATTTCTTATTTAATTAAATAATTTCATTTAATTAATTAGAGACACTTTCTTATTTAATTAAATAACTATATTTAATTAATTAGGAATTACTCCTATTTAATTAAATAACATTGTTTAATTAATTAAAGAATAGCCTTCCATTTAATTAAATAATTTTCTTTAATTAATTAGAAATACCTTTCCCATTTAATTAAATAATTACATTTAATTAATCAAGATAGGCATATTTATTAAATTAAATAAATTTAATCCCATAGTACATTAGTCTTAGGAGATAATTTAATTTAATAAAGTATAAATACTTTTAAATTAAATTATAATTAAATCAAGTAGGTTTAATGTGACTAATATGAGTACGTACTATAGGAATTAAATAAAAAATGTGATGAATGCAGATTAGGGTTTTTTGCATCTGACAATTAAGTCAAGTAGCGAGTTAGATCAAGAATGTGTCTAATGAAATAGGACTTTAGCAATGATCAAAATAGACCAGAATTGGTATCATGGCAATGAGCCAATTTTGGGGTATTATACATCCCACTCTTTAGCAACTGTACGAAAGTAAATAGATGACTTACAACAAATTTATTTTGAAGATTAAGAATTAATTAACTACAATAATATCTCATAATTTGTTAGTTCCTGCCTTTCGCAGGTAACAAATGGAATCATTAGATTCCATGGTATTAGTTGGGAGCATAATATTTTCCAAAAATTTGAAGATATCCTAATGTTTTCAAGTTTTCTATTGATATGAATGTATTTAAAAAATTAAAATTTCCCTTTAAAAAAAATCCTATTGGCCTTGAAGAAAAAGGCAATGAAATAAATAATTTATGTTCAAAAAAATTAGGGAACTTTCCCCTTGACACATTTAATAGTATCATTAATAATAATGATGACGCTGATGTAAATTAATGTTATTAAATAAGGGTATGTCAGACTTTATGGGAGCGGTCTGGGATTGTCCCAAAAAATAGTCGAAGGGATCACGAGAGTAAAAAAAAAAACTCAATTGGCAATATTATACTTGAAGGCAACAGGTACATCAATGTGTACTTCAATAAAAGGCACGGACACCCATTTTATGGGGATTTCATTCAATAAGGATAGAACTCACGTTAAAACACAAAAATATGACTTTTGTAGCCTTTTTAGGCTTACGTGGATTTAGGGGCTTAGGGTTTTTTAGTTAACATTTGTCTTTTCGTTAGTTTTTAAATAGGCTTTTGTTTAATTAGATTATTTTTAATTAGTTAGATTTAAGTTAATTAATTAGATTTTATTTTCTTAATTAAATGTTGTTAATAAGTTAGATTTTTTAAATGTGTTTTCCTTAAGGTTTAAACTTAGTAACTCATTGAGTTTTTATTTATTTTTTTAATTTAGTTTTTCTTTTCTTATAGATTTTTGGGTCTTATTATTTGTGGTTTTGGGTTTTCTTCACTTTGTCTTTGAAATGTGTTGGACTAACGTATGTGGTATTTGCTTTGAAGGCTTAGAAGTTGGAAAGATAGCCACAAGGCGAGTTAAAAATAAATAAAAATAAAGCAATCTCAAACCCTTCACATATTGATTTAACTATTGGTGCACATATTTGCACCATCGGATAAGTGCAAAGAAAGGCAACCATTGTGGAGTAATTCCATGACAAATTGGCAAAATTAAACATATTTCCACCAAATAAAAATGAAAAATTTGTCACACTGAATTCCATTTTAAGAAATATTATTTTTTTTTTCAATTTTTATTTTATTTTAAAAACCTTCATCCCTCTCATCCACCATAAAATATCATTCAATTACATGTATATTTATGTGTTCTATTTTAAAACTAGTAACTAAGCTCTTCTAAATGTAATTATAAAATACTAAAATCATCTCCCCACATGTAGTTTAAATTGATTTAAAATATAAAAATACATTATATTTTATATTTATTAAAATAAAAATATATTAATTTGAATAATAATGATAATAATATTAATTTAAAAGTTGTTATATATCTATTATTAAAAATATGCATAGATAATAAAAATAAAATAATGATAAAATAAAACTAAAAAAAATAAAAAAAATGTATATTAATATTAATATTTACAAATAATATTATTAGTAAATATATATATATTTAAAATTATTAGATTCATTTTTTCTTATGTTATGACTGATATGAATTTTTCACTTATATTTTATGTTTGTTATGTAAAATATTGGTTACTATTGGTAAGGAGAGGATATGGCTTGGCCAAAAGCATATATGATTGCCACCAATCAAATTGATCTACCTATTCTTCTTCTGGCGAATCCCTCCCCCTCTCTTCACTCACTCCCTTTTCTTTCTTGTTTCAACCACCTTGACATTTAGTAGTTAATTTGCACATTACTTAAAACTTAAATGTTTCAAAGATTACTAATTATTTGCCAAAAGCTCAATTGAATAGTCATATAATCCACCTTCATTGTTCAAGATAATAACATTTCTCCAAACAAAAACAAACATAAAGGCACGAACTTTGGCGCTTGCGCCCCTTGTTACCTTTCACTTTCCTAAATCTACCATTCCCCTCCAAGTACTTGCCTTCTAATTTTTTAATGGACGAGATCCCATACTTAGCTTTGGTAATTAGAAAATTGTCTAAGTATGAAATTTGGTATACATCAGTTTATTGTTTTGTTTATAACTTGTTGCTGAAATCATATTATGACCAACAAAGTTATATGGAGATAGTATACATGTTGATGATGATGTGTATAACCTCAAAAGTTAGTACGAACTGTACAAAATAGAGATAATCATGTTTTAGTGAAACGGGATAGTGAAATTAAAGGAAAGAATTGTTTTTTTTACAAAGTAATTACTTGTCCAATTAGAGCCAACATCCTAGATGTTTACTCTAAGTTGCAAAAGTGGATTATGGTCTTATCCGACCTAGCAACAATTTGTGTAAAGGCATGATATTTATGCAAAGGACATCTTGCAAATTCAAGTGTGCTATTGTGCTATCATGTAATTGTGATGTTGAGAAATTGCATGTGAACTTTTGTGAAAGTGATATATGTGTAAAAGCTATTTGGTGATTTGAGATCAAGCTGAAGATCAAAGAAAAATCAAGGAAGAAGATGCAATACTTATATTTAGTCTGATTACTTGTTTGAGTAGTGAGCTCTTCTCATGTAATTGGAAGTGCATGTTTGGGTAGTGGGCTCATCTTGCATCTACTGTACTAGAACTCCTAACAGGGTTGGAATCTCATAATAGGGATTCAAAGTCTCATAACAGGAACTTCTTATATTGAATTTTCTCACTAACTCCTAATAGGATCCATCCTCTAACAAGGAACTTATATATTAGTATATTATGTAGTGGGTATCATCCCCACTAGGGTTTTCCCTTGGCCAGGGTTTCCCTAGTTAACAAAATATGGTGTTATGTGTTATCTTTGTGCATTGTTACTATCACTATTCAGCATTACTTTATTGCTTTGTTATGCATGGTTTAAAGTAAGAAATAATATCCAGTTGGCAACTAAAGTTTGTAGATTATTGATTCACACCCCCCCCTAGTAATCCCTATTTCTAGCACATAGGTTGAAGATAAACTTATGCACAAATGACGTTATGTTCTACAGTATGTATAAATCCTACAACTAAGAGTACACAAAAATATGAAGACTAGAAAAAATTATGAGGATTTTAGTGAAGGTAGCTTTCGTACAACAAATTTGGAAAGTGAGTACTGTTGTTTTGATTCTATTTTCTCACAGGGATGGAATTGGATTAAGTGGACTAGGTTGTAGTTTGATGATATTTTAGAGATGCCTTGGTTCAAAGGGCATAATCAGAAGATCATTGATTAGAAAGTTATGAAGAGTGTGAGCTAATAGTTTGATTATAATATTGGATAAAGTGTAAAATTATAATGTAACATGTATAGTAATATCTTAATGACATCCTATATTATTATTGTGAATTGGAAAATCATCAAGGAATAGTAAATACTTATTATTTAGAAATTGATATAAAGAAAACAACATTTTCTTGTGGTAGAGTGTGGTTTTTGGTATTTTTGGCCGGTCATGAAAACTTGAAAGCGAGATCTGGTGTAGATAGTTATTGTATGAGTGAACTTGAATGCAAATTTTATACACTAATATGTTAGCAAGAAATACTAATCTATTTAAAAACCAAAGCATTAACTAACAAAATCAATATAAACTTCAAGTGAGACAAAGTGAGGTCCTCAAATGAGAATATGAGCCATGGATAGGCTCTCTCAATGAGGATGATCACTTGATTTAGAGATGTGTCTATTTGTGGATTTGGGATGTATGCTCAAGCTTCAAATTGCTTCAATGTTGGAAGTTAGGTGGATTTTGGTGTGGATATTTGAAATTGGTATGAATTTGGCTTCTCAAAATGGCATGGTAACTTTAAGGTTATGGATTGTGATCATTTAGCTTGGGAGAGGATCCAATTTATAGGAAAGAGGCTTGAGGGATGGAGGGCTAAGATGCAAGGATGGAGAAATGGTTAAGGAGGGCTCAGATTGAATGAGACGAGAGCACATGGATTGTGCTTTCTTACAACCAATCAGAGAGTGACACATGTCACAGGGAGAGTGGGTGGAGGAAAGGGCATGGATGAGTCAACAAGGGAGGCCCAAGGCTTTAAATGGCCCTCATAAGTGCTTGTAAGAGCATTTAAGGGCATTTAAGGGATAGTGGGCTTCCTTTATGACTAGGTGGGTGGGATATTTTTGAGAGGAGACTTTGGCTTGGTTTAGGAAAGTCTTAAGCTTGCTTAGGAATGTGCAAATGATTAGGGGATGGATTAGACTTGGGTTAGGATTATATTAGAGATGGGCAAGTGGATGGCACTTATGAGAGTGGATGAGTTAGTGACTAAGCTAGGTTAGTATGGGTGGATGGGGTGGATTAGGCTAATGGAGGGATTAGGGATAGGCTTAGGGGTTATTAGGTTTGAGGGATAGATTTATTAAATAGATTTATTTAATAAATGGGGATTTTTGAAATTAGATAGGAGAATAGGATTAATTGATAAATAATGGGTTATTTGATTTATCAATTAGGACTATAGATGATTAATTGAATTTATTAGCTAGGGGATGGAAAAAGATTAATTAAATAAGAATTTAATTAATGATGCCTTCAAAGATAACTAAATAGGATTACCGAAGCAGTGTAATTAGATTTAGGTGTCTACACAAATATATTTTGATTAGATAAAATTTTAGTGTGGTTGATGCATGGTGAGCTTAAAAGGAATTTATTTGGAATCATAAGTTTCTGCTTGGATAGTTATTATTTTATACTTAGATTATTTAGCAAGAATAATACTGAGGCTATTTGGACAGTGGGTTCAATTTTCCTCCTATCAACTCTTGATGGGGTTGGCATAACTCCTAATATGGTTAGAATTTGTAATAAGAATTTGCAGTCTCCTAATGGGGACTCATATGTATTGGTTGTATTTATTTGACTCCTAATAGGGTCTATCCTTTCATAAGGAGCTTTTATATTAGTATATCATCTTGTGGGCATCATTCCCACTGAGTTTTTTCCTCTGATCAAGGGTTTCCCTAGTTAACATATTTGGTGTTATTGTGTATCGTTGTCTCTCTGTGGTCATTGCATCTATTGTTTACATATTTCAAAATTAATAAAGATATTGAGAGTTGTTTCAAATGCATAACTAATTCACTCCCCCCTCTTAGCTATCTTGGTGGACTTTACTTTCTAATAGTTCCATTATAGAACCTTTCTTCAATAAACTTTCTCTTTTTCCTATTAATCCTGACCATCCATTTAAATCAAGCTTCCTTCTCATTATCCAAAATATTTTTACATAACTTAAAGTCTAATAACAAATTACTCTTGATCTTGTCAACCTTCAATTGGATTTACCTATCTACTTCTTCGACTAGTCAAAATGTGTTATATTTTCTGATGTATCCTTGCACTTTTTCCTTATATTGATCCAATGATCTAACTAATACTTAATGTAACATTTCATGTTCTTTGATATTTATTTTTAGACTGTCCAATGTTATCACCTCTCTAGATTTGGCTTCCTCCTTGACCTTTTGTGAATTCTCTAAACATCATCAACCTCTTAGCTATAGTTACGAATCATCTCTTTATGATCATGGATCATCACTTGTGTTCTACTTTTACCCTTCATCGTTTACCTCTACTAATTATCTTGTTGTGATAAACTAACTTAGATATCACTGATCAATGCAATGAATTTCCATATGGATTTTTATGGATTTCCATCAATGTTAACCATAAATTGTCATGCAAATATTTCTTTACCAAATAATAATGCCAAAAATCTCTAAATGATATCCCAAGAAAAAAATCTCTATCATGATTGTAGGGAAAAGTTGGGGTCTACCTTAATGGATTACTTTTGGACATAATTTGAATTGCAATACCCTAACTAGAGTGTCAATCTAGGATTCATAAACTAGTGAGAGATATAACGACTATTTTCTCAAGGTGTGAGGATAGTAGTTCAAGTGTTATGGATGCAATCTAATTCATACGCAAAGGGATCAAATTAAGAGGCTTTTAATTAATCAAATTGAAATTCACACTTTTAAAGAATGAAACTAAAGAAGAACTCACATGTAATCTATCCTTATACTTAAACCAATCAATTACTAAAACACATCATCACATTAATTAGCTATTGAAAGTAACAATCACAATCAATAATAATCACACTACTCACTTAAACATTAAAAATTACCACTCTTAAATATCAATACTAAAAATTAATCTTTCACTACTCACTCAAACATTAAAAATTACCACTCTTAAATATCAATACTAAAAATTAATCTTTAAATGTTTTGATGTAATGAACAATAGGATGGACTCTTCTTGCTACAGGAAGTTCATCTGTGGTAGGAGTTCTTCACAATAATAGTTGATGGAAGAAGTGGTAACAAGTGATAGGAAGTTTTGATACGGAAAGGGAATTACAACAGGAAGTTTTGATATGGTTCTGACACATAAAGTGATGTAAAAAAATAGTATTACAAAAATATTTTAAGAACAAGAGCTTTGGAGAGAGCTAGAGTCCTGCCTAATGTAAAAAGAACAAGGTTAAGTTATTGTTAAAATTATAAAAAATAATTCACTATTTAAAATATATTTATAATTATTAAAAATATATAAATATAATATGCATCAATATTTTTATACTTTTTTCTTCTATTATCATTTTCAAATCAAATTATAGGACATTTTGAATGACTTTTAGATTATTAAAAACATTAAAAATTGAATTTTTCTTATTGCGAGTTTCAATTAATTTCAACATCACTAATAGTTAAAGTGGGGGAAAATGAAAATTAAATAAACATATGTATTTGCATTACATTTTTATTTAAATTTAAAAAATATGAAATCTATGTAAATTAATGTCTATCTAAACTAAAATAAAAATAAAAATATTCTATAAAATCATAATTTAACAAATAATAATGAACAATAAATTTATTAATTAAAAAGTATAAGACATTTCTATAAATTCTTGATAAATAGTAATTCGATTCAAGGATTTAATGATTAGCTTAGTAGTTTTACATTGGAAATAACAAAATAACAAAATGAGAATGAATAGCTTAGTAGTTTTACATTAGGGTTCCTAAAGTAATGTTTGTAAATGGTTGTTTCAAAATGGCTCTTTCTTTATCTTCTCTAGAAGGGAAAAACTTAGGCTTCTGATAGCGTTCTGATAGCGCTCTTAATATGTACTCTTGGAAAATTTGTCATCTTTTGCCAATCAATATCTTGTAAACTCTGATTTGATATATTCTTCATTGAGTTGCAGCTTTCATTCTGAGAAACCTCTTTCAAATGAGAATTAGTAATTATTGGACTTCTGACATACTAAATCCACAGATTTTAAAAACTTCCAATCTATTATGTCTATCAAAGGCGATTGGTCAGGATAACTTCGATAAAAAATAAAATAATAGCAAGAAAAGGAAATATATAGGCCAAATTTCACTCCTTTATGTCATCCAACTTCTATAATCATGGTTTTCAGTATTTGAGAAATGCAATCAAGAATAGTTAGATTGATATCTAAAATTTATAATAAAGTATTATTTATGTCTTTTAGTTTACATAATTTCTCATAATGGATAATCAAAACATTAATTTCAAACTTTATGCAATCTATTTCAAAAATCTAAATATAAATCTAAAACTTTCCCAATATAATTTCATTACATCTAAGATTTCTATATATTTCATTAGAAAAAAATAATAAAGACTGATTCATCTGATAAACCCTGAATCAATTGATTTGACTGCAATTCAATTGTACGAATATTATAAATCACACATCGAATTAAGCTGAAGAAGTTTCTTACCTTGGTAGATCGTCTATTATAAAGCACGGAAACATTCCTGGTTGTTCGTAAGCTTCTGATAACCCTGGTCTGTCTAATAAATCTCCCATACTTTTTGCTGCACATTCTACTCATTTCTGAAGAATTTTTCAATACCCTCAGATTATTGTCAATTATGGTCGATGCATCTTCTTTATAGGAAATAGACCACATAATCATGGATCATGAGTTACACCCCTGGTGGGACATTTTTTTGGCAAAAAACAAAATGTGAGAATTGGCATTTATTAAAGAATGAAATTTCTTATCTTGTACTCTTCGAAGTGGGCATATATAGCCAAAAAAAAAAAACATATTTTATGTTAAAAAGAAACCTCAAAGCAAGTGATTGGTTTGTTTGTTCGTTTCATGATTCATCCATGAAATTGTAATTTTTTTAAAGTTCAGTTTTAGCCAATGGAACACTATCAACTACTTCCTGGGCACCCCATATACAAACTATGAATTTCTCAAATTCTAGATGAAAGTCATATCAGCAATCCAAAGAGAAGCCGAAATACTAAAATGAATAATGTTCCCTAATTCCATGAAGAGAGGTAAGAGAATAACAAGAATATGCACGAAGCCACAATCCTAACAATAGTAGGTGGTATGAAGAGCACAACCCAAATGTCAGGAAGACAAAAGCATATTAAACAAGAATTCACGCATAATGTAAATGGCATAAATTGAAAGGTGTGTCCCTTTCCACCTGCTACATAGGCAATAGCTAGCCTTGATAATTTACACATAGAGCATCCGTATACAAGATAAAATTAGCAATGTCTACCAACATGCTCGATTTATGACACATTGGAAGCTTTGAAACATGGTATGTATCTATATTCAAGCATAACAGAGGTACGTCTAATATAATTGCCTAAATTTTTCAAGTGCAAGCAAGGCAACCTCATTAAGAAACCTATAAATTCAAGAGGTCAAACTATAAGTCATGCCCTTGAAAAACACTAATAGTATCAGCTGTAAAGAATAATGGTAACAATCAATTGAGTCATTAAGTATATGAAGTAAATCAACATACATCAACTATCTAAGAATTCACAAGTGAAAGAGATTTTGGTACCAGCAAAATTCCAATAGCCGCTTGCATCTGTACTTATGGGCAGTTACAAATGTAGAAAGTATTCGTTCCTGCAACTATATTTGAAAATAAAGAATTACAAATTAGTATGAAACCTTTTGAATGAAAAAAAAAGCTATACAACATGGATATCTTGCCTTTATCAGCATGCAGTCATTGAAAATTCTCTCAATAGATGGTGATTTGCCAAAGCTAGAAGACATTCATTTGGGTGAAGATAAATTCAAGAGGAATAAAATGAGAGAACCTTTATTTTAGTAGACCAAGAGGGGATCTAGATGCTCATGCAGAATGACATGGGAGGCCACTCACAGATGACATGCCTTCTGCACTTGATAACTATTAATTACGATTATAGAATTACAAATTTAAATAATATAAGGGAAGAATGCCACACAACAGAAGCATGCATACAACCAGGTGAACCATTTTAACCATTCCATCTGTCCATGATTCATAGATAGGTGGACTCTTACTTTTTTCTCTCAATTTGTTAACCTAAAAATAAAAAAGATTGCCGCTAAAATTGGCTAGAGCCAATCATCAAATAGCAATCAAAATATAAATTTATATTTCAATCAAATTATTTGAGAGGACCATAGTTTATAAATTTGTGACACAATTTTTGAGGCATAGATTAATTGGAGATAAGTAGGTGAAAACTTTAGTCTTTGCCTATCTATAGGTGAGACTAATAAACTATGCAACTTATAAACTTTAGAACTTGATTAAACTTTTTGCTGAAAATTAATTGCAACTAGGAAAATGGAACATTATTTCCCTACCTATAAATAGGAAAGGACTAATAAATAGGAAAAACAATAAAGTAATTTATTCCCATGTTTAAGTATTAAACATATGAAATATGAAAGGAGATATAAGGTTTCCAATTAAGGGGAGAAAACGTGAAGGATATGAGTTAATAAGGGAATGAAGCACAACCAAAATAAGACAAGTGTTGCTACATCATTTATATATTTTTCTAATGAATACTCCCTTTCTACTAAAATAATAATAAAGTTTCACATTCACAAAAAAAGGGGTCAGGGGATACTAGATCACCATGTAGAAGTTAACACGACCAGTGGCCATAAACTTAGCTACTTATAAAAAATATATAAAACCCTTAGGCTAGAAAACAAGCTGCTACACAAAACATAGCATATGAAAAAATCCCTTAGGCTACAAGAGTAATGCTAGCTAAGGGGAGGATCTCGATCATCATAATCCTAAATATCAACAAGATTAGTGGGTTACTCAGGAGAATCTCACCCATCGATAACATCAACAAAAGCTTTATCTTTGTCTTCCTCCATCGTGGGAGGGGAAATTGCCAAGTCCAATCGAGGTAAGGACCACTTCAGATCCCTACTTGAGGAGGGCCACACAATATCACAAGTGATGAGAGGAGCCATTAGGGACTAGCCAAAGCCTTGCCTCTAACGAGGAAAAGCCAAGTGGTAATGACTGCCAAAATTGTAACTAGGGCATTGAGGCTATGACCTAGGGGTGTGAGAGTGTTGAGTAGAAGAGCTACGAACCTATTGGCGACTGTGAGGTAGCATGTGATCTCCAAAGATGGTATTAGGTAGTAGCCTGGCCACCATATAGGGAGCATTCACCCAGTGTGTTAGAAGATCCTAGAGGCGGGCCACCTCTAGTGCCACCTTGTCAATTTTTAGTTGAATTTACATCATAACATTGTTACATATACAAGCTTTAATGTACATAGAGACATTTATTTCAAGAAAGTTGTGAGAAAATAAGACAACATTTCAATATTTCTAGAGAGTGACCAATATCTCCATTCTGATAGATCTTGGAATATTTAAAGGGGAACCTAGGTGAATCCCCTAGAACAACCATATGCCAAGAAAAGGCTTTTAGGTGGTAAGGCTTGCAGAAGTCATTAATCCAGTGCCAGTATTGTTGGGCACACCTGCAGAACCAAAAAATATGTAGAAAGATTTATGTTTTCCCACAAAGGGACATCTAGGGTCAAGAACACCCAAATGCCTAAGCCAAGGGTCCAAAGGCAACCCCTGAAAGAAGATGTACCAAGAAAAGTGCAGTGGTAAACCTAAGATTCCAAGTTTTCTCAGAGAATTGTAAATGCCAATGTTGGGTTAACATGTTAACCATAGGCAAGTGGGGAACCATCCACTGATAACCCAACTTGGGTTTGTAGCTGGTCATAGGAGTGGTAGGAAACCACTTCCAATCCTTCCACCAAGGTCTAGATGATTGAATACCAAGTTTGTGCAACATATGGGAGGCACCATGAAAACTAGAAGATAAAATTTATGTTGATCTGGAGGGGAAAGCCGAAACTACATCTGTATGTCCTCCCATGAGTAAAGGCTCATGGTGACTCTATAAAATAAGTACTTGGGAGTCTTGATGCCACATTTGAAAAAATGCAGAGCACTATCTCCTTGCACTTTAGGCAGGGCACCCCTTAAATGGAAAATAAGGGGGATAACCACAGACTATGTTGGTTCATGGAGAGACCATATTTGACCCCCATCTCTAGCCGAATGAAGCCATGGCTTGAAAAATTCCCAAGCTTTCCAAATTCTCTTAGCCACAAAGGTACCCTAGATTTGCATAGGTTCAAAGGTAACCAAAAGGGTTTGAAATCTAATCCCCTTTCAGGTAGGTCTGTTAATCGAGAAGCCTATAGAAATGTAATGTCACAAAAGAATCTTCTAGGCATCATTGCCAATGAGAGCCCATATGATCCACTTAGCACAGAAACACCTTTCTTTTGAGTAGAAAGCATCCCTAACCTACCAAAATATTTTGGAAAACAACAAATATCCCACGCTAATCCCACGCTACCCTATGGAAGCCATGGTGAGAAGCATCTGAAGCCCAAAGAAAATTGCACAAAAAATGGTCAAGCTTGAGATAAGAGGCCTTTGTAGGAGCCTAGTAGAAGGAATAGTACAAATTTTCTGGCTAAGGAGAGAGATTTAGTGATCTAATATTTTGATTTCTACTCAATCCTAGCCAAGAATGCATTCCAAATCTCCACAGGGGAAGCTTGAAAGGAAAAGGGGATGCCAAGAAAGAATTTTTTTCTATGTTGCACCCATTTCAATTGGTAGTGAGCAAGCCATGATAGGCCAGACAATAAGGACTGTCGATAGTAGAGAGTCTTGTGCCATTAAATGGCTAGGCCAGATGCTAAGCAGAAGGTTTCCAAACATTGTAAGGCATTGGCAATATTATCCTCATCCTCAATGAGGGTGAGGAAAGAATCATCTACAAAGTGGCCATTGACCAAATGGTGAAAAGAATTAGGAAGAGTAATGTCATGCACATGGCCCACCAAAATGGCATTGGCAAGCAAGTAGCCAAACCCTTCCGCAACCAGAACATAGAGAGAGGGTGCAAGAGGGAACCCTTGGAAAATAGGCCCAAAGATCACAAAGGCCTTAGATTTCCATCTATTAATGCTGATGCACACAAAGGCATCCCTAAAAAACATTTTCACAGACTGAAGGAAAACATGACTAAACCCCAAAGCTTGCAACATGGCCAGAATGAAGGGTCATTCAATCCAGTCATAAGCTTTGGAAAAATCAATTTTGAGGAACATGGACTGCTATTTAGATTGATGAACTTACTCCATACCCTTTGAGATTTTGATGATGTTATCTAGAATATACCTAGATTAAATAAATCCATTTTGTTTAGGGTGCACAATTTGTGGCAAGTGATGCCGAATCATGAGGGAGAGCTCCTTAGTGATGATCTTATAGGAGACATTCAAAAGCATGATGGGCCTCCAATTATAGATATCCTCTGGGATACCAAATTTAGGTATAAATTTTATGTTTCCTTTTCAAATTATTCTCCCTAAGAACTATGAAAGAAAAGCTTCAAGATAGACTTTGTGCAAATCAGGGCAAATGTCCTTCCAAACTGATTTCTAAAATTCATAGGGTAATCCATTGCATCCAGGGGTTTTGTCATCCACCATGGAAAAAAATTCCTCTTTAAGATTAGGAAGCATAAGTTTCTTCTCATAAAAGACATACTACTCTGCTGCTAGTTTGTTAGGAGTAACAGAAATGCAAGACTGTAAGGCTTGCTCATGCGCAATAGAAGTACCTTGCATAGTGAAAATTTTCTCATAATGATGCACAAAAGCTTGGTGAATTTTAGGAAGCTCATATAATTTTTTTTGACCTTCCTTGATTCTCTTTATTCCAATAGCAGAGTGGCAAGATCAAAGAGCCTAAAAAATCTCTTTGGAAGCTTGATCACCAACCTCTAGCCAGTGGAGACGAGCCTTGATCTAAGTGCCCCAAGCAGCATAGATGTCCACAACTTTCTTCTAGTGATAGAGGTGGGCAAGCCTGGTCTACAAGTTTGTATCAAAGGGATTCATGGAAAGGGCTTTAGAGGCCATACAAAGATCTTTATTAGTGGCCTCATAAGATCTGTGGTGGTACTTAGCCAACTACCTACCGTAAATGCAAAGAAATCTCGCAATGCGAGTAATGATATTATTCCACCATTGAATCCCCCCAACATGAGTGTGGGGTCGAGGCTTAATATTCTAGATGCATAAGATATGAGAAGAGGTAGGTGCATGGGACAATAGAGAAGCATTAAGATAGAATTTTTTTTTTGCATGTACAGGGTTGAGCTATGTGCCAGATGATGGAAAATAAGATGGGAGACTAATTTGACAAAGTCACATCCACCAAGGGAGTGATAGGTAAATCTCTCTCTTCAGAGAAAGAAAAGAAAGACTGAGTTGTCAGCATAGCATGGTCAAGCCTCTTAAAAACCTGTCAATGCTAGCTTGAAAGTTTGACCAAGTATGCCAAACCCCACCAGATTGGTAGGAGTTTGCATTGGGATTAAACAGGCCCAGTTTATTATGCATGTTGAACCAGGCTTCTCTTTCGCCAACTGAACATCAAAAAGGAAGATACCCCTCCTTGTTAATTGCTAGCTCAACCAAATTGAAGTCCCCACAAAAGACCCAAGTGGTAGGTGGTTGATGATCCACCATCCAATGCCACATGTGTGAATGATCCATGGCATCATTGGGAGCATAAACATTAATGATACCAAAAGAATGATTCTAAAAAGACAACAAAATCCAGACAATTCTCTGCATGGGATCATAACCATTCAAAAAAATAGAAGAAAGTAAATGAGGTGAGAGAAGAGTAATTACACCACCTCAACCAACTTCATGCTGGGAAGAAAACATGGCACTCTTTGGTCAAATAACATGATAGGATGAGTTAAGAAGAAACCCAACAACTTTGACTTCTTGAATTCAAAGGAAATCCAAGTTACTAAGCCTACATCTAGTATCATGAACATAATATTTTTTAGGGAGGTCTATTAGCCCCTGCACATTCCAAAATTTATCATAAACTAGCTTGCATTTCATCATCATCCCCAAGAGAGGAGAGCTTGTTATGCAAGAATGCAGAGGAAGAATCAAATGAGGGATCTCTGATGGAGATGACTCTCTATTTCTCCCCACCATTAGAAAAATCATTTTGGCCTTTTGGGCTATGAGAGTGACAAAGGGAAAGTGAGGAAATCATTTAGGTCACTTGTAGTGCTCAAACCTAAGTGGGTCAAGGCTTTTTATCATCAACACCTGCCATTCTCTAAGAACTAGGGTTTGAAGGAGGTAGAGGAATGAGTACAAGAACTGAAGAAATCGACAATGTCATATTGGAGATGGATCCCCCACTATCATGTGACAAGGAACCTACTTTGGTAGCAGTGTTGTCTTTTCCCTTTTTGACGATAGTAGTCTACTCATATTTTTTGTGGTCATAACAGGCTTAGTTTTCAGGGTTGGTTGATAGTCACACTTCAGTAAGGGGCAATCCCTAATCTTTTGTTCGACGAATTGGAAATGATAGAAATTGTTAGAAGATTTAGGTAAAGCACCTTCTCGATCAAGTTGGTAATACCAATCTAAATCTCCACAGTCTCCTTGAGGTTCCTAGAAAGGTTGACTTCAATGTAGAGCCTACGCTAAGGGTGAGCATTGTAAAACTTGTCTGGCTCAAGGCATATCACCTTGCTGATAGTTTGCACTATGGTGCAAGAATGACCAACATGGTATTGGGAGCTGATGCGGTGAGAATCAAAAGGTACCCCTACTAAAGGTAATTTGGATCCCTTCAAATAACCACACAATGGAAACATAATAACAAAGCAAGATCAAATACCAAATCATAATAATTTATTCA
Organism: Cupressus sempervirens; assembly: GCA_028749045.1. Classification (NCBI taxonomy): domain Eukaryota; kingdom Viridiplantae; phylum Streptophyta; class Pinopsida; order Cupressales; family Cupressaceae; genus Cupressus; species Cupressus sempervirens. Next base: position 919,438,614 of record CM053786.1, read on the forward strand.
TAAATATAACTGTTTACATGCAATATGCTTGGTTGTAAGGTCTTTTAGGTTAGGGCCAAATACAAAAAGAAATTACAAAATAGTTCTACAAGATCCCTTAAGATCTAACTCTACACTAATCCCAGCTAGTCCAAATCCACACTTTCGAAGAAAACCCCAAGGGAGATCTAAACTTGTGCTCGCAAGCCCACCAAGAAATCTCCTTGTTTCCCAAGCCTCAACTACTAGCCCTTCTCAAAATTTTCTCCTAAATTTTATCTTCTTCCTCAAGCTAGATGATCATATCTCCTTGCCTTAAGACTCTACAAAACACCCCTACTTATACCCAACTAAGCCACAAGTTGGCCTAACCCATTACAAATTAGAATAGACCCTTACATTAAGTTTCCATGAAAGCCACAAGTTAGCTGCAACACAAATTATGTACCCATACACAAATTAAATGCCAAAAGTCAGCTCACTGACAACTCAGGCACCATAGGAACAAAGACCAAACTGAGTGTAGGAGAAAACCATGTCGAGTGTTGGAATTCCACTAGAAATAACCAAGCTCCTTCACTAATTGAGCACTAGTATGTGTCAATCCCTCTAGAAGAAACCAAACCCCTTCATCACTCGAGTTGACTCAGGCAAAACTACTATCGATCTTCTAGTGCAAACCAAGCTCCCAGTATATGTCAAGTGCCCCAAGCATCACGAAACATCTTCATTAACGGAGTCACTCATTTAACACAACAACCAAACCAACCTAGTATCAACCGAGTCACACTTCATTATTTGACTGAGTCCTCCCACTCCAAGATCAGACCATACCAACATGTAGGATTTCTAGCCAACCAAGGATGCTCCTACATCAAACACCCCAGGTTTGAAAAGATGTTCTTAGTAGTTGGAAGAACATCTTCTGGGATTTAGCACATAAATCCCAAATTGGCTCTTCACATACATATCCTCCAAGTCCTTAAATTGTACAATATTTCCATTGAGCTTCTCTTGCTTCCTCACATCCATCATAGGTGTGTTATAGGTCTACTTTACATGTTGATCTCCAACCTTCTCATAATCCTTCAACTCAACTCAGTTGCCAATACTCAGGTTCCTTCTACCAAGCTCTTCATTCTGCAAAAGAATCAGAGAATGCTTCCTACCACATTTGACAATTGTAAACACATTCTTGACACAATCATGTATAACCCTAGAGTCATATAGCCAAGGTCTACCAAGCAACAAATGACAATTTTTCATGTCCATAATATCACACAATACTTGATCGTTATACCGCCCAATCTGGAAATCAACAAGGCACTGCTCCCTTACTTCCAAAGCATGCTCACCTTGCAACTAGCTGATCCTATAAGGATAAGGATGTCTTACTCTTCTCAAACCAAGTTTCTAAACTATCTCCTCAGCAACAAGTTTATTAGTACTACCACCATCCATAACCACCTTGCAAACTTTTCCACCAGACTTATAACAAATCTTGAACAAATTAGTCCTCTAACAAAATTCCATTGTCCTTTGACCAATCAGTACTCGTCAAGCTAGTAAACTCTCTCCTTGCTTAGGTTGACTGTCTTGGAATTCAATCTCATTCACAACAACTCTTCTATCACCAACCTTAGGAAATTCATAAAATCTATGTCCTACTTCACCACATTTGTAGCAAGTACCCTTGAACTCATCTCTACATGTCCTTCTCTTCTGATCAACAGGTTTTGGTTCATCTTCTTCACTCGGTTTATCTTTTGCTGATATATCCTACTTCTCCTTCCCTCTGGAATTACCTTGACTTTTCCTCTTCAACTTATCTTTGCCTTCAGGGCATACTAATAAGCATCCTCAACCGAATCAATCTTTAACATACCAACCTCATCATGGATATTGAATCTCAATCCATTGATGTATTGAGCTACCTTCTCCTTTGACAATTCTCTATGTCCAAATTGAATACTCAACTTGTAGAACTCCTTGGTATAATCATTCACATTCATATCTTTCTATTTCAAATTTGGCAACATTTTAAACAACTCAAGTTCATAACTAGCAGGAATGAACTTATCCTTCAACTTAGTTACCATCAACCTCCATCTAGTGATCTTCATTTCACCTTCCTCCTCTCTGTCTCTTTGAATTTCTTTCCACCAAAGAGTGGCATGTCATTTCAACTTAAAGTATGTGCCAACCTTACTTTGAGTGGATCTTCAATATCCTCAAGCTCAAAGTAGTCTTCCAATTCACCAATCCAATCAATCAAGCCTTCAGGAGTAAAAGTACCTAAGAAATTAGAAACCTCCATCTTATGCTTCAACTTCAACTGAGATATAGGTCTAGCAAACTGACCAACCCTAGTTCCAATAGGTCTCTCCACACCATTAGTTTTGTCCTCACCACTTGATATAGCAACTTCAAAGTCTTCAAAAACTTCCTCATAACCATCTTTAGTTTCCACATGCCTAGGTACACAACCTAAAGCTCTCACAATTTTAGAAATCATGTTACTCTTCATCAATGCTATCTAAAATCTAAATTCTATTTTAATCTTCTCTAAGATCCTTTCTTCCATAGCATCACTAAGATCATCAATTTCCCTAGGGTCCAATCTTCTTGGAGGAATCTTCCAAGATCCTTCGCAAACTTAAAGCAATAAGTCCACAAATTCAAAATATTAATAAGCTCCACAAGATCAACCTTCTCTTCCATCCTTCACCCAAGTCCTGTGCAAACTGCCTCAACTTTGGCACTTGATTTACACACTCAAGAACAAATGAGCTCTGATACCATTTGATGTAGCAAGAATCCAAAGGTATCCCTACTAGAGGCGATTTAGATCCCTGCAAATAACCACACAATTGAAACATAATAACAAAGAAAGATCTGATACCAAATCATAACACTGTATTCATAAATATAACTATTTACATGCAATATGCTTAGCTATAAGGCCTTCCAAGTTAGGGAAAAATACAACAAGCAATTACAAAATAGTTCTACAAGATCCCTCCAGATCCAACTCCACACTAATCCCAACTAGTCTAGATCCACACTCTGAAAGAAAACCCCAAAGAAGATCTAAACTTGTGCTCGCAAGCCCACCAAGCAATCTCCTTGTTTCTCAAGCCTTGGCTACTAGCCCTTCTCAAAAATTTCTCCTACACTTCATCCTCTTCTCCAAGCTAGATGATCATATCTCCTTGCCTTAAGACTCCAAAAAACACCCCTACTTATACCCAACTAATACACAAGTCATCCTAGCCCATTATAAATTAAAATAAACCCTTACATTAAATTCCCATGCAATCCACAAGTGGGATACAACACAAATTAAATACCTATGCATAAATTAAATGCCAAAATTTGGCTCATTGACAACTCAGGCACCATAGGAACAAAGACCAAACTGAGTGTTAGCATTCTGCCAGACATAACCAAGTTCCTTCACTAACTAAGCACCAGTATGTGTCGAGCCCTCTAGAAGAAATTGATCCCATTCATCGATCAAGTTGACTTGGGAAACACTATTATCGAGCTCCTAGTATCTATCAAGTGCCCCAAGCATCACCGAACATCTTCGTTAATTGAGTCACTTGGTTAACACAATAACCAAACCAACTCAGTATCAACTGAGTCACACTTCATTCTTTGGTCAAGTCCTTCAACTCCAAGATCAAACCATACCAACATGCAGGATTGCTAGCCAACCAAGGATGATCTTGCATCAGGAGCCCATGAAACTCAACCCAAACTAGCACTTTAAGCTTGCAATCATCAAAGAAAATAAAGTCGCTAGACCATCTATGGATAATTAAGAGGGAAGACCTAATAGACTAGGGGTCACATGAAAACACATGCTCAACCTAACTAGGGTTACCAAAATGAACCAGAGACAAAGCCCTTGGTAAGGCTTTGAACACCCTCAAGGTGAACACCCTATAGTCTCTAGACCTTGGAAACCCACTCTCTAAGCATGCTTTCAAAAGGAGTGCAACCAATAAAATAGGCTATCAGAGTTTGTTTCTTGAGCCATGCACATGCATAATCAAAATCCTTAGCATTTACAACAATATTAGGAGAGGAGTTACCTCATGAAACATCTTGGGGAAAAACTTGCAAGGATGTTTTCTTGGAGGAGCAATTAGCACCAATAGCAGAAACTCCAACACCAACATCAACTGCTAGGCCAGAGAAGATTGAGGTCATTCTAACATAAAACTAATTCTTGTAGTAAATGTGGTATGATAGGTGAGGAAAATGAAAAGTTTTAGAGGAAAGCAATACAAACCCTAGTAAATCTCTTCATGATTCTTAACAATCATCATTTATATTTTTAAAATTATATAGACTCATAAAAAGAAACAAGAAAAGTGGATTTAGGAAAAGGGAAAAATAAGTAGTCAATAACCTCCAAAGGAACATAGGTTATATAATTTTCTACTATAATAAATAAGGGCACACATAAGAAACGCAAAGATAGATATTAATAAAGGGAATTTTTAATAAGTAGTGACATTAAATAAAGTATTAGGGGAAATCAAGAAATTTTTCATAATTCTAATATGAGAGTTTAGGAGATTTAATAAGAAGAGAGAGAATTAACATGTCTTCTTCTTCTTCCTCCTCTACTTCTTCCTCGTCCTCTTCCTCAACCTCATCCTCCTTGTCTTCCTCTTCTTTGTCCTCCTCATCTTCTTCTTCCTCCTACTCATCTTCTTCTTCTTCTCCTCCTCCTTCTTCATCCTCCTCCTCTTCCTCTTCCTTTTCCTCTTCCTCATCCTCATCCTCTTCCTCGTCCTCATCCTACTCTTCTTCCTCTTCCTCCTCCTCCTCCTCCTCCTCTTCCTCCTCTTCTTAAACTTCTTCTTCTTCTTCCTCTTCTTCCTCTTCCTCCTCCTCCTCCTCCTCCTCCTCTTCTTCTTAGGCCCAGTTTGGTTGCAGGAATTCAACACGAATAGGAAAATATAAATACTCGCATTCATCAATTTGACATTTGTTTGCAAAATAAAAAATTAGAATTAGAATTCCTCTATCGTAATTTGACCACAAAATGAGCACAGTGTATTTCTAAAAAAAGGTGTAATAAGAATAACTTATTCTTATTCCACTTTTTAATAAACCTAATTTGATGGGTTGTCAGGTTCGTGACTTTGCCACTTGAATGCATTCTTCCACTCAAATGTATTTTTGGACTATTTCCTTCATTCATCAACTATTTCCTCCGTTCATTATAAGATATAAACTAGGTCAACATTATTTAAAGTTTAATATGTGATTTTGACAAAAAAGACTTATATAAGATTTGATATCTTTTACAAACTTTCATAAAACTATCTTTACAAATAAATCTTGTGTTTAGTCTTATAATTAAAACTATATTGAATGATCATTTAAATATCATTATAATAACCTTGAATTTTTTTCTTTAATATATTTTAAAATTAAATGATTTTAGTTTTGATCTTATACTCAAATTTATACTTATATTTAATGTTTAAATTTTTAGAAAATGCTATCAAATATTTATAATTTAAAATATCAACTTTTAATTTTTTAAAATAATAAATATAAATATTTAAAAATATCTCTTCAAATTTAAGTAGCTATAAACAATAGTTAATATGATTTTAAAATAATTTGTTTAGTTTAGAATTAAATAATAACTTACAATATAATATGTCCTTTGAATTTCAAAGAATTTCAAAGGTTGTGGTATACCTTCCACTGATAAAGTCAATTTAAAAAATAAAAGATAGGCTATTTAAAATAATTTGGCTTTTAAAAAATTAATAATAAGTCAGTTTTTGTAAATAATTTTTTTTTGTTTATTTAAAATATTACCAAACTAAAAAATAATTAAATGATTAAAATTGATTTTTTTAAAATTCCAATTCCTATTTTAATTGTTATAACCAAACACAAAATATACATCTTCTGACTCCTCTTCTAGGTCAACCAAATAGGTCCAAATGATATCTGAGAACTTATTTTAAGAATGCACGAATATCAAAAAGAGCTTATTCTAGCATAGATGAATGTCGCGTCTAGAAATTCTTGCAAACAAATAGGCCCTTATGAATTTTCTTTTCACCTTTTCTAAATATTCTATTTTAACTATTTAGGTTTAGACTTATTGACATCTACTAGTGTAGAAATAACTCTCTTCTCTCCTAAAGCATCTTGTTCTTATTCTATTAGAAGTCTCAATGATTTATATTTCTTTAGCATACTTGACTCAATACTTAATTTTATCCTTAGTTGGTGTTCTTCTTTTGTCTTTTCTTGTTTTTCTTCTTGTTGACTTTCTCTAACTAATTCATCCTTTTTCTTAGGTTCTCTTTCTTCTTCTTGATTCTTAGGTGATTCCTATTAAATGTCTTGTATCTAACTTAAAATATCTTGTACAACATTTCCAGTTATTTCCTCAACTGTAAATGTGTCATCAACTTGAATAGGTTATGAGTGTCCTTTAGTTTCCTCATCAACTTTCATAATCTTGCTTCACATGTCAAAAATTTCATGATGTAGACTTTGTGTACCTTATATGAGAATTCTTTTTTCTTTTATTATTATTCCAAATTAATTTTTATAAGCTTCAAATATTATCTATGCATCTTTAGAACTTAGTTAAAGTTGCACTTTTACTAGGCCTATCTCTACAATCTCTTTGTCCATTTACAAAGTAGATGACCATCTAACATCTAATAACTTTTGTAACTCATCCAAAATCATAGAGAGCAGTTCTAGGGGTGTTGTCTTGAATTTATGAAGATGTTGGATCACTACAACTTAAATTTTATTCTTATCTTCTTGACTACCAATGTTGTACCTTTGCTTAGCTACTATTGAGAAATCTGAATATATTATACCTTGTTGCCCCACTTTTTCATCCTCTAACCGATTAGTAAAAGTGAATATTTGTGTTATAGTGAGTTCCTAGTTGTGTTTGAGTCTAGGTCTAAGCCCTCTTAGGTGGAACAATTCTCCATTAGATTTCTCCTTTTCCCCTTCTCCACATTTCATAGCCAGTTGGTTCTCCATTTTGTCAAAGCGATCGTACGAGTAGGTTAGTGCCTAGTTTGATGGAGATTCATGTTGCTCATGCAATTATCATTTACAAGTTATATCAACTTTCAGCCCATCACTTTCTCAATAGAAACAAGAAGCTTGTAGAAATTTGGAATTTATCTTCTCCTCAACGGGTTTCTAACCCATGAAGATGATTTCCTGCAAAGGGCACCAAATGATACATATGGATCAGAGACACGAAAATAGCAAGGTACCCAATGGTGAATCCAAGTTCCCTTTGCAATTATTTCCTAAGAAAATGTTTAAAGATTCATCAAAGATCTCATAATCATTCCCGATAGAAAACTCAAAACAAACTTCTCCTCGGTGAGTTTTCAACCCATGAAGTTGGTTTTCTGACAAGGCAGTTCAGAGTGAAAAGAAACAATAAGTGGGCTCCTACAGAATCTCTGCACCTCACTTAGACATTTCTAATCGCAAAAAGGACAATAGTCTAAAGGTCGATTAAAAAGGAAGCATTGGCAAAAAAACACAAATTGTCTTGTCCTCAACAGATTTTCAACCCATGAAGACAATTTCTCAAATTTTAAAGAAAATTAAGCTAGTAATCAGATTGGACCCACAATCTATGCACAAAACATCTTAGAATGATAATAGAAAGAATCTAACCATTACGAGAAAGAGATAATGAGCAAAATTGAACCCAGTGGATATTTTCCCATGGAGTACTCTATTAGTAACTTCCCAAAACTTAAAGGAAAATGGGAAAGTAAGTTATGGAGAGATAGAAAGTTACTGTTGAGCCAACAAAATAGTGAAAAGACCCCTAGATATCCATTAAACCTCCACATTTACTATTTCAATGGATCTCTTCTTCAATTCATTCATGTGGTACAAATTTTGGAGATCTACGGATGAATCGAGGCTCCCATATATATGGAAGCATGAATAGTTGAGCAAACTACTGCTCTTTCTTTTAACTGTTATTTTGTTAATGTGCATAACCTTTTTTGAAAAGCTAGTATTTGTTACATTAGTTATTCTTCTCACTTTCTTAATTCAAAACTCGTTCTCAAAACCATGGCCACCAAGCTTGTAGGTTTTGACAGATTGAACAAAATCAAATCTCAGTTGTAGAATTTCACAAATACCTCACTCTATTTCTATGACATGGAGGATTTTCAAAAAAGAGTGAATTGGGAGTAGATTCATCCCATCTTTGAGAAGCTCAAAGGATGTGGGTTAGTCAAGGTAGCTAGTTTTTCAATTGCATTCCAAGCCCTAGAGTTAATCTATGAGTGTATAAATCATTACAACCCAGACACAAGGCAAATTGTGCTACCAGATGACATGGTGCTGATTTCAATCGACAAGCAAACTGTGGTAAATTGCCTTCAAGTATTGGAGTGGGAGGAATTTTCAGACTTGACCTTTGGAGGAGTCATTTCCAAATTCTCCACAAAGAAAATGATCTGAAGGAAGGAAATCATGCAGACATGGTTCCAGAAACCATGGAATGCTAAGAGTAAGGTTCCTAAGACCCTATTTGGGACTAATCTCAAACCTAAGATTATCAATATCTTGGTCCTCTTACACAGATTGAAAGGTGAGGTAGAAGCTTTGAATTTCGTTGAGAAATATTTATTTTTAGTGCAATTTATCTGCTCTAACACCTAATATATTTGATTGGGCTCATGAGGTAAGTGAGATTTTGTCCAATGCTCTCTATGCCGCAAAGTTTTACAATACATTTTATATGTTCTCTTTCCTCATTTATATGTTGGCTTCATTACAACTATGGCCAGGCCTCCCAAGAGTGGAAAATTTTCCTGAGGATGTGAAATCTTATGAGTTTTATCCATGCTTATAGTTGGAAAATAGCTATGCATAATATGTGAAAGTTAATGATGCATTCACTATGAGGATTTGTAGGGAGCTATAGGGATTTCTAGAAAGGAGATTCAATCCTGAAGCCATGACAACCATTAGCCAATTTGGGAGTTATTTCATCCAATTCTCATCCTTTTCTTATTTGTGTCTTGCAGCTTTCGATGGTTTCCCCTTGAAGCTACCAAGATATCCTAGTGATATGATCGTGCTGATCAAGATCATGTGGAAGGCTACTCAAGTAAATGTGTTAAGTGGGAGTCTAAAGAAGAAAGGGTATGAGTTTCCCATGAAGGTAGGAACTTTTAGTTGTGACACCCGTTCAGATGCTAAGAACATGTTGAAGGTGTTTGAAATGAAGTATAAATTGGAGATGTATGAAGTCTTGAGACCCATGTTCGATTCAAATGGGTACACAAGGGATGATTTATAAATTGGAAGTGTAATCAAGCATATTACTACCATTGAGGATTACTGGGCTGATTGCAAGAACAAGTTTGAGAGCCGAGATCATGCCTTCGCCTGACTGACAGTCAATTAGGTGAAAATGGACAAAGTCAATATTGATGTAGAAGTAGAAGATGATGGCTAAAACATGTATAGTAACACTTACATGACCAAGCTAAGATGAACTTCGATAAGCTTAGAACCTTATGAGGATTTAGGATAAGAGCTAGATATAATGATGGCTTGAATTATCAAAAGGACCAAAAAATGGGTTGAATGGACCACATCTAGAAGAAGTCAAAGAAAAAGTACATTCACTCAAGCTTCTCCAGCAATTGTAGTTGCTTCCTCCTCTCAAGGTGGCACATCAAGTGCAACCTTGGACATTACCCAAGGCCTAGCTCAACCATCAGCTGGAGGTGATCAAACTCCCAATAAAACTATCCCCCTAGCTAGAACTTGTTAGGATAGCTCCCTTCTAGTGATTAGGATTCCCACAGAAGCTAAGAAGAAGAAGGTAGAGGAATTTAAAGATGGTGCAATCACTCTTGTCCTCTCACCTCATAGTAGTCCAATCGCATCTGTAAGTACTGCACTATTTCTTCTGAGTAGTCCCCAAGTGTAGGTAGTATATCTTGGAGATGGTGGCACTAGTGAGAGTGAGTCGACTAAATCTGATGAGGCAACAAAGAAGACTTCAGAGGTAGAAAAGGGCTAGATTCTTCAAAGCTCATTTTATAGGCCCCAAAGAATCCTTTCTCTTCAGCCATGAAAATAATCACCTTAGTCAAGAGAAAGATGTTTAGCATAGACTCTCTCAAGATTGCTTCCAAGGTGAATGACACAGATTCATGGCTTGAGGACACCTTATATAGAAAAAGAAAGAGGAGAGATGAAGGAACTCCTAACAAAGAGACTTTATCTCTGGCTATCCACTCTAGATCAGCACTAAGCAAAGTCATAAAGTAGAAGACCTTATCCATTCTCAAACAAGATCTTGAAGCAAGGCATCTGATAATGGAAATTGCAAAGCTCACCAAAGAAGGAAGAATCAAAGATATGTCTATAGATGATTTTTCTCTACATTCTATGGATCTTTAGGAGGTTAGACATGATACCAAGGTTGAATTATGGAAGTCAACAAATGAGGTGATAGAAGGTCAGCTTGAAAGTCTTAAATTATCAAAAGTCAGAATGAAGGCAAAAATACATGAGCTCAACAACTTCATCAAGGAGTTGGTGACCCTATTGGTGAGTATCTCTAGAATGTTGGTCACTAGTGACCCTATTGCTACCAATGTCCAGGCACTCATCTCTCAGCTCCAAGAAGATAAAAACTTCAAGAAAATAAACAGAGAGTGGAGTGGAAAACTCAAGTTAGAAGGGCTCGCCATCATAGAGCAGATCAACAATGTGATATTGAGGCTTGAAATAGAGAAGGACAACATTTTAGCAAATAGAGCCACCTTGGTAGTAGAGAAAGCTAAGAGTGAAGATTGTGTCTCTTTACTAAAGATGGTTATCCATATAAAGGCTAAGGAGGCAGTTGAAGCAAAGATCTTTCCTAAAGGAGATGAGCTTTTATTTGAGTGGTTCTAGAGCATGCAATTCAAGTCTGAGATGATCATGGTGGTAGAGGAAGGGCTTAAGGAAACATAAGATAAAGTGAAGAAGGATCAGGATAGAGGCTATGAGATCCTAAGAGATCTACATATGGAATCATAGAATATTGGACAAGGGAAGGGAATTATTAGAGTAGCCATCATGCAAACGAACTTCTCCAACTACATAGATAGTTTGATGGGGATATCTTTCGGTCACTAGAACAGAGTTTCTGAGCTCCAAAAACTTGGTGGGTTTGTACACATGGTCATAGAAGAAATACAAGATCGATCAAGTGATGTTAAAGATTTAGCTAGAGAGCATTCTAAATGGCTCTTAAGATACACTAATGCACATGTTCATAGGCATGAGGAATTGATTCCAATCATTGTTGCTGCCAAAGCCTATAGGGAAAAATCAAAAAAGGGAAAGAAGGCAAAGTGATTCAAATTCTACCCCTTTTGTATTTTGATGTAATGATTGCAATGGAAAAATTGGCTCTTTGCCATTTGTCATTTCTGAAGAGATGAACCAATATAAATTCCTTTGTAACAGTCATCTTAGAATCCTATATGTACTAGATTGAAAGATTAATAAAAGGTCAGCTAATTTTTGGTTTGAAATACTTAATGTTACAGAGACAATTGAATGGTATTTTGTGTCAATTATTTTCTATTCCATTTGGTTTTATGTTTAGTTTTACATTTTTCTCTTTCATCTAAATTTAATCAAGGAATGAACAAAGTTTCACTCCCTTATTTCTAAGCAGCAAACCAAAGATAATAGTATTGTTATCATAGGTTCAAGAGAAATCTCTTTGTCTTTTCTTTCAAGTTAGTCTTTCAATCTCTATAGACTAGTCTTCTATTGATGTCAATTTAGTTTGAGTTAACATGCATTACTAAATCATTAAGTTTTACGGGTTCATAAGATCTGTGAACTCATAAACTTAACCAAGTTTAAAATACCAATTCTTGCCTAAGTTTGTCCCTGTTTAGGCCTAGCTTGGTTTACCTCTCTTGTTCTTAGGTTAAGAACATACCCCTTTTTAGTTTTAGAAACAAACATAATTCATTACAAATCATACTGTGATAGGGAGCTATACCTAGAAATTTAGAGGGAAGTTAGTCATTTCAAAACAACTTCCCAACTATTGTAACCAAATGTTATTCACAAATTTGGTCATTTAAGAGGTAAATTAAAAAGAACAATTTTCTTACCAACATACCTCTCACAATTTCACCAATGGTATTGAATTCTCTCTTCATTCCTTTCTTCTTCAATTTAACATTTTCCTTGTCTAACTCTATACTATCATCTTCTTCCCCTTGCCTTTTGTCATAATTTTTCTTCCTAGAAACCTCTTTGGTTGCTTGAATTTTCCTCTTCATTGGTTTAGTATTCATCTCTTTAGTGATTGATCGAGTTGGATTTCTCATTACTCTCCCGTAAGTGGATGGAATATTTTTTGATGGGTTTCTAATTTTAACTATTGATGTTCCTAATGCTCTTTCCTCTTCACCTTGTGTTTTCTACAATTGACCTATTGATCCCCTCCTAGTTTTCATCAATATCTTCATATCCTTCAGTGTATGTATAATAACTTATTCATAGGTTCCAAACCTCTTTTCACTCTTTTCCACTAGTTTGGACAATAAAATTTCAGTATGAATGCTAACATCATTTTCTTCAACTTCATAGCCCATAGGTTGAAGCCAATGGGTTCTGGGTTCTACTTCCCACAACATGCATGAATATATATCCACTAGGAGACAAATATAATTTATATACTTTTCTATTACACTAGAAAGAATTCTTACACATGTATTCACTTAAGACTATTTAAAAAAAAAAAATCCCACATTACATTGTTGAAATTCTCACCTTGTCCTCTTATGAGATCACCTATTTGTGTGACCACCAATTTTTTTTTTGGACCATACAACATTTCCCTTTCTTGGAAAATAAATTTGAATATAGAAGAAACTACATACCACCAGTGCTCTAAAATTTAGTGATTACTTAATAACTCTCTTTTTTCTCTTCACATTTTCCAGTAATTATGTTTTGATCATCTCACATAGTTCATAGATCACTTCACTCTTTACAATCTGATAATTGGTGTGAATGACATTTCTTAGGATGTTGTTTTTTCTTCTCAACTAGTAAACTCTTTATTCTATCACCATTCAAGCAAAATGGACTTCTACATCTTCTATGTGATCAATAGTCATATCTCTCCTATTGTATCTTGGCTTAGTTAGGTCAATTACCAAACTTGTTGGTATTTTTCTTATCATGTACTCCTCTCATTGTGCTTGGAATCCTGTTATACTATGAATGATTTTCTTTGACAACATGTGTGGTTTATCCAACCACATATATTGATCATCAACTTGTCTAAGTATGTATCTTATCCAATCTACCTAAAACTTGATTGGAATATCAACCACATAGGTCAAACCTTTCATCTCGATATTCTTGTATTAATCCTTCAACACTTCATTTAATATCCTTTTTATCATTTTATATCCTAATTATTCAATCTTGCATTGAATATATGCTTGTGCATCCTCTAACATTAATACAAATGATGGTATAGCAGACAAAGCACCATACATGTCAACTTTAAACTTTCTATCTACTTTGGGTGTGCATACTGGTCAAAATTTGTCCTCCTTACTGATCAAAGAAAGCATTTCATCATTCTTTTCCATTATCATGTCCTCAATCAAAAAATAAAAATGTTAGCTTGTGAAAGACTAGTTAGGGTTCACAATAAGCATGATAGTAATTTCTCTTAAAAAATATCAATACCTATCGTAATCAATCATTTGATATTGCTCAATGTTTCTCTTGAATACACAGTTTAAAGAAAAGGTGTGAAACGAATCACTCTTTCACTATTTATCATAATGAACTAGATGTTATAGTCACTAGAAATTTAAATGCTATCTTTACTAGTGATAGGTATAATGTCTTGTCATTAATTAAGGAATACTAATTGGTTAGTGCTTCTTTAATAGTTATGAATGGTTATAATTGAATGTAACTTATAAACTATTTCAAGCGGTCAATACATGACATGTCAAACTTAATAAATTCTTAAAAAAAAAAAACACAATATTCTCTCACTCCATATGTTGTAATCTTATCATGTCATTCTTAACTATGGGGATCGATAGGTAGATTTTCTTTATGTGCTCCCCTATGCGAATGTGGGGCTTAGTTTGAAGATGAATTAACTACACCTAAAGAAAATGATGCTTCTGTAAATGAATTTACCTATTATATTTTCTCGTCCTTATTTATCCAAATATTCTTCATCTCATTTCCGATATCATCAAGACTTGCATAATTCTTCATCTTTCCTTATTGTGACTGGTTCCTGAACTTGTAGTCTTTTACAATATGCCCATGCTTATTGCACCAAAAATAAAGTACTAGAAGATGATTTCCAGAATTATTTTCACCTTCTCTAAACTTACATTTTTGTATTAAATGTCTATATTTCCTACATACCAAGCATATAGCGTTAAACTGTCATTTCCCTCTATAGATGTTCACTAGTTGAAAAGGTGACCTAGGAATTTTTACTTTGGACCTACATTCCTTATCTTTTTGTCCATTGTTATTACAAGCATAGAAGTAACCATTAAAAATACTATTATTGGCTTCAGGCTTATATCTACACTCATACACAACATGTCCATACTTGTGACAATTACAACAATGACCTTTAAATGAATTGGACTTATTAACTAGTTTGGTTCTACATACATATGTTGTATGACCAATCTTTCCACCATTAAAATTATTACCTAGATTATTTGTAGTTCCTTTTTGGTTGCATTGTTGCTACTTGGATTCACCTTTGGATGACTAACGGATCATGTTTACTTCTTAGCCCTTATAAACAAGATTGGTTATATCATTGTATCTCCTTTGATTCTCAAGCATCTCATCAATATTTTGTAGGATTTGACTGTATTGATTGAACTTCTCATTTGCATCCTACTCAATTTGTAGTTCTTTCCTTAATTTCACATTTTCTTTCTTCAGCCTTAGATTCTTAGTTACAATATCTCGATTCCCACAATCTTTTAATAAAGGTATTCATGCATGATAGCAATATCTTGAGATATACTAGAGGTTTTTTCATCCATGTAGTGCGCTCTCATTTCTCTTGGGGTCTTCTTTTATAAGGATTGATCTCTTTTTGTAATACATTCATTCAAATAATATAAATCTTTCTTTTTTCTCATCAAGAATGTCTCATCTATGGATCTAGGAATATTAGCCTCCATAGTTTTTGCTCTTCTCTTTCTGTGATAGGTGTTTGCATGCAAGTGATTCTTGGGAGCTGTGGGGTTGATCTTTCATTAACTTCAACAATCCACATGTTTACCTATTGTAACTATTATGAAACAACTAAATCATTGATCTAGTTGTGGCATTCATTTTTTGTCATATCTAATTAGTTTTTTAATCTTCTACCACTACACAATACAATTATATAATGAATATCTTGATTGCAACAACTTGATCACTTTTCTTCAACTTCCAATTTTCAATCACCTTTCGTATCTCTTACTCACTTTTTCACCACTTTTTCTATTATAAAACCTTTCTTAATAACCTTTCTCATTTTCTTCTAAATACTCACCATCCTTTCAAAGCTTAAGCTTCCTTCTCATTCTCCTAAATCTTTTCATATATCTCAAAATTTTATTACAATTTACTCTTGATCTTATGAGCCTTCAACTAGATTAACCTATCTACTTTGGACTGGTCAAAATGTGTTGCCAATCCTAATGTATCCTTGTGGCTTTTCATTATATTGAACCAATGATCCCAACTAATAATTAATGTAAAAAAAATTGTCCTTCACTTTGCAGTTTCACACTATTTAATATGATCACCTCTCTATAATTGAATTGTGTTAGGATTAACCATAGACATAAATAACAGTTACATGCAAATATAACCAATATCATAAAATAATAAATTGTATAGAAGAGAACACAAGACATAAAGATTTAACATGGTTCACCTAATCCCTGGGCTATGTCCACCAACTATAAATCCAATATTATTATTATCCAATGATTTTAATTTGCAATCCTTTATACCTCAATACCGTTGCAAGAAGCTAAAATATCACCATACATTATGAAAATCCCTAACCCTAGGCCATTTTATACAAGATTTTTCCACTTACAAAATTAGGGATGCAATAAGTCATCTAATAAGAAAAATAGCATCCGACGCCTTTTACAATATAAGGTCATTTTTGGCTTCAAAATCCCCCATGGGGGTGTTTCCCCCAAACCCCTATAGAAATAATCTGGGGATAAACTACACCGAATAAACCTTCGAGTCTAATGAGGCTCCACATCACAACAAATTCCTCTTTGACCAGTTGGGAATTCTCTAAATGTCACCAACCTTTTAGTTTTAGTCATTGAATGTCTCTTTATCATCACCGATCATCACTTATGTTCTACCTTTAAAGATCATCTTCTATCTTTATTGATTATCATGTTGTGATGTACTAACTTAGCTATCATTGATCAATGTAATGGATTTCAATATGGATTTTTATGGATTTCCATCATTGGAAACCATATAAATGTTAGAATATTTAGAACAACTGAGGGGGGGTGGCGGGGGGAGCGGGGCGTGAATTAGTTATCCTTAGGTCTAGATGTACCAATTTAACTTTCAGTAACTTCAAACATTCTCATTAAATCACTTGGTCCATATAACAACTCATCAACAACTTAATATTCTATTCATTACTTAACTCTCTATTCAATGTATGTTGACTGGCAGTAAAAACAATAATAGTAAATATCATGCATCACACATATAACATTCACACATATATGACACTATTATTTAATGTGGAAACCTAATTTGGGAAAAACTACCGGTAACATGCTACCACTTTTTCACTCTTCTAAAGTAAGCTCGACTAAGAGCCAACCATGTTAAAGGTTACAAAACACATTGTTAGGTGTGACCTTGTTAAAGGATTTAATCACCCTATTAAGAGTGGCCTGGTTAGAGGACTTTGGATCATTCCATTAGAATGTCACCTTGACTAAAGGATTTACAAAATGACTATTTAGTCAACCTTGATTTAAGGATTTTGACTACCAAAATGGTTAGAAATTAACAATAGGTTTGATCTATTTAGATACAACTCACATTGCAAATTCATATCTCCATTTGGCTTATTTTCTAGTTCATTGACTGGACTTCATTATAATCTCCATCATTGATCTATTTGGAAACCCTTCAAGGAAGCACACTTCACCAATCTCTTCACTTATCATCTTCTACTCTTCTCTTCACATGTTCTCCTTAAGATCACTAATCGATAATGACCCAACCTTGGAAAACATCTCTTATGCCTCCTTAAATAGGTAATTTTGATTTTTTTTGCTTAAACATCACCATAGATCTTAGGTTTAGGTCAAATCCATTAAATCTATGCATCCTTTTTTTGTTCTAATCATTTCTTGATACTTCTAGAAACTTCTCATCAAATCCTTTCCTTTGATCACATAAAAAAATCTATTTTTGCATTAAATATGCCAACTCATTAATCCTTATCATCCACATATTGTGACTAATCTAAAAATTCAACTATGTTAGCCTCAAACTTGATTATGTCACAAACTATTTATTTTGCTAACACTCGGCCACCACTATGTAGCTCGGTCTCTACTATTCTATCTCACTTGGTTTCCACTGGCTCGCTCAGTCATCACTATGCTTGATCACTACTACTACAACTTTCTCGCCCATAACTATCACTCAATAATACTATTTTCTCAGCTAACTCTTAAGTTCCTTAATATTCTGCTTCAACTCCTTAATTGACCAACCATATTTTACTAAGATTTTCTTGTGTTAAATTCAACACAGCTATACTTCATAGGATAATTTAACAATATATCATCTTGTCAAAGACTAACTGATCAAGTGCCCATTGTAATTCGATCATACTTACTCCTGATCATTCCTCAACATCACTAGTTCATCTAGTCATCTCTCTTTTTAAATCATCTTCATTAATCAACTAATATGACACTCTAAATAGGTAGTAAATATTTCTTTAGTAGTTTTAACATCAATAATAATACAAGAATTGTTACGATTGTAGTTTCCAAAAATCCCCCCTTTGGCATTGATGGCAATACCTCTAGTTAACATGCAAATGCAAAATACATTCTCATGATTTAACAACAATATCTTCCTTTGTGATTTGAAATAGATCTTCATTAATATCCTTAGTTTCATTTTGATTCTCATCTTGCACTTACTTACAATGCTCCCTCTACGATACCAATTATAAATTTTTTTAATGCTAACACCAATTGTAACACCAATTGTATTGGCAACACCTCTTGTAGATCTCTTCTTGTAATTTAGCTTTTCCCTTTGATCTCTAGATATCAACACCTATAGTTCTATTCACCCCTCTTTTGACAAAAATATTTTCATGTAGATTCTCCTTCTTTCATCTAGATATAGGATGATAACTACATAAACTTATACCTCTTTGACAATAATGCTAAAGACATCATCCATTCACATATATCTCTCTTTTATCTAGCATACATATCATCTACAATTTTTCACACTTTGGCTAATATAGAAATGTCACTTTCTCTTTCATCTTTACCTTGACTCCTTGCAGTCTCATTTCCTTCATGCTTCGGTTCATCTTCACAATCTTCAGGTAACTACTAAAGTGTGACCTCTTTGCATCAATGTGTAAAATATTTTGATCATAACATTTGATGCAATGCAACATATATATTTATCTTTTTTCAACTAGGGAAATCACCCCTAACTTACCTCTTAGATATTCATATGCATCCTTAGGTAATGCCTTAGTGAATATATCAGCTATTTGCTCCTTTTTGTTCACATACTCCAATCTCACTTCTTTGTCTTGTACCAACTCTCTCAAGTAATGATACTTGATAGAAATGTGTTTGGTCTTGGTTCCCATCATAGGATTCTTTGATACATTTATAGCACTTGTGTTATCACACTACATCACAATAGTTTCAGTAATTTCTTCCTTCACACCTTTCAATAATTGCTTGATCCACACAATGATAAATAATTGATTGCTGCAACAACATACTCAACCTCTATTGTGGATTGAGAAATATAGTTTTGTTTCTTTCTTTTTAATAAAATCATCTTCTTCCAAGAAATAAAGCACCTCTACTTGTACTCTTTATGCCATTAATGTTTCCTATCCAATCAACATTTGTATAAAGCTTAAGTTTGAACTTGTCACTCCTTTTGTACCATAATTCATAATCTTTTGCTTCTTTCAGATATCTTAGTATCCTTTTCATAGCCACCATATTATTTTCTCTAGTATTAATAGAAAATCTATCAACAATACCAACTACTAATGTAATGTCAAGTTTTTTGTGTACGATATAGTGCAATTTTTCAATCATTGACCTATATAATGTTTGATTCACCTTAGCTAAATTATCATTCTTTGATAGTTTATTACCAATCACCGTATGTGTTCCAACTAGTCTTAAGTCCTCAATTCAAAAAGTTTTCAATATCTTCTTAATATATTTTGATTAAGTAATGTAAATACCTTTCTTCATCTAATGAACTTGTAATCCATCAAAAAACTTGATCTCACCAAACATTGACATCTCAAATTCATTTATCATATTATTAGAAAATGATTTACACATCAAATCTTGTCCTCCAAATATGATATCATCAATAAATATTTCAGCTAGCAATATCTTACTTTTGAATTCGTTTTTTAGGTACATGTTGCTATTGTCATTAGTTCTTGCAAAACCAATTTTCACCAAGTAAGTGTGTAATATTTCATACCATGTTGTAGGGGCTTTTTTCAAACCATACAATTCTTTGTGTAGCTTACATACCATATTCCTCTTACTAGGGTCAACAAATCCTTTAGGTTTTTCAATGTAGACTTCTTCTTATAAGATTCCATTCAAAAATGCACATTGGTCATCCATTTGATATGCATTGAATCCTTTATAAGAAACATTTACAAGGATAGTTCTCACTCCTTCCAACCTTGCAACTGGGGAAATGTCTCTCCATAATCAACTCCTTCTTGTGCATATCACTTACAAAATAGTCTTTCTTTATTCCTTGTGACTTCACCATTCTCATTCAACTTATTTTTAAATATCCACTTGGTTCCAATCACATTATTGTCCTTTGGTCTAGGTACCAATATCCATGTCTTGTTCTTCTCTATTTGATCAATTTCTTCATTCATTGCCTTAAACCAATCTTCATTCTCTAAAGAATCTTTAGGTAATTTATGTTTACTTTAGATAGTACGCATGTATCATTCTTCAACTTACTTCTTTTCATGAATCTTGAATCTTTTCTTCGAATGATTTGGTTTGGTGTATGATTCCTCCTTACATATTTTTCTAAGATAGGTTCAGGTCTTCTTTATTCTTCATTTATTTCACTTGGTTCTACTTGCTCTTCTTCTACAAGTATCTTTGGTTGCAACTCGTCTTGGTCAATATGTTATTCAGTATATTCTCTCTGATGTTCAACTTCAATTGTCTATAACTCAAATCCTATAGTATAGTCCCCAACAACCTACATATGATCAACAAAGTTGCTAAATGTCAGTATTAGCTGGCTACTGATGCTTAGTAACCTCTTTCTATGGTTCAAGTAAGGTACTAGGTTCACCTTCATAAATGTAGATAACATTTATGTAATATTCAGGTTCTTTCTTGTACTCCTCATTCTTTTTTTCAAATTCATCAACTCTAACAGTTGTACTTTCCATAATTTTTTAGTGTTAGAATTCAAACACTTATATGCTTTGCTTTTAGTAGAATATCCTAGAAATATTCTTTCATCACTCTTTGCATCAAGTTTTCATTTCCTTGCATCCTTCAATACATGACACTTTCTTCCAAAGACTTTGAAATAATTTACATTAGGTGCATATACATACCATAGTTCAAAAGGTGTTTTTTTTGTGCCTTTCTTTACTTGAGCTTGGTTTAGAGTATAGATTGCAATACTTAAAACTTCTCTCTAGTACTTATGTAAAACATTATTCTCCATCATCAATGTCATTACACAACCCATGATTGATCTATTCCTTCTTTTAGCTATCGCATTCTATAGTGGTGTTCTTGGCGCACTCATTTGTCTCTCGATTCCTTTATCATTGTAAAATTTGTTGAACTCATTTGACATGAATTCACCTCCTTTATTAGATCTCAAACATTTTATACTCTTTCCTATTTCCTTTTCAACTCTAGCCAAATACTACTTAAAATATTTGAAGTGCATCATATTTTGTTGGAATTCTTTAGAATAACTAAGAGGGGGAGTGAATCAGTTATCCAAGGTCCATATGTACAATTAAAACTTTTCATAGCTTAGTGAACCCATAAAGAATTTATCATCATGCATGCATCCAAAAGATTATGCAATCACTTAAAACTTGTAGGTTATTGTCAAATCAATTTACAGAAATGTAAGCATGAAACTTAATAGATTCAATAACACACTTGACACAATGACTTACATGGAAACCCAATTTGGGAAAAAACACCAGTAACATGCTACTCTTTCTTACTCTTCTAAAGTTATGCCCTGTGAAAGGCCAACCGTGTTAAAGGTTACAATGCACACTGTTAAATATGACATGGTTAAAGGATTTCAATCACCCTATTAGGAGTGAGCCTTGTTAGAGGAATTTAGACCATTCACGTGGAATGTCACTTGGTTAAAGGATTTACAAATGATCGTTAGGTCAACCTTAATCCAAGGGATTTAACTTAGACTGATTACAACTATTAGAGAGTAACAGTAAGGCTTGATCTGATAACAACTTACAATTCTATTTGTAGATTACAGATCTTTGTGTTAGTCCTCCATTCTTCTTGGCTTTCACACACTTCATCTCTGATAACTTTTTCACCCTTCAAGCATCCATAATCTTAAGCCTTCTTTCTCATCATGCCAATGTAGACTCTTCACTTAGGTAACTAAATGAAGTAATACCCTAGAATCCTTTTCTTCCTTAGGTTCTCGCACATGACAACCTTTGATTCTAATCAACCATCCCTATAAATAGAGAATTAAGATATTTTTTCATTCATTCTCCATCGTCCAATTTAGGGTTAGGTTAGATTAGGTATGATTCAATGAATCTACCCCTTATTTCATTTCATCCCTTTCTAGAAACTTCTCCTTCAATCCTCTTTCAATTCACCTCAAAATGGTTTACCATGGATTCTATGCCAGCAACTCATTAATCTTATCTTCCACATGGTTCACACAATCCAAGAAAAAAAATTTGTCAGCTCAGATCTATCGAATTCATGATCTTTCAAATAATGTTGACACTTGGCATTAACTTGCTTCTGATGCTCGACACATACTGCATTGCTCAACATCCTCTGTAAAATCACTCGACATGAACTAAAGTTTACTGGTGCTCAACATCAACTAAACTTTACTAAACATCAATTATTTTACTTGACATACACTAAAATAAACTTTTACTTGACTCCAACTGATTTTCTACTCAGCTTGCACTGACTTTGCTCGGCACCTATTGTCCACTCAATCAAGCTTGGTAGACAAACTTTGTTATACTTGTTCTTCTGAATTTGTTTAGTGTAACCAATCTTTGCAACCTTAAGTAGATTATCAATGCACTATGATATCACTATCTTTGTTGATTCTTTTACTCCTTTTCATATCATAACTCAACCTTTTCTCTAGGTGCTATTGTTACATCATTTGATCAAATCCTCTTCATCAATCAAATAAGTGATGGCACTTAAATCATGTAAGTAGTTGTCTTACCAGCAAATAGCAGGTTTGACATCAGTGACAAAAAAATGATTGAAACACATTTATCATACTTGTATCAATCTATTTTCAACATATTTTTCTTCATGAAATATAATAATCACCATTCTAGAGAAGTCATCAACAAATAGAATAAAATGTTTATCACCATAATAGCTTTGCACTCCAATATGACCACATCAATCCATATGAACCAACTCCAAAATATCATTAGAACAATAAGTCTTTCTCTTGAAACTAGACTTTTTCATTTTTCCAATTTGATATTGTTTGTACATCACTTTATTAGATTTTCTCAATCTTGGTAATCCTTTAACTCTTTTTGTTTTTCTAATTCTCACTAAACTATCAAAGTTCACATGACATAGCCTCTTATTCCTTAACAAATTATCTTTAAATTGTGCAAGTAGACAAGTATCTTTAGATAGGTCCAGATATAACAAGTTATCTCTTATTTGATCACCACTTTCAATTAGTTCACTAGTAGCATCATGAATATTTTCCTTCCTATTTTGAAATTCAACTCAGTAGCCTGAACTAATCAACTATGCCACACTCTACAAGTTATATTTTAAACCATCAAACCAATATGTATTTTCACATTTGAGCTTATCATTAAGTATAATTTATCCTTTACCTTTCACATAACATGGTTCATCATTTAAAAACTTAACACTACTTCCATTATAATGCTCTAGCTTTTTAAACTTACTTGTATCATAAGTCATATGATGTGAAAAATTACTATCAATTATCCATCTGTCATTCTTACTTACATGTGAAATCAATGTAGTTTTCTCATCTTCACTAGATTCATCTTTTATTGCAACATAAACAACTTCTTCATCATTTTCATTAGTATCTCTATCATAACCATCTTATTCAAAAATATAACAAGATTTCTAACCTTTTCCTTCATCGATTGTCTCTACTTTCTCTTCTTCCTCTATACTTTTTATTATTCCTTTCTTCCTTCCCATCTCTGTTAGGACATCTTGCAACAATATGACCAACTTTTTTACATGTAAAAAAGATAATAGGGGGTTTACCTTTGTATCTGCCTTTTCCTCTTAGTAGCCTTCTTGTCAATAATGCTTCAAGATCATCAAGGTCATCATCTAATTCACTATCACTATCCACATGTCTTCTCTTCTTCTTTCTCTCAGATCCATCAATGGTTAGTTGAGAGTTGAAATAACATTTAATACTAGCGTGTGAATTATTATCAAAATTGAACAACTCAAATGTAGTGAGTCTACCAACTAGACTATCCAAGGTCAGATCATTAGCAAGTGTACATCTCAATTTTTTAATTATAGATACTCTAATTGCATAGATAGGAAGTAAAGTCCTCAATACCTTACTTATCACAATGTCATCAGATATGATGCCTCCAACATGTCTAATAGAATTCACAACCTCCTTGATTTGGCCACAATACTGAGCAACAGTTTTACCTTCTTTCATTCCTATGTCACCAAATTTGCCTCTCAAACTTTCATCTTTAGGCCTCAACACATTTTTGTCTCCACCATGGATTTGAGCCAACTTGTCCCACATTTTCTTTGTAGTAGTACATTTCTTCACATCATTAAATTAAAAATAACTTAGAGAAGATTCTAGATCTATCATTAGTTGATTGTGCTCATGCTCCTCCATTTTTTCAATAGTCATGGGCTTTGGAACTTCAATGTATTCATACTCTAGATATTACAATACATAATCTCTAACTCTAGATAGATGTAGTTTCATCATTCATTGCCATGCTGGGTTTTCCTTTTTCAACTTAGGTACCTCTCTTTTGTACGTCTTGATCTTTAGCTAAGTCTTTCAAACATTTCTCACAATAAACTAAGCTTTGATACCAATTGTTAGAATATTTAGAATAAATGAGAGAGAAGGTGAATTAGTTATCCTTAGGTTCAGATGTACCAATTCAACTTTCACTAACTTCAAACAATCTCATTAAACCACTCGGTCCATATAGAAACTCACTAGTAACTTAATATTTTGTTCATTACTTAACTCTTTGTTCAGTGTATGCTGACTAATAGTAAAAAAAATAACAATAAATAGCATACATCACACATATAACCTTCATACATATATGACACTAATATTTAACTTGGAAGTTACCCAATTTGGAAAAAACCACTAGTAATTCACTCTTCTAAAGTGAGCTCAGTAAAAAGCCAACCCTGTCAAAGGTCACAAACCACACTTATCGGTGTGACCTTGTTAAATGAGTTAATCACCCTATTAGGAGTGGCTTGTTTAGAGGACTTTGGATAATTTCATTAGAATATCACCTTGATTAAAGGATTTATAAAATGATTGTTACATCAACCTTGATTAAAGAATTTTGACTGCCACAATGGTTAGAAAGTAATTATATATTTATCTATTTATATACAACTCACTTAAAAAATTTAGTTCTCCACTCAACTCATTTTCTAGTTCATTGACTAGACGTCATTATGATCTCCATCATTGATCTGCTTAGCAACCCTTCAAACAATCACACTTCACCAATCTATTCACTTCTCGTTTGCTACTCTGTAATATCCTCTCTCCCAATATAATTATATATATAGTTATAATTTAAAATATTAAGCACTAGTTAAATATAATATGATTGATTGAATAATTAATCCTACTAAAATCATAAAATATAATAATATTATTATTATTATAAATTGTTATTATATATATTATAAATATTATAAAAAATGAAAACTTAACAATATATAAATGAGTCAATATTATTATCATCTCATGGAAACTTTAATAAAATTCTATAACCAAATATGATATATTATAACATATGTGAATAATATACATTATTTGGTTAAGATAATGATGGATCTTGTAGAGACACGACTATTAGAGAGACATGAAATAATATATAATAGAATCATACAAAAGGGAAAAGGGGGGAAAATTTAGTAGATTGGAGAATTGGAGAAAATGATAAGATGGATATTATAAGCACTAACCATAACAAATACAAAAAAATTACCCTCAACATGGGCAAAATACATAGAAGAGGAGAGATAAAAATACATGTCTTACAACATGAACAAGTAATGGTACCAAATAAAGGGAATATTTAAACATTATCAAAATTATCTAATATCCATGTAGGTGGAGAACAAGTGTTGAACAAGACAAAGGAACAATAATACAAACATCTGCTACTGTTAATGCAAAAGAAAAATTAGAGGAGAAAGATAGAGAATATCAGAGGAAAAAGATAGAGAATGTGGTAAACTACATATCCCACTTACAAACATAGATGGATGACAATAGAATAAGGATGATATCATCAACAAGGATTGCACACTTTTGAATCGCAATCAAATCACAAAAAGGAAAATATCAATAGGAGATCATCGAGGAGATATGACTCTAACATTAAAAGGAAGCGGAGAAAATCACCATCAATGGTAA
This sequence comes from Cupressus sempervirens, assembly GCA_028749045.1. Classification (NCBI taxonomy): domain Eukaryota; kingdom Viridiplantae; phylum Streptophyta; class Pinopsida; order Cupressales; family Cupressaceae; genus Cupressus; species Cupressus sempervirens. The sequence goes on from CM053786.1 coordinate 919,464,918, forward strand.
TTCAATCAATTGAGTAGGAACCAATTCGAAAATAATGAATAGAAAAGTCATCATCACCTATCAATGTAGAGTAAGTCAACAAAACTTTCATCTCTTGCCAACATGGATGTTCACATTACAAATCATCGCCAAATAGTAGCACACATAGAAAAGACGTATGAAGCTACATATACATAGTGAATAAGAAAAATAAAGCAAGAAACAAATACAATTATCTCCATAATAGGGATTAGTGAAAGTCATAAGCAAGCAAGGCTCATAGATTGTTGGACAGATAATAAGGACCAACATCTCACTCGTAGAAAGAGAGAACAAAGACATGAGAATATGGATGCATAGGTTATATCATTACATAATATGATCTCATTTCACACTAGAATATGAATTGGAATAAGCCGAAAGGTCATGTAATCAATAGAGGAACACAAAGAATAAATTTCAATCAGGACAATAAGGTGATTTGGATAATTTTATATATATCACAAAGGTGACTAATCAATAGCATCCTCTCTCTCACACACACACACTCATACACACACACACACACACACACACACACACACACACACACACACACACACACACACACACACACACACACACACACACACACACACACACACACACACACACACACACACACACACACACACACACACACACACACACACACACACACACAAATATAGAAGAGAGGCATTACAGGTAAGATGAATTGGAGTGTTTGTCATCAATGATGAGATAGCTGAGAGTTATTCCCATCGGTTATGGATATATTAGACTAATGAGATCTTATAATTAGAGACCAAGTATGGACTTGGTAGAGGGCATTCATTCAAATATAGAGAACCTTAAAAGGGGAACTAAGTGAATAGAGGACATTCAAGAGAAAATGTCAGGACTCCTTAAATGGAATCCTAGAGAGATATTTGTAGAGAATCTCTTAGAGACAATATATATTGTGGTGGTCAAACATATGCATATGTTAGAGATGAGAGACTTGGTAGAGGTAGGATCTCTACCAAGTCATGTTTCTAGATATCCCAAAGATGCCTAAGGGTGACTTTCTTTTAATGATAATCATCTAATCAAGATATCATTCTCATCAAAGGGTTAGGTGGTTTGAGAAAGATCTCTTCCAAGGGATTAGGCGGGATAGTCTGTGTAGGATTTTAGATTACTATTTACTAATTCAACATTTTTAATATGTTTTACATATAATTTTTGATATTGGACTAACTATTTGTTGCAGGTTATAGCATTTCATCCTAATCCATAAGAGGGGACAATACATACTCTTCTCTTCATAGGTTCTCCTTAAGATCACCAATCAACAACAATCCAACCTTAGAAAAAATGTCTTTTTCCTTCTTAAATAGGTAATTTTAATTTTTTGTCATTTAAACATCACTATAGATCTTAAGGTTAGGTCAAATCTATTGAATCTATCCATCATTTTTGTCATTCTACTCCTTGCTTGATACTTCTATAAATTTCTCATCAAATCCTTTCCTTTGACCACATAACAAACTTTATTCGTGCATTACATATGCCAACTCATTAATCCTTATCATCCACATATTTTGACTAGTCTAGAAATTCAATTTTGTTGGCCTCAAACTCAATTCTTTCACAAACTATTCTTACACTTGGCCATCACTATGTAGCTTGATCTCTACGATTCTTTTTAACTCGACTTCCACTAGCTTGCTCGGTCATCACTATGCTTGATCACTACTACAACTTTCTTAGCCATAACTATCACTCAACTAATACTATTTTCTCAACTAACTCTTAAGCTCCTTAAACTTCTTCTTTAGCTCCTTCATAGACCAACCACATTTTACTAAGATTTTCTTGTGTTAAGATCAACACATCTATACTTCATAGGACGATTGAACAATACATCATCTTTACAAAGACTAACTAATCAAGTACCCATTGAAATTCCATCACGCTTACTCCTTAACATTCCTCAACATCACTAGTTCATCTAGTCATTCCTCTTTCCAAATCCTCTTCATCAATCAACTGATGTTGCACTCTACATAGGTAGTAAATGTCTCTCTAGTAAGTTTGACATCAATGACAATGCAATAATTATTCCAATTATAGTTTACAACAATATATCTTCACACAAATCTCTCTTTAGTAATAGATAATGCTAACAACCCCCAAATAATTTATCAATGACAACAAGAAAACAATGTCGATAAGAAGAGAACAACTTAAACAATAACCTCAAACCCCAACCATAACCAATAAAGCATAACCCACTTGATTAACTAAAAACTTCACTCCCCTCAATCACACTAAACACACATGGGTCAACAATCTAGGGCACGAAAACCCTAACATCCATCAGTCTAGAATATAGATCCATCCATCCTTTAGTCATATCATTTGAGATTTTAATTTATTTAATAAAAGATTTAATTTAGTATTATTTCCTATAAATCCCTTCACTTGATTTGCATTACTATAAAAAACAAAAGAGTTTCTTTTTAATTTTTTAGGTGCTTATTTCTCCTTCATCAGAACACATCGACCTTTTTTTTTTTGTTTTTTAACACAAGATAGAAATAAGTTTAAAGAAAGTAAGTCAAACAACTTAAAATTTTAAAAGGATGAAAATTAATTATTATGATCCACAATTTTAAATTTTAAATTCAAGCACTTTAGTAAATATAGATTAAGACAGATAATTTATTATAAAATATTTAAAGAGTTAAAACTCAACTATTAGTATAATTTATTTAAAAATTATTTTAAGGTCCTATCCAAGTAAGGACTAGAAGGATTGTTAATTTGTCTACAATATAATTTGATTAGAAGTAAATATTAATTTTGTCATTAGAGAACATTATATGGCTTATGCAACAACATGATTAGGGAGAATCCTTATGTGACTTGCTATGCTTAGTATTATTTAAATAATATTGACTTATCATTTGTAACCATCTGAATATTGGGTGCAAATGTGTATGTGATACTTCGTATAGTAGAATTCTACTTATTTAATTAAAGTGCAAAGTTAGACTCAACTTATGATCAACTGTGGATTTTGTTCATACAATTGACAATGATTACAAATAGAAATGGTTGGACCTCTTTACATATGATATGACAGTTTAGATAGTTAATGAGACTAGTAGTATTAGAACTAATTCACACTATGGTGGATTGTCTAATTTATGTTATTTAGGCACATTTTTAGTACCCCTATTTCGAAACTTCAATATGTGGTTGTCCTCAATCTAGGTTTCACTGGTTTACTAGTCTCTTGGTTGATGAAATATGCAGACAATATTGTCAAGGTCTATGCAACATCTATGGCAGAGTTGGAATGGTATAAAATGCTTTGTAAGGATAAAAACATTGGTTATTATGATTCTTTCAAAGAGCAGAATGGATGATTGTGCCATAGCTGTTGGGCAAAGCCTTAGCTATATATCTACTGAACTTCATAAGTTTAAGAGGGATATCGAGGAAGCTGAAAGGGAGAAGGAGCTCCAAGATGTCCAGTATATGTAGTAGGTCATGGCTCTTCTTTCTCAAGCAGATGTTGACATGGCATTAGAAACCTCCTGCAAGCATTTCCTGGAATTGAGGAGAATAGTTAGCAGATCTTGGGAGAATTTCATTACTCATGAGCCATATTCACATTTTAAATGTCCTCTTATAGAGAAAGTGATGAACAATCCAATTTTGATCTCAACTAATAATTCTTTTGAGATAAAAGCAATTGAGAGTGAGTTTGCAAGAGGTGAGCCAAAGGATCCCCTTACTGGTATAGTTCTCTTGAATTCCATTCTTATACCAAACCAAGCCTTGTACTGCACTATAAATCTCTAGAGGTAGCAGAACTATGTGGCAAGGATTTTTAAGGCAAAGATAAAGTTGGAGACAAAATTAGCAAAAAAAAAGAGCACTTGTTGATCTGTCAAAACTCTACAAAGAAAGTACGAATGATAAAAACTGGATAATTTTTGAATCTTTACTTCCATTAATAGTGGGAGCTTTGAAGCCTAATGATAAAAAATTGAAGGCACTTTGTTTTTCAGTTTTAATGGCAGTTGTGCAAGATAATAACCATGGGAAGGAAAAACTAGTTGAAGCCAATGGGCTTAGTAAGATCATTAAATGTCTATTCAATGACTTGAGCCTTGACCTCACAAGGGCTTCTATAAACCTCTAGTCAGAGCTGACAAAAAATAAAAATATCTTGGAGTAGCTAGGCCAACAACGTGGTGCTATTTTGACAATTCTTACGATTTTAATTAGGGGCAATCATCTAGAGTTGACGATGGATATTGAGACTATTCTCAATGAGCTCTCTTATGATGGAAACTCATACAATGAAGGAAACATAAGATCAATGATCTAGTTTAATTGGTGCAAATCCTTTGCCCATTTCCTTCTAAGAGGTACGGAGGAATCCAAATTGGGAATGGTCAAAATGCTCACACAATTGCAGCTCGATGACAATAGAAGAGAGGCCTTGATTCAACAAAATGTAATTGATGCTTTGGTGGGTATGCTAAAGTCCAAAAATTTTAGTTTAGAGCATGCAACTCTTGAGGCTTTACACAAGTTCTCTTTGTATTCAAATTCTAAAAAATGTTTTGCGGAAGCTAGAGGGGTTCCTTTGCTACTTCTCTTCTTAGAGAAGCCTAATTTGGATATGAAAGTCAAAGCTACAACTATTCTAGCCGATTTAACTATGGAGCATGGAAGATCTTTTCTTCTCTGTGATGACAAGACACCAATGGAAGCATGCAAGCTTGTTGAAGCCATCATGGGAATTCTAACTTTCTGTGAATTACCAATTGCAAAGAATTCGATGAAGGTGCTGTTATTGTTGACAAAAGCTTCAGATGATAGTGATGTTGCAGGATTGATTTAGGACAATGATAATAACCTTCAAACCATTCAAGCTTTTATCGAAATGGCCAAGCATCCCTTGCAATATCAAGCTATACAATTGGTTTTTTTTAATGTGCAGAGATTTATGGTTTTTGTCTGAATGGATTCTCAACATGTTCAAAATGCGGCTGTCACATTAAAGCAGAGAATTTGGAGTTGAAAAAGTTCATGTATTTATATCTCATTAATCATGCAAAGAATATCATACTGATGTTAAAGGTTGAGAATCAAGAAGGTGTAGTCATTTTCGATGAGATTGTGAAGGAGTTAGATGCTTTCATGGTTGCCCATGGAGATTACAATTAAAAATATATATATATTTTTGGCATAGAAGAGAATGGTCATAATAATGGAACTTAGATGTTACTTTATCAATGCAACATTGATACCAACAATAAAGGACCTAGATACATCATGCTTCATAAACAAGCGGGTCGTTTCCATGTTTCAATATTTTGGAGGAATGCAAATTGGAAGTGATGTGGTTGTAACACCAGAACAGATGTGAAGAACCCGCGCTCGATAAATAGACAGATATGGCTTGAAATTGATCACCAAGTTTATGAAATAAGACTATTGATGCCAAAGAATAACATGTGGACCATTTAGACATATGTTAAACATGCAATGTAAGTTTAGTTATCTGATGTATACATGCATTGAAAATTTGAAGCCATAGTCACTGACCCATGGTGTTGGTGCATCTTCTCACCAAGTTCAAAGACTTCATTCTAAGCATGAAAGCTCAAAAGGTGATAAATGATGATTTCATAAAATGCCACCATTTTGGATCCACTACCACATATAACGAACATACCATATGGTCATCAGCACTTAAAGAAAAGTGAAGGAGGAAGTCGATTTCTTCAGTCTTCCTCTTGCAAAATACTTTTGGGTCAAATCTTGATAGGCTAGTGTGCATTCTACACACCAGTGGAGTAACAAGTCTGGAGTTGTATTGCCTGATCATTCATCAATAATGCTAGTAGCATAGACTTCTTTCAATATGATGAAAGTTAGGGTAGATTTTCTTGACAAAAATGGAAGAACTATTGTTGTGATGACCCCTGCAAAACAGAACACTACATCTCAAGATAATCAATTATGTCACCTCGTTTATCTCATTGAAAATGCCATCATCAATTTACCTCTTGATCAGGAGCAGATGGTTTGGCTCATAGACTTCACTGGTTGGTCCTTGTCAAATTCTGTGCCAATTAGAACAGCTCGAGAAACTACAAATATTCTACAAAACCATTATCCCAAAATGTTGGTAGTGGCAATGCTTCTTTGTTGACTCCATTATGCAATTGTCATTCAATATACCAGCATCAAGTCGACTGATGGAGTCTTTTCATTTCATATTCTTGGAGGTAGATCAAAGGATGAGATAGAGTCTTTTGGGCTTCTCCTTATGTGTAATTTCAAAAATATTATTCAAAGTCTTTCCAAGTCTTTGAATTCAAAGCACTTCATATTCTCATGAAAGCTTACGCTGATGTTTTCTATATAAGCTGTTGTAAAAGATGTAACAAGGGGTTGGCAAATTGTTGGTATGAAGGGAAATTGCAGAGACAATCACGCTTGGTGTCAATTCTTTACTGTCCAAGTGCGGCCTATTCTAGATACAGTCAGAGACCTGGAGTAGGAGGGGGCAAAAAATTGTTGATGTATCAGACTTAATATTGCAGAGCCAATAAAGAGGATTTTATGTCAATGGTTTTTTGTTCCATTTAATTAGTCATTGCTTCTATGTGTCTTTCTTTTCCCAAATTACAGAAGGAGAAAAAAGATGTTTTATTCTTTTGTCATGAGGATATGAATTAACCACAGTGAGAAGTGCTTTGGCATATTCAGAGAAAGATTCATTAGAAGTCTTTAATCATCTCATTTATTTTTTTGTTAGTGTTTTCTGTAGGTTAATTAAATGCTGAGTATATGGATTAATAAGAATTGTGAGTTCTATTGCTTGGTTTATAGATTAGAAAGTTTTTCTTGCCTAGATTAAGTACTGTTTAGGCTTAATTCGGTTTGCCTCTTCTACTCTCGAGTTAAGAGCATACCCCATGGTAGTTTAGGAGAGAAACATAATTCCTTGAACATTATTCACATAGGGAGCTGTACCTTAATTCAGAGGGAAACTAGTCATTCTCAGAAACAGTTTCCCAACTGTTGTGTAAAGTTGTTCTTGATTACAAATTGGGAAAATTAAAAGGAGAATCAGAAGAAGGACAATCTGTTTACCAACATGTTAACATCTTGATTAGCTAATGTGAGTTACCTTATGGGTAAATACCTTATATTGTTCATCTTATCTCATCATGATAATTAGATAGTTTTAGTAATTGAAATTATGGCCAATTGAACTGAATAGATATTGTGTTGTGGTGAATACATTCCACATAAGGTGACTATGAAAATGGAAATCAAGTTTGGGTTATGTGATTATTGTTTTGAAGTAAATTATGTATCATTTAATTCTAAATAAAGAAGTATGGAAATGAATAGAATATAGATAACACAATGAATACTAGTGATACTCGTTATGTTATTCTAAGGGATGTTATGATTTGAATCTTATAATTAGTGAGAGTAAGTAATGTAATACCCCATCTCATTATAGACTTAGACTTCATTGTAAGAATTTGATTAATGTACGTGTAAGATATAAGGTGTTATGATACATATGTTATGAATTACTAATATGGCTACTATTCTTGAAAATATTGTACTTAGAGAAGTGGTTATAGTAAAATGAATGATACATATTTGTAAATGATTTTCATATGCAAATGATTCATAGGAAAATGATGTTGGAATATGATATCGATCTAATGTGTTGATCTATGGTTGATTAGGATATGTATTAATGTTTACAGTCATATATTTATATATATGTTTGGTTCATTGATGTTTAAATTGAATTGTGTAGAGGATGATAATGAAGACCTTCGAGGAATCTATGCCAACTCTTTACAATAGTCAAAGTTGCCTTAATGCAAATTATTGTAAAATCGGATGTAAACTAAAGTTGGACTTTAGAGGGGTTAAAATGGACCCTAAAGTGCATTTTGGGTTAAAATAACCTAACCCACTTATACTACGTAGGGTTGGGGGCTAGTTTTAGGTCAAATCATGGTTAAAGCTTTCATTATGACACCTCAAAAGTACCACTTCCCAAGAGTGACGGAAATCATAAAGTAGGAGACACTCCATGCCTTCTCCCCTTTTTAGGAGATGTGACATTTGAGTGGGAAGTCCTATGGAAGATGTATAGGTTGGAAACTATGTTTTAGGTTGGGTCATGTAGGTCCTTATGTGAAACCTTGGTTATGTAGCTTTGCATAGGGTCAAACATAAGTAAAATTTGTATGCAAACTTTAAGTGAGCTTTCAAAGGGTTAGGATGAATCCTAGTGTGGCTTTAGGACTTGTTTTGAATGTCCACATGGTAGACCTAGGGGTTTTGGGCATTTTTAATAATTTATACTCTTATTATGGACTTGGGGGACCACCCAAAAGTTGGTTTTACCAAGGTGGCCGAAAATGAAGGACAACTCTTGAAGAATATGAAGACTTGGAAGGACAAAAGCTTCTCTTGAATATTGTAAAAGGAGGAACACCAACCAAGGACAATTAATGTGAATAAGATAGGTAAGGAGGAGAAACCAATGTCACCCACACCCTTCCCAAGAAGGCTTGGGAGATGTAGAAGAAGGAAAGAGTTTTAAGAAGAGTAGGGGAAAACATTCAGATTATTCAACCACTCTACATTTTGAAGACAAATTTTGCTTGATGGAGTGATGAGGAGATGGAGTAAGAGGAGGAATGATTCTTGGTTGAAGATGAAGATCTATCTAAAGGGAGAGCTCTTGAAAAGATAAGTAACTTATATGCATTTAGAGTAGTTCTTACTTATTGAGATAAAATATTGTTAGAAAAATTATTCCATAATGTTTTAGAGAGAACTCTTAGGATTGCATCCATGATCTCTTGGTTAAAAAGAGTTCTCTTTCCCGGGGGTATGGCTAGGGCACAAGCAACCTCATGATGCCATTATGGTAGGGTGGAAAAGGGCACTTGTGTGAATGGTTTTGATAATTATTGTTGTAATCTTGCAAATAAATATGAATGAAAAATTTAGATCTTAAGTTTTTTTTGATAATATATTTAAACTTGTGTATGAGAGAAGTTTGTGATAAAAATTATAGAAATGATGCTATTGTTATTTGAGATATTGCAAATCTGTTCTAAAAGCTATTGTTATTTATGGTATTGTTAGTTAAGAGAAATTATTTTGGATGTTAAATTTGTGAGTTATTTCATTAGAAACAAGTGGCTAATGCTCAAGTTCATGTTATCAAAATATCTATTGTGGATATAAATATTGACTCTAAATCTTGATAGTTATTTGATAAATTTAAATAAGTTTTTGGTAGGAAAAAATGGGCATGACAATTACTCATTGTAAAAAATACAAGCCTTATTCAAAAATTTGTCTAAATCTTGTATTACTTGATGCACTTGTTTGTCCCTTGGAATCTTTGAAATAGTTAAGTTGTTATTGGCATAATCGTTCTCTCAATATTACTGTAGGAATGGATTCCACATACCTTTGCTTTCTTACACTAGCAAGAAAATTATGCTAAGCTCTACTACCATAAAGCTTATAGAATTTTTTGTATATTAAATATTTTCTTATTTTTTAAAATATTAATATCACAAAAGAAATATTTATTTCGAAGCAACATTCCCCTCTACTGATAGAAATCAATTCTCCAACTTATTTCAAATATCCATGGTCATCACTATTAAAATGTGGTGGGAGGGTTGGGGTGGGGGTGAATCAGTTATCCAAGGTCTAGATGTACCAATTGAACAATTAAACTACTTCAGATCTGAATATCCATTAGCTCGGCATCTATAGTAAAACTACAATAATATAAACTAGTAGTCCACTATCTTAAATATAAAAGACTTGTAGAATTTAAACATTAAAAATAAATTATCAAAAACAACATCCACACAAGTTTGACATTAGGATTTAATGTGGAAACCCAATTTGAGAAAAACCACCAGTAACATGTCACCAATCTTTCAATCTTTTGAAGTGAGCTTTGTTAGGAACCAACCCTATTAAAGGTTACAAAACACACTGTTAAATGATTTAATCACACTGTAAGGAGTAACCTTGTTAGAGGACTTTAGAATATTCCATTAGAATGCCACCTTGATTAAAGGATTTATACATGACTATTAGGTCAACCTTGATTAAAGGATTTCAATACTAATATAATGTTTAGAAAGTAAAAATAGGTTTTGATCTAGAAAATACAACTCACTTTGCAATTACAAATCATAGTTTGGCTCAAATGTTGATCCACTGAATGTCCTTCATTGTCATCTCAGTCTCTAATTCACTTGGAAAACCTTCAAGCAATCACTCTTTTCCTCTTCTCATCCTTTTTCTTAAGTTTACCAATCATATTCTCTAACCTTGTTAGGTCTTCACACCCACTCACACACATGAGCTTAGCTCTTGTGACTACAACATTTCAGGTCGAATTGTGATGGCAATTTATGACAAGAGTGTAATTTGTGTCTAGTTTTCATTTTTTTTTGCAACTTTCCTTGATGTTGTTGCAATATCGATGGGCTTCTCATTATTTCAAAACCTACGTGATCATTAACAAAAAGAAAAAGAAAAAGAATGGTCATTTTTCATATTCCCAAATCTAGTTATGCACATGAAGAGGAGCTAGGGCGATTCTCTTTTCTTAAAAAATTGCATTCCCTTATACTCGAGCCAGGGCTAAGAGCCAAGGGAAAAGTAGAGTTGATAATTAACTAGCATTCACCTTATACTTGAGCTAGGTAAATTGCATTCCATGAGGCCACATTTCTGTTAGGTTTTCTTTTCTTAAATATGCATTTGTTTTTGTATGAGTAAATGAATTCTTGCAGAAACCCATTTGTTTCCCTTGATTTTTGTATGAATGATGTGTATGATAATAGATACTATATGATAATGAAAGCATGCATTTATTCCTTACACTGATGTTTTCACCTTGGGCTAAAATAACTTTATTTTCATGACCTAGCATAATATCTTATGTGCTTATAATGGATTTGAAAAAGAATTTGAATCCTCTACCTTAAATTCAATTTGTGCAGAGGGTAACAATAGAGTCATCATTTAGGAAAAGGAAATCTTTTAACTACATCTCAACAAATCCAAATGTCCTTAGACCAATAGCAAAGCATTCTACTTAGCATGTGTAATATATGTGACTTAAGGAAGGCTGCCACTACTATAGCATCTCAAAAATATTAGCCTTTTGTATATATTAGGTAGAATCTGTTTGATTTTTGCAATCAAGGCACTTTCTAGATGAAGTAGTCAATTTATACTCTACAGAAAAATGTAAGAGGGATAAATAATTGTAATAAGGACTTTATAGAATAGAAAAAAAATTGAAAAAAAAAACTAAATTCATCCTCAAAAGATATAAAGAGAACCTTCATAATCTTTCATTGTATCATCATATCAAAATGGGTCCATGTGTCTTTTGTCATACATGTAGTTGTTATCTTTCTCAATGATAACGGTGTCTTCCAAAATTGATTTGCAATCCCACAAAGGGGCATGACTAAGGTCAAATATTGTTCTATTTCTATTTTGTAGACAATTTGTGACACCCCTTTGACCTGCCTGAGTTAAACAATTTTCCTAATTTTTATCTAATTCAAAATGCCTTTGTGATTCCATTAACATTGTCTCTTAACACTATTTTACTTCTATTGTCTTGGGTTCAAAGCCACCCTAGATTTCAATAGTATGTGTTCATTACAAGCTCAAGGGAGACTAGTTTGTCCCTTGCCCCAAATGGATAGCAAAGACACCCCCTTGATTAAAAAAAAGAAAATAATCTGACATTGTTTTGATTAGTACAGAAATGCCATTCAAATACTGGCCAGGAAGGGAAAAATGTTGTCATTTCTCTAATCCTTGGATCATTTAATATTGGTGATCTTCACATAAACATCACTAATGAGTCTCAACTTGGCCAAGATCAATCTTTGCTACATTTCATGAAAGAGGTTTTTGAGAGATAGAGATTTATATAAGTGTGGCATAACTTGGTGTAAGAGAGCCAAAAGACATCGAGGTTTGAGCGATTTCAATTTAAACTTAACTCAAAAAATGTCATCTTTGAGTGTCTTGAGAATACCCAACTTGAAAAAAAGTCATGATAATACCTAAGTCACCCAATTGAATTGAAACTGCCATCCTGGGGTCTATAGAAGGAACAAAATGTGCCCTGAGAAAAAAAAGTAATAATAATCATAACAATTTAGACCTCAACACAAGAAGACTTGAAAGAAGCCTTATTTTTTGTATTTTTGGCCTTCTTCTCCTTCCTATGTAGAGGGCTCTTCTCTACTTCATATGTAGTATCTTGATTTTGGCTTCCTTGCTCAATAGTTAATCAACATGGTATGTGCTTGAGTTTTAGATCGTATGAGCTTTGAATTTTTGTAGTACATGGGATTTTACAATAGATCTCACCATTAACTCTAGCATTCTAGAGCTTTCCTCATTTATGCTGGTTGACTTAATCCAGAGGCTTCCTCATTAATGCTAGTTTGCCTAATGGTTCATATTTTCTATAATTTTTATTTGAGAAATAATATTTTTCTCCTTGCTATTTTCAACACTAACCAATAAGATTTTAAATAAATTCTATTTTTATGTTTTAATAAGTGTACCAAAAATTAGAACTTTATAAAAAGACTTCAAACCTCAAAAAATTCTTTACTTCTATTGGTTAGTGAAAAAAATTATTTGTTTTTATAACACTTAATGATTGCATAAATTTTCCTTTCCTTTGACAAGAACTAAACATCAGGTTTTATTTTATATTTATTGAATGGTTTCTTTTCTTAATGCTTCCATTCTTTCCTTAAGAAAATCAGTTAAGAATCTCTTCTCCATGGATCCAATTTCCTTTCCTTGGTGTTCACATCTTTGTCTCTACTAGAAAATATTCAAGAAACTATCTTTTAATGCATGTTGTGGATATAATCCTCTTAGTATTTCTAATATTCCTCTTAATCAAACTATAAAATATGTGTTGTGATACATTTCTATTCTTAAAAGAATCATCTTTCTTGTGTGACAAATCTTTCAGCTTTGTCATGACATGGTGATTATTTGTATAAAAATTTATGATAAAGAACTAGAAATGGAAATAAGGGATAAAAGGAAGAAACAAATAAACTCTAACAATATATAAAATCTAACAGACAAATAATCAATAATAGTTTTACAATTTATCCATTTAAAATCAAAAAATATATCTTTTACAATTCATAAAGTTTACTATACATCCATACACAAAATGCATTCTAATGCTTCACTCCATAGCATATCAACAATCTCAATGGCATTTTCAATCATAAACCTTTTCTAGATTTCTCAAGGTTGGGTAATGTGCAATAAGCCTTTATCCTATGCAACACTCTCTCTTTCTTTCTTCTTTTTCTTCTTCTGATCACTAAACATTTCATTGTTGTAAATTGTGTTAAATTGGTTAAACTCATTTGCTTTGTGGAATCTATACTATAGTGAGCCATATCAAATGATCATTTTGTATATGGAATCCTCTTAGAAGCCATGATACCAATTATTGTTGAAACATCACGTTCTAGAGAAAAATGTACTTGTGCTTCATGTGTATCCCTCGATGCAAATGACATGGTTAAAATGTTTCTCTTTTGAAGGTGTGCACCCAAAATAGAAACCTACAAATGATTATGAAAGAGAGTCACTTTCCAATTTTGGTAGTTGTTGTGTGCAATTGAATGAGTAGGCAATTTAAATTTCATTCAATTTATGCAAAATCTAAGTATATATCTTATTATGTGTCTAGGTATGTCTTACAACAATCAATCATTCATACACTAATCGAATATTCAAAGATCAAAGACCATGCTCCTCTAGAGTATATATTAAACCCTTATGAAGAATATGATTTTGACATTTGAAATTACATAAAGAAATTCCAACACAAAACCTCTGATGATTCTAGGAATGATATGTACATTGAAAATCTCCACACACGGTTCATATAGCAATAGAATCGTATATGACCTTCCTCAAGAATACAAGAAGGAATCAAATAGTTTATTTTCTCAAATGATCAAATGTGTTAGAGGATATGAATGGGAGAAATATAGTCCAAATAAGTAATCAATATGAAATGGGAGTTGTGTTGATGTGGTCGATGGAGATATAAATGGAGCATATTTATAGGGGTAGATGTTTATGTGGTTGATGCAAGTATGATGGTTATCCAACTTGATAGAAGGAATTATTATCAAACTTGATGTAAGGAATGTTTGGGTTCCCTGATAGTTTACCAAGCTTGTATTATAGATAGTGGTTTCCAGGAATTTGTTTAGGGGCGAGACATGTTTAACCCCGTGCAATATAACCTATTGGATAACAAAGGTTGAAAGGCATGTCATTCTCAAGAAATGATAAAAAATATAGGTTTTCTAATGTACCTACCAAAAAAGATTTTGAATTCATTTATAATTCATTTAAAATTATTTTCCATGTAACGTGGAAAATATAGAAAGTATAGATGAACAAAACTGGTCAGTAATACATTATTTTGATTGGTGAGAATAGATATTTTTGGTACAGATTTACATCATTTGGAAGAAGCTCTGCAACAGACCATTCCTACAACATCCATATTAAGCTCAATATAAATGTCACATATGATATTTTTTGAGCTTCATTATGTTGGTTAGCAGTTCATCTTCCTTAGTTTCAATGGCCTGTATCTTGATTCTTGATGTTGCCAATAGTAAATGGAGAACAAAGTGGCTAACAACATAATGGGTTAGTGTAGTAATATATCAAAGACCCCTAAATTGAAAGGTACAACTCCTTTGAAACACAAGATTTTCAATGAATTTGTTTTAATTTTTTGGGGTATTCCCTTAACCAAAGAGTAGAAGAGGCAGAACTAGATTACTTAAAGCTTCAAACAATCTAGGAAAGTTTCAAATCTAAATCCTAGAATGTAATCTATTCTATCTTAGATGGAAGATGGAAAATATGCAAGACTACCTACCATAGTATGAGAGAGAGAGAGAGAGAGAGAGAGAGAGAGAGAGAGAGAGAGAGAGAGAGAGAGAGAGAGTTAGCAATGCCTAGATTGCTAGAATAATTGAGATTTGGCAATACCCAGATTGTCCCCTTTTTAGCTACTTCATTAATCAAATACTAGGCTTCTCATACAATCTAGAAAACACACATGAACTAATGTGTACTGAATGGGAGGATAAGGTAATACTTATACTGAGGAAAGTAAAGCTTATAATCCACTTAGATGAAAGAATTAAAACTAAGTTTATTTGCAATATTTTAGTTTTCATTTACAACATATTCATGCCAAGTACTATACAACAACTAAATGAACATCAAAATAAAATTGTAGACTCAGAGTCACATACAATAGTCCCAACTATAGGGGTTCACCCATAAAATAATTTGTCAATATTATTAATTTCACAAAAAGTTACATATATAGGCCTCTCCAGAAGTGCTAGTTATATTCGATGATTCCATTGTAGAGAATCTCTGAATAGAGGAAGCCAAAAATAGGACTTGATTGGTCATCATCTGTTATAGAGTTTAAGTCTACCACCAAAAATGATTACAAAAGAGAATTTGAGAAAGAAGAGAAAGGGTGACAATTGTTTGAGAGAATATCAGAGCATCACACTTTCTTTGGGGTCACATCTTTAGCTCTATATGCTTTTATTGCATCCGTTAATTTATCTAGTTCATTATTACCTAGGATTATGATGTTATCAACTCAAACTATTTAGTAGTCATGCATCTTTGTCAACTCTTCCACTTTGGCAACCTTTGATTGGGACTTTTTTGATGCTCATCTTAGGATGAAATCTTCTACTAAAAGCTCCTAGGTCTTTGACATCTCAAAGTTAACTAGATCAGTGGCCTCATCGAAAAATTCTATGAATTTGGCTTTCACTCGCTCGATGTCCACCAATTGAACATTACTCGATACATATGATTCTATATGCAACACCTTTAAGTATTCAAAAATATTTTCAATGACCTTCTACACTAAATCATGCACATCCTTAAGCTCATTTACTAATCTTATTGAGCTTTTTACTATGAACTCCAATCATTTCTTCTATTGAAGCAATGGTTCTTGACCTATTTTGAGGATCCTATGGGTCATGGTAACATTAGTCTTCATATCTATCACCTCTTGCAACAAGGTCAATTGCTCTGTTAGTTTATATGATGCTTTGTCCATGGTATTTTCATGACTAAACACTTCTTTCCTCAACTTGTTAGTATCTATTATTAGATTTCCAAGCTTCTTGATGAGAGGACCTTGAGCCTTCATTTGATCAATGCATGAGTGACCAATTTGACCGAATTGCCTTTCCTATTGTAGCTTTAAAAGAAAGTTTTTATTCTCTTATGCACTTGGATCAAATGTACAGGTAGAAGTACTCCCAAGTGTAGCTCTAATGTAGGCCATTAGTTCTTTATTTGAGGCCTTGAGTACCTCTTTCTCCGCTCTTAATTCTTCCAGTTTGTCCTCTATCTTTTCATTGGTTGATTTATATTTATTAACCATTTAATTATGCAAGGGAATACCAATGTCAAACATTCTAATTTGAAGGTCATTGGTAGTGAGCTCATAGAACTTTCCCTCTTTTTGAGGTTCTACTATCTCCATCAATATAGGACTAGTAGAGGGATCAGTGGCCAATGCTGCTATAGACTTCTACTTCTTCATCTTCTTTGATTGTGGCTGAGAAGAAGTAGCTTGCCTGATGAGGTCCTTGGATGGGGAAAATTCCTCATATCTTTATTTTTTTTGATCAATGGTTTCTTCCAACCATAACTTGGTTGAGAGGACATCAACCACTATTTGAAGGG
Organism: Cupressus sempervirens; assembly: GCA_028749045.1. Classification (NCBI taxonomy): domain Eukaryota; kingdom Viridiplantae; phylum Streptophyta; class Pinopsida; order Cupressales; family Cupressaceae; genus Cupressus; species Cupressus sempervirens. The sequence continues at coordinate 919,481,847 of CM053786.1, forward strand.
CTAAAGGATCAAAGAGCTTCCTTGCCATTGGGGGTGTCTTCTTTCTCTAAGTGGAAGTGGGGAAAGAAGTCAATTTTGTAACTAAGAGAGCCAAGGTATCATCATGTTGGGATGCATATTTCTCTTGACCATTCATGGGATTGGTGTCACCATCAAGATTGATGACATGGATAGGGGAGGAAGGCTTGGCCACTAATTTATCTTGCTTTATCTCTTTATCCTTCACCTTATCCTCAAATTTTCTTGTGTTTGAGAGAGATCCTCCTCCAAAAGTAGGGGTAATCTTGACATTCTTCTCTAGTGGTTCATCTTCGCCCTAACCAATGGATTGGGTTGGACCTGCTGATGTTGAAGTGGTAGCAGTGGTGGAGGTATTTATTGTTGACTGAGCATCTTCGAAATCTACTGAACTAGTAGAGCTTATACTTCATATTCTTTCCTTTCTTTACCTAGTCCACTGTACTCATTTTTCCATCCTTTCTAATAATCCCATGCATTAGGACCTCCATTGTATCAATAATAGGACCTTCAAGTGGGGTTGACACATTGGGAGTTCCCTTGATCTATTTGAAGGACAAGGGATGCATATAGGAGCCATCATTTATAATACCAGAAACATCAATAGAGTCATTATATAACTTAATTTCATCAATTGTTAGCCTAGACCAATAACTCTCCTTGGTTTGGTATTTATCGTGACATTTATCCCAATAATCTTCAATTTCTGGAACATATCTATGAGCATATCCACCTTCAAATGATCTCTTACAAAATTTATTGGGTCATATTGAGGCCTGAGTACCTCATAATCAACCAGTTTGATCTTTCTCTCAAAACTTTTCACTACATTTTGGGCATCAGATCTAGAAGCACAGGAATAGGGTTCAACTACTATTAGGAAGGAAATTCTAGCTATTTTCTTTACATTAGAGCACAAGGTGTTTATTTCTATTATTTTTTGACATAATTCAATAATAACAACCGAGTCCTTAAGGTACCTAGGGATCCTTTTGGAAAACCCATCAAAATTGATGATTTGTAGGTAGGAGAAGCTCGGGAATTTGATGAAAGAGCATTCAAATTGGGCTATTTCCAAAATAGCTTTTGGTGAAAGTCTTCACTCTAGTCAACCTTGCAATTCATGGCATAATCTCATAGTGAAGGAATCATTCACTTTCATGTACTCTTCAAAGTTCCTCTATAGTTGAAGGTGAGGGTAGAACTTGTACGCCCTCGTACTCTCATCATTGTCTTAAATTCATGGAAGACCTAACCACAGGTGATGTGTGGCTAAGTTATATACTAAATATGAGGTCATACAAAATTTCTTGAATTCCTTAGCTGAATTTAACCATGAGGTAAGCTCATCACATATGATTTCGGCCCAGTTGATTAGTAGTCCTTTAGCACATATGGCCTACACCAAGAAGAAGTGATGCTCAATGAAATCTAGAATTTCTTCCTTTCCTTTTGATCTTAGTAGTAGTGTTAGGATGTTGTTAATTTCTCTTTTCAAATTGGTTCTGAAAAGGGTTTTTGACATTTTTCTTTTCTTTGAATGAGGTGTTTGGAACCAGGTTCTCTACATATCCTCTCTTCTCAAAGTCTTCTTTTCTTTGAACATAGATGAAAAGGACCCAAAATTGATGTCATGGTATTTTTACTCCACTGACACATTGAATGCAAGTTGCATCAAGGCCTTATTTATCTCAAGAAGAATAGATTGATCATGAAGTAGGATTTGCTTTATTTCTAGATTATATCTCTTGATACACTCTCTTACTAGTTTTTGAGCCTGCACAACCATAGGAAATCCAATGGCTTCTACCAATCCACTTTCCTTCAACTTCTAGGTAATTGGATAGATGGGCTGAGAGTTAAGCCTCCTATCAAGATCACCTAAGTCATAAAATTTGAATGAAGTATTCGAGGGATCCTTCAATTCCCTTTCCAAGCCTATGAGTTGATCATAACCTACTACTCTGATTGTCATTTTCTTATAATTTCTAAGAGGAGGCGGCAATCTACTTGATAAATACTCATTAAAATAATAAAGAATCAAGTTTAATGCAAATCCAATCAAATAGATGTAAAAATTCAAATGTTGGCACCACACAAACAAAATTAAACACAACCAATGATCATAATGGTAGGATTTTCAATAAATTTGACAATTAACAACTATTTAAATTTTTTTGTTTCAATGCATGTAAGGATCCATGAACCTGACAATGATATTACTCTCTTAAAGTGATATAGTAGTGTGAAAAGGAACTGACCGAACCAAGGGATTTTAGTTTAGTGGAAATTCCCTCATTTACTTGATAATCTAAAACAAGGATTCACATGATAAGTCTTTATATACAAAGGAGAAAGCGTAGATCCATCTTTATGTAAGCTTATCTTTCCTTTGGTTTGAGATTGTAATGCGAGCAATAATCCTTCAATACTTTGGGTACTTCATTTTCTTATTCTCCATGTCAAGTATCTGAATACCTAATCTCCTTTGTATTGGAGATGCACCTTTACAATTGACTTTACCGAAAGCATCTTTCTGGCATCTTCGTGGAATATTATCATAGTATACTTGCATAGTTCTTTATCTTACTAGTCTTTCAAAGAAGTAGCCTTTATATTTCTAAAGGACAGAAAAATCCTCTGAGACCAACACTTTCTAGGGGAAGAACCACTTTAAAGTATTTTCCCTTATTTTGGTTAGTTACCTTGTGTATCCTCGAGATGAATTTTTTAGCATGGATTCACCATCATGGGCTCATATTTATTCCTTTCTAGAATTACACCTAGGTCCTATTAATGCATAAAATCTTTGAATGGAGCATGAGCCTTGTTGGCTTCAAAAATAGAACCAAACAATTCTATTTCCATCGAGTGAGAAACAAAAAATTTGCAGACCTATTTCTCTACACAGAAATGGATTTTGACCTTGGAACTTTGACTCAAGACTTTCATAGCTGTAGCTTTCACTTCTTTAGATTCTTTCATCATAAGTTAAGTAGGCATATATCTATGAATGCTATTATGACTTTGATTTTTGGTTCCTGTTCAATAAAGTTTGTCAAGGTGGATAGCTAGCTGGATGATTCAGAATCTAAAGGAAACAAGAATGTTGGAGTAAGAGAAATGTCATAGAAACAAGAAGGAGTTACTTCTCATTGGGAAGATGCTCAAACCATATCCCAACCAAACCAAAATCATCTAAGTGCCAATGCATAATGACAAGAATCCCGTATGGAGAAAAAGGAAAAGTAAACCAAGGGAGACTCGAAAAAGACACAAAGTAGGAGTCTTGGAAAGTTGATGAGAAGTAAGTCACCTAGGGGCTATCTCAACATGCAACTAGACAAAATATTAATGAATGACAACAACTACAAACTTAAAAGGGATAGATAGAAACTTGGCAATAGTTGGCTCTAATTGGGGACTTAGGTATTGCAAATGTCTAAGAAGGGGCCCAAAATCTCTAGTTTTACACAGTCAGAATGGTAGACTATAGCGGGAAAAAATTAAGCTAAGCACATTATAGAAAGAAACATTAACCTAGGAAAGAAGGAAAACAAATCAAGGAAGGAAGCATATAGAAAAGCCTACCTAGATTAACTCTAACTACAAGTGTTAGCTACTTTCAATTATGAATTTGATAGAGCTTCAGGTCCTAGCCATTGTAAGACAATGGTAGAATCTCTCTGGTGGGATAGGCCAACATGAAGGAGTTATTTTGATTTACTTGCACAATCTTGAAAGGGCCTTCTAAAGAGAATCAAAATTATGATGCTTATCCCATAACATGACCAAATTACCTTCCATGAATTTTCTTGGCTTGGCTTTCTTGTCAAAGAAACTCTTCATGCACTTTTGACACTCTATGATGTGGTTGACAAATTTCTCATGTTCTTCTTCCAGCTTAGTGAGATACGTGATTCACTTTTCCAAACTATTATGAAATACTAAGTTCTCAATCACCTGTTGCAGTTTGCGGATGGACAGTTCCAATGGTAGGGGAATGCTAGCTTTGACTTCGTATACAAGCTCAAATGGGGAAATACCAATGGCCTTATTAGGTGTCACTTTATCTACCTAGTGAGATTTATGTAGCCTCTTATGCTAGTCCTTCTAATTCTTAGAGACCAATTTCTTCATGATGTTAATCAAGTTTTTATTGCTTGATTCTGCCTAACCATTCCCTTGAGGGAAGTAATCTGAGAAATGACTGAGGTGGATGTTTTTGTCATAACAGAACTCTATAATCTCTATAGAATAAAAATAGGTAGCATTATGCATGACAAGCTTTAGTGGTAACCCAAATCTCACCAAGATGCATTCTTTGACAAAACCACAGACAATCTTAGATGTGGTTCTCTTGGTGGGCTTTTCTTCCACCCATGTAGTGAAGTATTATGTGGTAGTTATAATTTATAAGTGACCAAAAAAGGAAGGTGGATTAATTGGACTAATGAAGTTGATTCCCCACTACTAAAAGGGGCCTTCTATTACTACTAGCTTCAATGGTAGGGTAGCTAACTAAGGTTTACTAGAGAACATCTTAAAATTTTCACACTTGGCCACCCACTTATAAGTGTCTTTGAACATACCATGCTAGTAGTAACAATGCCTCAGAATCTTATAAGTTGTCACTATAAAAGAAAAATGTGCATCACATGCCTTGTTATGTAATGTTTGAAGAGATTTCTCTTGCTGAGTTTTATCCACACATCTCAAGAAGGTTCCATCGACTGCCCTTTTATACAATTGATCATCATAGATGACATACTTGTTGGATTTAGTTCTAAGATCTATTCTCTGCTTGTATGTCAGTCCATTAGGGCATTCTTCATAAATAAGGAAATAAGAAATATTTAAAAACCAAGGGTCTTGGAGGCTGACCATTAATTCTCTTGAGGTTCCTTCTCCTTGAGTAGACTCCTAATTTTCTACAATTACTTTGCATAAGCCATTTCCTCGAACCAACTTTGTTGATTACAACTCAATATCATACTCTTGGAATTTGGCTATCCAGGATCCTCTAGTATTACATCTTATCTCTTGCTAGGTCTATTGGTGTTTTTGGACTACCAGGTACTTCTAACCCAATATTAGGGTGCACAAGATGAAAATAAGCCTAAGGATTAGCTAGGTCCCATATTCAGCAAGGTTAATCTTCACTCTAAACCAACTTCAATAGAGTATACTAGACTATTTGCACTTTAGGCTCTGCAGGACCAAGGCGGGTGCACCTCAAGAATAAGAATATGACTGGTTATTTTGATTTTCTCTTCAAACACTAGCTCACTAATACTTCTTCTCTCAAAACTATCCCTTATAGTAGATAATGGTTACAATTTCTTCTTAGAGTTGCAACAAACTTTTTGATTACAATAGATAATTATAACGAAAAGGAAAGCTATTACAAATAAGTGTTGACCAATACTTTAGTTCTTCATTACATAAAATAGAAAATTGATTTTGATTAATATATGTTTTTTGCAACCAAATGAATCATCAATTTGCAATTGAGATTAATTGATCAGTGCCTTATCCATTATTATATAGAGTCAAAACTAGCAACTTTAGACCTATTTAATTGACTTGCAATTAAATTTGTCAATAGTGAACTTTGAATCTCATTCTTAGAATATCCCTCTCATTTACCCAAAACCCTATCACTTACTGAAAGTAATTACTTAATTCTTTGAACCAAAAGAAATCAATAAGAGAGATCAATTTATCTAAATTTCATTAAATTGAAAGAACATTGTTCATTTCAATCCCAAGATGATAGATATGCAAGAAAGGAGTGAAACTTAGATACACAGATATGTAAAACTTCTTTTTTTATTAATTTCCTCTAAAAATGAATACAATACTAATATAGACTCATAACTTGACAACTTGATTACTCATATTTATTGTATCTTCAAGTTTACAAGACTAAGTGCATTCATTCAATACACAAAATTGGAGAGACTGTAAAATGACATAAAACTAAAGCATCTATAGACTTCTGAGCTCTACTCCACATCTTGGAAATTCTTATAAAGTATTACAACAAGCTACAGATGGGAGGATGACACATATCAAAACCTTAATGGAAGAGAAAGGTGGTAGGACATGTACAAAAAGTTACAATTTAAGACATTCCTCTATGCCTAATCCAAAAAGAAGATGAAGTTGAAAAGGCAGAGCCTTAATCTCTCCTATCACTTCCCAAACATAGATCTCCCTCTTGGTGGGCCACTCCATTGATTTAACTTCTTCTAATTCCTTTGTGACTTTAGTCCACCTGGCATCTGTTATGGCTTCAAAATCCAAATTTTTTAAATTTAAATCTATTGCAGCCTTAAATAAGGAGTCAATAAAATTGTTGAATGGGGTATCATTTTTGCCTTCAAAAATTTCTATTGTAACCTCCTGGGTTAACATTGTACTAAATGAATTAGACTAGTCCTACCATTCTCTTAACTTACTATTTTCATCCATAATTAGTGGAATATAGGGCTCAATTCCCTGAGATAGAACCTTCATTTTTCCTTGTATTATTTGTAGTTTTCTAGTGAAGAAATCAATTAATTCCTTAAACATTTCTAGGCCCTCCTTCACTATAATGATCTTATCAGGAAAATCTTCCTTTTTAGCCATCAAAATAATAAGCCTCTCCAAAAATTGAATATATGGACGCTAGAGATTGATTGTGGGTGACAGCCATGAAAGTGCTTCATTGCAAAATTTCTTAGCATCTTGTAAAGAAACATACAATGTATGAACCCTTTGTGATACTCTTTAGAGTTTTAACCCTATGGCTAATCATACCTCTAAGGATAGTTGTCCTTGATTCACCACGTTGTTGTATTGGTGGAGCATCAATGCTCATTCTTCTAGGATCACTAGTATCCTCTGCCTCCGGTTCATCGGTTTGTGTCGTTGCTGGTGATGTGACCTTGGATGGTTGTTCTTGAGTGCTCTGTTCCCTACTCTATTTTTTAATAGCCATTTGTTTTGCATTTGATAGTTTCTCTTTGAGAGATGCAACTTTAGTTTCTCATCCTTGGACCTTAGCCTCAAGCTCTTTAATATTCTCCTTGTGTACATGGTTATTTCTAAGCTCATCCTCATATTTCTTACTAACATCAATGTAATCATGAAAAGGCTTGGATAGCCTTGTCTCTATCTCCTCTACCTTGGCTTCATTCATAAATGAAAAGTGTTTTACAACCTTATAGATCTTTGTACTTGAGGTACCTTATAGTGTCCACACTATCATGTTGCCCTGATTTGTGCTCTGCACATCTATTAATTTGGGCTTGTTTGTTGCAAGAGCCATACTCCATACTACAAAAGACTTGGCATAAATGTTGAACCCATATGCTCTCTATAGTTCACCAACACCATATGCCTCATATGAAATGGCATTGTGTTATCTCCTAATTTAGTCAAGCATAAATGTTTGTTCCAAATCCCACCTAGGTACTAACAACATCCCACTCCTTTACACTAGATCCCTTGATTCCTCAAGAGTCATGATTTCACTTTCTAGATCATAGGCATGAAATTTTTTCAACCAGTTATTGCTTCTGCTCATCAGATTCACCCAATTTTATCTTCAACACCAAATCACATTGTTTGATCTTGTATAAAAAGCTCTTTAACTTAGCTGATTTGACGAACTCATCATCTTCTATAAATTTTTGGGCTTGGATGGTCCTATCATCCAACCTTATTACTGCTAGTTCTAGGTTAGTCATTGTATTCTTAGTTGCAATGACTCTATCTTGTATGTAGCTCTATCTTAAGTCAACAAAATATTGACTTTTACTAGGCAGGATTTGCAATGTCCTCTATTTAACCTTTTTAGGGATTTGAATGACTTTTTGTCTCTTGTTTCCCTTAGTGAACCATGATTCCTTAGGGGTTCTAAGGTCACATCAAGTTTAGATCTATTAGAATTCACTCTCTCTTCTTTCCCAAGTGGTTCCTCTGGCATTTGTGCCATAATTTATGCATGGTCAACCACCATCTTTCTTATCCTTTGTGGGTAGGGGATATATAGGTAAAACCCTTTTAAATTGGGATCTAATCTCTTCATATCCCTCTCTACCCTCAGCACATCATCAAATTTTGACAACTTATTAGTTGCCTCCTCCTTAGCAATAATATTGGGAATTAGGTCTTTATGGGGCAACTCTTTAGTACTTGGCAACACATAGTTCTTTATTTTCTTGAGGGTATTCCTCATTCAATTATCAGGATCATACACCCCATAAGGGCCAGTTGAAAAATTGTAGTGGTGGAGGAAAGAATGAATATGATTTAGGGCTTGTTTTCCAATTGAAAAGTCCCCCACCTTAACACACCTACATAAGAATGTGCCTTTATGAACTTTAGGCTCTAGGTATTCCCTGATAACCATGAATAACTACCACATGAATTCAATGATGGCTATTCCAGGGGGAATAAATTTTGGCAATATATGTGGGGGTTGGGGACAACCATAAACTCTCATAAGAGAAAGGGTAGGAAACATAAAGATATCTCCCCAATTATGGTCCAATATTTTGTTTTTAGGGAGAAAGGTTGGTCTTAAAAGACTATTTAAAACATCAAGTGTCCTAAAATAAATTGGGTCTAACATTTTCATTATAACAGTATTGAAATTATTGAAAAATGAGACAGAATCAGAGTAATTGTACAAGCTATCCCATACTCGTGTCCACAATTGAACTGGCAACTCTCCATCAACATCAGATGTGTGATTAATAAAGTCTAGGCTTATATACCCAACATTCTTATGTAGGATTAGGTGCATAAGCAATGAGTAGTGGTGAAATTTAAACTTCTCCATTTCTCCACTTTGGGCTAGTCTAATGTTCTCATTCATCCTTGCCAAAAATACTTGACATAGTCATATTCTCCACCATGGTAGGAGTCTTGTACATCTCTAGAAATGATGAATTTTTCTCTATATACCATGTTAGTTCTATCTTTACCAACTACCTTGTGGATAACATATACAGTTTTCACAAAATAATTCTTGAACTTGTCCAAAGGCATCATCTTCTCCACCTTCTTGGGGTAATCACCCACCTACTTTAGGTCCATGGGAATATATTATAGCATTGACTTCCCTATGTAGGATTTGGTGTTTCTCTCAAATTTTCTTTGTAGGTCAAACAGGTCTATTGGTTCACTCATGGCACCATCCAATCCAAATGCTTCAATAAAAGAGGCCTAGTCTAGTGTGCATAGAATAGTTCCATCCCTTCTATGGAATGGTTTTTTGGATGGATTATATGACTTAATTAGGGCCTTTATCAAATCTACATCCAAAAAGACTTCTAGAAAGATTAATTATTGCACGTTCTTCTTCCATGGATTACAAAAAGGGATCTTCTTTGCTCTATTGCCATAGAAATATCTAAAAAGCTCATAACCAGTGACTCGAGGATATGTAGCATCTCTACAAATTACATAGGGGTCCTTGAACTCATGGTTGTTTGTAGAAATGGCATTGGTGGATTCTAGGAACAACCTAATCCATTCTTCCACAAACCTATTAGGTTTCTTTTGTCTAGTTTTTCCTCCCTTTGAAGTTGATGTTTTTACCACCTCCATGTTTGAAGCTTGAATTTCTTCTACTTCCTTGTTAGACATCTTGTAAATAGATTGGAAACTCTGAAGAATTTTTTTTGTAAATAGCACTAAAAATAATAATCTACTAATACTAAAAGCTCTAAAATGCTCTAAAATCTCTAATCTCTACAAATGGTAACAAAATACTAGATTGTGGAATGTTTTATTCTGAGTGTACATTCATCAACCTTCTTTGTGCATTAATAGTTTGCATGCTCGAGCCTTAATTTTAGTGCAATCTGTATGACTTAATTAGGGCCTTTATCAAATCTACATCCAAAAATACTATTGGAAAGATTAATTGTGCCAGGTTCTTCTTCCATGGATTAAAAATAGGGATCTTCTTTGCTCTATTACCATAGAAATATTTGAAAAGCTCATAACTAGTGGCTCAAGGACATGTAGTATCTCTACAAAATACATAGGGGTCCTTGAACTCATGGTCATTTGCAAAAATGGCATTGGTGGATTCTAGGAACAACCTAATCCATTCTTCCACAAACCTATTAGGTTTCTTTTATCTAGTTTTTCCTCCCTTTGAAGTTGAAGTTTCCACCACCTCCATTTCTGAAGCTTGAATTTATTCTACTTCCTTGTCAGACATCATGTAAATAGAATGGAAACTCTAAAGAATTTTTTTGTAAATAGCACTAGAAATAATAATCTACTAATGCTAAAAGCTCTACAACACTTTAAAATCTCTAACCTCTACAAATGGTAACAAAATACTGGATCATGGAATGTTTTATTTTGAGCATACATTCATCAACCTTCTATATGCATTGATAGTTTGCATGCTCAAGCCTTCAATTTAGTGCAATCTATCAACTTAGATGGAGCATCCACATAATTGTTCTAGCTTAGGAACTTTTTTGTACTTTATTCAAATTTCATTGGTTGCGGGAATTTTGTCATTATTCCATCTCAGGAGGACAAAATTCACTTTTTCATGTTAGGCTAGGGTTTATGATCTCATGACACACTGAAGAAAAATCCCTTCATATAATCTTAGGTGGGGAACTTTGGCTCTGTGATCTTGTGATCGTTCAAAATCAAGCCCTTTATTGCATCATTGTAAGCCTTGAAAATGGCTTCCATGATCTTACAATTCAATAGTTATCATGATATCGAAGCCTTCCTTTAAGTCTCTTACGATCTCATGAGACACGATTTATACTCATTTTTGTAGCATCTTATCTTACTTTCCTTTGCCTCATGATCTTAAAATTGCAACTATCTATGCCCTTTCGTAACTTTGGCAGTTACCATTAAAACTTCTTACAATGTTATGAGACAACTTTGGCATAGGATCATAGCTTCATTCTTTGTTCCTTGCAACCTCATGATAATAGTCATCAAACTAACTTGTAACATCAGAGGCTATCCTTAGCTATTAAAATTGACCTACAATCATACAATAGTGGTTATCTTTCTTTGTTGTAGCCTCAAAAGCTTTAATATTTACCTTTATGATCTCATGATACATCACTGCTTTGTAGCTTCATAAAGCTTTGAATTTTCCCTTGAGATCTTACAATCTACTACTTGTCATAACATTATGAAAATATGACTTTCCACGTGTCTTTAAAACACATGCAAATGTGCCTAGCCCTACCTTGCCCTATCATCTAATCCTTACAATCTTATGATCATCACTTTATTGTGCCATTGGACATCTCTTATTTTTCTCTTATGATCTTATGATCATAAGCATTTCATATCTTCATAGCCTTTCTGAAAAATCTTTAAAATGTCTTTATCTCCCCTACTATCATAAGATCATAACCCAACATATTACTTTTTCACTTTTTGTCCTTGCAATCATATGATTACTGCCTTTCATATCATCGTGAGCCTCTACTACTACCTTTACAATGTCACGATCACCCTTATTCGTAACATCGCATACCTTGGTTTTTTAAAACCTTTCATCAAACCCTTAAGATGACATGACACAAGATGAATTATAAGATCAGAGACATTAATTTGGACACTTGCAATGCTATGACCATATAACATATCTTAAGATCAGGAGATTCAAACTTTACCCCTACAATCCTCTGCTAACCCTAACATCATAACATTGGGAGATGGTCGTAAGGTCATATCATATGAATTGAATGAGATACAATCTCCTACTTAGAATAAAACCTAGGGTAAGGGTAAAATGACTATGGAGTTTAATGAAATTTTCCATGACAATGATGAAGACACAACCTTACAATACTGCATTATTTCACTAGGGCAAGATTTTCAACACTAAGCTAGGGAAAAAATGACTAGGTTAGGGCTTTTTTTAGAAACTAAAAATAAATGAAATGCAAAACCCTAACAATACAACTTTAGTTTAAAATATTTTCTCAATGAATTTTCAAAAATTAGCATAGTGAAAATAAGGGCTATTAGGGTCAACATACTCTTGACAGTTAAATCATGTACATGCACAATAGAATGTGAATGTAAGACATAAAAGTTAAAATTCTTAAGCGCTCTTACCACCAAATATCCATGCTTTTTCATATGAGAATACTATAATTCATGCTTCTTGAGAGGGGTGCTCATGAAAGCAATAGGTGCTTGAATACCCTCCCTATTTTCTTGCATAAGTATGATGGATAATGTATGGGTTGATGCATAATAATATATTATGAACTCTTTGGTATAATCTAGGTGAAATAAGATAGGAGCTTTAGCTATGGTGTCCTTGATTTCATCAAACATTTTCCTTCTAGACTCATTCCACTTGAATACTTGACTGCCCTTCATCATGTAGACTATACACTTGGTAATTTCAGAAAAATTAGGAACAAAGCATCTCAAGAAATTCACCTATCCAAAGAAGAACTTGATTCTAGATTTTCTTTTTGGTGAATTCAACTTTTGGATAGCTCTAACATGCTTAGGATCAATCTTGATGCCTTCTTGAGAAAATATGTGACCGAGTGATTTCTTGGGGTTAAGGGAGATTACATGTTCCCTACATCTCCTTAGTACTTTCTCTAGGTCCTTCAAATGACTTTCTCTTTCTTGGAGAAGACTGCTAGATCATCTACATATATAACATTGATCTTATTGTTGGAATTCTTTAGAATAATTGAAAGGAGGGTGAATCAATTATCCAAGGTCTAGATGTACAAATAAAATTTTCACAACTTAGTGAACCCATATCCATAAAATATTTTCATCATGCATGCATCCATTAAATTATGCAATTACTTAAACTTGTAGGCTATTGTCAAATCAATTTGTAGAAATTTAAACATGAAACATAATAAATTCAATAACACATTTGACACAATGATTTAATGTGGCAACCTAATTTGGGAAAAACCACCAGTAACATGCTACTCATTCTCACTCTTCTAAAGTGAGGCCAACCCTATTAAAGGTTACAATGCACATTGTTAAATGTGACTTGGTTAAAGGATTTAAATCACCCTATTAGGAGTGAGACTTGTTAGAGGACTTTAGATCATTCCCTTGGAATGTCACCTAGTTAAAGGATTTACAAATGATTGTTAGGTCAACCTTAATCCAAAGGACTTGCCCTAGACCGATACAATGGTTAGAGAGTAATAGTAAGGCTTGATTTGATAACAACTTACAACACACTTTCAAATTATAGACATCTATTTTCTGTCCTCCATTCTTCTTGGCTTTCATACACTTTAGCTTTGATAGCTTGTTCACCCTTCAAGCATCCATACCCTTAAGCCTTCTTGCTTTTCTTGCCAATGCAGTCTCTTCTCTTAGGTCACTGAATGAAGAAATACCCTAGACTCCTTGTCTTCCTTAGGTTCTCACACATAAAAACCCTTGCTTCTCACTAGCCATCTCTATAAATAGAGAATTAAGATATTTTTCCATTCATCCTCCATCATCCATTTTAGGGTTAGGTTGGATTAGGTAGGATTCAATGAATCTACCCCTCATTTCATTTCATTCCCTTCTAGAAACTTCTCATTCAATCCTCTTTGAATTTGCCTCAAAATGGTTTACCATGAATTTTGTGCTACTAGATCATCATCCTTATCTTCCACACAATCCGTACAATCCAAGAAATCAAACTTGTTAGCTTAGATTCATTGAATTCTTGATTTTTCTCATAATGCTAACACTTAGGCTTAACTTGCTTCTAATGCTTGGTAGATACTGCATTGCTTTGCATCCATTGTCAAAACACTTAGCACGAACTAAAGTTTACTAGTGCTTGGCATCAACTAAACTTTACTTGGCTTACATCATTTCACTTGGCTTACACTAAAATTGACTTTTCTTGGCTCCAACTAATTTTTTGCTCAACTTACACTAACTTTTCTCAGCACCCACTATGCAGAATGTTAAGCTAGGCAAACAAACTTTGTTTAACTTGTTCTTCTGAACTTAATCAGTATAACCATCCTTTGCAACCTTAAGTAGATTATCAATGCACTATAATATCATTGTCTTAACTTATTCTTGTACTCCTTTTCATATCATAACTCAACCTTTCCTCTAGGTGCTATTGTTACCTCATTTGATCATTTCATCTTCATCAATCAAATAAATGATAGTACTTAGATTATATAAGCAATTTTCTTACCAAAAACTACCAGGTTTGACATCAGTGATAAAATAATGATTGAAACATATTTATCATATTTGTATCAATCTACTTTCAACAACCCCCTTCTTTAGCATTGATGACAAACCAAATTGACCAGACTTAATCAGTAAGACTAGCAAAATACCAAAAAGAAAATAATTCCTTGTATTGAAATCTCTCTCTATCTATTAGCAACTTTCATCTTCTGAATAAGTTACAAAATTACATTCTAACCAATAGACAATCAATCAACTCATCCTTATGACTTCCTCTTGATTACTTCTTATATCACCCTCAACATTATCTCCCTCTTACTAGGTACATGTAATCAATAGATACACTTTCTCCCTCAGCAGTCAAGATTAGGTAGATTAGGATTTCTCCTTCATCTCCCTTAGCTTTTAGCTCATAGTACACTTTATCTCTCAGTACACTTTCTCCCTCTTTGATAAAAATTCCAAAGACTTGTCATCTTTATATGCAAATATGCTTGCTTGTGATTGATTTGTAGTTCCAACTCTTTGATTACTTTAGGTAGTTCCTATAGTAAGATCCACTACATCAATATGTAACATATTCTAGTCAACTTGTTTGATCTAGGGAACTCCTCATGCTTCTTAGATAGTGTTTGATAGGGGTATCACCCCTAGTTTACCTCTTAGATACTCATGAGCATCCTTAGGTAATGCTTTTGTGAGGATATCAGCAATTTGCTCTTTTGTGTCAACATATTCCATCTTCACCTCTTTATCTTCAACTAATTCTCTCAAGTAATGATACTTAGTTGTAGTGTGCTTAATCTTTGTATGCATCACATGATTCTTTGATATATTTATAACACTTGTATTATCACAAAAAAGTATCACATGTTTAGTGATTTCTTCCTCCATACCTTTGAGTAGTTGTTTGATCCATACAATGTTTGTACAATTTACTACAACCCCAACATATACAGCTTCAACAATAGATTGAGAATTTTAGTTTTGTTTCTTGCTAGTCCATGTAACCAACCTTTTCCCTAAGGAAAATGCTTCTCCACTGGTGCTCTTTTTGTCATCGATATTTCTAGCCCAATCAACATCATTATAGGATCTCAATTCAAATTTCTCATTTTTCTTGTAGTATAGACCATACTCCTCTATTCCTTTTAGATATCTCATTATTCTCTTTACTACCATCAAGGGATTCTCCCTAGGATTAGCAGAGAATCTTGCATCTATCCCTATAAATAATGCAATATCAAGTTTGATATGTAGTACATATTGTAATTTTCCAATCATAGACCTATATAACATTTGATTCACCTCAGCTGAATCATATTCTTTGAAAATTTATCTCCTATCACCATAGGTGTACTTATTGGCCTGGAATTTCCAATCCAAAAATTTTTAGTATCTCCTTTACATACTTTGACTGAGTGATGAATTTGCCATATTTTATCTGATGTACTTGTAAACCTACAAAGAACTTGATCTCTCCAAACATAGACATCTCAAATTCTTGCTTCATTTCATTTACAAAAGCACTATATAATGTATCTTGACCTCCAAATATGATATCATCAACAAAAATTTCAGATAAAAAAAAATCTTTGCCTTTCTTTGTCTTCAAGTACAGATTATTTTTATCATCAGTCCTCACAAATCCAATCTTCACAAGATAATTATGAAGCCTCTCATACCATGCTCTTGGTGCTTGCTTCAAACCATATAAAGATTTGTGTAGTATACATACCATGTTTTTGTTATTAGCATCAAAAAATCCTTCTAGCTATTCTATATAAACCTCTTCCTTCAATATACCATTAAAAAATGTAGACTTAACATCCATTTGATAAACTTTGAAGCCTTTGTATGTAGAGTAAGAAAGAAAAATTCTTACTCATCCCAGTCTTGCAATAGGAGCGAATGTCTCTCCATAATCTATCCCTTCTTTTTGTGCATATCCTTTACAGACTAATCTTGCCTTGTTCCTTCTAACTTCACCATTATCATCTAACTTGCTTCTGTATACCCACTTGGTGCCAAGCACATTTTTCTCATCTGGTCTAGGAACTAGAGTCCATGCCTTATATTTCTCAATTTGTTCAATCTCTTCTTTCATGGCTTTCCTATAGTCTACATATTCCAAGGTATCTTTCACAATTTTAGGTTCTTGCATACTTAGTAAACATGTATCATTTCTCAACTTGTTTGTTGTCATTGGTCTATCATCTTTATCTCTAATGATTTGTGTAGTAGGGTGATATCTCTTGACATACTTAGACAATCTTGGGTCAGCTCTAGCTTCTACCTTTGGTCTATCAACTTTTGAATCACTATGTACATCTTTGTCAGGTGGTTCAACATCTCTTTCATGTGAACTAATCTCAGAATTAGAATGTGCCTCAACTTCATTCTATAACTTGACACCTAAATGTACCTCGATTCTCGAATGTAACTCAACATTCATAGTATGTGACTCGACAATGCTAAAATTTGCTATTGGTTTGAAACTTGATTTATAGCATCTTCTTTAGTAGGCATACCTTCATAAAAGTATACAAATGATTTATATTCTTCTGGTTCCTTCATAGGTTCAACCTCATATACTTTTGTGTATTCATCAAATTTCACATTTGCACTTTCCACAACTTTGTTAGTGTTAGTATTTAAATTCTTATAAGCTTTAGTTCTTGTGGAATAACCAAGAAATATACCTTCTTCACTTTTTGCATCTAGTTTAGCATTCCTGAAATTTTTGATAATATAGCATTTGCTTCCAAATACCTTAAAATATTTTACATTGGGTGAGTATCCATACCATAGTTCAAAAGGTGTTGAATGAGTACCTTTCTTGAATTGCACATAGTTCAAGGTATAAATAGGTGTACTTATAGCTTCTCTCCAGTATTTCAAAGAAAAAAATTTCTCCATCATGAGTGTCCTAGCATAGTCCATTACAAATCAATTCCTCCTTTCAGCAATTCCATTTTATGGAGGGGTTCTAAGAGCAGATGTCTATCTTTTGATTCTTCTATCATTATAAAATATCTTAATCTCATTTGATGTAAATTCTACTCCTTTGTCAATTTTCAAACATTTTATACTTTTACTTGTTTCCTTCTCAACTCTTGCTAAGTATCACTTAAACATTTGGAAAGCATTAGATTTCTATTTCAAAAACATAATTGTCATCATTCTAGAATAATCATCGATAAGAACCATAATGTACTTATCACCTTTCTAGCTTTTCACTTTAATTGGTCCACACAAGTTAGTATGAACAATTTCTAATATTCCTTTAGAGGTATGAGTCTTACTCTTAAAACATGACTTTGTCATTTTGCCTAACTGACATTGTTTGCAAATTATATTGTTAGGCTTCTTCAACTTAGGAAAACCTTTTACTCTTTTCATGTTACTGCTACTAACTAAGTTATCAAAATTAGCATGATATAACCTCTTGTGCCATAGCAACACATCATCAAATTCTACAACAAAATAAGTAGCATCCTCTATATCAAGGTAGAATAGATTACCTCTAGTTTAATCACCATTTTCAATTAGTTTTCCATCAGTATCATATATCTTAGCAATTGTGTTCTCAAACTCAACCTTACATCCCAAATTATTTAGTCATGACACACATAAAAAATTATAGTTAAGCCCTTCAACATAGTAAGCATTGTCATATAAAATCTTTTCTATGAGCTTGATAGAACCTTTTCCTTTAATTAGACATGGTGCATCATTACCAAACCTTACACTATTTCTATCATAATAATTCAAGGTAATGAACTTACTTTTATCTCTTGTCATGTGATGTGAACACCCACTATCAATGGTCCATCTACCATTCTTGTTCATGCAAGACACTAGTGCAGTTGCCTTATCTTCATTAGATTCATCCTTCATTATAACATAAGCCACTTCATCATCATGATCATCAGATCCATCTTTTATTTCCTCTTTAGTAATGTAGCAAGACTTCTTGCCTTTGTCCTTGTAGTCTTTGTTGTCTTCATCTCTTCTACTTTTGTACTTTTCAACACCTCTATAATTCTTCTTCTCTCAACATCTAGCAGCAATAAGACCAACCTCATTGCAATTGAAACACATGATAGGTAACTTACCTTTAAACTTGTCTTCACCTCTATGAAATCTCCTTGCTAATAGTGCTTCAAGTTGATCTACATCTTCCTCATCTATATCACTATCACTAGACATATATTTTGCCTTTTTCTTCTTCTTCTTCTCATCAGGTTCCCTTAATGA
Source organism: Cupressus sempervirens (assembly GCA_028749045.1). NCBI lineage: Eukaryota > Viridiplantae > Streptophyta > Pinopsida > Cupressales > Cupressaceae > Cupressus > Cupressus sempervirens. The sequence goes on from CM053786.1 coordinate 919,500,330, forward strand.
TAGCTTAGCTTTGAAATTAGATTCAATATTTTTGAGTTTGTAATGATCAAAGTTAGATAGCTCAAAAGTAGTGAACCTACCTACCAGACCTTCAAGAGTTAGATCATTCCTTGCCATACATCTTAGTTCTTGTATTCCAGAAATTCTAATAGCATAAATAGGCAACAATGTTCTCAAAAATTTACTTAGTATAGTAACATCATCTATTTTACCAGTAGCTCCTCTTATTTCATTAACAACATCTTTTATCCTAGAGCAACATTCTCACCTTCTTGCATTCTCATATCATTAAACTTACTTCTAAGACTTTCAGCTTTGGTTCTTAAAAAATTCTTATCACCTCCATAGATAGTGTGTAGAGCATCCCACATTTTATTTGCACTATCACAACCTTTGATGTCATCAAATTCAACATAGCTTAGGGTAGAGGCAATCTCCAACATTTCCTGGTTGTGTTCTTTCTTCTTTTTCAAATCTTCAACAGTTAGGGCTCCAACATGATCAACATGCTCAATAGCAATGGTAAATTATGCATGATCTCCAAGAACCCCTAGATGTAGCTTCATTAGACTTTTCCATGCAAGAAAGTTATCTCTATTAAGCTTGGGTACTTCTCTTTTTGACATCTTGATCTTTTTGCTTCTAGTGCCTTCAAACTAGTCCTTTTAAGTAGATGGCTTTGATACCAATTGTTGGAATTCTTTAGAATAACTGAGAGGGGGGTTGAATCAGTTATCCAAGGTCCAAATATACAAATAAAACTTTACACAACTTAGTGAACCCATATCCATAAAACATTTTCATCATGCATGCATCTATTAGATTATGCAATCACTTAAACTTGTAGGTTACTGTCATATCAATTTGCATAAATATAAACATGAAACATAATAGATTGAATAACACATTTGACATAATGATTTAACATGGAAACCCAATTTGGGAAAAACCACCAGTTACATGCTACTTATTTTCACTCTTTTGAAGTGATGCCCTGTGAAAGGTCAACCTTGTTAAAGGTTACAATGCACACTATTAAATGTGACCCAGTTAAAGGATTTCAATCACCCTATTAGGAGTGAGCCTTGTTAGAGGACTTTAGATCATTCACTTGGAATGTCACCTGATTAAAGGATTTGCAAATGACTATTAGGTCAACCTTAGTCCAAAGGATTTACCCTAGACCGATACAATGATTAGAGAGTAATAGTAAGGCTTGATCTGATAACAACTTACAACAGACTTGTAGATTACAGATTTCTATTTTATTTCTCCATTCTACTTGGTTTTCATACACTTTATCTCTAACAACTTGTTCACCCTTCAAGCATCCATACCCTTAAGCCTTCTTACTTTGCTTGCTAATGCAGTCTCTTCTCTTAGGTTACTGAATGAAGTAATACCCTAGAATCCTTGTCTTCCTTAGGTTCTCACACATGTCAACCCTTGCTTCTAACCAACCATCTCTATAAATAGAGAATTGATATTTTTTTTGTTCATCCTCCATTTTCCATTTTAGGGTTGGGTTGGATTAGGCAAGATTCAATGAATCTACCCCTCATTTCATTTAATTCCCTTCTAGAAACTTCTCCTTCGATCCTCTTTGAATTTGCCTCAAAATGGTTTACCATGAAATTTGTGGCACCAACTCATCATCCTTATCTTCTACATGATTCACACAATCTAAGAAATCAAAATTGTTGACTCAAATTCATCAAATTCTCAATCTTTCTCATAATGTTGACACTCGACATTAACTGGCTTCTGATGCTTTACACATTTTGTGTTGCTTGATATCCACTATCAAAACACTCAACAAAAACTAAAGTTTACTGGTGCTCATCATCAACTAAACTTTACTTGGCTTACATTGAAATTGACTTTGCTCAACTCCAACTTATTTTATTCTAGGCTTGCATTAACTTCTCTCTCCACCCACTGTGCAGAATATTAAGCTTGGTAGACAAACTTTGTTTGTCTTGTTCTTCTAAACTTAATCAGTATAACCATGCTTTGTAACCTTAAGTAGATTATCAATGCACTATAATAACACTGTCTTAACTAATACTTGTACTCTTTTTATATCATAACTTGAACTTTCCTCTAGGTGCTATTGTTACCTCATTTGATCAAATCCACTTCATCAATCAAATAATTGATAGTATTCAAATCATATAAGCAATTGTCTTACCAACAACTAGTAGGTTTGACATCACTAACAAAAAAATGATTGAAACACATTTTTCATACTTGTATCAATCTATTTTCAATACTTATCATTGAGATCAACAAAAGATGAATTCATGGCTCTTTGAAAGGTTGATCCAACATTGATCAACCCAAAAGGCATTCTATTATAGGAAAAAGTTCTTGAGGGGGTGGTGAATGTTGTTTTAAATTGATCTTATGCATCCACTTCAATTTGATTAAAGCCTAAGAAGTCATCCAACATGGACATCATTTAAAATCTGACCACTATTTGTAGTAGATGATTCATGTTAGGTAGACCATAATTGTCTTTTAGAGAGGCCTAGTTTAGATGTCTAGAGTAAATGAAAATTCTTATTTTCTTGCTCCTTTGTCAGACTGGGAAAATGTTAGCTATCTAGGTTGAATGATGTATAGGATATATGATCCTTTCTTCTAACATCTTGTGGACTTCTCTAAAGATGGCATCTAAGATCATTGGGTTATAATTGCATTGCTTCTGTCTAAAAGGAGTTCAGGCTTAAGGGAATCTTGTGTTTAAACTCACCATTCTTGAAAGTTTTCAAATCTGCATACCCCAATGCAATTACATCTTGGTATTTATAAAGTAAGCCTTTCACCTTAGTCCTTTTTCCATTTGAGAAACTACTACCAATATTAATCACCTTAGGATTAGACTCAGTACCTATTGTCATCCCCTCAAAATCTTCAGAGGTTCCACCTTTCCTGTCCCTTTCCCTTTTGATATATGCATCATGTCTATCAAACAACTTTTCTAGAGAAATGAGGTTTCTAGGAATTTCTTTACCTTTAAGCTGCTCAGCACCAAGCTCCACATCTTTCTTGTTGTCTGGGGAAAAATCTTGATAGGCATTTTCATTTTATTCAAAGTATTGATCACTGAAAGTCTTAGATCCTTCTAGGAAAAATTATATTTGTTTATCACTAGTGAAGACTTTCTATGATTTGACATTGTCAAGTACGTTAGGTATGAAGAGAACTTCAACCATGTATTGATTATCTTTGAATTATGGTTGTGGAAGCAAAAGAGAAGAGGAGGTAGCTAACATATTTGTCCTTGCATTATGTTCCCTAGGAATGACTTGTATTAAAAAGGCATCTAGGTCTTCAATTTCATCCCAAACCTAGTTCCTATAGTTTAGAAGTCTTGTGTTCTTCACATTATATTGTTCTTGGACTTGCTTCACTAAGAGCTTTGCATCTCCTTGGGTTTTTAGGATTTTCACTCGTCTTTGATTTGTAGTAGAGATACCCAATAGGAATGCTTCATATTCTATAGTGTTATTTGTGTTCTTGAATTGTAGCTTATAGGCAAGTTGTGTTAGATCTCTATCAGGGGAAACAAGCACCATGCCTTCTCCAGATCCAATAGTAGCACAACTACTATCAAACTCTAAGGTCCAAATCTTTTGATCACGAGGAGGATCTAGTTGTTCTTCTAAAGTGTTGAAGTCAAATAAAATCATGTAGTTCCCAAACTTCATTTTCTTGATATAAAATTTGGCCCTTGGGATCATCATATTTCATCATGGTAAATTAAGCTTTCTCCTTGGGTTCTATCTTAATCCTTTTATTTACAATAGGGATTATGGCATGAGACCAATCTAGTTTAATTTCTCTACCCATATCTCTGCAAAATCTCCTACTCAAAAGCATACCATAACTAGCAGGGATATCAACTACCAAGATGAATAATTTCATTCTCTTTATAGGATGTGTGGCTAAGGCTACTTGTACATCTTTTACTTGACCTAATAGGTGAACTTGTTTTGCATCCATGGAATAGTAGTGTCAAAAGGTCTTGGTTAGAGGTAAGCCTAGGGCATGAAAAATAGTAGAAGCCATGACATTGTTAGAGGCTCCTAAGTCAATTATACAATTACTCAGTTTGTGACCATTTATGTATAAGGACATGTAAAATAGATCAAGTTTTTCACTAGGAGAGGTAGCTAAAATTGAGGACTCTTCTTCTTTAAAAAGAATAGGTTGGTCATTGCTAATAGTATTGTTAACATTAAGGTGATTTTTACAATTAGCTTCACCTTTGCAATAATCTACTAGTTTTTATAGTTTCGTGGGGTGAGTTTTCAAGTAATCTAGGGGAGAAACTTGGATACAAGTATCTTTGCAATATTGAATGATATAAAATGAGGGGTGAGGCTTACCATTTGGCTCAATTTTTTCTTGTTCTTTCCTACAAGAAGATGAAGTAGATGTGCTAGTTGTAGCCAATAAAGAGCCAAGACTCATATTCTAGGTAGGAATTGAGTTCATCAGATTCATATCTCTTTGAATTCTCATTACTATAGTCATTTGTACTCCATCCAAGGTAGTGAAGCAATCACCTCCTAAGTTTTAATCTGATTCATACTCCAAGAAAAATGTTCCAGAGTTTCCAGGGGGAGTAGAATCATCTTCATTTTCAAGATATTCCACTATTAGCTCATTACTAGAAATGAGTTGCTTGTATCCATTCATATCCATAAAAGAGTCACTATTATGATCCACTCTTAAGTGAAATATGCACATATTTTTCTTCTTAGGCTGCCTCTATGACAAGCTTTTGTTGAGCGAATGGTAATTTTAAGGGTTTCCCTTCATGTTGCCTTCTAGGGATGTCGTGGTAAGGTTTCTGGAAAGAAGGAACTATTTTACCTATTTTCCTTTTAATGGCAATCATCTCGTCTGTGCTGTTGGTTTTATTAGCAGTAGAGTTTGTTGAAGTTCCACTCTAAAGCTCTCTCTTCCATTTTTTTGCTACTATCATGTCATCCTCCAACTCTATCATCAAGGTCTAAGTAGCTTGAAGATTAGCCACATGTTCTTTTATGATTTGAAATCTAATATCTGGAGGCATCAAACTAATGAAAAACATCTTCTGATTATTTGTAGTTGGCCTACCTGTAGCAAGGATCTAGTTGACCAATTTTTTAAACCTTGCAATGAAATCTCTTATGGGAATGCTAGGCTCTTTTTAATTTGTGTGATTTGAGACAATAGAGTATGTTCATCTTCTGTACTTTTATAGTGCACCTCAAATCAATTATTCATGTCATTCTAGGTTGTAATGCATCCCTATAGAAGATTTTGAAACCAATTAGCTACATTTTCAACAAGAGTCTCTATGAACATCTTTGCCGCTACATCTTCATGTTGAGGACAAACAATGTTACATGATACAAAGCAAGAAGCAATGTGCTCATTAGTGGAGACTTCCCCATCACCATTGAATTTGGGGAAGTTCTTTTGGGAAGCTCTTGGTAGGTCATTATTAGTAGCAAGTCAAAGAGGGGCAGTAGCATTATCCCAAGGCACAATCATTGAAGCGAGAATAATTACTAGTATTGGCTGAAAGGTGATGGCAGTAGGGGCTACCACTCCATGTAAGGTGAGACAATTACACAGTGATAGGATCTGAGTATGGAAGATAGGAGGGGAAGAGGAATGAATGGGTCTTTGAGAAATGGGAAGGGATGGGAGAAATAGAGCTCTACAGATACCTTGAAATACTTGATCCTGTGAGTAGGTTCTCCCTCTTCTTAAAAGATCTTCTAATATTGGGAAATCAAATTTCTTTAATTCCTCAAACACTGGTTCAACTTTCCCTTTGCCACGAGCACTTCTGGTATAATTAGATCCAGGGTGAATTGACTTAGTTTTCAATGGGTGTGCTTGTCTCAATCTTCTTTACTACAACACACCTTCCTAATACTCAACATTGGCTTCCTCTCTCTCTACTACAAAGATACTCATCAAAGGATTTTCTATTTTTCCAAGCAAATGTATTAAACTAGTTTATTATATCTTGTCATTCATCTTTAAAGCTGATGTTGGGTTGCTTTACTAGGATTTGACCTTCATGAGGAAACACCATTTTTCCTCATGAGGTAATAGGCATGACTCAATAAATTGAGATGGATCACTAAGTTATCCTAGTAAAGCCACATAGAGACTTACTATGAAAAACTTAGGATAGGCAAGGATATCCATAGTAGAGTTGCCAAAACTATCGGTTAACAATCCATCTTCCTTAGTTTTAATGGCTCATATCTTGACTCTTAATGTGCCCAAATAGTAAATGGAATACAAAGTGGCTAACTACATAACGATCCAGTGTGGTAATATATCAAAGACTTCTAAATTGAAAGGTACAACTCCCTTGAAATGCAAGATTTGCAATGAATATGTTTTAAGTTTTTGGGGTATGCTCTTAACTAGAGAGAAGAAGAGGTAGAACAAGATTTCTTGAAACATCAAACAATCTAGACAACTTTAAAATCTAACTACTAAAATTTAATCTATTCTATCTTAGATGGAAGATTGAAAATATGCAAGACTACCTGTTACAGTATGAGAGGAAAGCAAGAGAGATTAATTTAGCAATGCCCAGATCGCTAGAATAATTGAGATTTGAAAATACCTAGATTGTACCCTTTTCAACTACTTCATTAATTTATTATCAAGCTTTTCATACAATCTAAAAATACACATGACCTAACAAGCACAACATGGGGGGATAAAGTAATACTTTTACTGAGGATAGTAAAGCTTACAATCCACTGAGATGAAAGAAATAAAACCAAGCTTATTTGCAATCTTTTAGTTTTCATTTACAACATATTCATCCCAAGTACTATACAATAACTAAATGAACAACAAAATTAAAATGTAGACTCAAAGTCACACATAGTAGTCCCAACTATAGGGATTCACCCACAAAATAATTTGTTGATCTTATTAATTTCACAAATAGTTACATATATAGGCCTCCTCAGAAGAGCTAGTTACATTCATTGATTACATTGCAGAGAATCTCTAAACATAGGAAGCTAAAAATAGGACTTGATTGGTCATCGTCCGTTAAGCCTACTACCAAAAATGATTACAAACAAGAATTTGAGAAAAGAAGAAAAAGAGTGATAGTTTTCTGAGAGAATATTAGAGAATCAAAATTTCTTTGGGGTCACAGCCTTAGCTTTATATTATTTCATTGTATATGTTACTTTATCTAGTTTTTTGACACTTGGGATTATGATGTTATCAGCTTGAATCATCTAGTAGTCATGCATCTCTATCAGCTCTTCCACTTTGGCAACCTTTGATAGGAACTTTTCTAATGCTTGTCTTAGGATTGAATTTGTTGTTGAATGCCCTTGGATCTTTAACACTTGGAAGTTAATTGAATCGTTGGCCTCATCAAAAAATACTAGGAATTTGGCCTTCATTCTCTCGATGTCCACCAATTGAATGTTACTAGATAGATATGATTCTATATGCAACACTTTTAAGTATTCAAAAATATTTTCAATGACATTCTAGAGTAAATCTTGCATATCCTTGAGCTCATTTTTTGATCTTATACAACTTTCCACTATGAACTCCAATGATTGCTTCCAATGAAGCAATAGTTCTTGACCTATTTTGAGGATCTCATGGGTCATGGTGACATTAGTATTCATATCTATCACCTCTTGCAATAAGGTCAATTTCTCTGTTAGTTTATATGATGCTTTGTTCATTGTATTTTCATGAATAGACACTGCTTCCCTCAACTTGTCAATATCTAATAGTAGATTTCCAAGATTCATGACAAGAGGAGGACCTTGAGCCTTCATTTTATCAATACATAAAGTGCCAATTTGACCAAATTGCCTTTCCTATTATAGCTTTAAAAGCAAGTTCTTGTTCTCTTCTACACTTGGATCAAATGTATTGGTAGAAGTTCTCCCAAGTATAGCTCTAATGTAGGACATTAGCTCTTTATTCAAAGCCTTGAGTACCTCTTTCTTTGCTCTTAATTCTTCCAGCCTATCCTCTATCAAATCATTAGTTTATTTCCATATATTAACCATAGAATCATGCACAAGAATACCAATGTCAACCATTCTAATATGAAAGTTGTTGGCAATGAGCTCATAGAACTTGTCCTCATTTTGAGGTTTTTCTATCTCCATCAAGATGTGACTAGTAGAAGGATTAGTGGCCAATGCTACTACAAAATTTTGCTTCTTCATCTTCTTTGATTGTGGTTGAGAAGAAGTAGCTTGTGTGATGAGGTACTTAGATAGGGAAGCTTCCTCATATCTTCACTTTTTTTGATTAATGGTCTCTTCCAAACATGATTCAGTTGGGAGGAAATTGATCACTAACTAAAGGGTTGTTGGATTGAAGAGCTTCCTTGCCATGGGGGGTGTTTTCTTGCTCTAAGTGGCAGTGGGGAAAGCAATCACCTTAGTAACTAAGAGGGCCAAGGTATCATCATTGTGGGATAAATATTTCTCTTGACCATATATTGGATTAATGTCACCATCAAGATTTATGAATTGGATAGGGGAGGAAGGCTTGGCCATTGATTTATCTTGCACTTGCTCTTTATCCTTCCCCTTATCCTCAATTTTTCTCATGTCCAAGAGAGATCCTCCTCCATAAGTAGGGGTAATTTGGATATTCTTCTTTGGCAATTGATCTCTACCCTGATTAATGGATTGGGCTAGACATGCTGATGTTGAAGTGGCAATAGTGGTGGAGGTAATTGCAATTGACCGAGCAGCTCCAAAAGCTACTCCACTAGTAGAGCCTGTACTTCCCATTCCTTTTTTCTTGCCCTGGTCCACTCCACCCATTTTTCCATACTTTTAAAAATATCATGCATTAGGACCTCCATTGTATCTATAATAGGACCTTCAGGTGGGCTTGACATAATGGTAGTTCCCTTGATCTATTTTAAGGATGAGGGATGCACGTAGGAGCCATCATCTATAATATTAGAAACATCAATAGAGTCATTATATAACTTAATTTCATCAATTATTAGCCTGGACCAATACCTATCCTTGGTTTGGTATTCATTATGTCTAGAGCATGTCTTTGAGCATATCCCAACTTCAAATGATCTCTTACTAAATTCACTAGGTTATATTAATGCCTAAGTACCTCATAATCAACTAGTTTTATCTTTCTCTCAAAACTATTAGCTAGATTCTGGGCATCGGATCTAGAAGTACAAGAATAGGGACCAACTACTATTGGGAAGGAAATTCTAGCTATTTTCTTTACATTAGAACACAAGGTGTTTACTTCTAGTATTTGTCGACATAATTCAACAAGAACAACCTTGTCCTCAAGGTACCTAGGGAGCCTTTTGGGAAACCCATCAAGAGCACCGATCTATAGATAGGAGAAGCGTGGAAATTGGATGAAAGAGCATCTGAATTGGGCTATAGCTGAAATAACTTCTAGTGAAAATATTTTCCTTAGGCAGCCTTTCAATTCTTAACATAATCTCATAATGAAGGCATCATTCACTTTCATGTACTCTTCAAAGCTCATTTGTAGCTGAAGGTGAGGGTATAATGCATAAACCCTTATACTCTCATCATTGTCTTCAATTCTGGGAAGATCCAGCCGTAGGTGATGCATGACTAAGGAATATATTGAATATGAGAAAATATATAATTGTTTGAATGCCTTAGCTAAATTTAACCATGAGGCAAGCTCATTACATATGATTTTGGCCCAGTCATTTAGTAGTCTTCGGTACATATGGCCTGCACCAAGAAAAAGTGATGCTCATCTAGAACTTCTTCTTTTCCTTTCAATATTAGTAGTAGTACCAGGATGTTAATGATTTCTCTTTTCAAATTGGTTCCAAAAAGGGTTTTCAACATTTTTCTCTTCTTTGAACAAGGTGTTTGGAACCAAGTTCACTGTATATCCTCTCTTCTCAAAGTCTTCTTTTTATTGAACATAGATGCAAAGGACACAAAATTGATGTCGCAATATTCTTCCTTCATTGGCATACAAAATATAGATTGCATCAAGGCCTTATTTATCGAGAGAAGGATAGACTAGTCAGGAAGTAGGATATGCTTTATTTTCAGATTATATCTCTCAATACACTCTCTTATTAGTTCTAGAGCCTAGATAGCCATGGTAAATGCAATGGCTTCACCAATTTTCTTTCCTTCAACTTTGGGGTAATTGGATGGATGGGCTGAGAGTTAAGCCTCTTGTGGAGATCACCTAAGTCATAGAATTTGAATGAAGTATAGAAGAGATCCTTCAATTCACTTTCCAATCCTATGAGTTGATCATAACCTACTACTCTAATTGTCATTTTCTTATAATTTTAAAGAGGGGGGCAATCTACTCAACAAATAGTTGTTAAAACAATGAGGAAGCAATTTTGAGGGAAATCCAATCAAATAGATGCAAAAATATGAACGCTGGCACCACATGAACTAATGGCTATTTAAAACTTTCTATTTCAATGCATGTAAGGATCCATTAACTCAAAAACCATATTCCTCTCTTCAAGTGATATAGTAGTATGAAAAGCCACTTAGAAAACCAAGGGATTTCAATTTAGTGGAAATTTTCTCATTTACTTTAGAATCTAGAATAATGATTCACATGATAAGTCTTTATATACAGAGGAGAAAGCATAGATCCATCTTTTTGTAAGATTATCTTTCCTTTGATTCATGATCATAGTGTGAGCAAGAATCCTTCAATATCTCAAGCACTTTATTTTCTTATTCTTTGCATCAATTATCTAAATACTTGATCTACTTTATATAAAAAATGCACCTTTACAACAGACTTTATCAGAAGCATCTTTCTAGAATCTCCATAGAATATTCCCATAGTATAGTTGCATAGTTTATTATCTTTCTAGTCTTTTTGAGAAGTAAACTTTATATTTCTAAAGGACACAAAACTCCTCTGAGACCAACACTTTTTGGGGGAAGAACCACTTTAAATCATCTTCCCTTGTTTTGGTTAGTTACCTTGCGTATCCTCGAGATGAAATTTCAAGCATTGATTCGCCATCTCAAGCTCTGATTTATTCCTTTCTAGCATCACACTTGGGTCCCATTAATGCATAAAATATCTGAATCGAGAAAAAGGCTTGTTGGCTTTGGAAAAAGAACCAAATAGTTTCATTTCCATCGAGTGAGCAACATAAAACATGCAGACCTATTTCTCTGCACAGAAATGGATTTTGACCTTAGAACTTTGGCTTAAGACTTTCTTAGTTGTAGCTTTCACTTCTCTAGATCCTTTCATCATAAGTCAAGTAGTTTTATATTTTTGAATGCTATCATTACTCTGATCTTTAGGTTCTTTCTCAATGAAGTTTTCCAAGGTGGATAACTTGTCGAATGATTCAAAATTTGAAGGAAATGAGAATGCTAGAGGAAACTAGGACTCGCTTCTCATTGGGAAGATGCTCAAACCATATTCCAACCAAACCTAAATCACCTAAGCCCCAATGCATAATAACAAGAATCCCACATGGAGAAAAGGGAAAAGTGAAGCAAGGGAGACCTAGAAAGGACACAAAGTGAGAGTCTTGGAAACTTGATGAGAAGTGAGTCACCTAGGAGCTATCTCAACAAGAAACTAGAGAAAATTGCAATGGATGCCAACAAATACAAACTTAAAAGTGATAGACTGAAATTTGGCAACACATTCAAATAATGTACATTTTCTCTTCATTATATGTTTGATTTATCAATGATTTCCTCCAATTCGATTATGATGCATCTGAACTAGCTTCTCTAATGATGAAATCACCCATCTATCTCTAGATTGTGCAAGCACTTGTTGATTTACAGAGTCTAGATGGATATTGATAGCTCCAAAGCCATAAACCTAAAGACTCTCCTATGTGCATCCCACTTTAGGGAAAAATTGGATGTCATGTTCTTGTGCACATGTTTCAATCACTACCTTCAAATTCAACTGAGGTGCACCCATGGAATTATTCAAGTGAATCCCATTGCCAATTGAAGCTGAGGCTTATTGTTGAGAATATGTTGTTGCTACTTGTTATTGCTGAAGTGCCTTAAATTTACACTACTCTGTCACCCTAAGATAACTTACATTCTCTCTAGCCCCAAGTTATTCTATAGTCATACTCTCTACAACTTGATTCATCATTTTAAACGCTACATTTAGCTAACTTCTTATCCTCTCATTAGCACGAAGCTGAGGGAGAAATAGTCCTTTCCACCCTAAAAACCACTTTGTTACTTCATTAAAATTGGGATTTTTACAAAGCCAATGATACAAAACCTATTGCCACTTTGGAAAAAATGTTGCCTCCAACATTGCAACCATATGATAAATGGGAATAGCAGATGCCCAAGCCATAACCCAGTTAAATTGGTCTATTTTTTGATTAGCTCGGTTGGTTACAAATTCTTGTAGAACTATCATTAGATTAGATAAAATAAAATGAAATCAGTTGCTCCTAGCTAGTAGGATCAACCACAATTTTCCAAGGTGATAAAATTGCATATGCAAATGCATCACTTGCATGCCAAGCATGAAGCACATTCCCCAACTTATAATTAATGGTTGGATATAGAGGCTCCATATGCTAGCCCAATAATGGAAGCCAAGGATGTAACCATGCATGTATTGGCACAGTCCCCCTATGAGGATCCCAAGTATCTATTGCTACTATTAATTTGGGCATCACTATATGATCCAAAATGTTATGAAGTACTAAAGCTGGTACTAACTTATCCCATGTCTACAAAAATTGTAGCATAGGTTCAATGTCCCTTGTCTCCTAAGAATTTGTACCAACTATTCTCACTACTAGAAGAATAACTTCACTGAAGAGTTGAGTGTAAGGAGTTGAAGAAGCAAGTTATGCTTCTGTGTAAATGCCATAATCATGAGGCTCATTCCCTTGTAGAAGCCTCTGCCAAAATCACATTACCTCTAAACCATGCAAAGGATGTTGAAGTGGTTCCCAACCTTGAAACACTCTTATAAGAAATCGTAAAGCAAATGTAGATGCAATACATGAAAAATTGTACAACTTGTAGTCCTCACGATATTTGGACTATAAATTCTCAAAGACACTTGCAAGTGATACTAATGTCATAGTACCTACTGCAATAATTTCTTGGATTCTATCCAATTCTCCCATAATATCCTCTATGTTGTCTAGCTATTGTTTCTATCATACAGTCTCTTTCTGAAGCCACTCCTTCTCCTTCTAGTGATGAAATGCAAAGGTGGGATGTTGAAAAGGAATAATGGTAAATTTGAACAAGGTGAGGTGAAATTTATTTTCCCAAAATTATTTTGAGTTTTCCAACCACTTATGAGTTTAATCAAACACCATATTTAAGTCTACCACTTATGAGCTTTGAGTAGGTTCTAAAATACTAAATTGTTCAACAATTCTACCATCTTCAAAACCATATGTGTAGATATAAACATTAAGTACAACGTGTCCAATATTTTTGTAAATATACACATTAGTTACACCAAAAAAATTCAAAACCATATGTGTAGATATAAACATTAAGTACAACATGTCCAATATTTTTGAAAATATACACATTAATTACACCAACGTTTTCTTTTAAAACCATATGTGTAGATATAAACATTAAGTACAATATTTCCAATTTTTTTGCAGATATACACATTAAGTACATCGATCTTTTTTCTTTCAAAACCATATGTGTAGATATAAACATTAAATACACCATGTCCAATTTTTTTAAAGGTTTTCTCTCTAATGTCAATGTCTATGTTGAAATTGTTATCAATAATAGATCTAGCAAGTAAAACTAATTCAATAAGGGTACATGAATAAGTTATTCCCATGAAGAAGGATTGTGTTAGATAATACAAAGGAATTTGATCAAAATAGGGAGACAATCACTAGATTATTGTCTAACTTTCAAAGAGAAGGCATTGACAAATGTTATTGTCCTTGCAAGAGTTTTAACGGCTTAAAGACAAGAGTAATCAAAATTAAAACAACTAAGAGACATTGTAGGGAGAATGATCACATTGAAGGGGGGTTTGATTATCATCCATTGGTAAGTTATTTGCTATATTTTTTTTCACAATCAATATACATATGAACCATAGAACAAGGTTTTAATTATCACATTGAAGGGGGGTTTGATTATCATCATTTTTGCATAGGTCAATCTCCCTAGAGTAGTACGTCATATGGACCACCACACCTTGGAAAAAAATGGAGGTGTGAATATGGAGGAACATGGATGTGTGAGTATTGAAGGATAAGATCATGATCCCATGGAAGATGATGGTCATGTGCCAGAAAATACATTTGAAGATGATGGAATGAATGCATTGATACACAACACATTTGGTACTAGTGTTGCTCCTGATAATGATGATTATGATGAGATGACATTGAGGCTTTCCATGATATACCTCTACTTGGAAAGGCAAACACAACCCTTTATGAAGGATCCCAATGAACTCTTCTCTTTGTTGTATTGTTGTTGGTGAATTTGAAGGTTATGAATGGTTATTCAACATAACAATATTGTGTATGCTAAGGTTTGTTATATACATCATTATAGTTTGTAAAAGGTGAACCATGTACCAAAAATATTATCTGTACTAATGGCTTATATTTTTTTGTTGTAGATTGATAGGTGAATTTTTGTTACCACCATCAAATGTTCTCCCTCGCTTGTACCAATAATTGCATGCCAATATGAAACATATTAGAATGGAGTATCAAGCAATAGACACATGTCCTAAAGATCATGTTATCTATCATAAAGAAGATGATATGCAACATAATGCCCTAAATGTCGTATAAGAAAATATCAAGATGATTAAGTGACAAAAAAAGGTGCCTCACAAGGTTCTTTGTTACATCCCCATTATGTCACGTCTTAAATGATTATTCAAGTGCAATAGATTGGCACAATTTATGGATTACCATGCATGTAATAGAAGTTGAGATGACATTATTTGAATGCCTGAGGATGGTTCAACATTTATGGACATAGAGGGAAAGTGGCCACACTTTAATGAAGAACCTCAAAATCTTAGGCTTTCTCTGGAAACTAACAATGTCAATCCATTTGGAGAGATGAGATCTGTTTACTTAGTATTTTTTTTATCAACAATAACCTTCCTCCCTGGATATCAATAAAGAGGGAGCACATTATGTTGGCAATGATTTTTCTAAGTATTTTATTATCTTATTGTTATCTACATGTAATTATAGGTCTCGGAGTGAAATGACCACAATAATTATCTGATGTTGTTCATTCAACTAGGTAAGTACCAAGTGAAATACGTGAATGTATATATTGCACCTCTTATCCAGGAGTTTTTGGTGTTATAGAATGGTTTCACTATGTATGATATCTCTAGATCAATTGGACAAAAATAATTTCAATTCCATGCAATGCTTGTGTGGACAATTTATGATGCCCTAGGGTTGACAAATTTTTGTGGTATGTTATGTTAAAATCTAGTTTTACGTGATAATACAAATTCCAAAAACTAACATATTTAATTCAATTGTATCGTTATCTTGTAGGTCTTCCAACAAAAGGAAAATTTGCATGTATAATGTGTGGTCCAAAGACGAAATCTTGTCATTCCAAAAGTTTAAGAAAGCAAGTGTTTAATGAGTATAGGCACTTCCTCCATAGAAATCATAAGTATCGAAGTGCCAAAAAATATCTTTTCAATGGGAAAGAGAAGACTACATCAAAGCCACAAAGAATGACACCTCACCTATGGTAGTTGGAATATAATAGAATTTGAGCTAATATCTCTCCACCTAATGGTTTATGTTTAGAAATTATATATTTTGATTGTGTTTTATTGGCTAATTATGTAATTGATGATTGTGAAGGTTGTTGAGGCATTATTGACCAGCTTAAAAAGGGACTAAAATGTTATCCTATAGAATTTATTAGGTTGCCCTACTACGAGTAGCTATAATATGATGCATTTGTTTGATACTATGCATATTGGAAAGAATGTAATAGAGACACTTTGGAAAATATTGTATTGAAGGCATAACAAAGAAAAAATTGCTAAAATTTGTAGTGACGTTCATGATTCCAATCATGTAAATGAAAACTATCATTGAATCAAATAGTAATGGAGACCATATTAATGTAAGTGCCCTTCCTTGGTTATTAACAGAGCAACAAAGTAATGTCATAAAAGAAGTCATACAAAAAAATTAATTTCCTATAGGATTTGTTGTGAATATAAGCAATCTCATATCAAAGAAAGGTGAATTTGTGCCAGGGCTAAAAATGCATGATTGGCATACCTTCATCAAGGTAAGTCACAATCCTTTGTATTTAGAATATATTTGTAAAACTGCATTCAATTTTCATTGTTTTATTTTAGAAAAGAATGAAATGATTAGTTGACAAGTGTTGCAGTATGTGCTACCCCTATCATTCCCAAACAACTTTGTCAACAATATCAAACAAGTGATATATGATGTTGAAAATACATGAGGTAAGTAGTGATATTTGTTCAATAGATCAAACAACTAATATATTGTAAAGTTTCATATTTATATGTTTTTGTGTCTTGAATCCCTTGTAGGTGGCTATCATCTAAAGAAATCCATAAAGAAGATATAAAATATTGGAAAAAAAGAATTTTTTGACTAATGTGTGGAATGCAAAAGTGTTTACCTTCAACTTTTTTCAATGCACAAGAACACTACCTTATACACCAAGTTGAGGAGATTAAATTTTGTGGACCTATACATCCTAGGTCAATGTGGATGGTTCAGAGACACTTGAAAATTTTGATGGTTTTGGTTGAAAAAAGAGCACCTCTTGAGAGTTATATGGTTAAGGGATATATGGTATATAGATGATGGTGTATGTTACTCAATATCATCTTAATCTTGCAGCAAAGACCCATATAGATTGCATTTGTCTTTATTTTTGAGGTTTCCTGTAAGCATGTACATCATGTGTTGCCATTAATGACAACAATTACATATCACTATTAGCCAATTGTCAACAATATCCCCCTTTGGCATTGATGGAAACAAAATAGGGAAAATTGGCTAAGTGACAATAGCTTAACAAAACAAAAATAAACAACACATTATATTACATCTGTTACATCATTACATAAGCTCCCCCTTATAGTATACTTTATAATTTTTTGCAATTACTCCCCCTTTGACATTAATGACAAAGGTCAAAATCTCAGAAATTGTCCAAAAATGTTGTCCTCCTTATGCTGATATGATCTTCATGCAATCATCAAAGTTTTCCTTGAGACTGTTCATACCTTTATTCCATGTCTCCTTGGTGGTTTAAGCTAAGGTGAGAATTTTACATAGAGCATATGATGCAATCTCAACTGCATTTAGATCTGAATATAAAAAGTTAGAATATGTGTCCTTGGCACTGTCGTATTCCTCCAACTGTTTCTCAAAAAAAGATAATTTTAGAGCAATATACTTTCTAAAACTTGATATCCTCTTCAAAATTTGTTCTTTCCAAAGTTCTAGTTTCCTAATATCATTGTGAATACTAGCCACTTTTCCTTCAAAATCATCAACTTTAAAGATGGATGCTAGATTTGGCTGGATAGAGCCTCTAGCTCACTCATCTTTCCTTCAATTTGATTGTTAATGTCTTTAGTTAGTTTGTGTGATAAGTATACTTAATGTATAGAATTTTCCTAGCCTATTGAAATTTCTGAAGTTCCTTGATACAAGTATCAAGACTAACTAAGTCATTCTTAATGTTTTGGCAGATGGTCCTAGACAAGTTAGGATCATGTGAAATCTATGCCTTTTCTTCTGCAACATTCAACAATTTAGTAAACTCTTCATCAAATGATTTCACCACTATTTGTGCCCTTTATTCAGGATCTAATTTCATGTGCTACATTGCCAAGGTATTATGCAGTCTGTCAGTAACCTCCATCAAGGTTTTCTAAAAGCTTTTCACTATCCTATTCTTTTGAATAAGCTCAGATAGGGATGAGATCAAATTTGTTTGGTCATCATCATCAGCTGCTAAGTTGGCAAGAGAGAGTGGAATAGATGAACTAGACAGTTTAGTGTCATCCTCCCTTTGATTCTTAGTTGCCTCTTTTATTCTTTTCTCTTCTTCTTCTTTCTTTTCTCTTTCCTTTCTTTCCTTTTCTCTCTTCTTTTCCAATCTCTTCTTCTCATCTTCCTCTGTTTTCCTTCTCATTTCTTCTTCTACTTCTCTTTTCTTTTCCTCCTCTTCCTTTCTTTTCTTCTCATCCTCAAGCAATTTTTTCTTGGCCTCTTCTATTTTCTTCTTTTCTTCCTCAAGTAGCTTCTTTTCCTCTACAATCTATCTTAGTTTGTCATCAATATCTCGATATTAGGTTCATTAGGTTTAGAACCTTCAAATGGATTGGTATCATCAATGTTAATGGTAACATTGGTCTAATCAATTTGCATGGTGTCACTGCTCACTGCCACTTCCAAGGTTCTAGGTGCTGGAGGAGATGTTGCCTTAGATTTTGTCAACATTTGACTGATAGCTATTGTAGTCTCACTTCTTAATTTATCTTTTTCACCAACAATATATAGGAATGCTCTTACTTCATTCCTCAAATGTGGTGCAAGATTATTTAGTAATCTTTTAATCTCTTCTTCGTCATCAGTCTTGCAAATAGTTCTAAGCATAGAATTTTGAAGTTCTAGATCTTCTTCTCTTATTGGAACCTTTTTTTCTATGAGTCTTTCATAGACATTTTAGTTAACTACTCCCTCAATATCCTTCAATTTTAGATTGTTTGCTATGATATATCTCACAGTAGAGATATCAATCTGATCCTTCTCAAAACTGTTATACAAATCATAAAATTTGTTCATTTGAACAAAGTTACCTTCATTAGCAATAGATGTGTTGATCTTTTCTATCATTAGCTTCTAGGGTTGCCAAGCTTTTCCTACTAATTGCTTTGACAATGTCACCTTCTCTTCTTTCTTATCCTCTTGTTCTTCTTCCTCTTCATCATTGGACTCAACAATTATCAATAATATCTTCTATCTTTTGCTTGGTTTGGTGGCTTGTTGCTTTACCCTTTTTGTCTTAGTAGTCACTGCTTCCACCAATCTTTTAGATTTTCTTTTTAATTCACTTGGTTGCACATCTAACACTGCTGCACATAGAATGCTCTATTTCAAAGATGTTTCTACAACTTTTCCAACTTAGAGTAAACATCTAGTATGTCAGCCCTAATTGGACAAGTAATTACTTTGTAAACAAAATAATTATTTCCTTTAATTTCACTATCCTATTTCGCTAAAACATGATTATCTCCATTCCATACAATCTGTACTAATTTCCAAGGTTATACATTTCATCACCAACATGTATACTATCTCCATCTAACATCTCTAGCCATAATATGACATCAGAAACAAGTTATAAACAAAATAATACACTGATGTATAACAAATTCGATGCTCAGACAACTTTCTGATTAACAAAAGCTAAGTTTCTTTATTTTTGAGGTTTCTTGTAAGCATGCACATCATGTGTTGCCATAAATGACAATAATTACATATCACTCATAGCCAATAGTCAACACTATGAACCACAACAGACACTTCTTCCTCTATAACTCTGACAATCTTCACAGGATAACAAGTATGTTGACATCAATGACAAACACAATCATGAATGCAACACATACGATCTGAATCATGTCTTTAATAACTCTACTATAATCCCCTATAGGAATATCATTAGATATAATGCTAATAGTAAGATGTGGTGAAAAGTGAATAAGAGATATGAAAGGTGATTGAGAATTCAAAATCAAAGAAGAGTGATTGAGAAGTTGTAATTATGACATTGAGAAAATAAGTGTAGTGTATAGTAGTAGATGATCACATAACTAATTAAATCTGACAAGAAAGGACTGCCACAATTAGATCATTGATATATTTATTTCCTAACACTTACAATAGGTAAATTCCTAAATTGGATGAACCCTAATAGGTTCTAGTTGTAAATCCCCTAATAGGGTAATCTCTCAAAAGAGTTTTGCAAATTCTTTGGCAATGTAGATCCTAACAAATTTCTTTGTACTTCTAACAAGGTAAAAAGTCACTCCTAATAAGGAAAACCATTAGAAAAGGTAATTGTATGGTCCTAACATGGAAACTCATTTTATGCAGTAGGGAGCTTTTTGGGTATCATCCCCACCGCCAATTTTACCTTCCAACAAGGGTTTCCACAATACCAAAATTATTGTGTCACATGTAATGAATGTGTGACCTTGTTTGATATTGTTATGCTTTATTTAATATTATTGATATTATATTTTACTATTAGGATATTAGTAATTCATTTTTATAGATTAGTGGTTAAAGTTTCAAGTTTCATGTTTGTACTTTTAGCATTTTTCTTTCTTTCATGTTATATTTTATTTATAAAGTAGGGTTGAGGTTGTAGGAAGATAACCCTATTTAATTCTCTAACCTCTAGTTATATTCTATTGGTAGTGGGTGGATAATTGAGTAATTCCATCTTCTCAAAGGAGTTTAATAGATTTAGATGGTTGATCCATCTACATTATTGCACACTCACAGGAGGAAGACTCTAGGAAAATATCAATTTGGGGAAGGAGCTTCTATTGGGAAACAACCTTTTAGGATGAAGAAGGTGAACATATGTTTGGAGATGTCCCAAATTCATCTACATTTGGTTATTTAACCTAAGAAAGTGTTAGAGGATGTTGAATAGTAGTACAAACATACTCTCATATATAAGTACATGGGTCTTTGTATCTCCTTACCTATGCTAAATATGTGTGCTCATAGTGTTTAGAACTTAAGGAGATATCGAGTTACTTTTGATGGCCAATAACTACTTTCTGGTGATTTCCTCCAATATTTTTTATATGATTATGGTTTTTTAGGGTGGCCCTTATTTCTTCAACTAGGTGGGACATTTTATCAGACCTTGACATAGTAGTTTAAAATTGGCAGAGGACGTTCCCTCATATGTACCTATGTGGGTCATATTGTTGATAATTCTAAAATTCTAGAGGGAAGATATTCTTCATTCAATCTCATTGCTCCTTGGTAAACTTTTTGGTTCAGTCACACAAAATTTGGTTCAAAAGGTAAATACTTGTACCAAAGTTGTGTTAAAATTGATCTAAATACTCTTTTACTATAATTTATGGAAATAAATTTGGGAACATATTCATTTATAGTTGGACTATGATAATTTACAATTTAGATGCAAAATTTGTCATGGATATGGTCATTTATAGTGGAGATGCCCTAGAAATAAACCTCTTGTATTTGAAACTTTTGGTCCTTATCAGACTATTCACATAGATGATAAGGATAAGGACCCTAAGAGTTATGGTCCTATAGATAAGGATGATTTCACTCCTATTAAATCTTAGAATAGGGGTAGAGGAAAGAAATGAAATGGACTGCATAGACAAAATGATATCACTCTTAACAATTTGAGATTCTTGATGACTTGATCCAATAAGAAGGTGTTCTAGCATAAATGCATTCAAGTTCAATATATTAGCCTAAAATTCATGTGGAAGACCTAAATAAAGTAGATTTTTGTCCCCCTTAGGTGTATGAAAGGACTAGTAGATGGATATGGTTTTGCCTCTTCATGTGTAAGATAACAAGGATTTTAATGGACCGCATATTTTAGAAGGTACAATTATGGTGACTCCTTTTCCCTCTTTATTCCTAGGAGCATCATATTTTGGGAAGGCTACTAAGGTCCCACCTTCTTGAGGCCTTCAACATAAGATCCCTTAAAAGGGATCCTCAAATAAACCATCATGAAGTGGATAGAAAACTAATTAAGAGAAGGTGAAGCTTATTGGTGATACTTTGGTTGAGTTGGGGTATGTGAAGCCATTTGATTCTCACTTCTCTCAACCTCATAAATGATTTTGATATCATGGATTTTTATGGGGTTTAGAAACATCCCTAGACAAAAAGTTTTTCATACATTAATTGAATCTCGAGCTTCTAATGTTGTAATTATTCAAGAGACTAAGATTTCAATGGATCATTTGGTTGGGTGTGCTCCTCTTGTCTGGACCCAAGGTTATTGGAAAGGGTTAGGCACCCATGGAAGTTGGGGGTGGCTTTCTTTTAGAACCTAAGGAATATCTACCCTTTATGGTGGGGTATAATTCCCTATGGGGGAACCCAATAGAACTAAACATGTTACTAAGTTTTACGCGATAAATTTTTTTTTATAAAAATATTTATACTACATTAATGAATATCAATGTGGAAGCAATATATTAAAAAACATCACTTACACATAAAGCAATACAATTATATTTTACATTTCTCAAGGGGTCCGTAATGTTAAACCACTTTTCTGTGAATTTATTAATTAGATTTGATTATAAGTACAATATCCACATCTATAAAAGAATAACAAATACACGATATCATAATTGAATACATAAAGTACAACTAATACAACAAAGTACATCCAACTCACACATCCATTTCACATATCACAAGGTATGCAATAATTATACTTGATTAGAATACAATAAAATATATCATCTCATAAGGACCTCAAGATATAAATGCATAATACATCAACTAAGAATAATAGCAAATCTCCAAAGATAAGAAATAGAATGGTACAACTACAATAATGGAATAAAAAACACTGGTACAAGTTTGTCAAACCTTAATGGTAAAAGAATCACTACCACTTGAACTCATGGTAATCTAATAGGACCACTCCCATAGTGCTAAGGAGATAATGTTAAGTTCTATACATATAAATAAACTTTAAAATCAACAACACAATCTTAGGTAAGGGATCCCTAAAATTTCTCTATCTAAAGTGGTTTTATACAAACAAAAAAAATGATTCTAGAAGAAATCAACAAAAATATAAACAAATATAAATATATATAGGAAATCTAAGATGCATATGGGGAAGTTTCATCATATGAGTTAACTCTAAGGTTACTATTGACCATTTTGCCCCTCTTTGTTTTTCCAAATATTGACCAATTCCATGAAAAATAGGGTGGTAGCCATGTCTATGTCC
Source organism: Cupressus sempervirens (assembly GCA_028749045.1). Taxonomy (NCBI): domain Eukaryota; kingdom Viridiplantae; phylum Streptophyta; class Pinopsida; order Cupressales; family Cupressaceae; genus Cupressus; species Cupressus sempervirens. The sequence continues at coordinate 919,523,420 of CM053786.1, forward strand.
TTTGAATCATTCCTTAACTGCCATGCAAACTTGAAAGGGATACATGGGTAAGTGCACAAAGTTGTGGTGCCAAAAGGGGGGTATAAGTGGACACCTTTTTCCTGAAATCTACAAATTTTGAACTTCAACAAGAATTTGAAGATAGTTATGCTCAAAATTTTAAGATATGAAAAAAAGAAGAAGTTGTAGTCCTTTGAATCTAGTTTCTAAACTACTAATTTTTTTTCAAAATGGTTTAGTTTTAGGTCCTCAAAAAAGGGGGCCACAAAAAGTGGTACTATTTATTCCAAAAAAACATAACACAATACAAAGTGTGGCCCCCCTAAAATTTTAAATTTTTTTTTGAAATTCTTTAATCGCTCTGGTCAAAAGTTACTTAACACTATGTAGTTTATCTCAGATTTTTTGGGTAATTTTATAATGTGTATTTTTTTTTATGAATTTTTTAACTAGACACATCCCAAAAATGTGAAATATCTGTGTGCTCCCCCTAGAAATAATTGAAAACTAATCTAAAATTAAAAGTTTTTTTTTCAAAGTGTGTAGAATGGAGTCTAGTTTCTAAAAAACTAAGTTGTTGCAAAATTTGATGAACGAGCTAAAATTTATAGCCCAATTAGTACATGGTGGTTTTTGACAAAAAATGAACATACATTCAAAATAAATTATAGATGAAAGGTTTGAAATAGTTCAAATTAAAAATAAATTATATAGTTAGATAGCTAACACAGAGACCTATAATGCTATGTAATCTAATCTTATCGATACCCAACCACGAAGAGTCTTGAAGGGGAGCACACAAGAAAAAACAATCATTTTTGGTATGTTTGCTAGAAAACACATCTCAGACCTGTTCATAAACTCCAAACCTTTGGGTTGGAACTCCAAACCTTTGGGTTGGATCTCCAAGGAAAAACCAAGCCTTAGGCTTGGGTTTAAATAAGCTTTCTATAGCGCATGCGCACTATAGTGCGCACGTGCTATCTACAACATGATTTCTCAGTAGCGTGTGTGCGATATAGTGTGCACACACTATTAAGACTTAAATTGCATAAGAGAACTAGGTGGGGGGGGGGATAAGGGAATGGATATGTGTGTGTGAGAGAAATATAGAGAGAAAGTAGGGGAGAGAGAGTATAGGATGGGAGAGAGAGTAGGGGTGGGAGAGAGAGTATAGGATGAGAGAGAGAGGAAGTGTGAGAGAGAGTAGGGGTGGAAAAGAGAGAGTGCAGGATGGGGGAAAGAGATTGAAAGTAGGGTATGGGAGAGAGAGGAAGTGTGAGAGAGAGTACAAGTTGGGAGAGAGATTAAGAGTAGGGGATGGGGGAGAGAGAGAGTAGGCGATGGGAGACGGAGTGGGAAAGGAAGAGTGAGAGAGAGGAGGATGGGAGTGCATGTGTGTGAAAGAGAGAGAGTATGGAATGGGAGAGGGGGAAGGAAAAGTAGCTCGAGAGAGAGTACGGGATGGAAGAGAGAGTAGAAAATGGGAGAGAGAGTGGGAGAGGGAGAGAAAGGGGAGATAGAAATGTGTGTAAGAGAGAAAGAGAGAGAGAGAAGGGGATAGGAAAGAGAGTGAAAATGTAAGAGAGAGTAGAGAGAGAGAGAGAGAGAGAGAGAGAGAGAGAGAGAGAGAGAGCAGGGGGGAATGGGAATGTGTATTTATTTATAAGAGAGATAGAGTAAGGGATGGGAGAGAGTGTGAGAGTTTGAGAGAAAGTAAGAGGTAGCAGAGAGAGCTTGTACGGGATGGGGGCAAGAGAGAGAGAGAGTAGGGGATGGGACAAAGTGTGAGAGAGAGTAGGGGATGGAAGAGAGAGAGTGAGAGTAGGTGATGGGAGAGAGAAAGTAGAGAGGGAGAGAGAGTACTTGAGAGAGAGAGAGATAGTAGGTAGTGCAAGAGGGAGTGGGAGAGGGAGAGAGAGGGGGGGATGGGAGTGTGTGACAAATCTAGAGAGTAGGGAATGGGAGAGGAGAGAGAGAGAGGGAGGATGAGACTGTGTGTGTAAGAGAGATAGAGTAGGAAATGGGAGAGAGTGAGAGAGTGTGAGAGAGAGTAGGTGGTGGCAAAGAGAGCTCGTACAGGATGGGAGAGAGAGAGTGAGATTATGGGATGGGAGAGCATGAGAGAGAGTAGGGGATGGGAGAGAGAGAGTGATAGTAAGGTATGGGAGAGGGAGAGAGAGAGAGTAGAGAGGAAGAAAGAGAACTTGAGAGAGAGATAGTAGGTGGTAGGAGAGGGAGTGGGAGAGGGAGAGGGAGAGAGATAAGTGGGATGGGAGAGAAGAAGAGTGGGGGTATAAGAGCATGTGTATCTCTAAAAGAGAGAGAGTAGGGGATGGGAGAGAGTGTGAGAGTGTGAGAGTAGGGGGTGGCAGAGAGAGAGTACAATGATGGAGGAGAGAAAGTAGGCTGTGGGAGAGGGAAAGAAAGAGGGGGGATGAGAGTGTGTGTGTAAGAGAGACAGAGTAGGGGATGAGAGAGAGTGTGAGAGTGTGAGAGAGTAGAGGATGGGAGAGGAGAGAGAGAGTAGGGGATGGGGGAGAGAAAGTAGGCGGTGGGAGAGGGAGAGGGAGAGGGAGAGGGAGAGAGAGAGAGGGGGAATGACAGTGTGTGTGACAGATGTTGAGAGTAGGGGATAGGAGAGAAGAAGAGTGGGAGGATAAGAGTGTGTGTATCTATGAAAGAGAGAGAGTAGGGGATGGGAGAGAGTGTGAGAGTACAGGGTGGCAGAGAGAGAGAGAGTATGGTGATGGGGGAGAGAAAGTAGGCAGTGGGAGAGAGAAAGAGAGAGGGGGGATGGGAGTGTGTGTGTAAGAGAGACAGAGTAGGGGATGGGAGAGAGAGTGAGAGTAAGGGATGGGAGAGAGAGAGAGTAGAGAGGAAGAAAGAGAACTTGAGAGAGAGAGAGATAATAGGTAGTAGGAGAGGGAGTGGGATAGGGAGAGGGAGAGAGTGGGGGGATAAGGGTGTGTGTATCTATGAAAGAGAGAGAGAGTAGGGGATGTGAGAGAGTGTGAGAGTGTGAGAGTAGGGGGTGGCACAGAGAGAGTATGACGATGGGGGAGAGAAAGTAGGTAGTGGGAGAGGGAAAGAGAGAGGGGGGATGGGAGTGTGTGTGAGAGAGACAAAGTAGGGTATGGGAGAGAGTGTGAGTGTGAGAGAGTAGGGGATGGGAGAGGAGAGAGAGAGCAGGGGATGGGGGAGAGAAAGTAGGCGGTGGGAGAGGGAGAGAGAGAGAGGGATGGGAGTGTGTGTGCGAGAGAGACAGAGTAGGGGATGGAAGAGAGTGTGAGTGTGAGAGAGTAGAGGATGGGAGAGGAGAGAGAGTGAGAGTGAGTAGGTGGTGGTAGAGAGAACTCGTACAAGATGGGAGAGAGAGAGAGTAGAGAGGGAGAGAGAGAACTTGAGAGAGAGAGATAGTAGGCAGTAGGAGAGGGAGTGGGAGAGGGAGAGGGAGAGAGATAGGGGGAATGGGAATGTGTGTAAGAGAGACAAAGTAGGGGATGGGAGAGGAGAGAGAGAGTAGGGGATGGGGGAGAGAAAGTAGGGGGTAGGAGAGGGAGCGGGAGAGAGATAGGGGGGGATAAGAGTGTGTGTGAGAGATCTAAAGAGTTGGGGATGGGAGAGGAGAGAGGGTGAGTGAGGTAGAGAGAGTAGGTAGTGGGAGAGGGAGAGTGAGAGAGAGTAAAGGATGGGAGAGGGGAGAGAGAGAGGGAGGGGATGGGAGAGAGAGTAGGAAGGATAGAGAGTAGGGATGATGGGGAGTAGGGAGGATGGGGAGTGATGTGATTTCACATAGTGTGTGCATACATGCTATAGTGTGTACGCATATCTCAAATCACCTAAAAATGGTAAAAAACCAACCTTGGGGCCCATTTCATCCATTTTTTTCTTTTGGTATGTTATGCACTCTATTATTTTGACAGAAATTATGGGTTTCAACATAGCAAACACTATTTCAACACTTTTGGAAGTTAGCAAACACCAAATTCAATCATTGGATACGTGATTTGAAGACTTTTTGAATATTCCTTCTATAGAAAAGGTTAGTGCAATCCATTTTAAATATTGTTTGTCAATATATAGATAAAAATTTGATTATAATTTGACATGTTATTTAATATATAGTGAATTTATTGAAAATTGTATGTTTGAATGAAATGTTATTTCAGAATAGTTAGAAATTTGACAAGTCATTTGATATATATTGTGTATTCATTCAAATAATTATAATTTTATATGTAATTGAATAATTTGTAATTTGTTTGAATAATTTGACATGTAGAAATCATCATCATGCCAAGGAAGAAACCAAAGATTCAAACAAATGAAGATAGGGAGAGAGATTTGGCAATTAAAAGAGATAAAATGAAATTACTACATGAACAAAGAAAATTACAAAGAAATAATGAAGAATTGACTTTTGAAGAGGATCAAGAACCACTAGTACAAAGAAACAAAGAGGAAGAATTAGAAAGACAAAGAGAACGAATGAGATTTTTATGCTTAAGAAGACAATTGAATTGTGAAGCTACACCATCCTCCAATGTTGGAGTCATATCGTTTGCTACACCATCTTCCAATGTTGAAGGCATGTCATCCTCTCATGTAGAAGAGATACTAATTTGTAGATTTGATGATATACACACTCCATGATGTCATGTTGAAAGCACAACATCAACACATCAAGTAGGTGATATTCCATCTTTTACATATTATTGCCAAGGCACATCATCTTCGGTTCAAGGTACGCGATACATTCAACCTTATATTGATGTTCAAAATGTTGAGAGAATTGAAGAGATTAGAACACCTTCTAGAATTTGTTTTAGAAGACCAAAATATTTTATTGATATTGATATTAACATTTTGAAATCAATGCCTGACAAGATTAGCAAGCATACTTGTCAAATAAAAGTTAATAGTATGTGGAGATTACTTTTTGAAGAATTAAATATTATAGGTCAATGCCAATTATTTGTTGAAATGATGAGAAATTTTAAATTTAGGCCTACATGAAGATTCTTGGGCTAAGAACGATGGACGATTCAAATGAAAGAAATATTGTAAAGAATCTAATGAGTGCTTATGACAAAGTGGGTTCTAAATCATGCACCAAAGATAGTAATATTACAAGATGAGTACTCACATCAACAATAGCAAGTAGCTAAATGAAAAAATCTTGACTCATGATAAAGACAAGAAAAAACATTAAAAATTGGTAGAGGTACCCTAAGGAGAGCCATGCTAAGGCGTGAGAGATTAGAAGATCCAACAAAAAATGAGTTATGGACATTTAGCGATAGACTACCGAGAAAGGATAAAGAAATTAGTGAAGCCTTGAAATCATTGATCGAAGATTTTTGGAAAAATAATACACGTGTTTCTCCTAATCAAAGAGATGTTGTAAGAAGGAGGATTGGTAGCCAAAATCGCGAGTCACATGCGAAACATTTTTTGGACTCAACTCAGACAATTTTTTGCAAAATTTATTGGTATGTATCCTCAAATTTGAATAAGTCAAAGATTTTTTGAGATGGGTAAACCTTTTTATGTGAAGATAAATCACACATGCACAACTTGTTGTTGTAGGATACATATTGAATTTTCTAACCATTTTGATATTTTTAGGCATATATGCGTAGTTTTGCATTCTTAGTTTGTTTTGCAAGATTGTGACATAAAATAGCCACCAAGATCTTCAAGGGAATTCATATTCAACATTTTATGTGAAATAGGGGATGGCCAACAATTTTATAAGACATCATGCTTGGATGGTACGTGTTTATTTTGTGGTTCTTTGCAACTTTTATCAACTTGTCAACATATGGATGGTACACATGCAATTGGAAATGAAATTGTAGATTACAAAAAATTCAAGAAAGTGACATATGCTCTAAAAGATGGGAAACATGGTAAAAGATGTGATCTAGTCATTGAAAAGATTCCAGTGTATGAGTTCATGAAGATTTTTTATGAAAATATTATTTACGAGTATGCAAGGCATACCCATAGAGCTCGATGGTTGGATTTGCAATTCAAGTTGTGCAAGGATACATTTCCATTGGATACCATTGTTTCAGTTGTAGATTTTACAGAGAACTACACACTACAACCACAAAATGAGGTGCAAGAAAAGTATTATACATCTCAACAGGTTTCATATTTGTTCACATAACATTCATGCATTCACCTACAAGTACAGAGGATGATAGGAAGATTTTGAGGGAGTACCATTTTTACATTAGTGATGATCGATCACATTCTACAGAGTTTGTTCGTACATAGTTGTTTTCAACTATTTTATGGAGATTTGGCTAACAGGGGCATATCATATCTTCAGCATATTATTTGGTCAGACAATTGTGCATCTCAATTCAAGAATGCATGGATGTTCTATTGGTTGAGCAGGATGCACAGGTTGTGTAGAATTCAATATATGTAGAATTTCACAGAGGCTGGTCATAGTAAGGGAGAGCATGATGGTGCGGGCGCATGCATTAAAAGAGCCTTGGCTCATGAAGAACTAAAGTACAAAGATGGAGCAATATTGATAGATGCAAAATCCATCATCTAATGGTGTAACGCTACAATGGGTCTAGGTAAGGAAGGTGAGTCTACAGTTCATAGATTTTTTTGGCTGATAGATAATACTAACATTAAACCATATCAAGATTGTTGCACACTAACAAGATCTAGTGAGTTACACTCTTTTAGAAGCTCTGATGTAGGTTCATGGAGTATCCACACATGAGAAATGGCATGCTATTGTCCATCATGTGCAGAGGAAATTTGGGATGACTGTGAGTCAATTGAATGGGTGGACAAATGGGATATACGCATTTTGGACCCAATTGACACCTATCGTCCCCCACAAGCACTGGAAATGGTAGAGATGGATTCATCTATTGACTTTGATCGCTTGTCAGATCTAGTGCAACCTGGTAATATATATATATATATATATATATATATATATATATATATATATATATATATATATATATATATATATATATATATATATATATATATATATATATATATATATATATATATATATTTGTAATTTCAATATATAACTTTATAACTTTTACCCAAGTATTTTATAAATTAATGACTGCATTTTGTACATTTGTCACTGCAGGCCATGTTTTTGCTGTTATTGCACTTGAAGACAATGAAGAAGGGACAAATTATTCTCTGTGTCATTGTGTTAAAGCCAAACAAAAATTGGACCATTTGGTTATAGATGGTGAAGGTTTAGAGTACCATGTCAGTGCGGTGGTTGTAACAGGCACATGGCTTAGACGATATCCTATGAAGAATCCTAACTTGTGGTTATTCGAGGATTGGCAAACAGAGAGGAAGATTCTTCATTATTCAAACCTTGTTGTTGCATCAAATATACACTTGATAAAATATGGTGGAAAACCACATAATAAGATTCTTTGGAAAGTTCACGAGTCAGACCATGAGGCAATACTTGAGACATTAAAATGTCAAGTAGATCTAGTTGGCTCATTAGATTGAATAGGGAGAGAGGGAGAGAGAGAAAAAGTGATCAATTGGATCCAAATACAATGTTACAACCTCTTCCCCAAGACTATCACATGACTAAGGTGGACCGTATTGTTATGATGTGTAAGTGATGAGATTTAGTTTTTATTTGTTTAGAATCTAGATACATTATTTTAATTTATATTATATTCTTTAATAGGACCCATTTAAAAAATCTTATCTTAGATTTTTTACTCTGCTAATTCTTCATTTGTAGGTCACCAAAGAAGAGGGCTAATAAAGTTGACGCACAAGTGATAAAGGGTGAGATGCCACAATCATTTGTGAAATGGTATTATCAATTCACATCCTCAATATTTATTAGTGGTCTTTGTTCAAGTACCATTGTATGCTAATCATCTTATGCCTGGAATTGTAGAGGATCACAATCATCAAAAAGTAAGAAGGAAAATACATCTCGATCTAATGATAATGGGGCAGTGACATATATAGTTCTCTCTAAGGATTCCAATTTGTTGGACTTTGACTCATTATTATCATAAAGTTGGAATGTTGGAAAGGGTTAATAGTTGATTATGAATATTCATCCCATGTGTGTTAATCTTAGGGGATTAATCTTATCTTAGATTTTTTACTGTGCCAATTCTTCATTTGCAAGTCACCAAAGAAGAGGGCTAATAAAGTTGACGCACAAGTGATAAAGGCTAGACTTCCTAGAATAATTTTTTTACTATGCTTTGAATGACAAATGGAAATTTCAATCTGCATATAATATGATCCTCTAGTTTTGTTATAGCATGTGCATACATTATCCCTCAATATCAAACATGGAAGGCTATTACCTACTATATTTAGAATTGCTCTGGCAGTTCATACACATGTTAATAATAACTTATTTCCAAACCCAATTGAATTCAACCCGCAATATGGTTAAATTATGTCAATACTAAGGTTTGTAGCATTAATTGGTCACATTCCTAATATTGACACACAACTGAACTAGGACCAACTATTCCTCACAAGTTTACACCAGCAAACATATTTTAATGGAGATGTATATTAGAAGATTCAACACAATGGTGATGCATTTGGGTCATATCTTTCATGAAGAGTTTGACATAGTTTAAAATACTTATAAGTACATACTTCTGGGAAGTCACATTCTAATGACTTGAAATAGATTTACAATGCTCAGAACTTCCATTTGATTAAAGTAGAGCACAATCATATAGAATTGGATTCCAATCAATTCCTAGAGATGTCATTCAATTCAGGATAGTCACCTCATAGTCATCTATCTTTTAAGAAAATCATCACTACTTACATGTGATGCTCTATACGACCTATTGTGCGGTGACCATTCCAAATATAAATTGTTCACCATTTCATATGAAACTAAACTATCATTGGAACCTAGATGAATTCTTGTCATTCACAACTTATCTTGAATCTTATATTGTTCTCTAAAAATTAATAGCTTTGGTTTCACTTTTTTTATTTTCCCCTTATAAAAATCAACATTTTTGCTTTAGTCTCTAAAATTAGTTAAACATAAGGATCTAAACCTCTATGTGCTCTAACTTCTTGACCCTCTTCTTAATCTTCCTTTCACCTTGATCATTTAATTGACACTCAATTGATGTGTTCCCTACCCTTCCTATAAAAATCCATGTTCCTCTACCTAAACAAAATCTTCCTCCAACTCTATAGCCTCCTCTTTGATAAGAAAAAAAGGTTCATTACCCTTGTCATTTCTTCCTTGTCCTATTCCTATATTATTGGTTTTTCTTCTCCTTCCTCTGTTTGCATTTCCTCTACCACCTTCTTGTCTCTCTTTCTTCCTATTGACCATATCTTATGAACTTATAGCCAATTGGAAACTATCTCTAAGTATCTTAGGAAAAATCAAGGTAATCCCATTTTTCAAGTTTTATATGAGCCCATTAAGATACCTTGCAACATTTTCATCTTTATGCTCTAATCCACCTCTTATGCTCAAGTTGTGAAAGTCCTCTATGTAGGTCATCAAACCCATTTCCTTTTCTTTCAAGTTATTCCTTATCCTCTATTTTTGGATTGTATTATTTACTTGTATTATTCAAGTTATTCCTTCTTTCTTCAAGATCTCAGTCCCCTCCATCCTCTCCATGAGGATTCTCAAGTGCTTAAGCATCACTTTCTTGTTCTTCATGCACATCCCTTGTTGGAATCCTTTCCAAAGCTTCCAAAATTTCCAAGATGGTTGCATTTTACTTGCTTACTTGTCTCAGTTCTCTTTATCTTATTGCATCTTAGTCTCTTTGTTTCCTCAAATCTCTATCCATTATTTTAGTAGCTTATATAAGCTCTTATATCTCCTTCTATATTTTTTTTTTGGGGGCATCTTCTCAATATAACAATCTACAACACAAGTAACTAATTTTGCACCCCTCAATAGATCTACTAGATTTGATACCAATGATTTGAGGAGTCAAACTAGATCCCCAAGAAGTAATAAACATTCAACAAATGACTTGTTTCAAGAATAGATTCAAACCATTAAACTAAATACCTACCCTTCTCCACAAGGGTCCCTCCAAATGTTCAAATTTGGTTACCAAATTTATTGGCTTGTCCCAACTCTTTCTAAGGTTTTCAAATATCTCAATTAGGTTGTTCCAATAGTCTAAATGCATATCTTTAATAGGTTTATTCAAAACTCCTTACTTGGAAATTATCTAGGCTTGATCTTAGTATCGCTATGAATAAGGTAATTCCTTATTTTCACCAATTTCTCCCAAACCCCATACAAGTAAATTATAGTTAAAAATAATACTATTGGAGTATGACAACATATAGCAATCTCATTTGTAGTTCCTTTGGACCAACTATTTGATCCAACACTATGGATTCAACAAAATAGGCCTAATTACCCTTCACTTACAAAGAAACTCTCAATATTTCTAACCCAAGGCCATATAAAAGCTATGGTAATATTATATCATGATCTAAAACAACATATTTTCACACCCATCTACATAGCCATGGGCATTCAATAGGCTAACTACCAAACCCTCAGTCTTATGCCCTCAAAACTAGGGCTTTCTCAAAGTGCCTTCTCCAACCACTTCCAAATTCAAACAAAGGTTACTTCACCTTTCCTTGAACATACATGACATATTATAAAGGAAAATATCACCTACAAACCAACAATTTCCATTTTGAAGAAAGAAAGCATTTCCCCTTTATCTCTAGTCATCTTAGTTTCTTGCACCAAAATCACATCCTATTTATGCTACCAGACCAAATTTTGTGAAATATCCTTCTTATGAGGAGCATTAAATCCTCTAATATTCTATGATATGATATTCCTTTATAAATTTTGTTATAACTCTCCTAGATGGTGAACTGTCTCCCATTTACTATATCAACTTTACTTGCCAATTCTCTTATTTCTTTATTATTCTTCCTACCCAAACAATAATTCTTACCTTCCAAATTAGGTTTGTACTTTCTCTTAGTAACCATGTTAAAAAATGGGCTAGTAGTCGAGAACTTCTTCTTCCTACTATTGACTTCTACCCATTGGCTTTGAGCTTTGTTGGTGTAGGAGCACCTAGGAAATATGCCAAGTTTCCTAAATCATTTTTGGCTTGTAGTGGTCTTGGCCAGACCACATGAATAAGGGCTATGTGATAAATCCCCAAATATGTGAGTTGTGTTTGTAAATAGGTTTTTGTTGTGTTTGAGTTCCCAAGTTGCTTCTATGTTGGCAAAATTGCTTAAATTGCTTGTTAGAGCCTAGAATGGTCAAACATTGACCAAGACCCCAAGAGGATGGGAAAGATGGAAAATATGTTAAAATTTGTAATTACATGGAAATAGGTTCATTTAACCATGTTTGAGGTCATGGAGCCATTAAATGCACAATAGTGCAAAAGTTGCACTTGGCAACTTTGCAACTTTGCAAAGTTGCTTGACAACATTAACAAGAAGTGCTAAAACTTTATAAGGGCTTCAAGAATCAGTTGGAAACCTATGAGATCTGTTGATTCACATGGGTAAGAGGTATTTAAGACCAATCCAAGTTAGTTTGAGGGTTGGCACATGCTTTTGTATGAATTTTGGCATTGGAATGAAGAGCAAACTAAGCATTTTGATGACAGTTTTCTGATTTCACCCTTCATCCACACCTTTAATGGATTGATAGGGTTACTATTTTCATGTGGTTTGATAGTGTATTGAATGTAGATGCTTTGGTAAAGATTAAGAGTTTTTTTTATCAATTTCTTTACTCGTTTGAAAAATCTTTTTAATGTTGCCAGTTCGCTGGTCTGTACAAAGCAATCAGCAAAGAAACCTCTATAACTTGAATTCCAATAGTGAAACCATGATGGCCTTTTGGAATCAAGTAATAGATTGTATAAAAAATGTAAATATGTATTTTGGTCTTGTTTTTCAGAGGTTTTTTTTTTTTTTTTCCCAAGAGGCCTTAGGCGAGTTTGCATACCTGGCTAGGCAATGAAATCAACAAATAAGTGTTTGAAAGGAGCATAGAATGGGGTGTTGGTGGTGCAGAGGCACCTTGAAATGTATGTCCCTCAAATTTTATTTTTGTTGTGTTGTGATCCAAGAGAGATCTTGTAAATAATAATAAGGGTCATTGGACCTAAGTGTGGTAGTTGGGGTGTAGGAAGTCAAAATGTCCTAGGTAGAGTGCAAAATGGCCTAAAAGGCAAGGTATACCTTACCATGGGGTAATGGGTAGCTTAAGTGATGAGTAACTAACTTAGGAAAGGGTATCTAGCATGAAATTTCTAAGGGGTGATCTATTTGACAAGTTGGAAGTGTAAAAAGGCACAAGCAAGAAAAATTGCAAAAGTTGCTCTATTGCAATTTTGCAATTTTTGAAAAAAATGTTGTCCTTTGCTAGAAATTGGAGTTTTTTTCTTTAAAACATAAAGAGGCTGATGAAAAACATTAGGAGGGGAGGAAAAGACCTAGGAGGAAGTATAAATGACTTCTCAAACCCTAAAGTGAGGAAGACGTTGTCATTTTTGAAAAAAACAAGTGCTGTAGCATGCATTTTGAGAGCAAAAAGACTAGTTTTTTTTCAGTTTTGAGGTTTTATTTCTTTTTTTTTGCATTTTTTACCTAATATAATGTGATATGGCATGATTTAGAACAATTTTTATTTAGGAAGTTTGTCTTGAAAGCATTTCGTTTGGTAGTTGTAAAAATCTTTTGTTTTTAGGTAGTTTGTTGTCCAGTTTACAACACTTTGTAAAGAAAATGAGATAACTCACTATCCCATTGTAGGAATTGTATGGCCTTTTGGGGATAGTTAATACACTCAATTTACTATATGTAGGAAAAATTAGGGCCCTTCAAAACTCTGTCAAGCATTTTTAATCTCTTGCCCTAGGCGAGCCAAAGCAAGCCCAGTTAGGGAAGAGTTGCATAAATAAGCATTTTACATTGCAAGATTGTGGATTTTGTTGTAGGTTGTTGAAGGAGGTTGAAATAGGAGTGAAAGGAGATTATTTGGGTGAAATGATAGTGCTCCACCAATCCATTTGGCCAACAAACAAGATAGGACAACAGGTTGTCCTTTGATTCCTTGTAGCTCTATTTTGGAGCAATTTGGTGAAATCAGTAAGGAAGAAGGCTTCAGAAACCTATTTTGACATGATAAAGGAGTAAATTGAAAGGGTGTGAGACTCCTTACATGATAATACAAGTGGTTGGTAAGATTGGTCAAGAAGACCTAGTTTGATTGAAGGTTTTGAATGATCTTCATTAAGAATGGCAACCTGACACGTAGCAAGAAGTGGAAACTTCTCAAGATAGTGGAGAAGGGTTTATGATTGGGGGATATTTACTTGAAAAAGATCCTATAAATCCATGTGGTGATCGTGGAGGACACCCTAAGTCTCAGAGGTAGACTGGAAACATGAATCAGTGATTGATTCATCCCTTCTCTCCCTATCAGTTGGGTGCAATACAAATTCATGGAAGGCAAGAGTGGTGAGTGAAAGAAATTAATTCCAAAAGATTAGTCATTTAGAGTCCATTTGAGTGGTGGAATAAAAAACCCTCTATATTCCTGTTCATACAAACAAGAAACCCTTGTAAATAGGCATATTTTTGGGAATCCCTTGTATGGATGACCTAGGTGTTGCAGACCTGAAAAATCTTCAAGGGGAGCCAAAAGGGTACCCAAATCATAAATTTTTTTGAGTTATTCTTAAGGGTTTGAGGAGATATAAGCCAAAAATCAATTTTGGAGGCCTAATTTGTTAGTAGTCCTAGTAGACCTCTTAACTATGCAATCTGCAAATCGATTGGAAACCCAATATGCCAATCCACTTAGTGATCCTAAAAACTATTGAATGAGACCTAATACAAGCCTTGGAATTCAATATAGCCAAGAATGCACTCCTGGAAGCTAGTTGTGAAGAACGGTGCAATGAGAGCACTAGGGAGACCCCATGGTGAAATAAAGTTTTGAGTTAATTGGTGAGAATTAGTGTAATAAGGGAATAGAGAGAAGATTCCCTTGGAATAGGGTATAGGAGAAATACCCTAAGAGGCTAGGAGAAAGCCTAAAGTGAGTTCTAGTAGTTGAGGCTAGAACCTTGTTCAAGATCCTCCCCATCATTTGTCCTCCAACTCCAAACTATTTCCAATACCAAACTAAAAGTGATTTTCTAGAACAATCAAAACTGACAACACCAGAAGGCTAGATTACCATGCACCATGCAACTAGTACATACCAACTATTATAAAGACTCAAAACTAGCTATTTCAGCCTGCTAACTAGGCCTAGTTTAAGGCCATTTACAAAGCAACTCACAATCCCTTGACTTTTGGAACTCTAATGACCCAAAATAGTCTTAAGAGATGACTCAAATGCAAGGATTCTTTTATTTTTTTGGTCTCATGATCAACATTACAATGGTTTTTACAAAACCCTCCTTTCTAGCCCCTTTACCCTAGGGCTTTCTAGAAATCTTACTTTGCAACGTCTCTAGAATCCCAAAATGGTTCAAACACCTTCACTTTGGTTATATTAGATGACTTCCAATGTAAAATGAAACTCTTGTTTAGAGAAAAAACTAAATCCACCTTTGGAGCAATCAATTTTGACTACCCAAACTTGTCTCCCATACATGGGAATGAGGTTTTAAACTCATTTAGACTCTCAAAACCAAATAAAACCTCCCTTTGGAACCTTTACATGACTTGATTAAGCCCATTTTACAAAATATTGCACTTTTAGTGCCTTTTACGTCTTTTAGAGGCTTTGATAGCCTGATTACATTATTTAATACCTGTATAGGTCTTTTCTATCCACCCCTAACCTAGGATCAATCCTGATGCAGAGGATAGGGTGATGGACCCTAGTAACAACCCAAAATGAGCAAATTTGTAACAATGTGCCAAGTGACCCTTCTAGGTCCTGATGGGAAAATCCTACAAACAGTCAACTCTAAGATGTTTTTAGGCTTTAATAGGTTTGTTCTACCCTATATAGCATGTTCCCATCAACACATTTCAGTTTCCATACCCTCCAAGCCAAAATGCATAATTCACCCAAATGTTGTCAATGCAAAAATTGCAAAGTTGCATTAGCAACTTTTGCAACAATTTAGCAACTTTTAGGAAATAACCATAAAATTGTCTATATTCCTATATTCCTTTGAGGTTTTACTATTGTTGAACCTTGTCTAAGTCATAGAATTGGAATCAAGTGAAAAATGTAAAAATTGCACTTTTTGTGCAAAGTTGCATTGTTGAAAGTTGTAAAAGTTGCTCAAATTTGCAACTTACTGGAAAAAAGGTCATGGGATCGAATTGTTTGCTTCATTAGCATCAGGTGGTTGATTAAACCCTATCCTCAACCTTTTCCTATCCACTTTAGTGCTCGAATGTTCTTGGGTATGCCGAATTGGAATGTCGCCAAGGGTCACTAAATGTCATAGGGCTGCGATCTTTGATAGGGCATATCTCAGAGCTCGTGCGAGGTATGGATGTGATTCTAGTTCCTACAAGACTGTGTTTCAGAGACCTACAATAATCTCTCTCACTTTTTTGATATCACATTTTATTTTCATTTTACAACGCCATCTCAGGTGATGCTGAAACTTGCAGTGTTGGCTAGTACAAAGTTGCCAACTGCCAAATCTCTCTCACCTTTCATCATGGGATCAAACTATTTTCTCTGTTAGCTCTGGGTGGCCAAGTAAACCCTATCCTCAACCTCATCCTATCCACTTCAGCACTCAAACATTCTCAGGCACGTTGAACCGAAATGTCCCTAAGGGTCACTAAATGCCACCGGGATGCGATCTTTGATGGGGCATATCTCAGAGCTTGTATAGGGTATGGATGCGATTCTAGTTCCTACAGGACCATGTTGTAGAGACCTAAAATAACCTCTCTCACTTTTTGGAGATCACATTTCATTTTCATTTTACAATGCCATCTCAAGTGACGCTGAAACTTGCGGTGTTGGGTAGTACAAAGTTGCCAACTGCCAAATCTCTCTCACCTTTCGTCATGGGATTGAATTGTCTACTCTGTTAGCTCTGGGTGGCCAGGTAAACCCTATCCCCAACCTCATCCTATTCTTATGTGACAATGGATAATCAATATTGACTAACTTTAAAGATGTTAAGAAAAGGGGAAATTTAGTTAACAACATTGGAAATTTAGTTTAAAACATTGATAAACTGTTAATGAAGATAAAATATTGAATGGACTCATATCAAAGGTAGTGATGTAAAAATAGAAGATATGAGTCAAAGGGGGATAAATGAACTATTGGTGAATGCTACTCAGGGGGAGAGAAGTGTTATAGTTAAGATATGAGTCAAGCAAAGACATGAAGTAGAGAAGTGTTGCAAGGAGGAGATGAATGGTTTATTAGTTCTATGAATATTTTCATAAGGGGGAATATATAATAGAAAAAAGTGGAAACATTATTGTGTTTCATCATAATTTGAAGATGATAAATATTGGTGAATAGAGGAGGTCTGAGGCCATGCACCAATTCATGCACCAATTATCTAGTAATTACTTTGAAAACCAAACCTAGGGTGACCTTATTAGGTCTATGTACTTTACATGGGTTAGGTGCTATAGGAATGGAAATGGGAATCTAGGATTTGGAGTCTTAAATAAATTTCAAAAGGGTGTCTGAATCTACCCATAGAATAATTAGATTTCAACCTAAGAGGAATTTAAGTCCAGAAAATCAGATTAGGAGACCTACAAGGAATTCTATGATAGTCAACAATTTGTACTGTATGACAATTGGAGGGTTAAACCAAGAGTTGATTCTCAATCAGTTCAACATAAGGAAGGTGTGATCAATTTTTTTTCTTATTTTTAACATAAATGTTTAGAGAACTTTTGATCTAATTTTGTTGGATAGAGTAATTTCAAACTACTGATTTCTTTAATGGAGTTCCTAATAAATCTCAAGGTTCTCATTTAGGTGACCAATTGCCAGGAGGTCCATGAATATTGCCTGATAAAGTCTATTGCCAATCAATATTGTATCAAAAATTCAAACTAATTAGGTATTGAATTAAACTTGATAAACAAATGATAGAGAATGAAAACTTTAAACATGAACAAGATCATAAATCATATGATGATGGCATATTGCAAATGATTAACTTATGCTTAAACAATGATAAAGTTTATTGTTAATCAATATTCTATCAAAGTTTTGAATAAATTAGGTATTGAATTTAATTTCATACATGCACATATCTAATTTAATGTCATACATGAACATATCTAATTTAATGTCATACATGAACAAACATATCATATCATATGTCATATATGAACAAACATATCATATATTAACCAATAATGTCATAAGTTGAATAATGTCATACATCAAATAAATGTCATACATCAAATATAGAATGTCATATACATCAAATGTGTATCGAATATTTCCACTAATGCCTATATATATACATGTCTAGATCAACTACATCTTTTCCTTCCCACGAGGGGAAGGAAACAAGTCTCTTGACATCCTCTACTGTCGTGTGGAGGGAGATAGTAAAGATGACGGGGCCCTCCTAACATGCTCACTTGACCTCTTGTTGAGGCTCTTCTCCAGCTCCAACTGATACAAAGAAAGTAGATATGAATCAATATTTATTATACATTGAAATCAAATATATGTATACACAAAATCAATTATTTTCTTACCGCCAACAAATAGTTACTCTGTAAGTTCAATAAATATAATTAATTATAAATAACATTAGAAATTTTGAGATTAACTATTATAAACAACAACTAAAATGAAGAAAATTATTTCATACCTCCATTAGTGGCTGTGAGCTAGCCACAACTGTGACCACTCCACTATCAATAGACTGTTGCAGATGAGGAGATGCGTCTGACATCATGAGCTGATGTCATATAATACACGTTACATCTAACATGAAACATAAAATAAATATAATCAAATGAATTAAATTAACATGAAATAACTGTACCTGTGTGAAGCTCATACGATGTCTATGCTCTGAGTCTGTGGTAAAGTTTGAGGGTCCTGTGGAGAATTGATGCACATGCATAATTTTTTTGTCAATCCTTAATATGATTACATAATAAATATATGTATTAATTAAAATGATTAAATCAATACATACCTTAGGGAAGGGACAAAAAATGGGCCTGGAGGATCGTTGTTAGGCCCACCAACACTCTGACCCTGAATTTTGAACAATGTCAATAGATGCTAATTAATTAATCATTCACTATACATATGAAATGTGATCAAATTAGTAAATTATAATTGTAATTTACCTGTGTGTCAATACCAAATGTGTCGTTTAGGAACTGATCGGTGACAAGCCCATCATTCGCACCATCTCCAACATGAGTGCCAAATGTGCATAGGGATCTGCATGAAGTGCACATGTGACCACGATGTACAGAAGGCTCCCCCTCAACTAACGGGCTCGTGGAATGGATGAGGGTCTGCGTCAAAGCATTAATGGTCCCTAGAGTGCTGGCCTCTACATTTTCCTTCACAACTGAAGGAATAGTCATATGCTCACACTGTGGCTTGACCATAGGTGCCCTAACTACATTAGGGCCATGACGTGCTCTCGACCTCTCAAATGATGAACCCCCACCTCTACCCTGGGAGTCTAATATATCAAAATAATTGGGGATCTCCCCAAAGACAAACTCACAATATAATTTCTTCAAAAAATACATGGGGACCTCATGATTGTTGCAAGGAGGGGCATCAAAAAATATCCACCATCTATCCCAAAAATTGTTTCTAATAGCATCATGTATGCACCAATGGATGGGGAATCGTTTAGTACCCTCTCTAACAATATTTTGTTCATCGGGTTTTCTAAATAATGCACATATACTACCTTTTGGTATTTCTTTTTTTTTAAACATCTTCATATGACAATTTATTTGCATAAAATATTTTTTGTTTATCCCTCTTAACCTGCCAAATATCTAACTGACCAATAACTGAGGCTATCTGGGTGTTAATGGATTTGAGGGATGATGCCAATTGAGCCCTCATTGGATTGGTTTGTCTGGATTCTCTCAACCGAGCAATGAGTCTTTCTAATTCAGTTTTGCCTCTCTCTATTTCATTTATTATATTTTCTTGTGTGCCTGGCAGAGGTCTTGCAATTGGTTCGGGTTGTGGAATTTGTTGTTCTTCTTGAGGAGGGTTTTGGTTTTGAGAGTTTTGAAGCTCTTGTGAATTTTTCGGTTGATTATGGACATTTCTTGATAAAAAATCAATTGAAATCCAAATAAATAAACAAATCTAAATGAAATTTGTAAAAACCCTACAAAAAAATATAAAAAACCTACAAAACAATATAAAAAACATATTAAACAACGCAAAGTTAAGTTTATATCACTTACGGTGTCATCGTGGGTGTGCTTGTTGTCTTAGATTTCATTGGCGAGGAGGCATATTGGAAAATGATGGTGAAAACTTGGGTTTTTGACCTGCGTACACATTGTTCTTTGTGGGAATAGCAAAAAATGAAGATAAAAATGATGGGTTGTAGGTTTGCAGCCCATCATATATACTTTTTTGATTGCACAAACAACACGTATGCGCTATAGTGTGTGCGCTCTATAGCGCGTACGCGCTATTGAAATTAGGAAAAAAAAAACCTTGTCACCTTTTTGGCACCACAACTCGGTGCATATGCCCATAGGGAAAAAAAAATAGTTTACTCTTTAGCTATTGCATATGAGAATGGGCGTCCAACCCATGTTTAAACAACTGCCTAGATAGCCGTTGCCAAAAGAAATGTGCCTCTTCTCAATAAGTGTGCAAAAACACACGTGCTTGGAAGCCTACCCAAGATTGGCAACGACTACTCAGGTAGGAGGATCGATTGCCTGGATCATCGAGTTTCTCAAACACCGTGCCAATTCTTGCCACACCCTGCCCCCTCCACTAATAGTGTCAGAGAGTAAATCGTGCACCAATAGAATGGAGATGATTTTTATTTTATTTTTATAAAGTATTAACATACTTCACATTGCATGGTTTTTCTTGAATAGTTTTATGATTGTATATATACAATTAAGTTTTTATAATTGTTTATAAAATATTTTTATAATTAAATTAATTTCTATAGACTTAATTTTATGTATTATTACTTTTTTAAATTATAAGGTATATTTATTTTATTTTATAACTTAATTTATTTTGTATTTATTAAAACATTTGTATTAATTGTATAAATAGTTTCAAAATAACAATATATAAATAATGTTTGTATTTATTGAAATAACATTTTTATTTATTGCAATAATAAATTTATTGTATAATTTTATAAATATTTAATAAAAATAAAGATTATTATTTTTTGATTAAAATGAATTGTCAAGAACTTATTACTTTTTATATTTAATATCATTTAATAAAACATTACATTCAAATTTAATTATTTTTTTTATCTTATTAAAAAGAAATCGTTTGTAATACTTTATTATAAATTTTGCTAGCTAAATAAATAAATAATTTTGTTTAATACTAGCAAAATTTATAATAAAGTATTAAAAACAATTTCTTAATACTAGCAAAATTTATCTAATCGTTTTTTAATTACACTAAAAGATATATATATTTTTTATTTTCTAAATTTGTAGTGCTTTATTTTTTAAAACAAATATTTTAGTAAAATTCTACAAAAAATATGTGAATTTAATTAAATTCTAATTCATAATAAAAGCTAATTAAAATTAATATCTTTTATTTGATATAAAAAAATTATAAATTTTTGAAAAAATGAACTCAAATCTATTAATATTCAAGTTGGTTGAAGTTACAACATTTTTTTGGAAGATTTTTTTTTAAATCAAGACTATATTAAGTTATATAAATTTTATTTAAATCGTGACTATATTATTTACATAACTTAATATATTCACCATCTCATAAAAGACAAAAATAATGGAAATGTCAAGTTCAAGATGGTGAAAATTAGAACAACGAAGCACCTTTAATGATTATATAATTTACATAATTTTTTTATTATTAAGAAACCATTTTTAATACTTTATTATAAATTTTGCTAGTATTAAACAAAATTATTTATTTATTTAGCTAGCAAAATTTATAATAAAGTATTACAAATGATTTCTTTTTAATAAGATTAAAAACAAATTAAATTTGAATGTAATGTTTTATTAAATGATATTAAATATAAAAAGTAATAAGTTCTTGACAATTCATTTTAATCAAAAAATAATAATCTTTATTTTTATTAAATATTTGTAAAATTATACAATAAATTTATTATTGCAATAAATACAAATGTTATTTCAATAAATACAAAAGTTATTTATATATTGTTATTTTGAAACTATTTATACAATTAATACAAATGTTTTAATAAATACAAAATAAATTAAGTTATAAAATAAAATGAATATACCTTATAATTTAAAAAAGTAATAAAACATAAAATTAAGTCTATAGAAATTAATTTAATTATAAAAATATTTCATAAACAATTATAAAAACTTAATTTTATATTAACAATCATAAAAATATTCAAGAAAAACCATGCAATGTGAAGTATGTTAATACTTTATAAAAAAATAAAATAAAATCATCTCCATTATGTTGGTACATGATTTACTCTCTAACATTGTCAGTGGAGGGGGCACGGCGTGGTAGGAATTGGCATGACATTTGAGAAACTAGGCGATCTAGGTAGTCGATCCTCCTGCCTGGGTAGCCGTTGCCCCCAAGATTAGCGCTTGGATGCAAAAGCCTCATGCCCAACCAATGCCAAACTGTTGAATATCAATAAATTCTTTATCCACACACTAATAACAACAATAAATGGTCGATTAAATATCACTGCCACCAAAAGAAAGGCCGCGCAAGATCAACATGTCTGCCAAAAACCATCACAAAACTCAGCATAGAAGGTCCCAAAAAACTAATGTGAGGCCCATTGATGATGGACGAGGTAGGACCCAATGAGGACATGGAGGCTGTGACGCTTTGTAAGGTTTGATGAGCTTGAGCGTTGATTGTCAGTCCATGATCTACATCATCTCTAAGATGTTATCTATGGGTACCTTTTGCCAATGGAGTTCCCAATGTCCTGCATGGTAGTGGAATAGACCACCACTCGGAAAAGTCTCATCACATTCCACAATGTTCTCCAAAATAAAATCGTGTCTTAATGCACATATGTTGGGTTTGGGAAAAAAACACAATTCAAGGTGTTGAGGGATGGACAGATGGCCCAAACAGACCGGCACTGGCTACGATGCACCTCCGTATGCACTGTCTCATAGTATGCTATCTAGTCTAACAAGTGTAAGTTTTTACTTTGTACTGTTGGGGAAAATTCATTTTAAATAACAGTTTTTTAATTTCACTATATATTGCATGATAATATTTAAAGTCCATCATCTCTTGATTACTTGAAAATTATTAGTGAACATCATAGTAAGAGGTTGTGGTTTTTTATTTACTTCTATTTTTTACTATGCATATACTTATTTTCATACATTTTTAAAAAGTTATATTAATAAAATTTGGGTATACTTTTAAATGTAAATTTTATTTTTTTAATTAATAGATTTTTTGATTTATTTTTTATCGGTAAATGGTTGAAGCCTAGATTAATTATTATTATTTATTATTATTATAATATGTTAAGTGAAGCTAGATTCGAACCCAAGACCTCCCACATGAGAGGCTCGCAAGTTACCATGGTGTTGTAGGCTTTTGCCTAGATTTTTT
Organism: Cupressus sempervirens; assembly: GCA_028749045.1. Classification (NCBI taxonomy): domain Eukaryota; kingdom Viridiplantae; phylum Streptophyta; class Pinopsida; order Cupressales; family Cupressaceae; genus Cupressus; species Cupressus sempervirens. The sequence continues at coordinate 919,546,224 of CM053786.1, forward strand.
AAATATTTTATTTTATAAATTTTTATTATTTTTTAAAATAAAAATCTATGTATAATTGAATTAATTTTTTTTTCTTAAATATATAAATCTAATTTTTGTTTTAATTATATTGTATTAAATTGTAAGTTTTTATAGTATATAGTAATAAATTTAAATGAGAAATTATACACAATTTTTTAAATTTCTTGAATACAATTGTAGATAATTTTTGTAGTTCAATTTTTTCTCTTTGGTTTAAAAAATATGATACAAAATACAAACAACATATTAACTTCTTATTAACAAAAAAATCAACAAAATTTCAAGTTATATGAAATAAAATATGATATGAAAATTAGGATAAAGAAAACATAGCAATCATAGATATATCAAGTTTTTCTTTATAATATAATTTGTACTTATAATTAAAAATTTGCATGTTTTTAAAATATAAATTTTATTTCAAATATTTTTCATTCTTAAATTGAATTAGATTTATAAGTATATTCATTTTAACATTTTAATTTTAATTTTATATAAATACAGATATTTCTTTTTATTATTCAATTAAAATTAAAACAATAGTTATTTATCTTTTATTGATTAAAATGATTTGTGATTATTAAATAGATTATGTTTTATTCATTTATTCGTCTCCATATAAATTTAAAAAACATATGATATACTTTTAACAATATTTTTTATAGTGAACATTTCATTCAAATAAATATATTTATTCATTTTATTTCTTTTAAAAATATAAAGTTATTTTATAAAATTATGTATATAAATAAGTTTAAAATTTTACCAATTGTATGTGTGTGTGTATGTAAGTTCAAATAATAAATTATATAAAAAAGATAACAAAAAACTTCAAATTTTTAATACTTATTAACAAATTATTATAATTTTTAACATTTACTAACAAATTATTTAAAATTAAACTAAATATATTATTTTAAATCTTAAAATAAAAAAATTATTCATCTTTAATTTTTATTTGGTAATTTATTTTATAGAAGAAGTAACTCTTTCAAAAAAAAAATCTTATAATAGCAATTATATCTATCACTATATACTATTAAAACTTACAATTATTAGTATAATAAAAAGAAAAGTTAGATTTATAAATTTAATAAATAGATTTTTTAATTCAATTATACATAATTTTTTAATTGAAAACTTATAAATATTTATAAATGATTTTTTAAAATAACAATAAAATAGAAATAATAAAATTTACATTCAAAATTTTATCAATATACAATAAAAAGATGTATGAAAAGGTCAGTATGCATAGTAAAAACTATATCTTTCTATACAATAATTCGCCTAAGTAAAAAAAAAAAATATTGTGTATAAATAAAATAATTCTCTAGGTAAAAAGATAGTGTAGTTTAAATACTATCAACTCAGTATATAAATTGTGAAATAAAAAATGTTATTTGACATGCTTTTTTTCTGAGAAGGTACAAAGTAAATTGGCATTGTCAGTGTATTATTGTCAGCTAGGATACAGAGGGGTGAGGGGGCTAGGTGCAAATAAGTTGCACCGTAGCCAGTGCTAGAGGATCACCAGCTACGGTGCAACATATTTGCACCCTCAAATATCAGGCTCTCATGCTACATCTAATGCCCGTCCCATACCATCTTCCATTTCCCATCGTTTCTCATTGCAACTCCTGTCAGTAATTAACGTGATTGGACAACCTACAGTATCTTGTTATTAATCGCAGCCTTTGAGGTTGGCTATTGTGGATATGCAAGTTGATGTTTTTATTTTACTTTATTTTAAAATGGATAGTAGACATTATTATGTTTTACAAAATCACCCACAATTACCTTTAGTTTTTTTTTTCTTCTTCATTTTTTATGTCTGCCGTAATTTCATTTTTGGCAATATGATTAAGTGTGTAATTTAAAGGATATACTTATATAATAATTTTATAATTTAATTAATTTAATAATATAATTCAATAATATTTTTTGAGATGAGTAATATAGTTTAATAATATATTATTATTTCAAATTTAAATAAGTAATTTAATATTATATTATTTAATTATAATTATAGTTTAAATATTATTTATGATATGTAAGTATTAAAAATATAATTTAAATTTTTAAAAATAAAGTCTCTTAGATTTTTGAACTAAATAGAAATTAATTTATTATAAAAATAATTTTATCTTTCTATCTATATATAATTTATTATAGAATATATAAAAATTAATAATATATGCAAACTTCTCCCATTATGTATCTATCATATTGTAATTACTAAGGTATATAAGGTCTTTTGGTTGTTATTGTGTATACATTTATGTAATACTTTAAGTTGATACAACATTAAGCAAATATACAAATATTATTATTCGTAAAAATAAATCAAAATATATTTTATAACACCAAAAATTAGAATTGAACTCAAGAATATCTCTATGCATCAATTAATTCTATTATTGAACTTAATTATCAATATAGCATAATTATATTTCCATAAAATTTTAATTTTTTAATAAAATTTGTGTATGTGGTGACTATTTGATCTCAATGTAATATGTATATGTGAAAGATATAAAACACTGTAACAAAGATTTTTACATTGATGAAACAATATGTGTGAAGAAGGGAAAGGGGTAAAATAATTTTAATTTTTTTAAAAAAATTTCAAATTATTATAATATCTTATATATAAATAAATTTAAGCATTGTTTATGATCAATCAACAAGATATTTAGTTTAAAATATTTATGTATGTATGTTAATGTTTTGGGTAATATGTACTAAAAAATATGTTAAAATACTACTAAAATTAAGAGAACTAATAAAATCAATTTACAAAATAATAGGCTTATATTTTTTAGATAAATTAAAAAAATATTAAATTGTATGTTAAATGAATATCATATATTAATTTTAAATAACTTGTTGAAAAATAATAATTTAAGACCTTATTTCATGTTTATTTTTTAGCTAATAGGCTATTTGTGGGAACTTTGTTCTCGAAAATTAAATTTTTGACAAAAAATTTGCAAGAATTTGGCTGAAAATTTGAAAATCTTTCCTGTTAATTATTTACCGGCTAGATTTTATCTCCCTCCACTTTTAACTCTTGTTTTGATATTTATTAGTTGTTATCTCCACTTTTAACTATTGTTTTTCTTTTTCTATTTATTAGTTGTGATCTCTACATTAGCTCATGTTGTGATCTATTCTGTTAACTTTTGATTTTTAAAATTGATTTAGATTTCAGTTTTTAAATTATTTTAATTTATCTTTTTATATTAGTTTTTTTCTTTAAATATTATTTTTTTAGTTTCTATAATTTATTTAATCAATAGAATATTTATTAGACTTTTTTTTTTGTATTTCTCTTATTAATTTTTCATAATAGAATTTTTTATGATTTTTCTAAATGATTTATTTTTTATATTTGATAAATTTAATTTAAATAAATAATATTTATTAATCTATTTAAAATATTTTAGTAAATATTATGTTATTTAAATTAAAAATTATTAATAATCTAATTTGTTCACATAATATTATAATTTAAATATCCACTTTTAACTATTGTTTTTCTTTTCTTATATACTTAAAAAATAATTACTTGTAATCTCCACATTAGATTATGTTGTGATCTTTATTTATTAAACTTTTCATTTTAAAAATTGATTTAGGTTTAAGTTTTTTAAATTACTTTAAATTATTTTTTATTAGTTTAATTTTTTCTTTAAATATTATTTTTTTAGTTTTTATAATTTATTTAGTCAATAGAATATTTATTAGAGATGTTGTTATTCTTCATATTTTTTTTTTTTGTATTTCTCTTATTAATTTTTTGTAATAAATTTTGTGATGGTTTTTTTTATATGATTAATTATTTCATGTTTGATAAATTGAATTTAATTGTAAAATATTGAAATTATTGAACATGTTTGTTAAGAAATATTCAAATTTCTTAAATATTGTAAATTTTATATCTATGTTTTAATCTTCAACTTTTTTATTTTTGTATTTTCATTTTTAAAAAACTTATATTTACATTATTTAATGTTCATTCTACATTTTTCTCTTAAATCTCATCTCCTATCGATGCACTCGTTGCATATATAAAAGCATGCGACAACTACTAGTAATTATTTGTATGTAAAATGAAAAGATAATTATATATTGTTGTATAAAGGATACTTTTGTAAAAATTAGTTTGCATATATGTATTTTATTTTTAAAATTATTTGATTTAGAAATTAATATAAAGATATAAGCAAAGTTATCATATTTATAATCTATTATCAAATTTAAATTATAAGTTATGAAAACATTAAATGAAATATAATGATACATTTCATTAAAATAATATAATTACTATGTAAAATGAGAAAGTTTATTGTATATTGTTGCATATTAGTACTTTGGTAAAAATTATAATGATGCATTTCATTAAAATGATATAAATATAATATAAACAAAAAATTCAAATAATCAATAGACTATCTTGTCTTAAGTGGATATTATTTTATGTTTAATCTTAATCTTATTTAGAGTATTTTAAATTTTAAAATTTAAAATTATAGATGAAATGTAATAATATTGTATAGTTAAAATAATATAAAAAATATATAATTTAATAAAAAAAATTTTAAAAAAAAGTTACTAACAATAACAATTATAAATTTATTTAAATAATTAAAAGAACATATTAAATCAGTACAAATCAATTTGATATTTCCTAAACAATATAATAAACTAAAATAATATGTAAAATGTAAATGATATTGATTCATAAAACTATATATAAGCTGGACTAACAATGTTTATGCAGTACAGTACGAATATGATTGATAGAAAAGGTATGTCTGGATGCCTATGATTATGTATGCCTATGACTATGTACACATGGAGGATGGCATTTGACCGATGCAAATATGTTGCACCATAGCTGGTGCCAGTTCTACATAGGTTGAGAAGGAAATGTGTGTGGTACCTGGTCCTTTCAAAAAAGGTGGAAATGACACTCAATAGGAACATACAAGAACCAAGGTCTATCTGGTGGACTTTTGCATGGGGTCCTGTTCCTCAACATGCAATTAGTTTCAAAGCAATAAACATTCATTGGCTCCCAATCAAACCGATCTCATCAATCCAAAATCATGACCACTTGTTTTTGTCTATGCTGACTAAGGAAATACCCAATAAACCTCTCAATAAAGCTACCATGTAGCATCTCCAACAATAATAAAGTGCCTCAATTTAAGTGCCTAGGTCAAAACGGCCTGGGTGCAAAAACAAAATTTGCCTCAGATTTCAACAAAGTTCAAACTGGTCATATTTTATATGGAAATTGGGGTTTTCGAATGCTCTGAGCTCAATGGTGATGTTTGTGTGTGCTTAAAGTGCTCCAAAAAATAGGTCCTCTCCAAATCCAATAAAAAATCCTCTGAAAGCCACAGATCTAAAAATTAATGCCAAATCTCTCAAGAACATAACAGGGGCATGAAGATCTAGAGCTCTGAAACCATGTTGAAGTTGATGAAAGATCAAGCCCACAACTCCCAAAAATCACCTACATGCAAACATTTGTCATAGAAAGAGAGAAGAGGCTGAAATTTCTAGATCCATAGATGAGACATTCTTGATGAGAAAAAAGATAAATTGTTATTATCAAAATTGAATCGGTTAATAATTACAAAGAGAGATTGTCCTTATAAAGGACATCAAAACCTTAAAAAGGTCTAACCTAGGTTGCATCATAATAATTAATAAAAAAATTAATTATTAGATGCCTAAAGTTTATCTTAAGCAAACTAGATTTAATTAGGAAATATTTAATTACTCTAATAAATACAATTGAAGTCATAAGATGAAGTCAATTGCCTTATTTTTGAACTAAAATCATTCATAGCTCTACTTTAATATAAATAACCAATAAATTGAAAGGTTTGTAAGATTAGGGGACAAAATGCTCGATTATTCAGATGTAAAATTATGCATTAAAATAGATATGTCTATCAAGAAACCCAAACTGATTAAATTACGGATCAAAGATATGATTTATGAAATCAAACCACTATTCTCCAAACATCAAGAATTGAAGATAATTGGTATAAATCTAATGGGGATGATGATGTTAACTCACCTAAACTCAAAATTAGATTTAATAGATCAAAGGGGGGTTTCATTATAGAGGACACATAAAAAAGAGGTAGTGTCTATTACCCAAGATAAGGATTGGTCCCATTCATCCAAGCAAAGAAGCCCAGTGACCCATAAGGGAAACCAATCTGTAGAGGATTTTGATTATTCTAGAGAATACATAATTAAGGAATGGAAAACAATAAATATATGGAGAGAAATATAACCCTCTGACATTTCCAAGATAAGAGGAACCTAACATTCTAGAGGAGGGGAAATCTAGGATGAAAGAGAACTTGAATTGACTCCTCCTACTAAGGAAACATCAACTAACAAAGAGGCTTTAGAGATCCAACCTACAAAGGATAAGACTAACATTGATGCACCATTGGAGAAAGAGGAATGTGTTGATGTTGGTAGCTTTAGTTGGATATATTATGAGACTAGTGTGCATATGTGTGATATATATATATATATATATATATATATATATATATATATATATATATATATATATATATATATATATATAGATATGGATACAGATATATCATTATGTTAATGAATAGGCATGTCCCATGAAGGGATATATCTACTCTTGATTCTTTCTTTATATAAAAATAATATCATTGTCTTTGGAAAGCATATATCAAGAAGGCAATACAATTACATTTGTAGCGATTCGAGAAAATCAACATAGTATTAGAGCAGGGTTCCTTCTATAAAGCCTAATAGCTTGAAGGTAAATGAGAGAATTGAAATAATCAATATACAATCCTTTCAAAGGAGGAGAAAACAAAACATTTTCATCCAATGAATAAGAGTGTGATTGGATACCTAACATAGATCCTGATATGCGGTAGAGAAGAAGTCATAGGTTGTTGTTGAGTAGTGAATTAGGGTTGTGAGTGTTATGTTGTGGGATGCCCCCCCAATATTGAAGAAGCATAGGTAGAGAGTTTGAAATGCTATGGTTCTCAACACTAGAAAACACATTGTTGACAAATCTAGTCAGTATATGACTGCACATTGGGAATGGAGGAAGCATAAAAATGAGGTTAACACGCTCTATTAAGATACAAAACGAATAATGGAGATTGTGATCTATGGAATTGAGCATCATTGAATAGCTTATTACCTTATATGGGACACAAAATTATGTATCTATAATTGCATATCACATCATGGAGTTGTACCACTAATAAACTTCACTCATACTTTCAAAACAAGACTTGAAGATATTCTACCCTTACCTGCCAAAATCCCTATAAGATAGAGAATAGCTTAAATATTGAACATGCTTAAGGAAATTATTATTGTTTGACATCTACAATAAACCCAAAATAGGGTAAAGTATATTCCTAACTTATATTAATGTTAACAACCCTACCACCCCTACTAAGGGATTAATATATGTCATCACCTAGGAAATAAAATCAAATATGATTGAAAGGGTCAATGCTCTAATTTGTCTGACCAATACATACCATAGCCAATGAATGTGCACCATAATGAATTTTTTTTATGGAAAAAGAGAAAGTTGTTTATAACCTTATACACTTGGAAATAAAGCATGAAAGGAAAGGTATCAAATATGTTTGTTGCAATTGAAATACCATATTCAAGTAGAATGAATGGCAAGATCGCCTCCACATATAAAGGTTTGTAGATTCAAAAGGGATTTCATGAAGGATAGGTGAGATCCACCACCAAATAAAAAAGGTAAGAAACCCTCTCTTCAGTCGTCCATCACCTGAGAGGAGATCTCAAACATAATCACACATAATATTATAAATTCAAAAGAATATATTATGAGGTGTGGTAAAGGCTTTGGGTACCAATCCCATTATGGTAAGCTTAAGAGGTATATTATGCTACATAATTTTTATTATATGCATTATTATATAAAATAAAATCAAAGACTACCAATAGGTGTAGTTATCAACAAAGGCAAAGTGGATACAACTCACAGGTATGATATATAGTATGAAAAATATATGTAGAAAGTTATAAACAGATAATATGTAAATCCAATAAGAATGATATTATGAGTTATAGTAGATGATTAAAGTAAAAGTAATAAATAACTATTTTTTATTACAATATTAATGTCTAATGGAATGTGTAATGCCCTGCTCAAAAATCCAAGAGAACTAAACCTAACATGTTATGATGTTTACTACACTATTTTTTTAAAAGCTTAAACAAAATAAGACAACATTGTAAAAGCAATATACATATACATAAAGTACACATAAGAAATTAAAAATATAGTTATATTCCTTAAGGGTTCCTTCACATTGAGTCATGTTTAAGAAGTTGTATTAGTTAGTTTAAATCAAGTACAATGTCATGATCACAAAGAAATAATAGATACACCATCTCATAAGAAAATGCATAAACACAATGAATACAATACATCTAGTGAATAAAATACATTGAACATGTTCTAGGGTATGCGAGAATAGATACATGTAACATATATACATCAACTAAATAGAAGTTTCCAAGATAGATATAAGAATGATAATAGTACAACTAGAGCATCCAACATCCATCAAATCGAGGGGGGCCTAAATGGTAAGAATTCATTACCTATTGACTACATGGTTACCTAGTAAGGCTCCCACTCCCATCGTACAGAGAAAATAATGAACGATTCACAAATGGATGTTAAACCATAGAACAATCTTAGACAAGGAATCTTTAAGCCAAATCTACCTCAAGGGTAACACAAACTACTCAAGAAGAAAAAATAATAGAAATCGAAATGACACTCATTCCATTACTAGCACCACATACCAAAGTCAACATATAGATATTGTGTATAAATCAAATATCAGAAGTCAAGAGATAAAGTCAATGAAAGATAACCACTTCAAGTCAAAAGCCACAATTCAAAACTACAATAACCAATCAAACACCAACAACCACCAATGAAAGTAAATCATCAACACCAAATACATCTGAGAAATAAATCACCATTAGAGAAAAATAAAAAATCTGTGGAGGAGAGTTAGGCTACATAATAGAAAGTGACATCACATGGTCAAACTACCCGAGTTACCCTAGACTAGTCTCTCACTAGACCCTGGACCCTCAACATGACACATGCAAAACTAGAATACCCTCTCATGAGGATGAGGAAAAATTGTTAGGATCAACCATAAACAGAAATAACATTTATATGCAAATATAAACAATATCAAAAAATAATAAATCACATGACAGAGAACACAAGACACAAGGATTTAATGTGGTTCACCCAATCCCTGGGCTACATCCACCAACATTAAGTCCAATATTATAATTATCCAATTATTACAATCTGCAATCCCTTAAAGCTCAATACTGCTACAAGAAGCTACAATATTACCATACCTTATTGTATGCTAAAGAAATTGACTTGTTGGAAGCAAGGGTTAACAAACAAACATTATTTGATATGCATGCATCAAATATTCATCAATGGAAGAAGACTAACTAATATTTGCTTGAGTTTTGCAACTCAAAGCAACTGACAACTCAAGTCCTCGAGTAACTTCAAACAACTCAAAAAAGGCACCCATGAGAGGCCTTGTTGGTGTTTTGGATTGGAGGGATGTTTGGTGTGCTCTCCTCAAACACAACTATGTTTGAATCTCTTGATGTGAAGGTGCAAGTGTGATTGATGCAACTATGAAAATATGCTATATGAGATGAAGAATAATTCAAACAATGGCTATGGAGGAAGCAATGTTTGAAAGCATTCAAGGATATGGAGATGGAATGCAATAAAGAAACTAAGCTAATTGCAAGCTAAACTAGTATGCAAGTGAAATGAAGATCTAAATGCATGAAAGAGCTAAATCTAATAATGCAAATGTAATCTAAAATCAGCTACCAAGGGTTAGTATGCAATGTGAAATCACTATGAAAACTCTAAAACTCAAACTAGCATGATAACACTATGAAAGCTCAAAACTCAAACTAACATGATAACAATGCATGTGGAGGAGATGAAAATGCTTGAAATAAGGGCCCTATTAATAGGTTTGAGAGAGACCCTGGGTGAGGTGGCATCCATGTGGCATCCACATAGTGTCACAAGGAGACACATAAGCAAGCTATGCAAGTGGTCAACATTCAAAGTTTTCTCACACATGTGTGAGCAAACTTGGAGAGAAGAGTGGGGGACAAAGCTTGCAAAAGGGAGTGGTCTCACACATGTGTGAGCACACACACTTAAGGCTTAAGAAGGGTTTAGCAAGATGATTAAAGTAATTAAGTGGGGTTAAATGGTAGATAGGCTTAGGAGGATGAAAGTGATAAGTGTAGTCTAGGTTTTAGACTAGGCTTAAGATTAAATTAAACAAGATTTAATTTAATCATAGGTTTAGAAGAATTAATGAGATGGAGGGATTTAAATAAATAGAATTTATTTAAAAGGGGAATTATGGGGAATCATGTATTAAATAAATTTAACACACTAAAGATGGAAATATTTAAATCAATTTTAAATACCTTAGAAAAGTGAACCCACTTAATTAAATAAATTTAATTAAATAGGTAGAAGAATATGAAAAATATAATTAATTAATTATAATGTCAAGAGAATTATTAAATAAATTAATATAGTCTTTTGGGATGATTTTAAGCATCTACATTTTGCCCCTCTTTGATGTGATGTCGGGATGACATCATATCAAAAAAAAAAAAAAAAAAGGTTGCCCCAGAGAAGGTAGGAGTCCTAAGAGTGACGAAAAAGGAGGAGGGTGCCCTCTCATGAAAATTGCACAAAAAATAAAATTTGGACAATTTTCGTGAAAAGTTCTTTGGAAGAAAAGGGAAAAAAGGAGAGAAAGGAAATAAATGAAGACATTGCATGACTTGCGGGCTAACAGGGGACGAAAATAGTTCAAGGAAGGCACAAGCTCAAAAGGGGGCCTTGGAGGGCCTATATAACCCTCCAAGGGGCTCAAAGAAGGTCATTTTCACACCTAGAGAGTAGAACATCCAGAGCAGAGATGGACCCTATTGATTGTTTGCAGCTTGGTGAGTGCATCTGGGAGTACCAATGGTCAGTTGACATGGGCCCACTAGCGAGTCATTTGATCCTCCTTGTCATTTTGGTAGGTTAGGCTAGGGTAGGGGCATTTATTGTGTCCTAAATGAGGCAAAAATGTGGTCATAGTGGAGACAACAGTCTTTGCCTTATCATCTGTGCAGACAAAAAAAGGATGACCACATCATCCATAGAGACAACAAGACCTATCTTATCATCTTCACAGATGATAGACCAAGGAATGGGGATCCACAGAGACGATAGGGTTCAACTTATCATTTGTACTGATGAAAAAAGGGGTTAATGGGGAATGGAGATGATGATTTACTATTCATCATCTCCACAGATGACAAAATGCAATCACTAGCGAGAAACTAATGTTTGCGAAGATTGATGTTTACGCTGATCAGAGTCTACTCCAATCAGCGTCTGCGCATATTAGCATCTATGCTAACTAGCATCTACACCGATTGGGACAAATCAGTAGAGGACAAGGTAGCATACCCCATTCTAGGGATGGCTTATGCTAAGGAGACTGACCCTCTGCATGTCTATGCTGTAGGAGGAGACGGTGGTTTTTAGGTCGAGGGAGCATTATCCTCTGACCATGGTGCTAGAGCAGAGGTTGATTGAGGATGATTGGGGATGCATTTGATTATGTGGGTTAGAGAATGTCCATGAGTGGCTAGACCTTAGGACACACTTAGCATAGCTATTGGCTCTCATCAAGTGATGGCACACACCTACAAGGAGCTTCTATCTACCTACTAGAGAGGCGATAGTCACTCTGCTAGATGTGCGACAGATTTTGTGAGTGCCCATCTGGGGGGGCTTATCCAAAGTATGTGCTAGAGGGTTTAGAACCATATTTGTGGGAGTGCTTTGGATGGTGATGACAGAGACTACTGGTCCACAGATTATGGCTGATGCAGAGAGGAGCCTTGGAGAAGAGATTACCTCGATTGGTGGTGTACCTAGCATCACTGATTTGGAGGATGCTACTAGACCATGCTGGGCATGGCTTTCATATTAGCTGGGCATAGGTGTTGAGCACCCTTCTATAGGAGGATGGAGAGGTCTACGACTAGGGCTAGACCATTTTGGTGGAGCTATATCACGATCTACACATGTGTGCATATTGGACACAAAGGACCATGGGGCCAAGACTGACTCTACTGATGGTATGATCTTGGGAGCATATCAAAGTCACATGGCCAATCACTAGATGGGAGACCAAACATCTTGGTGAGTTCTTCACCTGTAGATACCAACCACCCATTTAGTATACATCCATAGAGCCTATGGGATTTTGGCAGTGATGTTTGGATGAGATTATCATGTTCAATTGGACTTTGTATGATGGGTAAAGCAATGGGGTGCAATTTTGGCAACTGGTAGAGAGGATGACTCTGAGGACTAGATGTACCTACCATACACATAGACTAACTACTTGTTGATTGGATGCTCAATGCATGTCATCATGAGATATATGCCCTCTAGGGTGTGGCAATAGTTTGGGAGAGTTCAGGATGTAGTGCTAGATAGATTTTTGTACCCTATCATGTCTTGAGAGTACAAAAGACTCCAAGGTCATGGGACCAACCTTCAATTGGCCTAAATTTCATGGGTATCGATGCCACCAGTGCCTTGGGTATATAGGAAGGATCAAGGAGATGCGAGAGTGACAATAGCATATGCATAGTGGTGGGCAGTGCATCATCAGGTTAGATTGATAGTTCCTGGGGCACCACCATTGGCAGAGAAGGTACAGGGGGAGGGGGATGGAGTAGGAGATGGTGGGTAGGCAGCGATGGTGCCACCATAAGCATAGGGTGCTCAATAGGGACTACACGGGCACAGAGCCCATGCGAGGAGAGGTCCAAGGCCAATACCAACATAGGTACCAATAGAGGCACCAATACAAGTACTAGTACATGGACCACAGGTATAGAGACAAGGACAAAGATAGGTAGAGGAGCTAGAAATGGTGAGGGCTAAGCAAGATAGCCTCTATGCAGAGGTAGCCTGACTACAGGGGGTGCCACAAGTGCAGCAGGCACAAGTAGACAACCTAGAGTAGGCCATGGCAGCCATACAGGAAGAGCTATAGAATCAGAGGGCTAGAGAAGATAGTGCATAGCCATGGGTGGATGCTGAGGAGTTTGTGCATATGGAGCTCCATGCAAATGCTGAGGAGCTTGTAGAGCTAGAGAGTGGCTACCCATCAGATGCAATTGGATAGGTATCGTAGGCAGAGGGATATAATGAGATAGATGTTACAGCCTGGGCAGCCATCACAATCACGCAGGAGGCCATTTCAACTAGCTGAGTAGAGGCACGAGCCATATGAGAGGTGGTTTATTATAGATCAGCGACAACCAAATTTTGAGAGGAGTGCTAGCTCATGGACCATAGGGGGCAGGGCTAGATCAGAGCAATCAGTAGGATAGTAGAGACCCCCCCGAGGGAGTGACATAGGGGGGGTTGGGCCCTCACAGCTAGTGGCTTGATTTTTTACAACGACCAATTTTGACAAATATGTGCAGATGCAACAAGTTTTTTGATGATGCATTTGTACTACATGATACTACATGATTTTGTATACGGACTGTACAAACATCATTTTTTGATATATAAATGACATGATTTGATAGCCCTATGTGTATATGGATTATGTTATGCATATGATATCTATGATGTGGATACTAACACTTGTGATGCAGGATGTGTGTGATGTGATGTTTCCTATGATGTATATATATGATGCCTAACATGTGGATGATGCAGCTTTGCTGGTGATTATGAGATGTATGCATATTTATTTTACGTGTATGGATGCATTTATGAGATGGTTTTTATGATGCATATGCCCCTAGATGTGATGTGTTAACATGGATGTATGTAAATGAATTAAGGATGCAAACTAACTAAATGAAAAAATTCCTAATGAACACTAATCAATGCAACCTAAAATGAAAATGTAGAATGAATGAACCTAATAAATAATTATTTGTCAAAAATTTTCACTCATAGAAACCAAGTAGCGTAGCATAGGAGGGGGCAGGGGGAGTAAACAGAACCCTTGTCTCAAGCATGGATGAATGACACCCTATACTACATGAAACCTAACTACATGATATCAAGAGATTCAGTTGTGTTTATATGAAAGAGCACACCTTAGTTTAATTTTGCAAATGAGTTTATGCATTATATGCTATAGAAGCATAAATGACATGACTCTTTTGCATAGATTTAGAGAGTTTAGAACAATAGGTGTAGTTTACATAGTCATGATGGAAAAAATGTCATAGATGCCATGGAGAAGTCTGGGCACACCCAAAGTCTTTTTAGGGATCTTTGGTGGAAAGTGTGCTAACCCATTGCCCCCGATGTGTAATGCATTAATATAACTTGAAACTGACACATATGTAGTAAAGCCTCAAAAATAGATCATATCACAAAAAACAAGTAGTCAATGAGAGTCATTCAAGTATGACCAACATATGGAAGATCAAGGTGCACCATAAATAGCTTCCACTAACACACAAAATGAAATCAACCAAAAATAAATCTCATGACCAAATAGTCATTTAATCCATAGTTCCTGCCAAGAACCTTAGGTCTAGAAATGAATGCCGTAATGTCATCTATAGGAAGGATTCATCCTATAAAAGTTTATTTTGTGTGAAATCAAGTATCATAAATCGTTTGTTTGTTTTTGGTAAATGTTGTGAAAAGAACAAGTTTCTTGAATAGTTAAGTCTCAAATGGTGATTTTGTTCATGTCATACATGGTCATTGTAGTGAAAAATCTTAGTGTGATGGGATTGGAACAACCACTCAACATAAAAATGCCTCGTAGACTAAAGATCTTTCAAAAGATGGAGGTGAAACAAAGCCTCACAGACAAGAGGTATTTTTTATTGGATGTATGAAAAGCATAAGCTAGATAAGACTTTGCACAAAGGGAATGGAATGGCGGAATGGAGTGAAGGGAAATGAGCCTTATAGACAATGGATCAAAAATGTTTTTTTCAGGAACTTTTTCTTCTTTTTAGTCTTTTTTTAGGAACATTTTATGATTTTTTTTGGATTTTTCTAATTTTTTGGGATTTTTGCGAGACTATAAGAATACTGTATAGGAACTGCAAAACTCAAGCATAGAATCGCTTGAGATGTTGGATATTTATAGGCTCAGGGAGTGAATCTCCCTCTAGAGTGGCAATCTAATATGCCCCAGAACCATATTTGGCTGTAATGATAAATGGACCAAGCCAATTAGCCTCAAACCTTCCTTTCTTTTCATGGTTCTGGAGATTCTTCATGTTATGCTGCAAAACTAAGTCACCCACCTCAAACTCTTGTGGCTTAAATTTCTTATGATACTGAAGCTGAAGCTGATTTTGATACATGCAGAGGTGGTTTAGGGAATTAAGGCATCTCTCATCAAGGAGTTGCAGCTCTTGCAAGCAAGCAACTCTATATTCTTCTTCTGACATTAGATTATTGAGAGAGATTCTACGGGAAGGGAGCTCAATTTTGATGGGTAAGACAACCTCAAAACCATAAACAAGGGAAAATGGAGTGGCTCCTGTGGGGGTATAGATGGAGGTACGGTAGGCCCAAAGGGCAAGAGCAAGATGGAGGTGTCAATCAAGGCCAATTTCATCAATGGTTTTCTTTAGGATTTTCAAAATGGTTTTATTAGTAGCTTCAGCTTGGCCATTGCCTTGGGGGTAGTATCTGGTGGAAAAATGCTGGGTGATTCTGAATTTCCTACATAATGTGGCAACTTCCTAATTTTTAAAAGGCATTCCATTATCAGTCATGATGTCTTGAGGTACATCGAAATGATAGATAATGTAGTTCAAGATGAACTTCAAAATCTATTTTTTGGTGATGTAGGTTAATAGAATAGCCTCGAACTACTTTTTTTTGGTGATGTAGGTTAATAGAATAGCCTCGACCTACTTTGTGAAGTACTTAGTGGTAGAAATAATGTACTTGTGGCCATTTGAGGAATTTGGGTATACTTGATCAACAAGATCAAATCCCCAGTGGGAAAAAGGACATGGAGTGATGGTGGGTTGGAGGTCTTGGGCAAGCACATGTATCAAATCACCATGCTACTGATAAGGAACACATCTCTTCACAAAATGATAGGCGTTTGCTTCCATAGTAGGCCAATAGTAACCCATTCTAAGAAGATTTTTCGCTAACATAAGGCCACTAGAATGGGCACCACAAATCCCTTGATGGACCTCTTCTAACATCGTTCTAGCTTCATCTGAATTGAGACATCAGAGGAGGGTTCCATCAAAATGTTTTAAAAAAAGTGTGTCGCCTAGGATGGTATATCAAGCAGTGTGACGGATGAAGGTCTTACTCTGATTTGGGGTGAGGGTTATGGGAATGGTTTTGTGATGTAAATAGTCAAAAATGTTAGTGTACCATGGAAACTCAAGACCAACAATCTAACACACCAACTCTAAATTAGTTTGCTCATAAGTAGGAGTAAAAAGATTCTCAAAAAGAAACTCACATTTAGGACTATATTCAGGCATGGAAATTATGGAAGAAATAGTAGCCATAGCATCTACTACTTTGTTATTAGCCCTTGGGATTTGCTAAAAAACTAGCTTTGTGAAATGTTGTTTAAGATCCTCAACTATCCTGCGGTATGGCAACAACTTCTCATCCTTAGTGTGGTACTCATCTATAACTTGTTTAATGACCAATTGTGAGTCTCTAAAGACAAGAAGGTTTTTGATATTCCATTTGATAGCTTGACGCAACCCTATGACTAATCCTTCATACTCAGCTATATTGTTTGTGCAAGGGAATGATATTTTATAAGACTTACGAATGAGATCTCCTTGTGGTGTAACAAACAAAATTCCTACCCCCAATCCCTATTGTGTAAAGGAACTATCAAAAAAAAATTTCCATGGTATCCTAGGGGCTATAGTCATAATGGTGTCATCTGGAAAATCTGCAATAATGGGATGGTCTCCTGGAAGAGGAGCTTCAGCAAGCTGATCTACAATTACTTGTCCCTTAATGGCCTTACGCTCCTTATAAACAATGTCAAACTCACTCAAAAGCAAGACCCATTTTGTAGCTCAACTAGTGAGGGAGGCTTTTGAGAGAAAATATTTGAGTGGATCTATCTTGGCAATGAGATGTGTAGTATGATTAACCATGTAATGGTGTAGCTTCTGCATACAAAAGACTACTACCAAACAAGCTCTCTCAATAGTAGTGTAGTTCAACTCATAACCAACTAGTGTTCAACTGAGATAGTATTTAGTTTTCTCATTACCATGGTCATCTAGTTGTGCCAAAAGGGCACCTAAGGCAAATAAAGTGGCTGAAATGTATAGGATCAATGGTCGTCCTGCAATTGGAGGGACTAGAACTGGAGGATTAGCCAAGTATGCCTTAATTTGTTCAAATGCTTTCTAACGTAGACAATTCCGCTGAAACTTAGCGTCCTTGTGAAGAAAATGTTGAAGTGGATGAACCTTATCTACTAGCTGGGCCACAGATCATCTAATGGACTATAACTTTCCTTGAAAACTGTGGAGTTGTTTCAATGTGGTAGGTGGAGGCATTTCCATGATGGCTTTTACTTTAGTGGGATCTACCTCAATACCTCTTCTTGACATGATGTAGCCTAGCAACTTGCCTAATTTGACCCCAAACACATATTTCTTATGATTTAGGTGCACTTTAAATTTCTCCAATCTTTCAAAAATGGTGGTGAATACATCAATGTGGGACTCATGTGTCTTTGATTTTCCTAGGATGTCATCAACATAGTCCTCCATTATGACATGTAGAAGATCATGGAATATGGTAGTCATTGTGCATTGATAAGTGGTGCCAAAATTTTTCAAGCCAAAAGGCATGACTTGATAACAAAAAGTTCACCATGGGGTGGTAAATGCCATTTTATGTTGATCTTCTTCTACAATTTTGATTTGATTATAATCAGAGAAACCATCCATCAAAGAAAAAATCTCATGTCCAGTAGTCAAATCCACTATGATGTCTATGTTAGGAAGTGGAAAATCATCCTTAGGACATGCAAGATTTAAATCTAAAAAATCTAAACAAACATTGATGTCCCCAGATGCTCTCCCTATAGGAACAATGTTGGAGACCCACTCAGGATGATCAATAGGGCAGATGAACTTTGCCTCTAACATTTTTTGCAGTTGTACTTTGACTAAAAATGCTACCTTAGGATGCATCTTGCGCAACTTTTGTTTCAGTAGTTTAATCTTGGGATCTACTATCAAGTGATGCACAACCAAATCTGTATCTAAACTAGACATATCTCTATATGTCCATGCAAAATTAATTTTACCCTTTTTCAAGAATTCAGTCATTTCCTTTTGTTCTTCAGGACTTAGGCTAGCTGCAATGTAGGTGATTTGTGGATTACCCTCTATACCCAAGTTAACTAGAATTGTGTTCTCATTCAAAATAGATGACTTTTCTAGTGGTAAAGATCTGAATGGCAAGTCAATCTCTCCCCCTCTAGGAGGTTTTCACCAAAAGATGCATCCTTTATTTTATCTTTTTCTTCATCCAAAAGTGCCCTAGAAGAGTTTTCACTAGAGGATGTTTCTTTTATTTTTCCATTTTTATTTTCTTTTTCACTTTTGTGAATAAGAGAGTTGACTTGGCTACCAAAGTAGGCTTCCTCATTGTATTGGATCTCATGTTCATAATCTTGGAGATTCTTAAGGCCAAAGAGTGCCATGACTACCTCATCAGACTTATAGATATCGAGAGTTGGTGGTGTGTCTTGAAGGTCCCAGTCTATCATGTCAGAGTTGGTGAGAGGTAGGGCAGTGGATGAACAATCAACTATAGTAATGGTATGGATATGGTTATCTATGTCATCCTCAATGTATTGGAAGGGTATTTTGAAGAATTCCTCCTCTTCAATCTCATAATCAGATTCAACCATACAATAGTTGTTAGCAAAGGATACCTTAGGTTTAATGGAGCCCAAACCATGTCCTTTAAGATAGCTATTAGCCTCAAGGGGTTGTCTAATTCTATCTTCTTTAGGTCCAAGGCCAGTACCATGATATCCCATGTTTTTGATAATGGGAGGGGCCTTAACATACTTATCCTTTGGAAATTCCATAGGTTCATCTTTTCCATCATAGTATAGCCAATCTAGGATATTAGATTCCATATGCTCATCACTAAGTGAACCCCAATGTTCAAATGTGGTCTTGTTGATATGCATAGTCTCTTTGTTGAAAGGAGGTGGTAATTGTGAAGGTTGTCCAAAGGAACAAGGGGAGAGTGGTAGTTGTCCAACACACAAGGCATTTTCAAACTTATACTCTCCCATTCCTAAATTAGTAAAAGTAACCTTCTTCCTTGTAGTATTGACCTTAGTATCTTCCACCTTTTCTTTTCCTTTATGAGAATTGGAATCATTATTGGCTAACTTTGGCACTATTGTGGAAGGTGATTTTTTTATTGTGAGAGGCTCAAGTATAACTTTGGCAAACTCACTAATTGGACAAAAATTTTCTGGTGCACCTTCTAATCTCTTACAAAAGGCAAAATGTGTGGGATCTCTTGGAATTGTGACCTCTCTTCCTTGGTGGGGGAATTTCAAGAATTGGTGATAGGTAGATGGAACAACCTTTAGTGTATGTATCCAAGGTCGGCCAAGCCAAATGTTATATGGAAAATCCAAGTCTAGGACATGGCATTCAGTATTTATGATAGCTGGTCCAACCTTTAGTGGTAACATGATAACTCCTTTTGATTCTCTTTCTCTTTCATCATATGCTTTGATTGTTATCATTTTATTGACATCTAGGAGGTCTTCTAGAAGTCCCAAGAAATGAATCATCTTCAATGTACATAGGTTCAAAGTAGATCCATTATCTATAAGGACCCTCTTAATCTTATGTCACTGTTTAAGGACTTCAATGTGGAGTGACAAATTATGCTGGGGATCAGGACCTTGGAAATCTTTATCTATGAAAATAAGGTGTTGTTGTGCGGTAAGGTTTTCGATTATGGTGGTGAATTGGGAAGCATTAATGTTTTCAGGAACATGAGACTCTAAAAGAGCCTTCTCCAAGATTTTTGGTGAATGGGTGATGTGGTTAGGATCTCAAGAATGGATATTTGTGTAGGAGTCTTACCTAACTCAGATAACACATCATAGTGAGAAGCCGGTCTTTGTGAAGTGGATGGCACAGCAGGTGCATGTGGAACTAATGGATTAGTGTGATTGGGAGTGGTAGCTTGCAAAGTAAGTCTTCCTCATCGAGTGGTTGCATCACAATTAGTTTCTTGTAGGACAAGGGTATTCACATGAGTGTCTACCTCTTCAATGCAACCACACATGGAGTCAAATCCACATATATCGTTGGTTTCTATTTTACCACACAAGGAGTCAAACCCCAATATGTGGTGGTTAGTAGAATAGTCATAAGGTAATGCATTTGATGTAGAAGCTCGATTTGCATTGTTCATATTGTTGTTTCTATTTTTTTTATTGTCATTATGGTGATCATGAAATGGTTTTTGGAATATCTTTAGCTTAGCATTTTTAGAGGATGGCCCTCCCTCTACCTCAATTTCTCCATCATCGACAAGATTTTGGATGAATACTTTGAGTTTTATACACTTTTTTGTGTCATATCCTTTGATGTAATGGTATTTTCAATATTCATTTTCCCTATACCATTTTGATTTGGTTTGGTTCTCATCAAAGGGCTGCGTGTTGGGAAATAACATCAAATTGTGATCCACTAGTTTTTGAAATATGGCTTCCAAAGGTTCACAAAAGTTAGTGAACTTTCTATTGTGATCATAGTCATGGTTGTAATTGTTGTTGTTGCGAGGGAAAAATTGTGTTTGATTACAAGACTGCTGATTGTCATTGTTTGAATTGTTGTTGCTCTGGTTACAATAATTGTTGTTGTTTCCTCCTTGAAGATTTGCACATTTTTAACATGAATGACACCATCATGTGTCACACCTTTGTTTTTGGACCAAAATTTAGGTTTTCTATTTTTGTTTATGTCATTTTTTGAGGATGATGAGCTATAATGTTTAATGGTACCTTTGTTTAGAAGCCCATTTTCAATGCTTTTGCTGCTCTTGACTAATGTAATGAAATCTTTAGGGCTAGCCATCTTCATGTGAAAAGACATCTTTGGCATCAATTTTTTGATAAATATATCCAAAAGGTGGGAATCCTCAAATTTTTAGGGCATGCAGTTAGCAAGATGCCTCCACCATTGTAGAAAATTATCAAATGTTTCACCATTTTGTTGTTTTGTGTTGCACAAATCACTTAATGAGGCATGGTGTTCAATGTTGTAAGAGTATTCTACTACAAACTTTGTTGTTAGGTCACTGAAAGAAGTAATGGAACCCTTGGGTAAGTTCATTAGCCATTCTAGTGTGGGGCCTCTAGGACTTCGTGTGAAGAGCCTCTTATGATAATCTTCATTATAGGCTACTTCTTGACACAACACTGAAAATTCCTTGAGATGTGTGATAGGACATGTTTCTCCCATATATTTGTCAAATTTAAGAATCTCAAAGTTTGGTGGGAATGGTATCATGCTAATGGATCTATCAAATGGAAAGGGAAAAAATTCCTCAAAAGAGAAATCTTTCACCCCTTTGTTAGTCATGCTATAATTTTGAATTTTGTGCAATTGTTTGACTAAATCTTGGTTTGGTTGGACTTGTGATTGTTGAGTATTTGTAAATCCACCTCCCAAGCTATAAGGAGTTCCAAATGTATTATGAGGTGGTGGAAGTGCTCCACTTTGGCCAATGTATTGATATGCAGTCATTGGAATTAGCACAAATTTTTTTACTATACTTGTCAAAATTTATGAATAAGTGAAATACATTGGTTATGTTGGAATTGCCATCTATTGAGTAGACATTTTCCCAATGTTTAAGCATCCCACAGTTGGACCTATTAAGGTGGATTGTAGAATACTAGAAGGCATAGTGATGTTGGGTATGGCACTAATGATTTGTCAGATATGTTTTGCACTTAATTGGAATGTTGGTTGTGTGATACCACTTGATGTAGATGTAGCACTAGTTATCACTATTGGTCCTTGGCTAGATGCTTGGGTTGTATTTGGCAACATGGAAGCACCACCCTTCATAATCTATCTAAACAAGGTGGTCTCATCAAAGCTTGTAGGGACATTAACACCATCTTTGACCAAGTTTAGGAAAATCTTAGTTTTATTTGCCCTAATAGATTTTTCCATCATTTCAATATCGTATGGATCTTCAAGGAATGTTTGGACATCATTAGGGATATTATTGTTATCAATAGGATTTTCCTCTTGGTATACTTCCTCATCATCATTTCCCAAAGTTATGTTGTGAAAAGGATCTTTTGGTTCTTGTGTGGATGTTAAGCTAGGCATGCCAAAGTTTGAACTAGAGGGAAATCCTCCCCCTAATGATGGTACATGTGGAGGAAAGGGATTCTTCATTTCTTTCTACCTTAATGACTCCAATAAGTGTGACATGGGATTAAATGTGAATCTAGTAGATCATGTATGTACAATACAATAGTGACCAAAACAATGGGTGGAAGATTATGGAAGAAAGAGGAGAAGGTGGGAGAGAACTATTGAACCTTATGTAATGAAGGGGGTCAACAACCTAAATGTAAACAAAAGACCTTGGTTTAGCAATCAAAGTGTGATTACTCACTATTTGGCAATGGACTTGTGATCCCAAATAAGTGATAGGTGTTTGTTTGTGGATAAAAGGTCTAGTGTTGTGATCTTAGAAGGGGTTCTTATGCCAAAGTCTTTAGGTTCAAATGATCAAATTCTTTAGAGGAAATTTGCAAATGGGAGACTAGAAATGTGGAAAAAAGAAAGTGGTATGTGGAAAATGTAGATGTAGTGGTCACTTATATGGTTAACTCAATCCTCACTCAGTGGGAACAAAAACCTAGGGTTTACTCCTAGGAAGGTAGACCAATTTTGAAGTTTTACATTGTACTCAATTCTATCGTAGCGGTCTTCTTTAGCTTCTTCTTTTTAAATGTATTTGATAGCGTATCAAAATTATTTGTCACCATGTGCTAGGTTCTTCCATTCCTTGTAGACAAATGGTTTGGACAATTTCACCTTCTTATGTTTGACTTTTTCAGTCATGGCAAGAACAAAACAAGACTCAATCGATTTCAAATACTAGACCAATATAAGACTTTTGAAAATAATTATGAGTTAAGAGGGCCCACTTTCCACTATTTCACTCATTGAATTTTAGCTCACAATTTCACTTGTTTTGCATTTGTTTTATGTTTGGTATTGGTTTTGAGTGTTTTAAAAAATAGGCACGCATAACACACCAACAATCATAATAAGGTTGCAACTAGGATATACAAGGCTTATCTAAAGGGTGTCCTCGATACACAAGGTACGTAAGGCCCAAATCTATAGATGAAAAAAAAAAATACCACATAGCCAGGGGGAGACGGTAACCCAAATCTCCTCCTTCACTGTCCAAAGGTATAAATTTTTTTGGGGCTTAACCAAGAGTGACAAGATTTTGCTTCCAAGAGAGGTGTCTTTCAATTCACCTCTCGATTCTTATACTCAACCAGAACACTGGAGTTGAGGTTGTCCCAAGGGGTGATGAAATCCTCAAGTAGGTCACTTAAAGAAGAAAAACAAGATCACCTATTTCTTGTGCACCCAAGATCACCTGAAGGTGTGAGGGGAGAGAATACGTAAGTGGCCTTGGGGTTTAAAAGACACACATTCTTTCCCAATGAAACTTTAAGTTTTGTAATCTACTTGAAGACACATGTGTTTAAAGTATATAATGTTCTTTCCAACTTGAAATTGATGTCAACATAAATGAAAACCATGGATTTGTCAACAAGAAAGTAAATTGAGCGTATGCATAAACAAAATGCTAAAAATGAAATCAATTTCCTTTAAGGCATTTAAGAGTATGTGAATTCATTTTAAGCACCAATTCTAAATGTTTTCTAGCCTAGACATTCATGTCAATTTCCCTAAGGCATTCAAGAGTATATGAATTCATTTTAAGCACCAAGCCCAAATGTTTGCTATCCTAAACATGCATTTCCATTCCCTTAAGGCATTCAAGAGTGTATGAGTTTATTTTAAGCGCCAATTCCAAATGTTTTCTACCCTAAACATACATTCCAATGAAAAGATGATTTATTTCGTAAGGGCATTCAAGATTTAGTTTTCTACCTAAACATCCATTCCAATGAAATATGAGTAAATTCCTTTAAGAAATTCAAGATTGGATAAAAAATAAAATTAGGCACTCAAGAGTGTGTTTGGAGATTACTCATTAATTTGTAGTATTCATTCAAAGGACAAATGATTATAACATGCAAGTTAATCAACCTTTAATCCTAAAGTGATAAAAATCACTACAAATTTTTTTAATGATAAAAATCACTATTAGTTTGTTTTAAGTCTTCCTGCATGAAAATTCATTAGCAATCCCTGCAAACCACCAGTTAGCAAATAATAATATTTTAAAGTTTCACAATTCTGTCAAAAAGCATAGATGATAGATCACAAGCACTGACAATAGTATGCAGAGACACTGAACTATGTAGACGTTGTACATCATAGATGACAGAAGATAATAATGTATGTTTTTGTAGTCAAATGGTAGTGTAGATGACAAAAGGAGATCCAACACACAATGCACATGATAACTTGGAAATCATAGATGACAGGATACTACGCATAGATGACAGAATGATTTTTGAAATTTTAAAAACCCACCCCCAATGTAGATGATAGAATAACCTATGCAGACACTAAAACTATGTTCCCAAATGCAATGTGAATAAATAAAAGTAGGAATGCACGAAGATGCTAATATGCCCAGATGCTAGTCTACATAGACGATGATTTGTAAAGATGACAAAATGCAAATGACACTGCGTTCGATGTAGACGAAAATGCAAATTTTTTTGTGATGGACTAAAAATTCTTGATAGGTTTTTAACATGAAAATAAGGACATGGGTCCCACTGGGCATTCCAAAATGTATGCTAAAGAAATTGACTTGTTCGAAGCAAGGGTTAACAAACAAACATTAGTTGATATGCATGCATCAAATATTCATCAATGGAAGAAAATTAACTAATATTTGCTTGACTTTTGCAACTCAAAGAAACCAAGAACTCAAGTCCTCAAGCAACCTCAAACAACCCAACAAAGGCACCCATGAGAGGCCTTGTTGGTGTGCTGGATTGGAGGAATGTTTGGTGTACTCTCTTCAAACACAATTATGTTTGAATCTCTTGATGTGAAGGTGCAAGTGTGATTGATGCAACTATGAAACTATGTGAAGAATACTTCAAATAATGGCTATGGAGGAAGCCATGTTTGAAAGCATTCAATGGAGATGGAATGCAATAAAGAAACTAAGCTAGTATGCAAATGAAATGAAGATCTAAATGCATGAAAGAGCTAAATCTAATAATGCAAATGCAATCTAAAATCAGCTACCAAGGGTTAGTATGCAACATGAAATCACTATGAAAACTCTAAAATTCAAACTAGCATGATAACACTATGAAAGCTCAAAACTCAAACTAACATGATAACAATGCATGTGGAGGAGATGAAAATGCTTGAGACAGGGGCCCTATTTATAGGTTTGAGAGAGACCTTGGGTGAGGTGGCATCTATGTGGCATCCACATAGTTCCACAAGGAGACACATAAGCAAGTCATGCAAGTGGTCAACATTCAAAGTTTGCTCACACATGTGTGAGCAAACTTGGAGAGAAGAGTGGGGGAAAAAAATTGCAAGAGGGAGTGGTCTCACACATGTGCAAACACACACACTTAGGCATAAGAAGGGTTTAGCAAGATGATTGAGTTAATTAAGTGGGGTTAAATGGTGGATAGGCTTAGGAGGATGAAAGTGATAGGTGTAGACTAGGCTTAAGATTAAATTAAACAAGATTTAATTTAATCATAGGTTTAGAGGAACTAATGAGATGGAGGGATTTAAATAAATAGAATTTATTTAAAAGGGAGATTATGGGAAATCAGGTATTAAATAAATTTAACACACTAAGGATTGAAATATTTAAATCAATTTTAAATACCTTAGAAAAATGGACCCACTTAATTAAATAAATTTAATTAAATAGGTAGAAGAATATGAAAAATATAATTAATTAATTAAAAAATAATTATAATGTCAAGGGAAATATTAACTAAATTAATATAGTCTCTTGGGATGATTTTAAGCATCTAACACTTATAAAATCCCTAACCCTTTTATACAAGTTTTTGTCGCTCACAAAATTGGGGTTAAAATAAGTCATCCAATAGAAAAATAATAGTTGAAGCCTCTTACAATAGTAGGGTCATTTTTGGCTATGGGGGTGCTACCCCCAAAAACCCCTATGGGGGCGTTGCCCCTTGATCCCACTTTGTACTATGATAGAGAGCTCACCTAGGGTGTTGCCCCTTGACCCCATCTTGGGGGCACTACCCCAAAACCCTCGTAGAAATAATCTGGGGGGAAACTACACTGAATAAAACTTTGAGTCTAATTAGGCTCCACATCACAATAATCTCCCACTTGGAGACTGATCAGACTCCACAAGAATAATATCCCACTTGGAGACTTATCATAGCACCACTAAACCTGTAGCTCCCATTGGAATATCAAACCACCCTAGACTCTACTATTTATTTATTTTGTTCAGTCTAGAAGAATAATTGAACCTAAAGAGGAGTTCATCTTCTCCCTTTTCACTACCTTGGTAAACATATCTGATGGATTATTATCTATATGTATCTTCTCTAACTTTAATTATTCATCATCCAAAACTAACCAAATTAAATGGTACCACAACTGTATGTGTTTTGTCTCTGAATGGAGAGTAGAATTCTTTGCAAGATGAATGACACTCTGGCTATCTGTAAATAAATAATTATCCCTCTATGGGTGTCCCAATTCTTCCATGAAGAACTGAAGCCATACCATCTCCTTGGTTTCCTTTGTAGCAACAACATACTCTGGCTCTATAGTGGATAAAGCATTAACCTTCTACAACTAAGAAATCCAACTCACTATTGTCCCACCAATAGTAACTACATAACATGTAGTGCTCTACCTAGTATCAATATCCCCTACCAAATTTGAGTCAACATATCCCTATAAATTAGTAGTAGAGCCCCCAAAATGTAAACGCTTACTAGATGTTCCTCTCAAATATCTAAGAATCTATTTGACTGCATTCCAATGCTCAAGTCCTAGATGACTCATATACCTACTAACAACTCCTATTGCATGTGTGATATCTAGCCTAGTACATACTATAGTGTACATCAAGCTCCCTACAACTAAAGAATAAGGTACCTTGGACATCTTAGCCTCCTCTTCAGGTTTCTTTAGACACATCTCCTTAGTCAACTTCAAATGACCAGGTAAAGGTGTGCTAATAGCTTTAGCATTCCCCATAGAGAAACATTGCAACACCTTCTCAATATAATCAGCATGAGATAATGTCAATTTTTTGTTCTTTCTATATCTGTAAACTTTCATATAGAGGATTTGTTTTGTTGCCCCCAAATCCTACATAACAAATAAATGTGGTAATTATTTTTTTAACCCCTTAATGTGATCCATGTTAGACACAACTACAAGCATATCATGAACATATAAATATAAAATAATGTAGTTGTCATCATCTAACCTCTTAAAATAAACACAATGGTTAGAATACAGCAAATGTCACCATGCTCATGCATAAAACTATTAAATTTAACATACCATTGCCAAGGTGCTTGTTTCAAACCATATAAATTTTTCTTCAATCTGCACACTAAGTTCTCCTTACCTCAAATGGGGTTGCACTATATATATATATATATATATATATATATCTTCATCCAAATCACCATGAAGAAAGGTTTTTTTAACATCAAACTAATCCACATGAAAATCTTCAGTAGCCACAATACTTAAAACAATATGAATAGAAGTTATTTTAACAAAAGTAAAAAATATCTCATCAAAATCAATGCCCTTTTTTTGTGTAAATCCTTTTACAACTAAATTGACTTTAAATATTTTCTTATCTCCATCCTCTTCTTTCAACTTGTAAACCCATTTATTCTATAAAGCTTATTTACTTGCAGGCAACTTGCATAAGTTCCATGTCTGATTTTTCAACAAGGAGTTCATTTCTTCTTTCATTGTAGACTCCTACTGAATCTTGGTACCCACCTACATAGCTTCATCATAGCATTCAAGTTCATCAGCATATGTTAATAAAATAGATTACAAAGAGGGAGAAAATCTTTCTGGAAGTCTACTTAGCCTTGTTGACCATCTAACATTCACTACAGTATGTGGTATTTTTGGTTGCAGTTGTTGTAGAGCATGAGGAACTAAATATTTTGGAGTATCATCCTATACTAGATAATCATTTTCTTTCTTCTCATGCTACTGTAATAGATCTATGTACAACACTTTCTAATTAAATATGACATCCCTACTTCTTATAGTTTTAAAATTTTCAAAATCATAAAGCTTATAACCAATTCAACAATTTCATATCAAACAAATATATATTTATGACTTAGCTTCCAACTTGGTTCTATTTTGAGAATCAATATGTACAAATGCTTCACAACCAAAGGTTCTGAGAAAATATTAACTCACCTTCTTACCATTCCATACTTCCTCTAGAATACCACACCCCAAAGGAGTAGAGGGACCTCTATTAATAAAATATACAACAATATTGACAACCTCCACCCACATGCTTAAGGGCAACCTAACATGCAACCTCAAGCACCTTGTGCACTCCATTATTGTCCTGTTCATGCATTTAGCCACTCCATTTTCCTATGGAGTCCTTGGAATAGTTTTTCCTATAAATACCATTAGTGGAGAAATAAACTTTAAATTCTTTGTTGCAATACTCACCACCTTTATCAGATCTGAGACATTTTAGCTTTTTACTAGTCTCATTCTCAATAGAGCATTTTCATTTCTTAAATGTTACAAATACATCAAATTTTTAGCCAAGAAAATAAATCCATATGATTCTAGTTGCATCATCAATGAATGTAACATAATAATAAGAGCCACCAAGTGAAGATAACTGAATTGGTCCCCATACATATGTATGCACAAGCTCTAATTTCTTAAATTTCTTTTCCTTCCCACTCTTTACAAAACTTACTCTCTTTTTTTTTCCATACACATAACTTTCACAGAAATCCATATTGACACATTTTAGACCTTGTAAAACTTTCTTTGAATGAAGTAATTTCATACAATTCTCATTCATGTGCCCAAGTCTATTGTGTCATAGCGTTGTATTAGAATCAACAAAAATCATTTGTTCTCCCTGTTCAACTACAACAATTGTTCCTAAACATTCATTTTTCTCTGAAATAGTTAAAGAAGAATGAATAGTATGACCTATACAAAGATATAAGGTGCCTACTTTCATACCTCTTTCTACTACAAGGGAACCTTTTGAAACCTTCCAATTTTTATGATTAAAAGTAACTATACAACCCTCATCACCGAGTTGCCCTACTAAGATTAAATTCCTACACAGTCTGAGAATAGGTCTTACCTCATGTAATAGCCAATGATTCTAATTCTACAACTTAATCTTGACTTTTACCTTTCCAACAATCTAACAGGGTTCATTATCCACCAAATAAACAATCTCAAAATCTCCTTGGACATAATCAATAAAATAAACTCTATGGAGTGTAGCATGAAATGAAGCCTCAAAATCTAAAACACAAGAATCATCAATACTTTCTAAAGAAAGAAGCAAAGCATCCTCTTTGGATTTGTTACTTAACATATTTTCCTCCTTGTTCCTTTTTGGTTTATCTCCTTCATAGTCATTTTCAATCCAACAATCTTTCTTCTTATGCCCTAGCTTCCCACAGTACTAGCAATCTCTAGGTCCTCTGGATTGAGACCTCTTCCCCTTTGATTTTCCTCCTGATTTCCTATGATTTCTAGAATTACTTTCTCTCTCAGTCATTCTACCTCTACTTTGTGCATTCAAAGCACTTGCTGATGTAGATCCACTTGATGTTTTCCTATGAGTTTTCTCACTCATAATAACACCAATCACATCATCAAATTTTAGGTATCATATCCAAAAATATAATTACTCACAACCATTACCAAGCCATTAGATCTTTTAGGCAAAGAACAAAAAATCAAGAGAGCCTTAATTTCTTCATCAAAATTGACATTCACTAAAGATAACTAAATAGTAACTATATTAAACTCATTTAAATAATCTGCAATCAATCCACCTTGTACCATCTTCATATTAATGCTTCATGAGAAATACCTTGTTTGAAGCAGAGGGATTTTCATATAGTTTCGCAAGGGTTTACATCAACTCTTCTGTTGTCTTTGGTTTTGTAATGTTAAATGTCACTAATAGTGCCAAGCATAATCAAATAATTCCAAATTCCTTTTTGTCTGAAATATTCTAGTCACCATTTGTCATAGTTTCATATTTCTTGACTTTTCTTTCCAATTGTAATCACCCAAAAATGGTCATCCAGACTATGAGCCCCCTTTTTAGCATTTTTCTATAATTTATCTAATGCTTATCCTTGATCAAATCTCCAAAAATCTATTTATTTGATTTTATCCTATAGTTTGACCACTTTATCCTAAGTTCATATTTAATTAAAATAACATGTCCTCTTTTAATTAAATAAAATTCTCCACTCATTTCTTATCCTAAGTTGCACGCACAAAAGCATTTCCCTTATTTAAAAATAAAATAAAAGACATTTTTGTCCCACATGGGGGATAAAAGTCAACTCTTCATCACAATTGGTGGAAATGCTTGTGCACATGGATCACTCCCACTTTCAAACTCCACCCTTGATCACGCACATCTTGCTTCATGATCTCTATCATCCATTTCTCTTTAAAATGGAGAGCTCTCTCGTCACTTCACAACTCCACTAATTTAGTAATGTTAGGCTACAGGGTTGAAGATCTCATACTTGTGGAGCTCCTCTTCTTCTATCTTTTATTCTTAATTCTTCATGCTTCTCATTCATTCTAGTTTCTCTCTATGCTTATAGCTTAAATCATCTAGTCTAAATAGGGGTTTTATACTTATTTTCTAGTTTATCTTGCATTCTAATTTCTCTCATTTAGCTTTCATTTTCATTAAATTCATTATAGATTCTTGGATGCTAGCATTCTTTCTCCCATCTTTGAATCTCTTTTTCTATGGTACACCTTCCAAGGGTTGCATAGTTTGGTTCATTTGAGATTCACCATCTCATGTCCTTTGTACATCATATAGAGAGCTATAAATTGCCTCTTGAGATGCCCTCTTTCATGGGTATTCTCAAAAATAATAGTTTATAGAAGTGTGACACTTTTTGTACACACATTTTTGGCACCCAATGTGGGGCTAGAACCAATTTTTTAGCTCCATTTTTTTTCTGGTACTTTAGTTGCATTCTCATGTCTGGTTTTTGACAACAACTTATTACATCTAATCAAGTAGTTTTGTAGGTTTTCCACTTTAGTTTTAAGGCTAACCCTTGTGCAAATTTGTTTGAAGTCCAACACCCTAGGGTTTTAAATAGTTTATTATATCTCTTAAACCTTTTGGAGTTAGGTTTGGAAACTTTTTTTGAAGGTTAGGGATTCATCTTGCATGTCTCACTCTAATTTTTAGAATGTTATGAGTTGATTTGCATCTATTATGATTTTTTCTTTATTTTTCATAAAATATCATTTTGGGGCTCAAATAAGAGAAATTTTAGAAGAAACTACATTTTTTGAAAGATATTTGAATTCTATAGGGGGTTTGTTCTTTGTGTCTTGAATTTAGAGGTTATATTAGGGCTCAATAATGTGATTTGAAAAATCTAGTTTATTTTGACAAATGGCTGCCAAGGGCACAAGTTGAGAGATATTAATGAATTTCTTTCATTTTTGGAAAGATATATAGTTTTTAATAGGGGTCTCTTCTTTGGATTTCTATTTTGGAGCCTAAATAATAGCAAACAAATTAGATCTTGTTGACTAGTTCATAGGCAAAAAGTAAAAAAGAGAGAATTTGTGATTAGCTTGCACTTTCTTAGCAGGTCTTACTTAGTTATTATGCCCTAGCCTTGGTTTTTTTTGTAGGAATTTTCTCATTCCATTTCTAAAAAGAACACTTTTCACTGATAAAAATTTCAAAAAGGGCTACTAACACTCCTTTGCAGGGTTTCCCAAAGAAAATAAACAAACAAACCAAAAAGTTTTTTTGTGCTTTAGTTATTTTTATGTGGAATTAGATTTTTTTTTTTTTCATTTATAGGCACATAATTATGTACTTTACTATAAAAATTCACTTGGTAGGAAATTATTCTCTTCACCTTTGGGTGAATTGGAAATTTTGACCCATTTGATATGCCAAGGTGGAGTAAGGTGTACATGAACATTGCTTACTGTGTTTGGGGGAACCAATTGGAATAGGAGAGTATGTTCTTCACCCTTGAGGTGAATTATAAATCTTGAACTCCAAAAGTAGATCCATTTTGTCTAGTCCAGAATCCTTTAGTGAGCCTTCTCTTGAGAGATCAAGAGGAATGACCCAAGTGGGGACAAGCGAATTTGGCTCTTCCAACCCACTATAAACTCAATACTATCAAGGACACAAAATCTTGATAGACATAGTGCTTGTCTTCATCTAGTGAGATTTCTTGTGGGATTAGGACCATGAGGAAATAACTAGATAATAATACTTAAGGTACTCTTGTGGTCATGAGGTTCATTACTTTCCACAAGGTAAGGAGTCTCATATTAAGAGCAAGAGGAGTACTATGAATGGAAGCCCTTTCTAAACACCATAGGATTAGAAGTTACCCTCTTTTACTGCTCAAAATCTTGGTGCAAGGATCGATCCTAGTGGATTATCTAGACCCCCCCAAGATTTTACACTCACCATTTGTGTCCCTTTGGTTGTGCCATTGGCATTTCCATGAGAAAGCTAGCATCTATTATGGGAAACCACTTTGTGTGAGCGATGGGGCATCAAGTGTGTGACAAGTTGTTGAGTAATGAACTGTGACCTTAGGTATTTTTTCTTGGATTGTGTTTTTGCATGTGAAAAGACCTATGAAAATCTTTTAAACCTACACAAGATGATAGTTCTAGGGATTTCTTTTGAAACCTCACATATTCTTGTATCATGCAAGGTTTCTTTGTCCCTTGCTTGATTGTTTGAAGACTACTCCATGTGTTACTATCTTGCTTGAAAAAAAATATTTTGAACATCAAACTTTCTATGCTATCAACTATTGTAAAACTTTGTCAACCAAGTCAAAACATCAAGTGAAAACATTTTCTTTTGTTGCTTGCTAAAGGGAGTTTCATCATTTGACTTTGATTTTCTATGTCTCTAGTGCTTGAACTTTCTTTAAATGGATCTTTGGTCTTAACATTCATGGTCTTTCTTTGTCTATGTCAGCATAATAAGACCTACTTTTTGGGTGAAAAGACTACCTTGATGTCTTGACTATACTCTTTGATTGGGAAAGTTGTTCACTTGTCATCTCGGTTGCTCTATCTACTTGTTTTTGGGATTCTTGCCTAGGTCTTGACTTTAGTTTATAGTATCATAAGTTTCTTGGGCACTTTTCTTAAGAAATATTTCTCTCACCGATTCCTATCTTGGATAGTGAACACTCTACCTCTCTATTTTGGACATTAAGTTATCTTGTGTCACCTAATTAGCTTTCTCTAGTCTGCTTCATGCTTGATTTTCTATCTACTGCCATAGGCTTCAAACCTTGTGCTACCAAATCTCAACCAAGTCTAGATGATCATGAGTTCTTCTATGTAGCTAAAGAGTTTCAAGATCTATACATTGGATATAAAGAACTAGAAGAAATAAACAATCTTTCTTACCTTGGTCTCAATAGGTGCATGATAGAAATGAAGTCTAAAACTAAGAAAAGGTTAGAGGAAATAATGGAATCATCACATGAGCTTCCTTTAAGATCTCAATATTCACATGATTCATCTTCTTCAAGATCATATTCTTCCTCTTCTTCTAAGTCTACACACTTTGTCTCTCCAAGACATCAATTGACTTCATTTATTGGATCTAAGGACCTCCTTAGAGAGAAAGAAAATGATACCTACTTTGACCCTATTCAAAGCTTTCATGATAAACCTATATTTGATGAAGATATTGATGCATCATATGCACTAGTTGATTAACAACAAGAAGATCCTAGGCATACTATTGAGAGAACTTTCACTCCCATAGAAGATTCTTATGATGGCATTTGGTAAACACTTCTTGGCATTAAGCTCATCACATTGCCTAAGTCTAGCTCATATGTAAACCCTTTCTTTGATATGTATTTTTCTTATTATCAACATAATGAGCATAGTACTTTAGATTGCATTGAGTTGAAACATAAAATCCAAGATCTTATTGATGATGGGATTGTTGATACCTCTAATTACTCATGTGATGAGGTTACTTCTCTTAAGAAAGATCATGTTCCAAAATTCATGAATCTCTTAAAACTTAAAATATTTTCAACATACCTCCATCAAATAAAGAGCCTAATGCTTTCCACATTTACTATGCCTATCCTCAAGGCTACCTCTAAAAGAAACTCAATCTAACCTTCACTTGGATGCAAACCATTTCCATGAAACTAAGGCTAAAGATCCTCAACCTTCATGCAATTCTATGTCTACTATGCCTACTTCAGCTAGTCCTTCATTATCTCTTCAAGAGTCTATCATGAAAACCTCATATTCTCCCTTGTATTTAGAAGTGTCTCCATGTCAAGAGGACTCTCAAAAAGCTAAATCCATAAATATCAAGAAAGATCAAGATCAATAATTCTTTCATCTCCTTCAAGATGTCACTCTTCCATATCCTATATCTTACCCACCTAAGTATGATGGAGACACCACTTCCATTATTTACCTTGAGGTTACTAAAAATTATGAGAAAAATTCTATGCTTATGCTATTTAAATAAACTTTTCAAGATCAAAGTCTCCCTCTTGTTCTACTTCTCCACATCCACTTCAAAACTATCCTCAAGCTTCAAATTCTCCTACTAAAAATGTTGCTCCTATCAAAGCTACTCATGAGTCTATTTATGGACATGGTCACATTACTCACTCTAAATGTGTTGATATCCCTAATCACTATCTATTACATCTCCCAAATCTATCCTTTGTCATTATCCATTTAAGCTAAAGTCTTCCAAACTTCCTTCCATATTGGGACCATATGTTCCTCCATCTCCAACATTAACTCCTAGCCCATCCCCTAGCTCTCCTATCATACCTCAAGGTCAACAAAGATACTCATGCTTAATGAATTTCTATCCATCTAAACCATTCATATGGTCCCTCTTCATCCACAAATCCCAAGTCTTTTGGAAGAAATTTGGATGTGCAACATAAGAAACACAAGAATCCATTTACAAATGAAGATCACTATGTCCTATCTAATCGACATGTGAATACAAAGAAAGGAAAATTATTCAAGAGACCATAAAGTTCCACTACCCAAAGAGATAAATCAAAGAAAATATGGGTTCCTAAACCCATTATTGAATAAATGTGTTCTAAAGTATCCAAAGGAACATCTAAAGCTATATGGATTCCCAAGTCTCTCTTGAAAGACTTGAATATTGAACATAAATCCAAGTTGAGATTCAAAATTCCAAAGGCTTCCACTCCATTTTCTTCCAAACATCTTTCAAAGGCTTCCACTCCATCTTCTTCTAAAATTATCCTACCACCTCATACATCTAAACCTCAATCTATTTCCTTCATGATTCCACCACCCTCCAAGGTGTGTTTCAATGTTGATCTTCCCCACTTTCTCACCTACCCTTATGCAATATTTTTAAAGCTACACTTACCTAATATCCATACTTCTATAATCCTTTCAAGGCATGAACTCTTATCCTCCATATACTTATCCTACTACCATCTCTCTTCCTTCACCTATTAACATATTTGAGCATACTTATCTATGGTCTTGGCTTATCATGACTTATCCTTCCTATAGGAGCACTATCTAACTTGAAAAATCTTGACCTATTTCTAAAACACCAAAAAGAAAAAAGAAAAAGAGAAAAAAAAAGTGCCTTAGTGAAAACCACTCCTTGTGGCACATTGGTAGCAAAAATAAAGAGAAATAAATTCATCCTATGATGAAAACTAGTTCTTGTGGCACCTTGGATAAGTACCATGATGAAAATTGGGCAAAAAAAGATCATGTGTAATTCTTCCACCATCTATCTATTATAGTGCCTCTCGTGTTTGCAGTTTGTACCTTATCTATTTTGATTTGAGAGATACTTGATACTCTTATATTATGTACTTTTGGATGACTTGAGGGTTGAATGTTATACTTTAATTTAGTACCACAGATGCTATACTGCTATGCTATTCAATTTATCATATTTTCATGTTGATGCTATTTTGAGATGATAGTAGACCTATGATGATATCTAGTTACATGGTTTATTGGGCATATTTGTTGATTATATTATGAGATGGATGTTATGCTATGGTTTTTTACTTCATTCTTGTCTCTTTATGCTTTATGTGAATGTGAGTGATGTAAATGGTTTAATTAGTTATTTAATACATTAATTGCTTTAACTATGATATTATATTCAATTGCACTTGATCATGTGTTTTAGTGTGTAGGATTTATATCCCTGGTAGTGATCTATAGAGTTAGTGATTCAGCTATTCATATTTTACCAATGTTGATCCTGTATGGTCGATGTGTCCTTATTTTAATTCTTTAAATTAAATCTTTTGATGATTATTAAATCCAAACTCATCTACATTATGTGATTAGACCAATGAGTGTGTCTGTGCATTTAGAGGTTCACTTTGTCGCGAAAGTGTTAAGTGATTTTCTATGATTTTGGGTTTTTGAGCTTTAAATCTTTTCAGATTTAATTTCTGGCAACTTTTCCTTAAGAAAATTCCCATTATGAGGAATAGCCTATTTTTTTGGGTTGATTCAGAGTCTAGCTAGTCTAACTGGCTATTTTCCCTGATCGACTATTCACTCAAAAAGTGAATAAGTTTGGAAAGAGGAATCTAATTCCTCAATTTTTTATTTTGGATTTTAGAAATTTGGAGAGCTTTTCTAAAATCCTCTTCTGAAGGATTTGATTCTTGTTTTTTCTAGGAGTTGTGAGTGTGGGATTTTTGTAAGATTAGTCTCATTGGATCTGGCTCAGGGAGACCTTACCTTGCCATCACTTTCGGTAGTTTAGTAGATTATTTGTTTTATCAGGCTATTTTTAGTTTTTGCCCCTTTTTTTGTCAGGTAGGGCTTTCTAATTTTCTTGTTTTTATTTCATTTTAGCTTCTATTTTTGGTATTTTTTTGTTAGGAGGCTGAGAACTAGTGTTCCCCTCCATTTTTGTTTGTTGGTTTTGCTTAGTTTGTCGGGTATGAGCATTTTCCTTATTTTGGGGATGGGGTTTGGGGTTTCAAACTATTATGCTAGTTGTTTTTGCATATAGTTTCCAAACCCAAATATCATTATATTTTCAAGGTTTTGGTACCCAAAAGTCAAATGGGTTTTAATTTTAAAGTTTTCCAATTTTGGGGGTTTTAACCTCATTTTGTGTATCACCCTATTTTCTCAGGTTTTCTTTGCATGATGTAGGTCGTGGACCTAGATGATTTGTTTGGATGTCAATCAAACCACTGTTGCACTTTTATGTTGCATTTGGATGTATGCCACATTTGTCCTTTTGAGTCTATTTTTGATTGAGTGTATCTCTGCATTGTGCTTTCATCTAGTCCTCGTGCTATGATCTTCATGATGGTGATGTGCCACACACAAGTACATGCACATACATTTTTTAGGGGACTTGTGAGGCTCAATCTTCTATGGTACTTCTAGAAGTTATGATCATTGGGGCTGGATCAAGAATTTGCATGCCTACGAGAACTCATCATTGGATGAGCATGGGTAGGTTAGGGTAGCATATGGAGGGGCTTCTATCTTGCAACCTGGTGACTATTTCCTATTGGTTGGAAAAAGAATTTTTATATAAGTGATAACTAAATTAAAATTCTTGGTGGTAATAA
The DNA here is from genome assembly GCA_028749045.1 of Cupressus sempervirens. NCBI lineage: Eukaryota > Viridiplantae > Streptophyta > Pinopsida > Cupressales > Cupressaceae > Cupressus > Cupressus sempervirens. Next base: position 919,584,575 of record CM053786.1, read on the forward strand.
ATATAAGATAATTAAAATGTTGGGAAGTGTACTTTCATTGGGAAGAGATACCACTCAGATTGTTCACCTTCCATTGTGGAGTGCAGCTGCCAAACTAGCTTGGGCTTGTTGATACCAAGTGACTCTCCATGATGTCAGCCCCTACCTAGTAGCCCATTGAGTTTTCAGACCATGACCTATAGTTTATGCATTATCTATGTTTGGTTTCAATCATCATACTATCTAGCATGAGTGTTAGCCATGGACATTTTGCTTTTTGTGTGTTTTTGGTTGGATCATTATCTCCATCAGTATGATAGGTGTGGGCCTATGGATTCCACATGGTTGGGAGGCATAGCTACCTATGTCATTGCTAGGAACCAGTGTATAGAGACAGTCTTTTTTCCTAGTGCAACCATTACTGGATGTTTTCACTTGGTACTTCAAGTTGTGGAGTATGTCATTTTGGTATTTATGCTTTCATTGGGATGCTTGTATATCATGTTTAGATGATGTTACTTATTGACACATTTCCTTATTATGATGATTAGCATATGATAGATGATGTTTCCATGTTTGTAGTATTATCTTATGCTTTACTTCTAGCATGTTAGATTTCCTTATGCGTATGTTGTAGAATGTTTTAGTAGTGATGTCCTTATATGATAGTACTGATGATCTTATCAATAGATTAGGATGTTATGCATGGGGGATGGCTAGGGTTTGTAATGGCCTTATGATGCTATTATGGTTGGGAGGAACCATGCACTCAGTTTGGTTGTATTGTTCATTGCGATGTTGTTTTAGTACACTGTGATGTTTCCTTATGTACTTTCTTTTCACTACTTGATTAGATGGCTAGATGTTGTATCTGCCTTTCTGTATTATGTTTGAGTGTTTATGCCTTGAATTGTGGATCTGGTACTCCTTGGTGTGGAGGTTCTAAACTCTATTTTACCATCTTTTTTTCCTTAAGAGTTTTCCCTTGTGTTCTTGGGTGACCATGTGTCAGCATGGGGTGATACAATAATGTGTCGCATGCCCATTGGAGTTATATCGTGCATTCCCTAAATGTGTTGCATGCCTCTTAGAGAAATGTTGTGCGATACGTTCTAGTATTGCACCCCATTGAAGAAGGGTTGTAGGATACTTGTAAAGTATCACACACCCTGGAGAGAAGTGTCCCCAACCCTTGAAAGTCTTGCACCCCTTCATGAGAAAGGTCACATGATACAAATAAGTATCACCTAGTGCTTATTTAGAGTATCACCTGGTAATTGCAAAAACTTGTCTGGGTAGACATCGGCCACTTTTCAGTATGATTCAAAATTTTTGGGAATCATTTAGGGTATCCTCTTACGTGTTCTTCAATACCTTGGTATCACATTTTGAATTCAAAATGTTTTGATTTGAATTCAATTGGGTGTCTTCCGTTGTCATTCATTTTGGTCAATAGTGGCGTTTGGAGATCCATTGGTTTCAGGATGGTGGTTAATACTTCTGTTGCAATCTTTGTGATCCACATATGATTTTGCTTTGTGCTTCCATACTTGTTTAAAAAAAAATATCTTGGCTTGTGTTTCATCCTTGTTCCAAGGATCTTTGGGTAGAGCATTACATCTATCCCCTTTTCTCCCTCTTTGATCTTGACAATGTTGAGCTATCCTTGCATACTAGTTATCTTGTTCATTAGCTAACTATTGTGCTTTCTCATTCACTCATAGCCTTCATATATAGCTTCATTCTTATTTCTCTATCTCATCGCTATCCTATCTAGTTGACCACTTGGTCTTGATCATGATAAAGAAAAACATATTTCGTATAGGCCTCTTGACATGTCTACTATTTTAGATTACATGATTTCATGTTATCTTGCTTATTTTATTCCACTTCTTATCCCATATGCTTTCTCTCTTGTTGGCTTCACTGCTTACCCCACATGCTATCTTTCTTCCATTACTTATCCATAACCTTCTTCATATGGCTATCTTTCCCTAGCATGGGTACTTTTGAGGAGCCAGTCCTTGAGGATCTCTTTCACTCACTTCATATTCCTTGTCTATCCATTTATGCTTATTCACTAGCTTGCTACTCTATCATGTCCTACACCTTCTAATAATTGGGATAAATGTTGTGATCTTTCTTGAGAACTAGTGATCTCTAAATCATTCTAAAATAAATCTTAAAAATATTCATATGCGATGCTGAAAAAGTTATAAATATCTAAAAAAAGTGGTGAAAAAAACTGCCAAGTGGTAAAAACCTAGAAATGGGTGCTACTTGAGATCCTTGCACCTATGTCTATCAATCTCATTCATTTCACTACACATTTCCTAGCTTTGAATTGTCTCTTGTCCTCATCTTGAGGGCATGGTTGCTAATCTTATAAGGGTATCCTTGTGCATTAGGGTTTCTTTGGCAACTCATGCAAAATAGTGTTCCTCAATACTAGCCCCTTGACATTGAGTGTTTCTCAACACTTATTGGGTAGTCTACCTACAATTTAGGGTGCTATGATATTTCTCACTATCAAATTCAAATCTTGAAGAAATGGCCATGTAACATTCACACATATGCTCAAACAGTAAAACTAGTTGAGCTATGATGAACTCTACCTTCTTTGTGTGTTGTTTATGATGATTTCTTTGCTAAGTATTCCCTCCCTAATAGTCTTTTGAGTATGTCATGGACTAGAAGACTAGGGGCATGGGGCATGTTTACTTGCTTTATGCTTGTGGGTATACTTTTTTAGTCTAAGGTGTTTAGAGCATTCATGCTTGTCCTACTTGACACTTTGACTTACAACATATCATCCTTGTCTATTTTTGCAAGGCCACACTTAGTCATTATCTTGGTGCCTATACCTTGATACAGGTGTAATCTTGCTATACTAAAATTAGAAATCTAATTACATTAGTCATCTTGACTTACATGTCTTTGATGCATAGGTTGGATTTCCACATTTTTATCTGATATAGATTATATTCATATCCTCATAGTTAATGCTAGTGATTATTGTATGATCTTCTAATGTCCCTAATAAGGCTCGATGATAAAAACTAGGACCTACTTATGTAACCCTTGCAATTGCACCTTTTCATAATATCTCGCATTCTTGGGTTCATTCTAGCTTAGCTTTGTATTATGCATGTTGAGAGAGCTTTCATTCTTTATCTTTTATGGACTTGTCAGCTAATTGTGTTCCTCCTTCCCTTGCCTATTCTTGATCTTATCTTATCTCTTCTTTCCTATTTCTCTCTTATTTTTATCTTACCATCTCATCTATTCTTTTGACCTATCTTTTCTAATCTTGACATCTTGGATCCATTTTCAAGATCAAAATCCAAATTCGGGCTCATCTTGCTAGTCAAAATTTCTTCCTCCGTCTATGTAGTTGGCTAACCTATTCAGGATTAATATTTGAATCTTGTTGGGGCAATCATAATTTCTTCATTTCTTCATTATTTCTACTCTTTTCCACTCTTTACTTTCATTTCTATTTCATTTTTATTCTTTCTTTGACCTAATTCTTTGGACATATCCTCATTGCTTGGTGGTCACTCTTTGGTCTTAATCTCTTATCTATCATCATGAACTTTCTTTGTTATGATTTGATCAAATCTAGCTTATTTCTACATCTCCTCTATCTCATTTTGATTTCAATTCTGAGGAGGTAGGAATATTCTATCAATGTTGCAAATTTCTTTCTGCTACAACTATCAATTTTCTCTTGATCTTTCTACTTTCTTTTCTCGACATATTAGTGCTTGTCTTGGGTACTAATATTGTCTCTTCTCTCTCCAAATGTTTAGTATTGCAGCTAAATAGAATATGCATTCAAGATTTGTTATCTCTTTATGCTTCATTCTTCACAGTCAGATCTCTCTATCATCTTGGCTTTTTCATTCTTTGACTTAATTTGGTCCCAGGCCGATCACACATTAGTCAAAGATGGGAAAATGTAATCACCCAAAAATGGTCATCTATACTATGAGCCCCCTTTCTAGTATTTTTACATAATTTATCTAATGCTTATCCTTGATCAAATCTCTAAAATTCCATTTATTTGATTTTATCTTATAGTTTGACCACTTTATCTTAAGTTTGTATTTGATTTAATAACTTGTGTCCCTTTTAATTAAATAAAATTCCCCACTCATCTCTTATCCTAAGGTTCACACACAAAATCATTTCCCTTATTTAAAAATAAAATAAAAGACATTTTCATGTCACATGGGGGACAAATGTCAACTCTTCATCATGGTTGGTAGAAATGCTTGTGCACATGGATCACTCCCACTTTCAAACTCCACCCTTGATCATCATGCATCTTGCCCCATGATCTCAATAATCCATTTCTTTTTAAAAGGGAGAGCTCTCTCTTCACTTCACAACTCCACTCTTTTACTAATGTTAAGTTGCAGGATTGAAGATCTCATACTTGTGGAGTTCCTCTTCTTCTATCTTTAAGTCTTCATTCTTCATGCTTCTCATTAATTCTAGTTTCTCTCCATGCTTATAGCTTAAATCATCTAGTCTAAATAGAGGTTTTAATACTTATTTTCTAGTTTAGCTTGCATCCTACTTTCTTTCACTTAGCTTTCATTTGCATTACATTCATTCTAGATTCTTGGATGCTAACATTCTTACTCTCATCTTTGGATCTCTCATTCTATGGTGCACCTTGCGAGGTTTGCATAGTTTGGTTCATTTGAGAGTCAGCATCTCATATCCTTTGCATGTCATAGATAGAGATCTATAAGTCATCTCTTGACATGCCCTCTTTCATGGGTATTCTCAAGAATAATGGTTTATAGAAGTGTGACACTTTTTCTACACACACCAATGATTTCCATATATCTTTCTGATAAAGATACTCCTTCATTTGCATTTTCTATAACTAAAAGTTCTACCCCTTAAACTTCTCAACCTTTAGCTTACCCTCATCTACCATCACTTTGACTCAACTATGAGAGCTTCCTATAGAGGATAGCTAAACAAATGATGATATTCTAAGCTTAAAAAAAAATATGATAGTCTGACTCTAGTACCACTTGTTAGGATCAACCACAGATAGAAATAACAGTTACATGCAAATACAACCAATATCAAAAAATAATGAATCACATAGAAGAGAGCACAAGACACAAGGATTTAATGTGGTTCACCCAATCCCTAGGCTACATCCACCAACAACAAGTCCAATATTATTATTATCCAATTATTACAATCTGTAATCCCTTATAGCTCAATACTGCCACAAGAAGCTACAATATCACCACACCTTATGAAATCCCTAACCCTAAGCCATCTTATACGAGCTTTTTTTTCTTATAAAATTAGGGCTAGAATAAGTCATTCAATAGAAAAATAATAGTCAATGCCTCTTACAATAGTAGGGTCATTTTTGGCTTCGGGGGTAGTGTTGAAAACAAATTGATATAAGTATGAAAGTATGTTTCAATCATTGTTTTGTCATTGATGTCACACTAGTATTCATTGATAAGACAATTTCTTAGATGATTTGAGTACTATCATTTGTTTGATTGATGAAGAGGATTTGATCAAGTGAGATAACAAGAACACTTAGAAGAAAGGTTGAGTTATGGTGAAGAAAAGAGGTACAAAGATTAGTTAAGATAGTGATATTATAGTGCATTAAATATCTACTTAAGGTTGAAAAGGATTGATACACTGACTAAGTCTAGAAGAACAAGAAAGAAGAATTGAGACTGCCGAGCTTGACCAAGTGGATAGTAGGTGCCGAGCAAAGTTAGCGTAAGCCAAGCAAAAAATTAGTTGGATCCGATCAAAGTGAAATTTTAGTGTATGTCGAGTGAAATAGTGTAAGCTGAGTAAAGTTTAGTTGATGTTGAGCACAAGTAAACTTTAGTTGATGTTGAGCACCAGTAAACTTTAGTTGATGCTAATTTATCCAATGAATGACAAGTGGAAGAACAGTATGGAAGCCAAGTGACAATATTTTGATGCTGAGTGCTAGTATTCATGTTAAATCAAAGATTTGATGAATCTTAGCTGACTATTTTGTTTTCTTAAATTTTGTGAAGCATGTGGAATAAAATTATGATTAGTTGGTGGCACAAAATTCATGGTAAACCATTTTGAGGTGAATTCAAAGTGGATTCAAGAGGAAGTTTCTAGAGGGGCTGAAATGAAAAGGAGGGTAGATTCATTGAATCCTACCTAATCCTACCTAACCCTAAAATGGATGATGGAGAATGAATCAATTCTCTTTATAAGGGGATACAAGGCATGAAACAATAGTTGGCATGTGCGAGAACTCAAGAAAGACAAGTAGTCTAGGGTGTTGTTTCATATGGTGGTTGAACTACAGAGTTTTAAATTGGCATGCAAAGTAAGAAGACTTGAGAGTATGAATGCTTGAAGGGTGAATAAGCTATTAGAGCCAAAGTGAATGAAGCCAAGCGAAATGGAGGACTGAATAGAGATCTGTAGTCTACAAAGTGAGTTGTAAGTTTTTATTAGATCACGCCTTACTACTACTCTCTAATAATTGTATTAATTTAGGTAAATCCTTTGGATTAAGGTTGACCTAGAAATCATTTGTAAATCCTTTAACCAGGTGGCATTCCAAGTGAACGATCTAAAGTCCTCTAACAAGGCTAACTCCTAACAGGGTGATTGAAATCCTTTAACTAGGTCACATTTAATAGTGAACATTGTAACCTTTAATAGGGTTGGCTTTTTATAGGGTATCACTTCAAAAGAGTGAGAATTAGTAGCATGTTACTGGTGGTTTTTCTCAAATTGGATTTCCATGTAAAATCAATGTGTTAATGAATCTATTATGTGTCGTGTTTACATTTCTACAAAGTTGATTTGATAGTAACTTACAAGTTTTAGAGTTGTATGATCTAATATGGATGCATGAATAATGAATATGTTTTAAGGATATGGGTTCACTAAGTTGTGAAAAAAATTATTTGTACATTTGGACCTTGGATAACTGATTCAACCCCCCCCCCCCCGCTGGCACTCTCAATTATTCTAAAAAATTCCAACAATTGGTATTAGAGCCTAGTTTTCTTAGAAGGACTAGTTTGAAGGTACTAAAAGCAAAAAGATCAAGATGCCAAAAATATAGGTACCCAAGCTCAAAAAGGATAACTTTCATGCATGGAAAATTCTGATGAAGGTATATCTATGAGGTCTTGGAGACTATACACAATCTACCATTACCATTGAACATGTTGATCCTACTGGAGTCCTAACTATTGAAGATCTAAAAAAGAAGAAACAACACAATCAGGTAATGTTGGATATTGCCTTTGCCCTAAGCTATGTTGAATTTCATGACATCAAGAGTTGTGACACTGCAAAGAAGATATGGGATACTCTTCACACCATTTATAGAGGAGATACAAATGTTTTAAGAGCCAAATCTGAAAGTCTTAGAGGTAGGTTTGGTGATATGAGAATGCAAGAAGGTGAGAATATTGCACAATATTGCTCCAGGATAAAAGATGTTGTTAATGCCATAAGAGGAGCAAATGGTAACATAGATGATGATATTGTGCTAAGTAAAGTATTAAGAACATTGCTGCCCATTTATGCTATTAGTGTTTTTGCCATACAAGAACTAAGATGTATACCAAATTCCAATCTGGATCTTGAAGGTCTAGTACATAGATTCACTTTTGAGCTATCTAATTTTGACAACTTCAAATCTGACAATATGGAATCTTCTTTCAAAGCTAAGTTTTCATTGAAGGAACCTAATGAGAAGAAGAAGAAAAAAGTAAAATATGTTTCCAGTGATAGTGATATAGATGAGGAAGATGTAGAACAACTTGAAGCACTACTTGCAAGGAGATTTCCCAGAGGTAAAGAAAAATTCAATGATAAGTTACCTATCATATGTTTTAATTACAATGAGGTTGGTCATATTGTTGCTAGATGCCCATAGAAGAAGAACTATAAAGGTGGAGACAAATACAGAAATAAGAGAGATAAAGACAACAAAGATTACAAAGACAAAGGAAAGAAGTCTTGCACATTACAGCAGAAGAAACATAAGATGAATAAGATGAACATGATGATGAAGTGGTGTATGTTGCAATGAAGGATGAACCTGATGAAGATGAGGCAACTACACTAGTGTCTTATGTGAACAAGAATGATAGATGGATCATTGACAGTGTTGTTCACATCACATGATTGGAGATAAAAGTAAGTTCACTACCTTGAATTAGTATCATGGAAATAGTGTAAGGTTTGGTAATTATGCACCATGTTTAATAAAAGGAAAAGGCTCTATCAAACTCATAGAAAATATTTCATGTGACAATGTTTATTATGTTGAAGGACCTAACTATAATTTGTTGAGTGTATCATAATTGAATAGTTTAGATTACAAGGTTGACTTTAAAAACAAGGTTGTTAAGATATATGAAATTGATGGAAAGATAATTGGGAAAGGTGATCGAACTAGAGGTAATCTATTCTATCTTGATATGAATAATGCTACTTGTCTAGTTGTTGAATATGATGATGTGTGGTTATGGTACAAGAGGTTATGTCATGTTAATTTTGATAACTTGGTTAGTATCAATAACATGAAAAGAGTGAAAGGTTTTCCTAAGTTGAAGAAACATGACAATATAACTTGCAAAAAATGGCAGTTAGGCAAAATGACAAAGTCTAGTTTTAAAAAAAAGACTCTCACCTCAAAGAATTCTGGAGATTGTTCGTACTAACTTGTGTGGACCAATTGAAGTACAGAGCTACAAAGGTGATAAGTACATTATCATATTTGTTGATGATTATTCTAGGATGATGACTATCATGATTCTAAAATAGAAATCTAATGCATTTCAAATGTTTAAGTGGTACTTAGCAAGAGTTGAGAAAGAAACAAGTAAAAGTCTAAAATGTTTGAGATCAGATAGAGGAGGAGAATTTACATCAAATGAGTTTGAGATGTTTTTTAATGATAGAGGAATCAAAAGACAAACATTTGCACCTAGGACCCCTCTACAAAATGGAATTATTGAAAGGAGGAATAGATCTGTAATGGACTATGCTAGGAAACTCATGATGGAGAAGAATGTTGCTTTGAAATACTAGAAAGAGGTTGTAAGTACAACTTTCTATAACTTGAATCGTATGTAAGTCAAGAAAGATACTCATTCAACACCTTTTGAACTATGGAATGGATACTCACCCAATGTAAAATATTTTAAGGTATTTGAAAGGAAATGCTATATTCTCAAGGATAATAGGAATGGAAAATTTGATGCAAAAAGTGAAGGTATATTCCTTGGATATTCCACAAGAAGTAAAGCTTGTAAGTGTTTAAATACTAACACTAACAAAATTGTTGAAAATAAAAATGTAAAATTTGATGAATATATAGAGGTACATGAGGCTAAACCTATGAAGGAACCAGAGGGATACAAATATTTTGTATACTTTTATGAAGGTATGCCTACTGATAAAGATGTTGTAAATCAAATTGCAAATCAACATCAAGTTTCAGTAACTGTCAGGTCAAATAATATGAATATTGAGTTGCATTTAGGAACTGAGCTACAATCAAGTGTCAAGTTGCAGAATGAAGCTGAGGCACATTTTGATTCTAAGATTAGTGTACATGAAAGAGATGTTGAACAACCTAAAATAGAAGTGCATAATGACTCAAAAGCTAATAGACCAAATGAAGAAAGTAGAGTTACACCAAGATTGTCAAAGTATGTCAAGAGACATCACCTTGTAGAATAAATTATGGGAGATAGAAATGCTAGACCTATGACAAGAAACAAGTTGAGAAGTAATACATGTTTGCTCAAAATGCATGAATCAAAGATACTAAAAGATTCCTTAGAGAACAAGGACTAGAGTAAAGCCATGAAAGAAGAGATTGACCAGATTGAAAAGAATAAGACATGGACTCTAGTTCCTAGACCAAAAGACAAAAATGTAATTGGCACCAAGTGGGTTTTCAGAAATAAGCTAGATGAAAATGGTAAAGTCACAAGGAACAAAGCAAGATTAGTTTGCAAGAGATATGCACAAGAAGAAGGGATAGACTATGGTGAAACATTTTCCCCTATTGCAAGATTAGGAGTAAGAACATTACTTGCTTACTCTTCATACAAAGGTTCCAAATTTTATGAAATGGATGTCAAGTATGCATTCCTAAATGGTATATTAGAAGAAGAGGTTTACATAGAACAACCAAAAGGATTTTGTTGATGCTGACAACAAGAACATGGTATGTAGACTACACAAAGATTTATATGGATTAAAGAAAGTACCAAGAGCATGGTATGAGATGCTTCACAATTATCTTGTGAAAATTGGATTTGAAAGGATTGATAATAACAACAATCTGTACTTGAAGACAGAAAAAGGCAAAGGTATTTTACTATCTAAAATTTGTGTTGATGATATCATATTTGGAGGTCAAGATGCTTTATGTAAAGCTTTTGCAAATGAAATGAAGAAAGAATTTTAGAATTCTATGTTTGGAGAGATCAAGTTCTTTTTGGGATTGCAAGTACATCAAATAAAATATGGTATATACATCACTTAGTCTAAATATGTGAAAGAGAAAATGAAAACTTTTGGATTGAAAGATTCCAAGCTAGTAAGTACACCTATGGTGATAGGACATAAATTGTCAAAGGATGATGATTTAGCTAAGGTGAATCAAACATTGTATAGGTCTATGATTGGAAAATTGCAATACATAGTGCATAGAAAACCTAATATTGCATTATCTATTGGGATAGTTGCAAGATTCTTTGCTAATCCTAGAGAGAATCATTTCATGGTTGTTAAAAGCATAATGAGATATCTAAAAGGAACAAAGGATTATGGTCTATACTACAAGAAAAATGAGAAGTTTAAATTGAGAGCCTACATTGATGCTAATTGGGCTAGAAATATTAATGAAAGAAAGAGCACTAGTGGAGGAGCATTTTTCTTAAGAAAGAGGTTGGTTATATGGACCAGCAAGAAACAAAACTGTATATCTCAATCTACTATTGAAGCTGAATATGTTGTTGCTGCCATAAATTATACAAACATTGTATGGATCAAACAACTACTCAAAGGTATGAAGGAGGAAATCACTGAACCTGTGATAATACAAGTGCTATCAATATATCAAAGAATCCTATGATGCATACAAAGACTAAGCACATATAAATCAAGTATCATTACTTAAGAGAGTTAGTTCAAGACAAAGAGGTGAAGATGGAATATGTCAATACAAAAGAGAAAATTATTGATATCTTCGCAAAAGCATTACCTAATGATTCTCATGAGTATCTAAGAGGTAAACTAGGGGTGATACTCCAATTTTAAAGCTATTTAAGAAGCATGAGAAGTGCCTTGCATAAACTAGAGCTGAATGTTGTATCTTACAACTTGATGCCGTGGATCTTATGTTAGGAGCTACCTAAAGTAATCAAAGAGCTGAAATAGTAAATCAGTCACAAGCTAGGTGACAAAGGGAGAAACTAAAAATGTTTATATCTACATACTAGGATGACTATTCTTTGGCATTATTGTCAAAGAGGGATAATTAAGGATACCAAATAGGGAGAAATAAGTTATACCAAACACATGTGTAAGAGAGAGAACTATTATGTATACCTGATGTTTACTACAAATGGAGAAAACACTTCAAGAGATATCTACCTAGTAAGAGGGAGATAGTGCTAAGGGAAATATAAGATCAGAGTGATCAACACTGCTAGAAAACTACAAGATGGCTGATGAAGGGAGTCATAAGGAAAATTAAATTGTTTGTTGATCAAAATAGAGTTTTGTAACCTATATAGAATCTAATGATAGAGGGAGAGATTCAATACAATGAATTATTTTCTTTTTGGTATGATTTTCCTTCAATGCCAAAGAAGGAGATTATTGAAAATAGATTGATACAAGTATGAAAGTGTGTTTCAATCATTGTTTTGTCACTGATGTCAAACCAGTATTCATTGGTAAGAAAATTTCTTAGATGATTTGAGTACTATCATTTGTTTGATCGATGAAGAGAATTTGATCAAGTGAGATAACAAGAAAACCTAGAGGAAAGGTTGAGTTATGTTAAAGAAAAGAAGTACAAATATCAATTAAGATAGTGATATTATAGTGCATTGAATATCTACTCAAGGTTGCAAAGGTTGGATACACTAACTAAGTCTAGAAGAATAAGAAAGAAGAATTGAGTTTTTCAAGCTTGATTGAGTGGATAGTAGGTGCTGAGCAAAGTTAGTGAAAGTTGAGCATAAAATTAGTTGGAGCCAAGCAAAGTGAAATTTCATTGTATGCCAAGTGAAATAGTGTAAGCCAAGTAAATTTTAGTTGACACCAACCAATAGTAAACTTTAGTTGATGCCAAGTTATCCAGTGGATGATGAGTGGAAAAATAGTATGGAAGTAGAGTGACAACATTTTGATACCGAGTGTCAGTATTCATGTTAAATCAAAGATTTGAAGAATCTGAGCTGACTATTTTATTTTCTTGAATTTTATGAAGCATGTGGAATATAATTGTGATTAGTTTGTGGCACAAAATTCATGGTAAAATATTTTGAGGTGAATTCAAAATGGATTCAAGATGAAGTTTCTAGGGGGACTAAAATGAAAAGGAGGGTAGATTCATTGAATCCTACCTAATCCTACCGAACCCTAAAATGGATGATGGATGATGAATAAAAAAAGATAAAAATTCTCTTTATAAGGAGATACAAGTTTAGAAAATTGGCTAATGGAGATATGTAATTTTTTCCATTTATGACAACACATGATGTACATGCTTACATGAAACCTTAGAAATAAAGATACTTAGCTTTTGGAAATCAAAAAATTGTCTAAGTATGAATTTGGTATACAACAATGTATTGTTTTGTTTATAAATTGTTGTTAATGCCATATTATGACTAGTGAAGTTAGATGGAGATTTTATGCATGTTGATGATGACGTATATAACCTTATAAGTTAGTACAAACTATAAAAACAAAGATAAAAGGAAAGGAAGTGAAATAGGATAGTGGAATTGAAGGAAAGGATTATTTTATTTACAAAATAATTACTTGTCCAATTAGGGCTGACATCCTATATGTTTAGTCTAAGTTGGAAAAGTATCATGTGGTCTTAGCTAACCTAGCAATAATTTGTGTAAAGGCATGGTATTTATGCAAAGATCATTTTGCAATGAAAGATGTAGTTGTTGTGTTGAGCAATTGTATGAGAACTTTTGTGAAAATGATATATGCAAAGTTTGTGAAGCTATTCTATGATCTGAGATCAAAATGAGAAAGAATCTATATTCTAGAAGTTTGATTACTTATTTGGGCAGTGATCTCTCCTTGTAATTAGAAGTGCATGTTTGGGCAGTGGGCTCATCTTGCATCTACTGTACCACAACTCCTAATAGGGTTGGAATCTCCTAATAGGGATTCAAAGTATCTTAATAGGGACTCTCTATACTAAATTTTCTCATTAAATCCTAATAGCATCCATCCTCTAACAAGGAACTTGTATATCAATATATTATCTAGTGGGTATCATCCCCACCGAGGTTTTCCCTTGGCCAAAGTTTCCCTAGTTAACAAAATATGGTGTCATGAGTTATCTTTGTGCATGGTTACTATTACTATTCAAAATTACTTTATTACTTTGTTATGTATGTTTTAAAGTAAGAAATAATATCCAGTTGGTGACTAAAGTTTGTAGATTATTGATTCACCCCCCCTCTCAATAATTCCTATTTCTAACAACAAGGCATGAAACAACAGTTGGCATGTGCGAGAATCCAAGAAACACAATGAGTGTAGGGTGTTGTTTCATATAGTGGCCAAACTATAGAGTTTGCAATTAGCATGAAAAGTAAGAAGACTTGAGAGAATGAATGCTTGAAGGGTGAACAAGCTATCAGAGCTGAAGTGAATGAAGCCAAGCATAATGGAGGACTAAATAGAGATTTGTAATATGCAAAGTGAGTTGTAAGTTGATATTAGATCAAGCCCTACTGCTACTCTTTAATAATTGTATCAGTTGAGGTACATCCTTTGGATTAAGGTTGACCTAATAGTCATTTGTAAATCCTTTAATTGGGTGACATTTCAAGTGAATAATCTAAAGTCCTCTAGCAAGGATCACTCCTAATAGGGTGATTGAAATCCTTTAACCAGACACATTTAACAGTGTGCATTGTAACCTTTAACAAGGTTGGCCTTTCACAGGGCATCACTTCAAAAGAGTGAGAATTAGTAGCATGTTACTGGTGGTTTTTCCCAAATTGGGTTTCCATGTAAAATCATTGTGTCAAATGTGTTAATGAATCTATTATGTTTCATATTTATATTTTTGCAAAATTGATTTGACAATAATCTACAAGTTTTAGAGTTGTATGATCTAATATGGAAGCATGCACAATGAATATGTTTTAAGGATATGGGTTCACTAAGTTGTGATTTTTTTTATTTGTACATCTAGACCTTGGATAATTGGTTCACCCCCACCCTCTCAGTTATTTTAAATCATTTCAACAAGTAGTGTCACCAAAACCCCTACGGGGGCATTGTCCCTTGACCCCACTCTATACTGCAATAGGGAGTGCACTTGGGGCATTGCCCTAGGACCCCATAAGGGGTGTTACCCCTAAACCCCCATAGAAATATTTTTTGATATTTTTTTCATCATTTATTCCATCACAGACAACAGATCTAAGATATCTTTCATGGAATAAGTTCTACTTTTTTAGCCACAATTTTGGGGATCCTCAAGTTCACAAAAACACAATACTGTTTCCTGCATCATAGGAGTTATATCAATGAGTTTGTTATTGAATGAACACATTTTTGCTCATTCAACATTTTTAGGTTGAGAATTGTGGTGCATTTTTGTTCCCATACAAGCTCGCCAAGCAATTTTGTAGAATGAGGAGAAATTGCCCCACCGCTATATGCTATAGTGATCTTGGTCATTGTTATGCATAGAAGGAAGAAAATGATATAGCGATGGGGAATTTCTTGCTTATTTTTATTGGGTATAACGATCATCGATAGACAATAATCACATAAATGGATACAATGATAAGTGATGAGCTTATCGCTATTGCTATAGTGATAAGCAGTTTCAAGCATTGAATGAGTTTCATCAAGTGTGGCGGCATTGAATGAGTAGTCTTTCACTTATTCGATGCTGCAAATTTTGGTTTTTTTAATAATGCATTTTCATGTTGTGATGGTGCAATGCAATGAAATCATGGTTGTGATGGTGTGAAATCCTTTCAATCACCTTGTCACTCTAGTTTGTGATCTCACTCTAGTTTGTGATCTAACTGTTGTAAGTGCTATGAGGATGTGAAGTTGTCAAGATAATAGTCATTTCAGCTTTGCAATTGTTAGGGCTAACTATTAAGTTAATGTTGCAAAGAAGCAATTCAATAGAAATTGTATGATCGATCACAAGAGGTTTCTGGCTAAATGTTCTAAGGTGTGAAGGTGTAAAAGTCAATAGCTTTAGTCAAGATTCAGGAGTTTCACTGCATCACAAGGAGTTGAGAGTAAACTAGAGTTAAGGTGGTAAAGTTGTGAAAGCTCATTATTCACATTTTCGTAGAGTTAAAGGATGAGTTAATATTTTAGATTATGAGGGTGTGATGGAAGCAATAGAATGGTTATCATCAATTTGTAGTAGTTAGTAGAAGGAAGTAATAAGAGATTGTGACAAGGCAATTGACAATTGAAAGAAGTTTTCGCAGCCTCGCAAGTCAACATCGTCAATGAAGAGATAAAGTTGTGAGGGTGTAAAGGTGAATTGTAGATGCTTAAAATCATCCCAAAACACTATATTAATTTATTTAATATTTCCTTTGACATTATAATTGATTATTTATTAATTAATTATATTTGTAATACTCTTCTACTTATTTAATTAAATGGTTCACTTCCCTAATGTATTTAAATTTAATTTAAATACATGCCCTCTAATGTGTTAAATTTATTTAATGCATAGTGCTCCATAAATCTTCTTTTAAATAAATTCCAATTTATTTAATTTTCTCCAATTTATTAAATTCTATAATCCTATGATTATGTTAAACCCTATTTAATTTAGTCCTAATCCCACCTAAAACCTAGTCTACCACCCATCACTCTCATCCTTCTAAGCCTACCCACTAGTTAATCTCACTTAATTATCCTAAACACCCATTGTAGAACAAGAATTAGTATGCAAAGAACATTAACAAATAAAGTAAACATTCACAAACCAAAAACTAAATTCACATATATGCTTAGACTAAGAAAGCAAACAAGAAGTGCAAACCTCACAAGAGAAAACACTCCATGCTTTCTTGATTCTGTAGATGTGTCCTTTTGCTGTGGATGTATGCTCAAGATGCTCAAAAGCTGCTTCAATGGAGATGGGTAATGGAAAATTGGTAGCTTTGTGAGCTCTCAATTTGGCATTATAAGGGTATGGTTGATGGCTTTGGTTCTCAAAATAGCATGGTAACTTTAGCTCAAAGATTGTTGATGAAATGGCTTGGGATGGGATTCAATTTATAGGCTAAGGGGTAGAGGGATGGAGGGCTTAGATGCAAGGATGGATGAAGGCTTAAGGAGGGCTAGGATGCACTCAAAGGAGAGCACATGGATTGTGCTTTTTTAGCACCAATGGGAAGGTGACACTTGTCACAAGGAGGATGAGTGTGAGAGGGTAGGGTAAAGGGTTGGTTAAAGGCATGATGAGTGGGGTTGAGTATGTAAGAGGGATGTAAGAGGAATAAGTGTGGAAGAGGGAAGAATGTGGAAGATGGGTGTAAGAGTCATGAATGCGCTTGTAAGAGTCTTTTATGTTTTGTAAGAGCACTCATGACTTAGTGGTTGGGTTTTTTGAGGGGAGACTTTGGTTTGGATTAGGAAAGTCTTAAACTTGTTTAAGGAATGTGACAAAATTAGGGGGTGGATTAGGCTTGGGTTTAGGATTAGATTAGGGATGTTAGAGATGTGCAAGTGGATGGCATTAATGAGGGTGGGTGAGTTAGTGACTAAGCTTGGTTAGTATGGGTGGATGGGGTGGATTAGGTTAAATGGAGGATTAGAGATAGGTTAGGGGTTTTTGAATTTGAGGATTTCATTTATCAAATAGATTTATTTAATAAATGGGGATTTTTGGAATTAGATAGAAGAAAAGGATTTAATTGATAAATAATAGATTATTTGATTTATCAATTAGGACTATAGATGATTAATTAAATTAATCAACTAGGGATGGCAAAAGATTAATTAAATAAGAATTTAATTAATAATGCCTTTAGAGATGGCTAAATTAGATTACCAAAGCAGTGTAATCAAATTTAGGTGTCTACATTTTGCCCCTCTTTGACATAGTGTTGAGACAACACTATTTCAAAGAAGTTCAAATGAAGACGACACGAAGAAGATGTTTTAGCAACAAGGTTGCCCCAGTCTCGGATAAGAAGAGGAGAGACTAGACTTAGATGATGCCCCCTCAAGAAGGCGACAGGGAGAGAAACGAGGCTTGATGACTTCTTGAAAAGTACAAGAAATTGAGATGAGCTGAGACGCAGGTTGGCAAAGAGAAGGGGTTGAATTAGCTCAAAACTCTCACTACGAGAGAATGATAAAGGGAAATTAGAGGCACAATAGTAAAGTAAGCTTAAGACTTTCCAGGATTGGGGGGGGGGGGGGGGGGGGGGGGGGGAGATGGAGGAGCGGAGCGCTATAAATGGAATCCATGTAGGGAGATGGATGATAGAATGATAAAGCTGATGCAACAGGATTTCAAAGAGTCAGATTGGTGGAAGATGGGTTTTGGAGATCCCTAGGACTAGGATTGTGGATCTCGAAAGATGAGGCTTGGTGGATTGATTTGATTGGTGGATCCCTAAGACTAGAATTGTGGATCCCTAAAGCTAAGCGTGAGGAGTGATTCAAAGAGATACTGATGCATAAGCTGGGGTAGGAGTGACAGATGTAGGATATGGATGGGGGATAATGGAGATGAAGGGAATCCATTGAAGCTTTTTGAGCGGGGGGATACTTCAAAGAGAAGTACCACCATGTAGTTGAGCACTAGATTTGCTATAGGACTGTTGGTTAATTGCCAAGGTTACCAAGAACATCAAGGCCTTTTCACCAACCGTCTAGAGGACTGACGAACTGACTCAAAACAAACACGCAAGGATTGCCCCAGTATCACACATGAATCCCAGAGGAAGCAGCGTGGAAATGACACTAGTTAACCCACAAGCAGAAAAATAAAACAAGCAAAAGACCTGATCAAGACCTTACGCTTTGATTGCCCCATTCGCAGCATACCATGATATGGAAGATCGTGGCAACCTTGAGGAGGGAACAAGTAGAATTCTTGGAAAAGATATTTCAAGACCCAAAAGGGAAGATCCCAAATCAAAAGAAAGCGAAAATCCAAAAGAGAACTGTTTGCCAATGAGATGGGTAGGACGAGGTACTAACGGACCAAGATCAGACATGAGGAAAGCTATATCCTGCAAGGACCTATCGGAGAGCACCTAAGCTGATGGATCGGGATGAGTAATGCATCTGGAAAGCTAAACTAAGAAGGATAACACTTTGGTGATAGGAGATCTAGCTAAAGGATGTATTGGAATAGCTAACCAAGGGTTGTGCGATGTGTGCAAGATGTTGACCAAGGATGAACTAACATGAAAGTCAGATAGATACAATGATACTAAGCTAAAGAGGATGTACAAGCTGACAGACCAAGATATGTTACAAATGTACAAGTTTGTTCATGTTTTGTTTTTTTGTGAGATGGAAATATTTGTGAAGGATGGGATGTCTATAATAGTTGATAGGTGGATAGGTAGATGGTTTGTGAAAAGCTTAAGGAAAATGGGATTCTATGTGTGAATGTGATAGGATACAGGCTAGGATACAAGATTATTTACAAGCTGGAATATGGTACAAGCTTTGGACAAGATTTGGATATATACAAGGTATGGTACAAGATTTACAAGGTATAATACAAGCTTTGGTACAAGATTTACAAGCTGTACAGGAGGTATTGACAAGCTCCATCAGATTTTGGATATTGGATTGGAACACCAAGGGAACAAGCAGGTGTTTTATGGGATGGTGGGTGGATGGATGAGGGATAGGATAGTGATAGATAATGGATTAGTATTTAGCACACAAGGCGCCTGAATTACCAGGTTTTCACCAAGGTACCTATCCAAGGCACTTGAATTGCCAAGTTTTCACCATTAGACACTTATTTCTCTTTACTATTTTTTTTTTGTATTTTTCAAAAGCTGGGTATACCAAGGATCTTCAAGCATAGAAATTCTTGAGATGAATGATGTTAGTGGGATCATTCAAGAGTTCTCCTTCTGGTGTGGATAATTGATAGGCTCTGGAGCCAAAGGAGGCAGTAACCACATAGGGACCAAGCCATGTAGGTTCAAACTTGCCTTTCTTTTCTCGATCTGCTTGGACTTTCATATTTTCTTTGAGGACCATGTCACCTGGCTGAAAGTGTCGTGGGAGCACCTTCTTGTTGAAATTCCTTTTGAGATGAGTTTGATAGACTGTGAGATGGTCATAGGCTTGTTGTCTCTTCTCGTCTAAGAGATCTAGTTGGGTGAGTCGAGCTACTCTGTATTCTTCATCTGAGATTTGCCCTCGCAAAGATATGCGTAGTGAGGGAAGTTCAACTTCTATAGTTAATACCGCTTTGGCACCATAGACTAGGGAGTATGGAGTTGTGCCTGTGGATGTACGGAAGGAAGTTTGATAGGCCCATAGAGCCAGATTTATTTGAAGGTGCCAATCACGGCTGGAATCATTGACAACTTTCTTTAGGATTTTGAGGAGGGTTTTATTAGTTGACTCTGCCTGGCCATTACCTTGTGGGAAATATGGGCTAGAAAAGTGGTGATGGATGCAGAGGGAAGTGCATAATTCTTCCATGTTGAGATTTTCAAAATTACCTTCGTGGTCAGTGAAGATGGTGGATGGGATGCCGAAGCGGCAAACAATATGGTACAAGATGAACTTGGAGACTTGAACTCCTGTAGCTGAGACTAGGGGGACTGCTTCCACCCACTTAGTGAAATAGTCTGTAGCTGTTATTATCCATTTATGTCCATCAGATGAGAGAGGTGTGATAGTTCCAACTAGATCAAGGCCCCAACAAGCAAAAGGCCAAGGTGGTGCAATAGGTTGTAGATCCTGTGCTGGAGCGTGCACAAGATTTGCATGCTACTGACATGGGAGACACTTTCTGACAAAGTCACAAGAGTCTTCTTCAATGGCAGGCCAATAGTAGCCTGCTCTAAGGATTTTTCATGCTAGGACAATACCACTCGTGTGGGCACCGCAAAGTCCAGAATGTACTTCTTTTAATGCCATTGCGGCCTCATTTTCATCTAAACATCGAGAGAGAGTATCGTGATAACCCCGACAATATAGGGTATTGGCTATGATAACATAGCGGGATGATTTTTGGATGAGGTTCTGGCGTTGGGTACGTGTGAGGTGAGGGGATATGATACCATCGTTAAGGTAAGCGTGAATTTCATGGTACCAAGGGGATTGGGGACCAACCAAGATACAAACACGGTTTGAATCCTCATTCGCATAGGCAGGTGTGAGGAGCTGCTCAACTAAAAACTCATACTGCGTAGCTTCTTGGGGAATTTCCAAGAGCGAGCCGATAGTGGCCATGGCATTTGCTGCCTTGTTCTACATTCGAGGCACTTGTGTAAACTGAAGCTTTGTAAAATGTTGGGTCAGCTGATCAACTAGCTCTTTGTAGGGTAATAGCTTTTCATCTTTGGTTTGATATTCATTTAAGACTTGTTTGATGATGAGTTGGGAATCACCAAAGACTTGTAACTCAGTGATATTCCATTCTGCAGCTATCTTTAATCCTGCTACAAGAGCTTCATATTCTGCTATATTGTTGGTGCTAGGGAATTGTAGCTTGAAGGCTTTTGGAATGTAATCTCCTTGAGGTGTAACTAATAATATTCCTGCCCCTGATCCATAAGAGGTGTATGAGCCATCAAAATAAAGCTTCCATGGGGGTTGTTCTTCAATTAGGCAGATATGCTCATCTGGAAATTCTGTGAGCAAAGGATATGCATCTACTAGAGGTGCATCAGCTAGGTGATTTCCTATAGCTTGCCCTTTGATTGCCTTTCTGTCCACATACTGGATGTCAAACTCACTTAGTAGCGTAACCCATTTGGCCAAATAGCCTGTAAGTGTTGTTCTGGAGAGCATATACTTGAGAGGGTCAATCTTGGAGACTAGTTGGATGGTATGACTTAGCATGTAGTGGCGAAGCTTTTGAGTTGAGAAAACAACTACCAAACAAGCTTTTTCCATAGGAGTGTAATTGAGTTCATAACCAACTAGGGTTCTACTGATATAGTAGATGGCTCTCTCTCTGCTATAATCATCATGTTGTGCTAGAAGTGCCCCTAAAGCAGTAGGTGTTGCTGATATATACAAGATCAAGGGACGACCAGGAACTGGTGGAACCAAGATAGGGGGATTGGTGAGGTATTGGTTGAGCTGATCGAAGCTGCACTGACATAAAAGATCCCACTTGAAGTTCTCATTCTTCTTTAGCAAGTGTGAAAATGGTGTACACTTATCTGCAAGTTGGGAGATGAAGTGCCGGACAGATTGAAGTTTTCCCTGAAGAGAGCGAAGCTGTCGCAGTGTCTGGGGAGGAGGCATGTTTAAGATAGCCTTGACCTTTTTGGGGTCGATCTTTATACCTCATTTAGAAACTATGAAGCCTAGAAGCTTGCCAGATGTGACCCCAAAGACACACTTCTTGGGATTTAGCATGAGATGATATTGGGCCAACCTATCAAAGACTTTCTCCAGGTTAGCAAGATAATCCATGAAGGTGTGAGATTTGACTAGGATATCATCCACATAATCCTCCAAAATGCTATGGATAAGATCATGGAAAATGGTTGTCATAGCTCTTTGATAGGTAGCCCCAGCATTCTTTAGGCCAAAAGGCATCATGGTGTAGCAAAAGGTTCCCCAAGGGGTAGTGAATGTTGTCTTATGCTAGTCCTCTTCTACAATCTTGATCTGATTATACCCAGAAAATCCATCCATAAGGGACAGAATTTCATGTCCAGCTGTAAGATCTACAATCATATCTATGTTGGGCAACGGAAAATCATCCTTTGGACAAGCTTTGTTAAGATCTCTAAAATCAATGCAGATTCTGATGTCACCGGAAGGCTTAGTGATAGGGACCATGTTGGAGATCCATTCTGAGTAGTCGATAGGTTGGATAACCTTAGCAGCTAGCATTCTTTCTAGTTCAGCTTTGACTAGTAAGGCCACCTTGGGGTGCATTTTTCTAAGCTTTTGTCTTACGAGCTTGATCTTTGGATCGACTACAAGATGATGAACTACAAGCTTTGGATCAAGTCTTGGCATGTCCTGATATGACCATGCAAATTGGCCAATGTTCTCTCGTAAAACCTCAAAGAGGAGGTCAGCTTGGTCTTGTGATAGGGATGCAGCAATGTGAACAATTCTAGGGATCTCTGAAGAACCAATGTTGACTTCTCTAGTATCCTCTATTAGAATAGAAGACACTTATGGTCGATTATCTTGAGGAGGCAATACTAAATCCTAATGTTCTGCTTGTGGCTCTGGATTTTCTTGCTGAGGGGTTCTCTTCGCTGCCTTAGCTAGTCCCAGATTTACCTTAGTTCCAGTTTTGGGTCTATCGAAACTAGGTTGGGGATTTTCTCCAAAATACCCCTTGGGATCTAGCTTGTAGATGTAGGCAGAATCTGGCTTTGTCTTCTTATGAGAAGTTTTAGCTCCCATGAATCTTAGAAGTGCTTCCTCTGATGTGAACTCATCAATATGTATGACACTTGGTTGGTCCCAATCTATGAGTTGTGGATGAGCAAGTGGTAGGTCAATGAGATGGATGGATAGTTCTCGAAGAACAGAGTCTCCTAGGAAGATTTAGTCTGGGATATCGTCATAGGCTCTCTTTTCAACTTCCTCAGGAATGTCTTCGATTTTGACAAGGTCGCGGTGGATGTTCAAAAAAGCGTGATCGTTCTCGTTGGTGCCCCCAATTGTGGGTATGCCAAAGCCAAGTCCTGAATTTTTTTCCCAATTATGTGCTTCGATGGGACATTGCATGCCCCTTTCTTCTGGTCCTAGTCCACCTCCTTGATAGTTCCATTTTTTAGTGACGAGCTTATGTTTCTAGGGATACTTTTGGCTGAAGTGATCAAGGCGTGCTTGATTTTTTGGAGGTGCATCTTTATGTAACCAATTGTTGATATCTGGAGTGAGCTCTTCATGAAGAGGGGTTTTTGAGGACACAAAGGTGGTTGGGCCAAACTGTTTGTATCGAGGAGGTGGAATCTCCCTAGCTTTGTGATATGTCGGTCATCCATGGGTATGTGGATCAAGTGGGATTGCTCTGACAACAAATGCATCTGACAGACTATATTCTCCACAACCTTGTTGTTGATCTTTACGTTAGATAGGGTCGAGGCGAGGATGGTTTCTGTGTCATTACAAGTGTGGGATGAGCTGGCGATGGCTATGTTGATGTCTATTCCAGGGCAATGGTTTGTATATGAAGCTTCAACTACATTGCAGTAAGCAAAGGGTTCTGGATTGGCATGGATGGTTACCTCAGTGCCTTGATGCAGAAATTTGATGCACTGATGGTAGGTGGATGGAATGGCCTTCATAGCATGAATCCATGGGCGACCAAGGAGGATGTTAAATGGTAGGTTTAGATCAAAAACATGGCAAACTATCTCTTGAATGACTGGCCCAACCTTGATTGGTAGCAAAATAGTCCCTTCTGTGGTCCTTTCCAAGTTGTCATAAGCTTTGATGGTGATAACCTCACTGATCATATCTGCCTCGGTATACCCAGCTTGTTTTATGAATTTTAGGGTGCAAATGTTCAAGGCTGATCCATTATCTATCATTACTCTTTTCACGAAAAAATTGGATACCATGATGGCTATGTGAAGTGGAAGGGTGTGATCTGGCTCAACCATGGGTATGTCAGTGGGTTTGAAAGATAGGGCACATGAGGATGAAAGGTGTCCAACAAGATTACGAAAATCAGTAGCATTGATATCAGAAGGGACACGGGATTCTATGAGAGCACTGTCAAGGATGTCTTTATACATAGGACTAGTGCAGAGAAGGTCTAAAATGGATATTTGGGCTGGTATGTTCCCAAGGTGTTCCAAGATATTGTACCAGCTTTTTGATGGAGCTGATGGTGTTGATGAAACTAGTGGGCCTGCGATGTTAAATTGTGCTCTTCGAGTGGTGATCGCACACTCATTGTCTGGTCCTCAGATATTGATAACATTGACAGAAGGCTCTTTCTCAGATATACAACCTATAAGGCTACCATAGTCTATATAGGATGAAGTGTGGTCATTGTTCTTCCCATGCTGTTGGTTTGGCTGGCAGTTGTTGGTGTTGTTTTGGATAGGTTCTTTTCCAGGATTTTGGTTGTTGTGTGGAGGAAAAGCATTTTGATAAATCTGTAAACCTGCATTGGGAGAGGTTTGGGCACCAACAGTGATTTCCTTCCGATCAATGAGGTCTTGCACATAGTCTTTCAGTTTCATGCATCTGAGGGTGGTGTGACCATTTACCCTATGGAACTTGCAATACTCATTGTCCTTGTACCATGTAGCTTTGGATTGGCTTGGATCAATTTGCTGGGTAGGAGGAAATTTGATGAGGTTTTCCTTAGCCAATTTCTCAAAAATAACATCCAATGGCTCACCAAGGGGTGTATAGTTTCTAGGTGCAGGTTGGAATCTGGGCTTTTGCCCTGCAGCTACATTGATGGCATTAGCTTGATTGTTAGACCCTTGAAAGTTGGGTCTTGTATTGTGGTTTTGATAGCTTTGGTTATTTCGTTGTTGGTAATTGATAGCTTGTTGGTTGTTTGTTTGATATGGTGGGTTAGACTGGTTTTGAGAAGGACCAACAATATTCACATGTCTGGTGTCAGTAACCCCATCTGTTGTAACATGCTTGTTTTTGTTCCAATAACTAGACTTGTCATTGGAATGTGATTGATTTTGGTTGGCCTCTTTGTAAATCTTTACCACACCATCTTTGATGAGTCCTTGCTCAAGGACCATTCCTTTCTCTTTGATATCCTTATAGGTCTGCAAACAGTTCATGGTCATGTGGTGGGCCAAACTGGGATGTGCATTATCAATAAAAATTTTCACCACATGGCGTTCTGGCAAGGTGCAGGATATGCGGGTGGTAAGGGTTTGCCATCTTTGCAGGTATTCGGCAAGGCTTTCTCCACCTTTTTGCTTGGTGTGGACAAGATCAACTATTGATAGCTCTGTTTCAACAAGATGAGCATATTGGGCTACAAATGCCTCAGATAATTCAGCAAAGTTTTTAATTGTGCCATAGGGGATTCTATAAAACCATTCAAGAGCTGGTCTAGCCAAGCTTTTGGGAAAAAGGCGCAAGAGGAAGACATCATTGTATGCCACGTCCTGGCAATGCATGTAAAATTCTTTGATATGTGTGACAGGGTCTCCTTTTCCTCTGAATTTGTCAAATTTAGGTACCTCAAAGTGTTTGGGAAATGGTGTCGTGGTAATGGCTCTGTCAAATGGGTAAGGACACACATTCTCAAACTTGAATATCTTTGGATCATTCCCTTCTTGGATGGCTTTCAGAGCTGTCTTCATTTCCTCCCACTCTGAATTGATAGGTGATGGTTGGGGTGCCCCCAATGTAGGAGTTCCTTGAGGTAGGTATGTGCTGGATGGGGCCACTGAATATGGATGGCTGTGAGGGATTTGCTGATAGGGATTGTACATTGTTTGGGCAGCTGCATGGTGGATGACGGGTTGTTGAGGGGGAGGTGGCGCATATTGCTGCATGTGCTGTGAGGCTTGTTGTTGATATTGGATTTGAGGTTGGGATTGAGGAACATAAGCTGGCTGTGGGATAAATGGATTTCTTTGTGGAGGTAAGGTATAAGATGGTTGTGAGGCTTGGGAAAAGGATCGGAGGGCTTGTGGGGTTTGACCAATTTATGTGGGTTGTGCCCCCATTTGGGATGGTATCTGCAAATAATTGGTGGTTGGCTGGGGTGGTGGATTACCTCCTAGAAGTGGCATTGAAAAGTAGTTGGTAATTGGAGGTAATGGATTAGTTGGTGGTGGAGGTGGTGGTAATTGAAAGCTTGGGAATGGAACTGATGGGGTTTGATAGCTTTGTGGCTGGATTTGGAAGCTTGGTATTGTGGTGGTGGGAGCTGGGGTCATTTGGGAGCTTGGTAGAAAATTGGTAGTAGCTTGTGGGATTTTATAGCTTTGTGGAGTGAGGGTAGTAGCTTGTAGATTTGTGGCTAATGGTATTGAGCTCCCAAGACCTAATGGAAATGATGGGATTGTGTTCTGGGTTGCAGTGAACAAGCTGGGGGTGATGAAAGGTCGATTACTTGGCCCCATGGGTGACATCCCTGTTTTATATTGTTGAGGTTGGCCAAAGATGCTAGCACTGATTTGGGAGATGGGTGGATTTGGAAGGCTGGGTTGGGGAGCAGCAGCAGCAATAGTGAAGGGGGTGAATGGTGAGTTGTTTTGGGTAAAGGGGGTTTGGAGCAGAGAGGTATGAACCAAGGATGGAGTGGTGGTGGCTGGGTTGGCTTACGGCATGGAGATTTCAACTTGGGTGGATGATGGTATGTTTGGGTCTGTTGGGTCATATGGATTGGCTGGAGGCTCTTCTTTTGGAATATATTGAGGATAATTTGGATCATAAGAGCCTATGGGTGGTGGAAGCTGCCCAAACAATGGGTGAGATGATTTGATAATGGAGGGGGTCTTCCAAAGTCAAAGGTTCCTACATTATCCCTTCAAAAATTAGCCATGATTGTCTCTTTGTTTTTGTCTATAATGGTGTTTACCAATACTGCATTTCTTGGTTGGTTCATGAAAGCTTGAATGTCAGTAGGTGATGGCATAGCTTGCTCTAGGCTGAAGGATGGCTGAGTGCTTAAGGGGGGTGAGGCTGTTCGATCCAAATGATAGGGCTCCATTGTTTCTTTCTTCTTGGCTAAGCGAGTGACGGGTGGCATGAAAAATGCTCCTAGGGATGAGATGCAATAATGCTGATGGATGCAAAAGGGGGAAGGCTTTTCTATGCAAATGATTTCCTAGGTTGAGGCAAAGCTATATGACAAAACCTAAGGAGGATTGGGTTGGGGATTCTAACTTCAAAGATATGTTGCCAAAGTGCAAAAGGTCTACTTTCCTATGTGCAAGGTTGGTGGTGATTGTGTCAACTTAAGGATAGACTGATGATCCTTTAGGAAGAACACGAGATTGACCACTTGTGGATCCCAACCTTTAGCTCAAGGTGATGAGGGATAACAAGTGACAAAGCTCTGTCAAAGGGATAACCTTGGTGAGACTGGTGGATTTGGAAGATTTTAGGAATGGCAAACTTTTAGCAAGGTGACAACAATTTTGAAAGCTTAGATGTGCAGATTTTCGATTACTAGCTAGATGGTATGATTCTAAATGAGATGGATGAGCTAATAATGCTTAAGGGGATAACCTAAGATGGCTGGCTTCTCTACAAAGATGACTCTAAAGTGAAGCTTATCCAAGAAGATGTGGAGAAACAAGGGTGTCTAATCATAAAAATCATGCCTAGTTGGTAAGGCATAAGCAGGATTAACTCCTGGATGTTGGCTAAATTTGATGGTGCACTCTAACCAGGCCTCTTGAAGTGCTTCGTCGGTAGCTTTTTCCTCTGCTTTGTGGAGTTTGAAAATTCGTGGGCTTGGTGTTATTTCTTTTCTCTTGGCTGAAAGTTCTTGGTATGCTAGAGATGGCTTGAGTTTGACCTTGTGAAACTTTTGTTTGGGTTTGGGTTGTTCCGACATAAATTCCTAAATTTGCTTGGCTTTGGAAAAATCTCAGTTGTTTTTCTTCAACTTGTTCAACTTCCAAAATAGGCAGTGACTACGCTAAGTGTGCCCTAAGCTAGGATTGACCAAGTTTGGCAAACATTCATTCAACAAGTAAAATAAAAACAAGCAATAGATAGGAACACCCAGATAGAAGTTTGTGGTTCTCAGAATGTGATACTTGCGCTGAGGAGTGTGTATGTTCTACAAATGTTTCAATCAGTCACTCCAAACACATTAACATCCTAGATGGATTTCTACAAGGCTGACAGTTGGTTTAGCTAGGGAGTCCTTGATATACGCAAGGTACATGAGGCCCAAATCTGTAGATGAGACCAAAAAGATGTCACACAGCCGAGAGGAGCGGTAACCCACTTCTCCTCTTTCACTTCTCAAGGGTATAAAGTTCCTTGAGGCTTAGCCCGAATGACAAAATCTCGATCCCAAGAGAGGTGTCTTTCGATTCACCTCCTGATTCTTATACTCCGCCGGAACGCTAGAGTTGAGGTCATCCAAGGGGTGATGAAATCCCCAAGCAGGCCTCCTAAAAAGAAACAAGGTTTTGGATCCTAATCTTATGCACCCAAGATGGCCTCAAAAGATGACAAGGGGAGAGAAGACTTGGATGACCTTGGGCTAAAAAACACGCTTGTTCTTTTACCAACTGACTCTTATGTGTGCTAATCTAGACTTTGCAAGCACTCATGTTTAAGAGACAATGTTCAATTCCAACTTGAAGCGCCAACAAAAGTAAATCGATCAAAGAATGCAAACAATAAGAAGAGTTAGGGTCAACAAAAGCAAACTCGCGTGCCCAGAGGCCCTCCACGTCAAGTATTGATTAATTTTCTTTAAGGCATTCAAGATTGAGTGTGAGTTTGTTTTAAGCCCAAAACAAAAGTGTGTGAGATTCGATTTCAAGCGCACGCCCAGAGGCTCTCCACGTCAGTTGTTGTTCAATTTTAGTGCCCAAACTTGAAGTGTGATCGATTTAATCTAGAGTTTTGGCCATTTAAGAATTTTGATAAAGTTAAAGAAAACGTTCAAAGACCAAGTGAGTGAGTTAGATTGTGGAACATTTAACACCTTTTTCAAGTAGACCCATCCCCATAAATGGCGCTGAGATTGCAACCAATGGTTAATATTTGATGGGTGATTAGAAAAGAGGTGAGTCCAAGGAACTACTCAAATTGATTTTTGTAAATTTTTATTTTAACTTAACAAAGTTTCTTAAATGTCCAAAAATCAAACTTTACCTAGATTGCATGTGGAAAAGAGATTTGTTTTGTTCAATTTTAGAAGCTCCAAATGAAGTGTTTGATATTGCAATGGTTAATTGATCATTGGCATTCAAGATTGGATTTTTTGTTTTAAGCATGCATTCCAAGGAAAGTTGATTTTAATCCATGGCATTCAAGAGTGTGTTTTGAGCAACATTCATTCAATGGAAAATGTGTTTAACAATTCAAGTTCATTTTTAGCAACATGCATTCAAAGACAAATGGTTAAGCATTCAACTTCATTTTTTAGCAACATGAAAACCTGCAAGAAACATGGTTAGTGGTTCCATATGTGCTCCAACCTGCAATGAGACAAAAAAAAGCAATTTAGTTAGTTAGCCAAAATCTTCAAAAAATGAAAGCTTAACTATGGGAAAAAAAAAATTTAACTTTTTTTGTTGTTTTTTCTACGCGTAAAAATGCTTAAAATGGTCTAAATAATAAAGCAGAAATGCAACATAAGCAAGTATAGAAGACAGTCTGTCAAAATACGAAGACGCTGAAATACAGAGATGCCAAAATATGAAGACATTGAAATATAGAGACGCTAGTATTCGAAGAGGACAAAACAGATTTGCAGCACAGAACACAGGTGACAAGCAGAGACGCCAATTTGCGCAGATGCAGATTTTCGCAGACGACGATTTGGATTGGCGGTGGCGGAGACGTCGATTTGCACAGACGCGGATTTTTGCAGACGTTGATTTGTGCAGACGTGGATTTTTGCAGACGTCGATTTGGATTGGCGGTGGCGGAGACGTCGATTTGCGCAGACGCAGATTTTCGCAGACAGAACAGGTTGCAAACCAAAACTGCGCCAAAAAAGTTGAAAAACGCAAATTTTTTTTTTTACATGGTATTTCTTCTTCCTAAGTGCGTTCTTTAACCTGCAAAAACAAGCAAAACACCCTCACAACACACTCAAACAACAACAAACATTAGATGGTTAGAAAAATGACATATAGATGAAAATAGATGATTAAATGACCCATAGTGGGGTCCCACCGGGCGTGCCAAAATGTAGAACAAGAATTAGTATGCAAAGAACATTAACAAATAAAGTAAACATTCACAAACCAAAAACTAAATTCACATATATGCTTAGACTAAGAAAGCAAACAAGAATTGCAAACCTCACAAGAGAAAACACTCCATGCTTTCTTGATTCTGTAGATGTGTCCTTTTGTTGTGGATGTATGCTCAAGATGCTCAAAAGCTGCTTCAATGGAGATGGGTAATGGAAAATTGGTAGCTTTGTGAGCTCTCAATTTGGCATTATAAGGGTATGGTTGATGGCTTTGGTTCTCAAAATAGCATGGTAACTTTAGCTCAAAGATTGTTGATGAAATGGCTTGGGATGGGATTCAATTTATAGGCTAAGGGGTAGAGGGATGGAGGGCTTAGATGCAAGGATGGATGAAGGCTTAAGGAGGGCTAGGATGCACTCAAAGGAGAGCACATGGATTGTGCTTGTTTAGCACCAATGGGAAGGTGACACTTGTCACAAGGAGGATGAGTGTGAGAGGGTAGGGTAAAGGGTTGGTTAAAGGAATGATGAGTGGGGTTGAGTATGTAAGAGGGATGTAAGAGGAATGAGTGTGGAAGAGGGAAGAGTGTGAAAGATGGGTGTAAGAGTCATGAGTGCGCTTGTAAGAGTCTTTTATGTTTTGTAAGAGCACTCATGACTTAGTGGTTGGGTTTTTTGAGGGGAGACTTTGGTTTGGATTAGGAAAGTCTTAAACTTGTTTAAGGAATGTGACAAAATTAGGGGGTGGATTAGGCTTGGGTTTAGGATTAGATTAGGGATGTTAGAGATGTGCAAGTGGATGGCATTAATGAGGGTGGGCGAGTTAGTGACTAAGCTTGGTTAGTATGGGTGGATGGGGTGGATTAGGCTAAATGGAGGATTAGAGATATGTTAGGGGTTTTTGAATTTGAGGATTTAATTTATCAAATAGATTTATTTAATAAATGGGGATTTTTGGAATTAGATAGAAGAAAAGGATTTAATTGATAAATAATAGATTATTTGATTTATCAATTAGGACTATAGATGATTAATTAAATTAATCAACTAGGGATGGCAAAAGATTAATTAAATAAGAATTTAATTAATAATGCCTTTAGAGATGGCTAAATTAGATTACCAAAGCAGTGTAATCAAATTTAGGTGTCTACACCCATTAGCTCCTAAGTGTTTTCTCACACATGTGTGAGCAACTCAAGATCCAAGAAAGCCTCTCTTTTATTACTTTATCCAAGAAGCCTCTTACACTCTTACACCCTTTTCTTCCTTTCCTTTCTCCAAGGTTGTTCACACATGTGTGAGCAAACCTTGAGCTTTCTTTATCACCAAAGAGGCTTATGTTGACCTTTGCATGGCCTGTCCCCTTAGCCCATGTGTCTCCCCTATAGCACCTATGTGGATTCCACATAGATGCCACCTCCTCAAGGCCTCTCTCAAGCCTATAAATATAACCCTTGTCTCAAGCATTTTTCATCTCCCTCATTTGCATTGTTATCATGCTAGTATAGTTCTAGAGCTCTTAGTGATTTCATGCATTGTTGCTAACTCTTTGGTAGTTGTTAGATTTCATTCTTACATGGATAATTTAGTTTACTTTCTTTCATTCATCTCCATTTTGTAGGATGTTTAAAGAATGGCTTCTTCCATAGCCTCCTCTTAAAGCATTCCTCACTCATCTAACTCAGTTTCATATTTCATATTCATGCTTTCATCATTGAAGGGATTCATTAAATAGTTGTATTTGGGAGAGCACATTCACATCCATCCAACTAGAGCACATCAACAAGGTTTAAAAAGGTGCCATTATTGAGCTACTCTAAGGTTGCGTAGGACTCATATTGATCAGTTCTTTAGCTTAGTAAAATGCAAGTTAGTTTTAGTTATTTTATTATTTGAATCTTGTTATATGAACATATACAACTAAATTTTCCTTGTTTAAGCATGCTCCCGACAGGTAGGTTATTCACGTATACATTTTGGCATGTCTGGTGGGACCCATGTCCCTTTTTTACACTCAAATTTGTAAAAAGCTTGACATTTTCTATAAAAAATCATGTATTGTCATCTTTGTTAGGATGTAGTGTCATTTGTAAAGATGCTTCATCATCTATGCAGATCATCATGTATGAGGTTTAGCATCTCCACTAATGATAGATTTCAAAACCACTTCAAAATTGTAAATCACTTCTATCCTGTAGTCTCTGTTTCTTTTTGACATCTTCGCATTTTAAATTGTCATATTTTCTCTTTTCCCTTCTATCATTTGCATTGTGGGTAGTTGAAAAACCTGTAGTATTTGCAAAATTTCATCTGTGAATTTTACCTATTCTATCATCTACATTGTGGGTGACCAAATATCTACAATATTTTTAAATTGTTGTCTCCACAATAAGTATTTTGTCATTTGCATTGTGGGTGGCTAAAATTCTACATTTGCAGTTGACTATTTTCTATGATTATTTTGGCATTTGTAATCCTATATTGTCATCTAGGACTATGAGTATAAGTAATCAGTATATCGTATTGGTTTGTGTTTTTTTGTCTTCATTCTGTCATCTCTGATGTTTTTTTGTCTCTGCCTAAATTTTATTATCTCTAATTATTTGCAGATTGACTTATTTCTTTAGGCCCAATGCACTAATTGTTTGGCATGCAAGGATTACTAATCTAATTTTATTGTAGGAGACAAGCCTTGGAGGATTTTTAGTGATTGTAATCACTTGTAGGATTTAGATGAAAAATGAACTTGTACGACTTAATCACTTGTCCTTGGAATGTATATTGCAACTAATACCAAAACCCAGACAAACTCCCAAGTGTATTTCAAGTAACATTACACACACACTCTTGAATGCTTTAAAGGAATGAACAAAATTTTCATTGGAATGGATGTGTAGAGTAACAAAACTCAATCTTGAGTGCCTTAAGGAATTGACATGCTTTTCATCGGAATGAATGGTTAGATAACAAATACATTCTTGAATTCTTAAAGATTAAAGAAGAATACGATGAAATATTTTGATTTGGGTTTTAAACATTCTCATACAATCTTGAATGCTTAAGAGACAAAGAAGATTGCTATGAAACATTTGGACTTGGTGATTAAAATGAACACACTCAATCTTGAATGACTTAAGGGAATTTTTTCTATTTCAATTGATTTTCTTATGTTGACGACAATTCATTTTTGTTGACAAATCCTCGCTTTTATTATGTTGATGATGTTGTCAAGTTGGAAAGAATAATGTATTCTTAAACATGAGTGTCTTCAAAATTAGATAGAAAATATAAAGCTTCAATTGGAAAAGAAAAAGTGTCTTTTAAACCTCAAGGCCATTAATGTATTCTCTCCTCTTGCAGCTTCAAGTGATCTTGAGTGCACAAGAAATAAGTAGTCTTTTTTTTTTTTTTTAAGGAGATCTACTTGGGGATTTCATCACCCCTTGGGATGACCTCAACTCCAGAGTTCTAGTGGGGTATAAATATCAAGAGGTGAATCCAAAGACACCTCTCTTGGAAGTAAAATTTTGTCACTCTTGGCTAAGCCCCAAAGGACTTTATACCTTTGGGAAGTGAAGTTAGAGATTTGGGTTACTGTCTCCTCTTGGCTATGTGGCACTATTTTCTTTCATCTACAAATTTGGGTCTCATGTACTTTGCATATATTGAGGATTCCCTCTAGTTGATCCTTGTACATCCTCATTGAAGCCTTATTAGGATTGTTGATGTGTTCAGCATGCTTGAGTGTTTAAACATCCAAAACCAATACCAAACATCAAATAAGTCTAAACAAGTGAAATGGTGATGTAAACATTTAGTAAGAAAAATGGTTGTAAGTGGGTCCTCTTGACCTACGATCATTTTCATAAGTCCTTGTACTTGGTCCAGCATTTGAGATTCATTGGGTCTTGTTATTCACAACATTTTTTTTTTTTGTAAAATTCTTGTGCTTGGTCTTATAATTGGGGTTATTTTGTTCCTGCCATGTCTAACAAATTCAAACTTAAGAAGGTGAAGTTATCAAAACCATTTTCCTACAAGGAAAGAAAAATCCTAGCACACAGTGATAAGCAATTCTAATATGCTATCAAAGACATCAAAAAGGAAGAAGCTAAATAGGATTGTTATGACAAAATCTTATATAATGCTAAAATTTGAAATTGGTCTGTGTTCTCTAAAGTAAAACCAAGGTTTTTTTTTCCAATGAGAGAGGATTAATCTAACCACAAAGTAACCATATCACCCTCATTTTGCACATCAATCCATTTTCAAAGCTTCTAGTCTTCCATTTGCAAAATTTTCTCTAGAAAGCTTGATCATTTTAACCTTAATCTTTAAACTTAAGAACATCTTAGTTACAAGACTTCCAAGATTATAACACTAGACCTTTATCCACAAGCAAACATTTATCATAATTGCACTCACTCATTTGGGATCACAGGTCCATCTCCAAATATTGAGTCCTCTATTTGGTGTCCTATCTTGCCCAAAGATTATTTGTCCATATTTGGAAGGAGAAAGATACTTTTTATCCTTTATCACACTTGGTTTTCCAAATCAACAAGGTCCTTTGTTCACATTTAGGTTGTTTTCCCTTTTATCATATAAGGTTTAGATACTCTCTCACATATTCCACCCATCAATTTGGTAACAATTGTATGGTACAAAGACAATCTGGTAGACTCACATTTAACCTTATGTCATGTTTATTGGAATTACTAAGACAACAAGAGATGGAGAATCTTTTTCCTCCTCGGTCAACCTCATTGGGGAACACATTTCCCCCTAGTACAAACTTTGATATGCCTAGCTCAATAGCCACACAAGAACTAGAGAATCCTTTTCGAAACACCACTCTATGGAGTAACACACATGATGAGGAAGAAGTGTATCAAGATGAAGACTCCATTGTAAATAATGACATTCCTAGTGATGTTCAAATGTTTCTTGCAGACCCATACAAATTGGAAATGTTGGAAAAATCTATTAGGGCAAACAAAACTAAGATCCTCCTAAACCTTTTCAAAGATGTTTTTAATGTCCCTATGAGTTTTGAAGAGAGCACTTTTTTTAGACAAATTACCGAAGATGGTGCTCCTGTATTGACAAATTTCATCATAGCACAAACATCTGGCAAAGGAAAAGAACCTATAGTGGGAACTAGTTCTGTACCTAGATCAACTTCAATGCAACCCACATTCCAATTAAGTGAAGAACACATTCAATAAATCATTAGTGTTATACCCAACACAACCACCCATGCTAGTATTCCATAGTCATCCTTAACAAGTTCAGCTGTAGGATGCTTAAACATTGGTCAAGTGCCTATCCGACAAATGGTAGTGTCGACACAGCCAATGTATTCCTCCTATTTAATGCCAACAAGTATGATGAAAACATATGTGCCAATCCTAACAACTACATATTAATACATTGGCCAAAGTGGCGCCTTGCCACCTCCACCACCTCATAATCCACCACCACCATATAATCTATTTGGGAACTCATATAGCTTTAGAGGTGGATTCAACATCAATTCACAACCATCACAGATACAACCAACCCAAGATCTAGCCCAGTAGTTACATGAACTTAGAAGTTTGGTCCACAATATGAGCGACAAAGGGGTGAAAGATTTCTCTTTTGAGGAAATTTGTCTCTTTCTATTTGATAGATCTATCAACATGATACCATTTATGCCAAACTTTGAGAAACCTAAATTTGACAAATACATAGGGGAAACATGTCATTTCACACATCTCAAAGATTTTTTTATCTTATGTCAAGAAGTTACCTACAATGAGGATTACCTTAAGAGGTTGTTCACAAGAGGCCTTGGAGGCCTTGCACTTGAATAGCTAATGAACTTACCCAAAGGTTTTTTCACCTCCTTTAGTGACTTGACAAGTAAATTCATAGCACAATACTCATATAATATTGAACATCATGCCTCCATGAGTTATTTGTGCAACACAAATCAAAGAACTGGTGAAACATTTTTTACAATAGTGGTGACCTCTTACCAATCATATGCCCTAAAAAACTAAGGATTCTAACCTTGTATACATATTTATCAAAAATTTGAATCTGGAAATGTCTTTCAAAATGAAGATGGCTAGTCCTTAATACTTTGCCACATTAGTCAATAAATGAAAGAACATTGAAAATGGACCCTTAGACAAGGGTTCCATTAAACACTATAACTCAAAATGAACAACAATAATAAACCAAAATTATGGTCCAAAAACAAAGGTGCTACCCATGATGGTGTTTTCGATGTCAAAAATGTGCAAAACCTTCAAGGTAGAGACAACAAAAACAATAGTTATCCCAACTGACACAACAATAATTCATATCATGATAATCAAAACAATAATTAGAACAACCAACAATCTCATAATCAAACATAATTATTTCCTCACAACAAAAACAATACCAATAACAACTACAATCATGACTATGACCAAAATAGAAAGTTCACTAACTTTTGTGAACCCTTAGATTCCATATTCCAGAAACTAGTGGATCACAATTTGATGGTTTTTCCCAACACATGGCCTTTTGAAAAAAATCAACCTGAATCTAAGTGGTATAGAGAAAATGAATATTGCAATTACCACCACATCAAAGGACATGACACCAACAAGTGTATCAAACTCAAAATCTTCATCCAAAAGTTGATGATGTGGAAATTGAGGTTGATACAGCACCGCCCTCTAAAAATTCCAAATTGAAGATCTTTCAAAAGAAATTCCCTAACCACAAAAATGATAAGAACAATGGAAAAAATAACACAAACAATTAAACCAAGCTTCCACATAAAATGAACTCCATTATGACTATTCTACTAACCACATATCAGGTTTTGACTCCTTGTGTGGAAAAATAGAAACAAATGATATATGTGGCTTTGACTCTATGTGTGGCTACATTGAAGAAGTAGACACTCATGTAAATACCCTTTCTTACAAGCAGTCGATTGTGGTGCAACCACTCAATGGGGAAGCATTACTTTGTAAGTTCCCACTCCCAATTCCACCAATCCATCAATTTCACATGTGCCTGTTGTGCCCTCCACTTTACAAAGACTCACTTCTCTCTCTGATGTCCTATCTCAATTAGGGGAGACTCCTACACAAATATCCATTCTAGAGCTTCTAAGCACCTCACCTATCCATAAAGAAATCCTTGAGACTACTCTTTTAGAGTCTCATGTCCCTAAAAACATCAATGCATCCCAATTTACTACCATGATTGGAAATATTGCCACACAACAACACCTTGTCTTCATAGACAAAGATTTCTAAGGTCCTGATTACCACCAAAATTTGTCACTCCACATTAAAGTCCTTATACAACAACACAAAATAAAATGAGTCCTTATAGATAATGGATCTGGTTTAAACCTTTGTACATTGAAGATGATCTGCTTCTTGGGGCTCCTAGAAGATCTCCTAGACATCAATAAAAGGATAACCATAAAAGCATATAATGAAAGAGATAGAATTAAAAGGGGTTATCATGCTACCACTAAAGGTCAAACTAGCTATAATCAACACTGAATGCCATGTCCTAGATTTGGACTTACCATATAACATCTTTCTTGGTCGACCCTAGATACATACATTGAAAGTGATCCCATCTACTTATCATTAGTGCTTAAAATTTCCACACCAGGGAAGAGAGGTCACAATTCTAGGTGATCCTTTGCCTTTTTCTTTTTGTAAGAAATTGGAAGGTGCCCCAACAAATTTTTGTCTAGTCAATGAATTTGCTAAGGTTATAGCTAGATCTCTCACCATAATGGAATCACCCTCCACCACAATTCTAGAGTTATCCAATATTGACTCCAATTCTCATAAATGAAAAGAGAAGGTGGAAGATATCAAGGCCAATACTACAATAAAGAAGGTTACTTTTTCCAATCAAGGAATGGGAGAGTATAAATTTAAGAATGCCTTGTGCATTTAATAGCTACCACTCTCCCCCCGATCCTTTAGTAAGCCTTCCCAAATACCTCTTGCTCCAAACAAGGATACCATGCATGCTAATAATACAACTTTTGAACATTAGGGTTCACCTAGTGATGAACATGTAGAGTCTAATATCTTAGATTGGCTATATTATGATGAAAAAGATGATCTTGTGGAATTCACTAAAGATAAGTATGACAAGGCTCCTCCCATCATTAAGAACATGGGATATCATGGTACTAGCCTTGGAGCTAGAGAAGATGGAATCAAACAATCCCTTGAGGCTAATAAGTATTATAAAAGACGTGGTTTGGGATCCATTAAACCCAAAGTGTCCTTTGCTAATAACTATTGTATGGTTGAACCTAATTATGAGATTGAAGATGACCTTGATAATTATTTTCATGTCATCACCATAGCTAACCTTTCATCTATCAACTTACCCCTCACTAATAGTGACATGATAGACTAGGAACTTCAAGACACACCACCAGCTCTCGATATCTATAACTCTAATGAAGTAGTGATGGCACTCTTTGGCCTTAAGAATCTCCAAGATTAAAAACAAGAGATCCAATACAATGAGAAAGCTTACTTTGGTAGCCAAATTAACTCTCTTAGTTGAAAAAGTGAAAATAAAAACAAAAATAAAAAAATAGAAGAAACATCCTCTAGTGAAAACTCTTTTAGAGAACTTTTGAATAAAGAAAAAGACAAAATAAAGGATGCATCTTTTGGTGAAAACCTCCTAGAGGTGCTAGAAGAGGGAGAGACTAACTTGCCATTTAGAACTCTACCACTAGAAAAGTCATCTATATTGAATGAAGATAGAATTCCAGTTAACCTTGGTATGGTAGATAATCCACAAGTCACCTACATTGTTGCTAGCCTAAGTCCAAAAGAACAAGAAATGATGAGTGAGTTCCTATAGAAAGGAAAAATCAATTTTGTGTGGACATAGAAAGACATGCCTGGTTTAGACATAGACTTAGTTGTGCATCACCTAAATTAAGAAAAATTTGTGCAAGATGCATTCTAAGGTAGCACTTTTGGTCAAAGAAAAGTTGCAGAAAATGTTAGACACAAAGTTCATCCGACCAATTGATTATCCTAAGTGGGTTTCCAACATTGTTCCTGTAGGTAAAGCCTCTAGGGGCATCTGTATCTATTAAGATTTTTGAGATTTTAATCTTCCATGTCCTAAGGATTATTTTCCACTATCCAACATAGACATTATAGTGGATTTGACTATTGGACATGAAATTTTATCTCTCATGGATGGTTTCTCTGGTTACAATCAGATTCTAATTTCAAAAGAGGACCAACACAAAATGGCATTTACCACCATTGTGGTTCCAAGTGTGTTTTTAGGGTCCAATTAGGAAATTTATTAGGTTACATAGTGTCAATAAGAGGC
Source organism: Cupressus sempervirens (assembly GCA_028749045.1). NCBI lineage: Eukaryota > Viridiplantae > Streptophyta > Pinopsida > Cupressales > Cupressaceae > Cupressus > Cupressus sempervirens. The sequence goes on from CM053786.1 coordinate 919,624,263, forward strand.
ATTGAGGGAGACCCCACAAAAGTGAAAGCCATCATGGAAATGCCTTCATCTACTACATTGAAACAGGTTCACAACTTTCAAGGGTGGTTACAATCCATCAGATAATTTGTGTCCCAATTAGCAAATAAAGTTCATCCTCTCCAACACTTGCTTTGAAAATACATTGAGTTTCAATGGGATTTCCTATTTCAAAAAACATTTGAACAAGTCAAGGTATATTTATCTAATCTACTAGTGCTAGTTCCTCCAATTCTAGGATGACCATTAATTCTCTACATTTTTGCTGCTACAATTGCACTGGGTGCTCTTTTAGCACAAATAGATGACAATAGAAATGAGAAAGCCATCTAATATCTCTTTCAAACATTAGTTGGCTATGAGCTAAATTACACTGCTATTGAGCAAGCTTGTTTTGCTATAGTCTTTTGCACATAAAAATTGTGCCATTACATGCTTAATCATATTACACACCTCATTACTAAGATAGATCCCCTCAAGTATTTTCTATCAAAAGCTTCCCTTACTATTCATGCTACAAAATGGGTCTTGATTTTAGGTGAATTTGACATTGTCTATAAAGACTTCAAGGCCATAAAGGGATAGGTCATTACTGACCAACTTCTCGAAGCTCCTCTTCAAGGAGACCATCCTATCATAGTAGATTTTCCAAATAACACAACTATGACTATTACCCCTAGTACACAATGGAAGCTTTATTTTGATGGTTCCTTCAAACAAAAGGGATTAGGGGTAGGAATTTTTTTTGCTACACTGCAAGGAGACCTTATCCCTAATTCTTATAAAATTTCATTTCCTTACAAAAACAACATACCTGAATATGAAGGATTAGTAATAGAACTGTGTCAATCTATCTAATAGAATATTAAGAGAAGTATCTTTGGAGACTCCCAATTGGTCATTAGAAAAGTTACATATGAATATCAAAAAAAGGATGAAAAGTTGTTGCCATATTGCTAGATAGTAGAAGATCTTAAACAACACTTCACTAAGATGGTCTTTCAACAGATGCCAAGGACAAATAACAAAGCAGCAAATTCTATGGCCACCATAGCCTCCATGATTGCCATGCATGAATATAGTCTTAAGTGCGAGTTTATTTTTGAGAATCTTTTTCTTCCTACTTATGAGAAACTTGAATCAGAGCTGATGTGTGGGATTTTTAGTCTAGAGTCTCCATGGCACTCTAACATTCTCACTTACCCTCATCCATCACACTATCCAATACACTATCCTAGGAGACACTTTTCCAAAAAAACACTTTGATGGAACCCTCCTCTGATGTCTCAATTTAGATGAAGCCAAAATGATGTTAGAAGAGATTTTCCAAGGAACCAGTGGTGCCCATTCTAGTGGCCTTATGTTAGCAAAAAAGCTTCTCGGAATGGGTTATTATTGGCCTACTATGGAAGTTGATGCCTATCATTTTGTGAAATGATGTGTTCCTTGTTAGCAACATGGAGATTTGATATATGCTCCTGCCCAAGACCTTCAACCCACCATCACACCATGGCCCTTTTCTCACTTGGGTTTCATTATTGTTGGTCAAATATATCCAAATTCTCCAAATGGCCACAAGTATATTATTTTTGCCACTAAGTATTTCAAAAAGTGGGTAGAGGCTATCCCTTTAGCCTACACTACCAAAAAATAGGTTTCAAAGTTCATCTTGAACTACATCATCTGCCATTTTGGTATCCCCCAAGACATCATGATTGATAATGGAACTACTTTCAAAAATCAAGAGGTTACCACATTGTGTAGGAAATTCATAATCACCCAACATTTCTCCACCAAATACTTCCCCCAAGGAAATGGCCAAGATGAAGCCACTAATAAAACCATTTTGAAAACCCTAAAGAAAAATGTTGATGTAGTTGGTCATGACTGGCACCTTCAAATTACTCTCACCCTTTGGGCCTATCGCACCTCCATCCATACCCCCATAGGAGCCACTCCATTTTCCCCTTTTTATGGTTCTAAGTTTGTTTTACCCATAAAAATTGAGCTCCCTTCCCTCATAATCTCTCTAAAGAATCTGATGTTTGAAGAAGAATATTGAGTTGCTTGCTTGCAAGAATTGCAACTCCTTGATGAGAGATGGCTCAATGCCTTAAACCACCTCTGCGTGTATCAAAATATCCTTCAACAATGTTGGTAAATAGATTGTACCTTTTATTAAACTCTTTAAATAACCAATATTTGTGAACAATGGCTAATTAAAATAGTTGGGAAATTATAATTGAATAATTGACTTCCCTCTAAATTTATAGGTACAACTCCCTTGAATTTGTGATTTGTAATGAATTTGTTTGTTCCTAAATCTAAAATGAAGTTTGCTCTTGACCAAAGAATGGGAGAGGAAAACTAAGTTTGGGCTAAATAGGAACTAACTTAAGCAAGGATTTGGGTCATAATACTAATTAAATTTGTGAACTCATATATCTTATGAACCCGCAACATTTGATGATGCAATAATGAAATCTATTTAAGGATTATAAGGATTAGATACTTAACAAAATGCTTCTAACTCTAACATTCAAGGAACAAGCTTAAGAAATAATGCAAGAAAGAATCTCCTTTAACCTCTAATAACACTATTATTATCTTTGGTTCATTGTATTAAACAGGGGGACAAAGCTCTATTTTCTCCTTAACTCAATTCAACTTAGAGATATCTTAAATTATGATAAACAATGGAATAGTAAATAATTGATACAAAATACATTTAATTTATCTCTACAACATGAAGTATTTCACACCAAAAATTATCCAACCTTTCAATTAGATACATATAGGATTCTGAGATAACCGTTACAAAATGGAGTTAAACTAGTTCATCTCCTCAAAAATGACAAATGGAAAGAAGCCAATTATCAATTACAATTTCACATCAAAATACAAAAGGGTAGGAGAAAGATCGTTTCACCTTCTTTCTCTTTTCCAACTTCACTTTATAGGCCTTAGTGAATAACAATTATTAGAATAAGCTCCTTGTGTCTATGGACATGAACATTGGTGTCCCTAAAGAGCCACTTGTAGTGCTCTCTATCTAAATCTATGATGGCACTCAATTCTTCTTGCATTTCCTCCATCACATGTATACATCTAATGAGTTGTTGGAGATCCAACACTCTATTCTAGGAATTAGTAGATTTCTCTATTAGATTATCTAGATAACTAGAGAAATGCTTTTGCATAAGAGCAATTCCTACTACTCCTTTCCCTTGCCCACTTGTTTGGGAGTCAGTGTGCAACCCTTTTAGTAGCTCATAATCTTTATCTTGTTCTTCCTTAACTTTGATCTCTATCTTTTGTAGTCCATCCTCTATCATCGAGATCATCTTAGCTTTGAATTGTAAGCTCTATTGCCATTTGAACAAGGGCTTGTCTCCCTTCTATAGGATCTTGGTTTCCACTACTTCCTTAGTCTTCATTTAGATGACAATATTCAAGAGAGAGATGCAATATTCACTCTTTTCCCTTTCTATTGATAGAGTAGCCTTGTTGGTCAAGATGTTACCTTTTTCTATTTCAAGCCTCAACACTACATTACCAAGTTGCTCTATAACTGCAAGTCCTTTAGAGTTGAGTTTTTCACTCCATTCCCTACCAATTTTCCCAAAGTTTTTTTCTTCTTGTAGCTGGGAGATGATATCTTGAATATCTATGGTTATAGGGTCACTGGTAGGTGGAACTCCTAAAATACTTGGTAGCGAGGCAATTAGCTACCTAATGAAGCAATTGAGTTCATGGATTTCTACCTTCATTTTAACTTTGAAAAGTTTGAGGCCTTCAAGATCTTCCTTTATCACCTTATTGGTCAATTTCCACAGACCCACTTTGGTGTGATGCCTAACTTCTCCAAGGTCCAGAGATTGTAATGTGAAGTTATCTATAGTTAGGTCTTCAATCTTTCCTTCTTTTGTGGGCTTAGCAATCTCCATAGTTAAGTGTCCCATGTCAGCGTCTTAGCCGAGGATTGATAGTCTTTTGCTTCTTAACTTTACCCAATGTCGACCCAAAATGGATGGCTAGAGATAGAGTCTCTTTTTTTGGAGCTCCCTCTTCTATCCTTTTACTCTTTGTGTCTAAGGTATTCTTGAGCCATGACTCAGTGCCAATTACTTTAGACGCAGTCCCTAGTGTATCCATAATGAACATTTTCCTCTTAACTAGATTTAATTTCTTTGAAGTTGAGGAGAAAGGATTCATTGGAGCCTTGGAAATGAGTTTTGAAGCTTTGGGCTCCTTCTCTACTTCAAATGTCTTCTCTGTTGCTTCATATAACTTCATAGATTCACTTTCACTACTCCCACCATCTCTAAGATCAACCACTTATATTTGGGGACTACTTGGTAGGAGTAATGGGGCACTTATAGAGGGGATTGGGCTAGTGTAGGATGAGAGATCCATTGTAACTATATTTTCCTTTAGTTCTTTCACCTTCTTCTTTTTGGCCTCTATTTTTATCTCAATCACTGGCACCAAACCATCCTAACAAGTTTTATCAAGTGGGATGTTCTTTTTAGGAGGTCGGTCGCCTCCACCAGTTGGTTGAGAAGGTCCTTGAGTGATTAGTAGGATTTTGCTTGAAGCATTGCTACGAGAAGATAAAGTTGTTGCAACCTTTGGGAAGGACTAATCAGATGCACCTTAGCTCCAATTTTTCCATGTTGTGGTCCATTCAACCCATGTTTTGGTCCTCTTGTAGATTCTAGCCATCATCATGTTTAGATCTTCTATGGCATCTTCAAAAGTTCGGAGTATTCCTCAACTTGGTCAAATAAGTATTGCTATACATATTTTGACCATCATCCTCAACTCCATCTACATCTATGTTTACCTTATACATCTTCACTTGATCAACTGTTAATCTGGCGAAGGCTTGATCACAGCTCTCAAATTCATCTTTTCAATTGGCCCAATAATCTTTGATTATGGTGATATGTTTTATCACACTCCCTATTTGCAAAACATCTTTGTCATATACATTGGGTTCAAACATAGGCCTCAGGACTTCATACATGTCTACTTCTTTTCAAACACCTTTATCATGTTCTTGGCATCAGACCGGTTGTCACAATTGAAGGCTCCAACTTTCATAGGGAATCCATATCCCTTCTTCTTCAAGCTCTCACTCAGGAAATTCACCTACAAATCTTGTCATATAATCTTGATCAGAACTATCATATCACTCAAATACCTTGGTAGCTTCAAGGGAAATCCATCAAAATATGCAAGATGCAAATAAGAAAAAGATGAGAACTGAATAAAGTAAGAGCCAAATTGGCTTATGGCAAAAATGGCTTCAGGGTTGAATCTCCTCTCTTGGCATCCTTGTAGTTCCCTATAAATCCTCATGGTAAACATGTTATCCACCTTTATCTAATTTGCATAGCTATCATGCCATTTGAAACATAGATAAAACTCATAGGACTTGACATCATCAAGGAAATTTTCTAATCTTGGAAGGTTAGGCCATAATTGCAAAGAAGCTACCATGTAAATCAATAATGAAGACATGTACAACAAATTATAAAACTTGACCACCTGGAAGGCATTGGATAGTATCTCACTTACCTATTGCACCCAATCAATATACTAGATTTCTGAGCATATAACTTGAACCAAAAAGAAGTATTGCTCAACAAAATTTAAAGCTTCTACATCACCTTTCAATCTATGAAGAAGAACCAAAATATCAATTCTTTTGGCTTAAGATTGGTTCTGAACAAATTTTTGGGAACTTTTCTCTTATCACTCCATGGCTTTTGGAACCATGTTCTCATGATTTCCTTCCTCTAGATCATCTTCTTCATCGAGATCTCTAAGACAGCTCCACCAACAATCAAGTCAGAGAACTCCTCCCACTCTAACACATGAAGATAATTTACCACCATTTTCCTATCAATTAAAATCAACACAATATCATTAAGCAGAACAATTTTCCTATTTTATGGATTGTAATGATGAATACATTTGTAAATGAGCTCCAGGACTTGGACTACAACAAAGAAACTTGTAGATTTGACTAAACCACATTATCGAAGCTTCTCAATGATAGGGTGAATATATTCATATTTTACCCTCCTTTGGAAATTTTCCATGTCCTAGAAATGGAGGGATGTGTTTGTGAAATTCTACAATTGAGACTTGATCCTAGTCAAACCATCAAAACCCGTGAACTTGGTGGTCATAGCTTATGAATGAGATTTTGAATCAAAAAAGTGAATAAGACAACAAATATAACAATCACTGGATTTCAAAAAGCTAAGCATATTGATATAATGAGAAATCAAGAAAACAAGGTAACTCTCTCAACTGCCTATCTATTTTTATATAAGGATTTTGATTCATCTGTGATACTTTAGAATTTGCACCACACAAGTGAAATTTAAGGAAATACCTATTAGAGAGTAAATAAAAAATCCCAATGAACATTTAAAAGTCTTTTCACTATTATGTTGAGCCCAACAGTAACTTTCTATAAGCCCATTACTTACTTTTTCATTTTCCTTTAAGTTTTCAAAAGTTGTCGTCAAGGTACTCCATTGATGAAAATCTACCAAGTGAGATTTTGACCATATCTTCCTTCCACAATGGTTTGATTCATTCTAATATCATTCTTACATACACTAAACCCAGTATGGGGGTCAAACTTACTTGTTGTCTTGATTTTTATTGTATAATCAGAGAATTGCCTACATGGGTTGAAAACCTACTGAGGAGAAGGCAATTTCCATTTTTTCACCAATGCTTCCTTGTAGGTTGAATCTTTGACAATTGCATTTTTGGATATTAAGGATGTTTGATTAAGGTGTATGAATTCATATGGGTATCATTTAACATTTTGTATTTCACTTTTATCTCTTCTGCGAAAAATCATCTTCATGGGTTGGAAACCCATCAGGGAGAAGATAGTTTTAGGTTTTCTACCAAGGCTTAGTATTTGAGTGATAAAAAAACCAAATCATGTTTACAAGTCTCATCTTAGATTCAAACATCAATCTTCCTTAAAATTCCACCTTTTGAATCCTTTTGATCTATATATGTCTCAAAGTGATCTTTCACAGAAAATCACCTTTATGGGTTAGAAACCTGCCGAAGAGAAGGCAATTTTCAATTTTCCACTAATGCTTGCTTTATCAATAGTTGATATGTCATGAGAAAATAGGGAACATATTAAATTTTTAATGAGTGAATTTTATCTCTATTGAATTAGGTACTAAAATTACTCGACAAGATATAAGATAACAACAACCACCCGCCCAACTATGGAGAAAGAGAAGACACATTGGGAAAATATGATAGAGATCACTTAGCCTCAGGAATCTAGATCTAGACTCAAATAAAAATGAGAACAAGACTGACTTCAACTACAACACATAACTCACTTTTTCCAATAGGTAAGAAAAAAAAGTGAGGCAACAAACTCTAGTTTCACAAAAAGGTCAGACCTTGGGAATTTGAGGTGGGTGACCTAGTGTTGTAGCATAACATGAGGAATCTCTAGAACCATGAAAAGAAAGGAAATTTTGAAGCTAATTGGATTGGTCCATTTATCATTACAAAAAAGTATGGTTCTAGAGCATACTAGACTGCCACTTCAGAGGGAGATCCACTCCTTAAGCCTATAAATATCCAACATCTCAAGCAGTTCTATGCTTGAGCTTCGTAGTTCCTATACAGTGTTGCTAAAGTTTCACAAAAATTCAAAAAAATTAGAAAATTCAAAAGCTCCAAAAATGTTTGCAAAATATTCCTGAAGAAAAGACTACAAAAAGAAAAAAAGTTCCTGAAAAAAGTTTGTTGTCAATAAAGTCCATTATCTATAAGGTTCATCCTACTTCACCACATTACCCTCATTTCATCCCATCTTTGTGCAGAATTCATATCTAACTTGAACTTTTCATGCATCCAATAAAAGACCTCTTATCTGTGAGGCATCGATCCACTTTCATCTTTCAAAAGACCTCTTGTCTATGAGGCATCCATCCACTTTCATCTTTTAAAACACCTCTAGTCTGTGAGGCACTTTCTTGTCAAATATTTGTCCTACTCCCATTACACTAACCTTTTTCCTACAATAGTGACTATGACAGAACCTAAACAAATCACCATTGAGACTTAATGATTTGAGAAACTTGTTCTTTTCATAGCTATTTCCAATGAACACTTGTGAAAACAACATATACAAATAAACTTTCATAGGATGACTCCTTCCTACACATGGCACAACAACCTTCACTTTTGGACTTAACATTCTTGGTAGGACTTGTGGACTAAATGACTACTTGGTTAGGTGATCTCTTTTGGTTGATTTCATCTTTGTGTGTTAGTAGTATCCTTTTATGGTGTGCCTCAATCTTCCATATCTTGGTATCACTTGAATGGTTCCAATTGACTACATGTGTCATTTGCGGTATGATCTATTTTTGATGCTTTAGTACATCTATGTTAGTTTCAAGTTATGCTTATGCATTGTTCACTAGGGGAAATGGGTTAGCACACTTTCCACCAAGATCCCTGAAAAGACTTTGGGTGTTCCTGGTCCTCTCCAATGCATATATGTCATTTGTTCCATCATGACTATGAAAACTCCATCTATCATCCTAAAGTGTATATTTTGTTGAGATTTTAATCAATGCAAAGGAATCTTGTCATCTATTCTTCCATAGCATTTGGTGCATAACTCCTTTTTCAAAATCAAACTATGATATGCTCTCCCATATAAACACAACTGAATCCCTCGGTATCATGTATCTAGGATGCATGTAGTATAGGACTTCATTGCACTCTACTTGAGACAAGGGTTTTTTTTATTCCACCCCCCCTCCTATGCTAGGCTACTTGATTCCTACTAGTTAACAGTTTGACACAATTCCATCCATTAGGTATCATTCATATTGTATATGCATGTTTCACATTTACACTTTAAGTTTGCATCATTTCACTTTGCATTCATGATTAGTGTGACTTATTTTATTACTAACATTTTCATTTAGGATACATTCATTTTTCATATTATTGCATTCATTACTCCTACATTATGCATCTCATTAGTTATTTATCATTAAGTTGCATAATTTATTCGTTACATTAATCCATTCAATATCACCATCATCATAATCATTACATTTAGTCACATGCACATCATGCTATATCTAACACAAATCATATAGTAATTCCATACATGTAAAACAAAAAAATGCATACATCTCATACATCGTCATCATATAGGACCTGCATCATCCAAACATTAGTCATCACATATGCATCATAGGAAACACTACATCACATCACATATATCTTGCATCATAGTGTTAGTAGTAGCATCATAACATCATACATCACATATAGTACTCATAAACATAATATTCATAAAACACCATCATCCGCACACATTTAGGATCATCGAATCATGTCATATATATATCCAAACAATAAGTGTCCATGTACAATCCATATAAAAGAAAATTGTGTAGTACATCGTGCATGATACATCATGAAAAAGATCACTGCATCTGCATCATTATGTCAAAACTAATCTCTCTAGGGATCATGTGCCTAGCTATGAGGGCCCTACCCCTCTTGTACCCCCCTCCTCATAGAGCCCTCCCTTGTCAAACTAATGGCTCTAATCTCTGTTGACTACTTGTGACCCATGAGTTGGATGCCTCCTAGAAATTTGATTGTCGATGCTCTGTTAGCATGGCATCATGTACAATGTCCTATAGTAGCCTTCCTCTCATAGGGATGATGCCTCATGTCAGTGTACAATTAGGCCTCTTACATCATCATAACCATACCCCTAGACTAAAGCATCTGTCTCATAATATCTTGCAGCCTATGATACTCAATTTTGCAGGGTCTCTTTGTCCTCTCAAAGGGGGTCACATCCTATCACAGAGTGTCTAACTCTTCTAGTTCCTCTACATCCACATACATAGTGAGACTGTTGAACTCACTGGCATCGATCCTCACCTGTAGTGATACCAGGGCCTCCTGTGCACTATCTTCTCTAGCCTGCTCTGCCTACACCTTTGCCTATAATCTAGCAATCTATGCCTATGCACTCATAGCTTGGGCACTCTTGGGAATTACCTCCCCCTATAGATAGGACACCTTGGTCTAGAGGCTATCCCATTCATCCCTTACTATCTTTGTATCCCCTGGTTGTTCCAAAGGTGGCACTTGTGGTACCTATAACTCTAGCCCCTGTACCTATGGACCCTGTTATGGTCCCTACCTTGGTAATGCTCCTATTGGTGCCTGCACTCTCCACTAATGAACTCGTCATCCTGGTGGACCCTATTGTGGCCCCTACCATGGTAGAGGACCTATTACTACCTATCCCCCATCTCCTCTCTAGCCCCATTTCCCCTACCTCATACCTTCTCTGTTGGTGGAGGTGCCCCTAGTACTATCATTCTCGATGACTAATGTGTTGCCCATCATTGTGTGTATGTTAGTGTCATGCCAACATATCCCTGATCCTACCCATGCACCCATGGAATTGGCTACATGTCATGCCATAAAGCCCTACCTAATTTGATATTGGTCTCAAATCCTCACATTCTACCATACTCCTGGGATACTACTAGATATAAGAACATGTATGCTACAACATCTTGGATCCGTCCAAACTATCTCTATACCCTAGAGGGCATATAGCTCATCACTACATGTACCATCTGATCAATCAACCAATAGTTTAACTATGCATACTACAAGTACAATTGATCCTTAGAATCATTTTCTCCACCTATAGGAAGTATGGCTCCCCAATGCTCATCACCTATGTATGGTGTCCAGTCAAACATGATATCTCATCCAGACACCGTCGCCAAAATCCTATCAACTCAATAAATGTGTACTGGATAGGTGGCATGTATCGACATATGTACAACTCCCTACATTGTCCTGTCTCTCATCAAGTAATAGGCCATGTAATGCCTATATGTTGCCATGACCATACCATCAATATTGTCAATCTCATACCTATGGTCCTTTGTGTCTAGTAGGTGTACATATGTAAATCATAATATAGTTGAGCCAAGATAGTGTGGTTCTAGCATAAAACCACATCATCATCCTGTAGTAGAATGTTAAGCACTCACACCCATCCAATCAAAAATCCATTCCTAACATGGTCTGGTACTATCATCCATATCAAGTAAAGAGCTAGTCGTGGAAGTCTCTGGTCTCGCACCTCTCTATGTGTCAACCATGACTGTTGAATTAGTATTCTTTGTCTCCTTTATCCAAAGCACTCTTATAGATATGGATATGATCTCTCTAGCACATACTTCAAGTATCTCTCACAGATTAGCACTCATAGTATCTGCCACACCTCTAGTAAGGTGATTGTTGCCTCTCCTATAGGTAGATGGAAACTCAAGGTTGGTGTATGCCACCACTCTACCAATGTTGAAAGTTGCATTGAATGCACCCTCAAGTCAAGCCACTCATGGACATGCTCAAGTCCACATAGCCACATGTATCCTCACTTTTCCTTTGCGAGTCTCTCCCCTAGCACCATCATCATTGGATAGTGCTCCTGCAACTAAAATGCCTCCATTGACTCCTGTAGCACATACATGCAATAGTCAATATATGTTTGTTTCCCACTCTTTTTCTTTATCAAAGCATGGGGCATCATGCTCTATCCCCCCAATCATCCCTATCACCTAATTCCACTAATTCATCCAAATCAATGAAGATGCCAATCTACACTGATGTGGATTTGTGGAGATGCCAAAATGTCAAGACATCGATCTGGCATCTCCAAAAATTTTGTACATGGCATTTTTCATATCGATGACTATTATTCTATTGTCTATCAAGATGATGACTTGGAGATCATCATCTCCAACCTGATCCCTACCCTCTTTTCTCATCTGTGTAGATGACAAGATGTACCTTGTCATCTTCAAAGACGATAGCATGTATCATGTCATCTCTACAGAGGTCATTTCCATCCTTTATTGTCTACAAAGACAATGGAGTGAAGAACTATCATCTCCACCCTGACCTAGTTTTTCTCCATTTTCCTACCCTAAAATTGCATATTTTAAATGCATAATCAAAAAATTAAAAATTTAGGATAGTTAAATTACCAATGGTCCCATGTTGGTTGGTCTCTGGTGAACTCGAACATGCTCTCCAAGCTATAATCTCTCGATCGGATCCATCCTTTGCTCTAGTTTTTTGCTCTCTAGATGTGCAAATGACTCTTCTAAGAGCCCCTTGGAGGCTTATATAGGCCCTCTAAGGTCCCCTTTTGAGCCCATACCCATTCCTTGGCCTTGTCTACCCTTTCTTATCCCCAAGTCGTGCAAAATGTTCATTTATGTCTTGTTCCTACCCTTTCTTTTCTTCTGAAGTCTTTTTCCACATAAATTGCACAAAATTTATTTTTAGCTCTATTTTCACGAGGGGCCACCCTCCTCCCCTGTCATCACTATGACACAACATTTAAGACTCATCTCCTCTCTATGGCAAACTATATTTTCTTTTCTTTGATATAATGCCGTCCCAACATCACATCAAAGAGGGGCAAAATGTAGACGCTTAAAATCGTACCAAAACACTATATTAATTTATTTAATATTTCCTTTGACATTATAATTGATTATTTATTAATTAATTATATTTTTCATATTCTTCTACTTATTTAATTAAATTTATTTAATTAAATAGGTTCGCTTCCCTAATATTTTTAAATTTAATTTAATTACATCCCCTCTAATGTGTTAAATTTATTTAATGCATAGTGCTCCATAAATCCCCTTTTAATTAAATTCCAATTTATTTAATTCCCTCCACTTTATTAAATTCTATAATCCTATGATTAAGTTAAACCCTATTTAATTTAATCCTAATCCCACCTAAAACCTAGTCTACCACTCACCACTCTCATCCTTCTAAGCCTACCCACTAGTTAATCTCACTTAATTATCCTAAACACCTTTCTAAACACCCTTTAGCTCCTAAGTGTTTTCTCACACATGTGTGAGAAACTCAAGATCTAATAGACTCCCTTTTATTAATTTATCCAAAAAGCCTCTTATACTCTTACACCATTGTCCCCCTTTCCTTTCTCCAAGGTTTCTCACACATATGTGAGCAAACCTTGAGCCATCTCTATCACCAAAAAGGCTTATGTTGACCTCTGCATGGCTACTCCCCTTAGCTCATGTGTCTCCCCTATGGAACCTATATGGATGCCACATAGATGCCACCTCCTCAAGGCCTCTCTCAAGCCTATAAATAGAACCCTTGTCTCAAGCATTTTCCATCTCCCTCATTTACATTGCTATCATGCTAGTATAATTCTAGATCTCTTAGTGATTCCATGCATTGCTAACTCTTTGGTAGTTGTTAGATTTCATTCTTGCATTGATAACTTAGTTTACTTTCTTCCATTTATCTCCATTTCCTAGGAAGTTTTAAGAATGGATTCTTCCATATCCTCCTCTTGAAGAATTCCTCACTCATATAGCTTTGGTTCATATCTCATCTTCATACTTTCATCATTAAAGAGATTCATTCAATAGTTGTGTTTGGGAGAGCATAGTCACATCCCTCCAACTAGAGCACACCAAAAACATTCACATGGGTGCCCTTGTTGAGCTGCTCTAAGTTTACATGGGACTCATATCTATTGGTTGTTTAGCTTAGTAAAATGCAAGTTAGTTTTAATTTTTTTATCATTTGAATCTTGTTATATGAACATGTACATTTTTTCCTTATTTAAGCATGCTCCTGACAGGTAGGTTTTTCACATTTACATAAACAAAGCAAATAAATTTTTTAAGTTGTGAGGGTGCGACAAGCAATTAGGACAATTAAGTTTGAGTCATCATAGCCTCGCAAGGTTTCAGGGATAGTTAAGCTATTATGTTACAAAGCTATGAAACAATGATAGAAGTCATCCAAGATAGTGATCGCAATGTCGTACATTTAAAGAAAGCTTTATATTTGGCAATTGCGAAGAGCCAACATGGTTAATGTAAGGGTCTTTGCAACATTGCAAGTAAGAGAAATGTTAAGTTATAAATTGTTGCAAAGATGCAAGAAAGTCATTTGATTTTCATCATTGGGTCATAGTGGTTAGTGAACTGGAGTGATGGATAACTATGAAGTAGTGATAAAGCATAGAATGAAGAGCTCATAATTTTGCAAGTCTAGGTAGTCAAAAAAATAAAACCACAACAAAGTAGTGAACAAGAGAAAGTGCATCATCCCAGGCTTGACATGGTAGTTAGGAAAGAAAATAAGGTGGTAGAATGCTTCAAAGATATGAGGCCACATGGTAAGTTTGACGATTGAATTCAATTGACTTGATGACATAGCTGACCTAGATCTATTGTAAACATTATTAAAGTGGCTCACTAATGGCAAAAAAATCCTTTGATCACTTGCAACCATATTTTGGTGTTCTTGATGCCTGATAAATGAAAATTTCATTCCTCCACTTCCATGGTTATCCATCTACCGATTAGAGCAGTTATGATTTTCACTTTTGTCTCTTCAAGGCCCCAATTTGCACATAGGATCAGATTTTTTGCAAATGGATATGCATCTAATTAGATCTTTCTCTGATCAGTAGTTTTTGTTCTTTGCAACTTGAACTCAGTGGTTGATTTTAGGGTTCTAGCAAGATATTTGAGTTCTACTTGAACTCTATAAAGGAAGTTGTAAATATGTTTTAGGGGTTCTTCTCTATATTTTTTTTATAGTAGCATTATGCTCTGCATTTTTTCCTTCCATTAATGAAATAGCTTGTTTCTTACCTATTCTTGCCATTCTTGAGTCTATGAATGTATCTTGCCTCTCTTTAAATGTTTCTTTTCTACTTCCATAGATTTATATGTTGTGTTTAATCTGTTGATGATTTTTGTATTGTGAAAATGTCTTTCCTTTCAACATTTAGTCAATCCTAAACTTGCATGTGGTCTATTAGAAGGTAGAATAGAGCCAAGACTTGTGTATTTGGGTGTCTCATCAATGTGTTGTGCATCCCTGAGCAAAGTTGTAACCATTTCAATTAGGTGCATCACCCCCCCACTTTCTCTTTCATCAATTTACTTCCTGTATTTCCTTCTCCCTTTTCCTCTCAAGTACTAGTTAGGTGCATCCTGATTGTAAGGAAGTTGGCCTTCTCCAAAGACTCAATCTCATAGTTCAGGTCCCACAAGTTGGATATTGTTTCCATGTTTCACAAGGTTTCCTTTAGGTCAAACTTCAGGCAAGGGTGCAAACTTTTGTGACAACATTTTTTGGCACTCTAGGTGGGACTGACAATAGAAGATTCAAATCAACTTTCAAAGCTTCAACCGGTCATACAACATTTTTTGGCACACCTTTGGGATAGATTTAAATTCATAAGTCTATTGGTTAGCTAGTTTGAAGATCCATTCATTAATAAATTGGGTGTTTTTCTCAGTGCCATCATCCTTTGGAGGCATTCATCTAACACCATGTTGACTCTATGCATCTATCGGTTTTAACAAACCAAATGTTGGTATGATTTTTAGTTTTTTTGTTTCCTTAGGATTTCTATGAAGGTGCTTGCTTGAATGCTTTACCATGGATTCCATTCATAGAAATGTCTCCCACTTACCCCCATATCATGAAAAGGTTATTACTCAACCCTCCCATTCTATATATCAACCATAGCCTAATTATGGCTAGTATGATTACCCAGATCACCAGGAGGTTGATTTTACTCAAACATATCATGTCATCTATGGCCATGAACTTATGAAAATTTCCCCCACCAAGTTCATCACAGTCCAAGAGTTCGAGGAGCAATAGGAGAGGAAGAACAATCAAGCCCATATGTTGATTCCTCCTTAGGTTAGATCTCCCCTGCAATATCAAATGACCAGCCTACTTAGCTTCCCATAGAACCTTATAGTGATCCCAAGTCAAATGTAGGAGAGCTTTATGTCTGGATAAATATTTTGGGCCTTAGATTTGATGACGTAGGTAAGATTTTTGAATTTTTTCATAATCCTTATGAGGATATAGATTTTTAAAATTTTGCTTATATTATGCTCATTATGACTTTTTGTCTTGACTATTTGCGTGGTGAGATAGAGATGTGGGAGAATGATCCTTATGTTTGTAGCATGGTGTAAAAGGTTTTTTATATGTTTAATGAAGCTCAGGAGGCTCTCTTCTAGTTGCAGTGGGAGGAAGAACTAAAATAAAAGAAATATGAGGAGGCAAGACTCAATCTTGCCCAAATACAAAGAGTTGAAGTGCAAGAGCCTCCAAGGAGGAAGTTTGCTAGCTTCAGACAAAGAAGCCCTCCCCATCTTTCTACTTCAAGCTGCCCTGATCCCCAACCTATAGTTCAAAAACCTCTACATGTCAATGATGGTGAGCCCCAAAATTATTATTTTTCTTTCTATGTCATTCATGAAGAAGTGGACATATGATTTCCCACTTCAGAGACAAAAAATGAGCAACCACCAATTGAAGAACATGTGTTGTAGTAGGGAGTTGAGGAAGAAGAACATCATAACAAAATTCTTTTCCTTGAAGTGGAACACATTAATGTGCATGAGGCTTCTCCTCAACCTGCATATAATGTCACAATAGAGAAGACAATCTAGGAAGAAAATTTTATCTCTTCTTCAAGCCATCATAGAGATTATTATGACATGGGAACATCACAGTGGATGGGGGAGATTGATTTCTATGAACTTGACACTTCTAGCCTATCTAACAAGACATCTTCCCCATATGAAGAACATTTTTTTTAGTAGACTATCCTTCATGATATGGAGGATGGAAAGGAGAATTTCAAGGATAGCTCTATCCTTGAGGTGGAACATGCTGACATGCATGAGGTTTCCCCTCAACCTATGCATGTTATTGTAGCTATAACGGAGGAGATTGATGATGAGGGTGATCTTTTGGATGAGTTTGATGCTATCTACTCTTCCATAGATTTTGAATCATCATCTCCTATATATGAAGAGCATGTTCTTCAATAGCAACAAGTGGAGATCCACATTGTACCAATAGCTCCCAAGGAGATGGTTCGTGAACACAATGAAAACAAGGTTGAGATTTTTTCTTCACAAGGAGAGGAGCCACTTCCAAATTAATTGGATTTTACCATTACAAAGCACAACCAAATGGTCAAGTATGATTCCTTTGAACCTACACCATCAAGAGGATGCCCTATCAGGCACCTGGCTCTGCAACAAAACACCAAGTTGCCCCTAGTCATGCTTATCTTAGAGCATGAAGAATATTTTCACCAGAAGGATCAAGTTGATCTTGTTCAAGACCAATGTGTCCTAGTGTTGGAAAGCTTCATTTTTTTAGTATTGGGAAGGTGCTTCAAGTTTTAGCAATATGCTTATCATGTTTGCTGCTATTTTTAGTTGCCCACACGTATGAAAGAAGAAATCAACTTGTGAGGAAGGGAATCTACTTCAAGAAACCAGTCAATGGGTTTTTTTGATATTCCATCTCTATAAAAAAATTTCAAATAGTAGATAAGGTGTTTTCTTCTTTTCAATAAGTGCACAAGCATAGGTTATTTCTCTATGAAATAGTAGCTTTCAAATTTTGTTGGTTGTAGAGGCTATAATTTTTTCTAGTTGTTTGTAGAGCAAGGCTCATTTTTTGTGACTCTAAAGCCCAATGGATTTCTTAAGGCCATTTTTCCATTCTTAGTAGGAAAGCATCCCCCTTGAGTTGCCAAGAAATTTTCACATTTTTGTCACCATTTATTCCATCATAGATAACCAATATGAGATATCTTTCATGGAATAGGTTCTACATTTTTTGGCCATAGTTTCGAGCATCCTCAAGTGCACAAAAACACAATGTAGTTTCATGCATCATAGGATCAATATTGAATGAGTTTTCTATGAAATGGAGAAATTTCTACTCATTCAACATTTTCAAGTCAAAAAATTTGGTGTAGTTTCATTCCCATATAGGCTTGCTAGGCAATTTTGTAGAACGAACAAGAAATTTCCCTATCACTATATGCTATAGCACTACAGAAGGTAGAAAATGATATAGAAATGGGTGATTTCTTTCTTATAACTATATGGTATAGCAATCATCAGTAGACAGTAATCACAAAAATAGATACAGTAATAAGTGGTGAGCTTATCACTATCGCTATAGTAATAAGCAGTTTCAGGCATCAGATGAGTTTCATCGAGTGTGGCGGCATCGAATGAGCAGTCTTTTGCTCATTTGACATTGTGATTTTGGGTCTTTTTAGAAGTTCATTTTCATGTTGTAATGGTGCACTAGGCTGAAATCATGGTTGTGATGGTGCAAAATCCTTTCAATCACCTTGTTGCTCTAGTTTTTTATCTAATTATTGTAAGTGTTGTAAGGATGTGAAGCAGTCAAGATAGCAGTCTTCATGACTTCACAACTATTATGGCTAAATATTAAGTTAAGGTCATGAAGGAGTGATTCAATGGAAATTGCATGATAGTAGTAGGTTTCTAGATAAATGTTCTAAGTTGCGAAGGTACGAAAGTCAACAACTTTAGTCAGGATTCAAGGTTTTTGCTACAACACAAGGAGTTAAGAGTAACCTAGAGTTAAGGTGGAAAAGTTGTGAAAGCTCATTATTTGAATTTTTATAGGGTTAAAGAATGAGTTAATGTTTCAAGTTGTGAGGATTTCATGGAAGACATAGAATGGTTATCATTTTTTCACAGCAGTTAATAGAAGGAAGTAGTGAGTAGCTGCGATAGGGCGATCAATAGTTGAAAGAAGTTTTTGTAGCCTCACAGGTCAACATGATCAATGAAGAGATAAAGTTTTGAGGGTGTGAAGGTGAACAAAGAAGATGATTTTTTAAGCTGTGAGGGCACAACAAGAAATAAATATAGTTAAGATTGAGTCATCATATCCTTGCAAGGTTTCAGTGACAGTTAAGTTCTTGGGTTGCAAAGCTATGAAATAATGATAGCAGTCATCCCAGATAGTGATCGAAATGTCACACAATTAAAGCAAGATTATATCTGGTGGTTGTGAAGAGGCAACATGGTTAATGTAAGGGTCTTCACAACATTACAAGTAAGAGAAATGTTAAGTTCTAAACCACCGCAAAGATGCAAGAAAGTTAGTTGATGGTCATCATTGGGTCACAGTGGTTAGTGAACTGAAGTGATAAACAACTATGAAGTAGAGATAAAGAATAGAATGAAGAGGTCATAGTTTTACAAGCCTAGGTAGTCAAAAAAACAAAACCACAGTGAAGAAACAAACAAGATCAAGCACATCATTGTAGGCTTGACAATGGCAATTAGAAAAGAAAGTAAGGTGGTAGAACGCTTCAAAGATATGAGACCACATGGTTAGGCTGACAATTGAATTTGATTCACTTGATGATATAGCTGACCTATTGCTGTTGTAAACACTATCAAAGTAGCTCACTAATGGAAAAAAAATCCTTTGATTGCCTACAACCACCTTTTGGTGTTCTCGATGTCTAATAAATACAAATTTTATTCCACCACTGCCATGGTTATCCATCTACCAGTTAGAGCAGTTATGGTCATTGCTTCTATCTCTTCAAGGCTCTAGTTTACACATAGGATCAGATTTTATGCATATGGACGTGCATCTTATCAGATCTTTCTTTGATCAATAGTTTTTTTCTATACAACTTGAACTTAGTGGTTGAGTTTAGGGTTTCAATGAGATATTTGAGTTCTGCTTGAACTCTATAAAAGGTTGTTGTAAAAAAAATTTAGGGGTTCTTCTCTGTTTATTTTTTGTAGCAATATTATGCTCTACATTTTTTCCTTCCATTAATGAAATATCTTGTTTCTTACCTCTTCTTTCCATTCATGAGTTTGTGCATGTATCTTGCCTCTTTTTGAATGTTTCTTTTCTACTTCCTTAGATTTATATGTTGTGTTTAATCTGTTGATGATTGTTGTATTGTGAAAATGTCTTTCCTTTCAACATTTAACCAATCCCAAACCTGCATGTGGTCTCTTAGTAGGTAGAATAGAATCAAGACTTGTGTATTTGGGTGTTTCATCAATGTGTTGTACATCCTTGAGTAGAGTTGTAACCATTTCAATTAGGTGCATCAAAATCCCTTCCTCTTTTAGCAATTTACTTCCTACATTTCCTTCTCCCTTTTCCTCTCAAGCTATAGTTAGGTGCATCTCGATTGTAAGGAAGTCAACCTTCTTTGGAGACTCAATCTCACAGTTCAAATCGCACAACTTGGAGATTGTTTCCATGTTTCACAAGGTTTCCTTTAGACCAAACTTCAAGCAAGGGTGCAAAATTTTGTGACAACAATAATCTGGGGGGAAACAACATCAAATAAACCTACGAGTCTCATTAGGATCCACATCACAAAAAAAACTAGTCATACATCTCACTAGGTATCATCTCATTCCCATCCTTAGCCTATACAAGCACTCAAGGCATAGGGGAGGCAATATCTCTAACTTATCTTTTTAGTGTGGTTCCCAAATATGAATTACTAGATTATCACTATTTACATAACTTACAATAGGTTACCCTAGAACTAACCACTTTGGGTCCCAAACCCCTTTTGCAAGCCACTCCCAAAGACATTGACCTAGTCAACCTCTCCTAAGCATACAATTCACAGTTGTGTCCCATATCACAACTCCCATAATAATTTTACTCAATTACTTAACAAGTAACTCGAAGATAAGTTGGTTCTCCCAACCCAAGTAAACAAAAATGCACTGTCATTCACAAAAGTAGAGAAAAAACACACCAACAATTTTTTAAAAAAAGGTAATAACAACGATGTTAAGCACATATCAAAATAAATTATTTTATGGAAGGATGTCAACAAGACAAGGTTAGTTCTGAGTCACAAGGTCTAAGCAACAATTGAGTTTTGATTGCATTGCATGAGGATGTAGAGTTAGTGTTCAAATATAATGCATGGGTTTGAAACCCTAAGTTCAAGTGTTTCAGGAGCACTTAGTTTAGCTTGATTAATTTGGTTGATTAAACCTTAGTTTCATGTTTAATAAGGTGTGACATCATATTCAAGGAACATTTGATTAGTAGCATAGGTTACATTAGGTTGATTTGATACCTTCTACACTTATTTTATTATACTAATACTTGATTCTAATTATTATCATAACCAATTTAGGACTAATTAAAACATTAAATAATTACTAATAAACCATTTATGGCATCCATCTTATCTTCTAATAATAACTTGACTCATTCTATTATGTTATCTAGTCAACTTGACTTATAACACCTACTAACCCAATGACACCTTCAAACCAAAACATTAATAAACATTAAAATTATAATTAATTAAATCTTTAATTTGGATATTATAACATTCACTTGCCCTAGGGTCTTCCTAGCCTCCATAGCCCTTGGGAGCACTTCCCAAGTTCATGAATGTGTTGTCCAAGTGGGCTAACATGTCCCCTCCCAAGTACTTGCTCCCACCAAAGACATGGAGTGCTTGGAAAAAGGTGAGCACGATGAAAGTTTGAAAAATAATTTTTTATTTAAACATGCTTGGGATTTTTCAACCAAATTTTCCATTCCATGACACATTACCCAAAACCAACACCCAAGTTGGAGTGTGAAAGTCTTTCATGATGGAGAGAAGAGTGATATAGTGGCTAGATAGGATAGCGATATGATAGGTAGTGGTGGTAGTTAAGAGATAAAGTTATATAGGTGAATATGAGGAGGTTATTAGTTCTTCGGGCAAGGAACTAATGTTTTCAGTAGCCCTCCTATTAATTTGTGCAATTTAAAAAAAAATTAAAAAAATCTAAAGTTTGACAAAGCTTTTATTTGTTTTTATTTTTAAATTAATTTATGTTGATCAATTTCTTTTTTTCAATTGGCTTGTTCCAATTTTGTTGGATTTTATATTAATTTTCCAATTCAAAAATAAGAAAAAAATGAATAGACAACATTAAATGCATTTAACAAATGTCAGGACTAAAAGCATGAGACATGCACCTTGTCAACCATCATATTATATTTGAATTTCTCAGTTGTTTAAGTTAGCATTTCCCTCACTACATTGTTGCAGTAGTCCAATAACTTTTTAACCATAAAAATAGATTACGCTAATATATATATATATATATATATATATATATATATATATATATATACTTTGTAATAGTATGATTATTGTATATCTATTAAAATTTAATATTTATGGATTTTTTGAAGTTATTTTTAAATTTGAAGTTAATGGTTTGTAAATTTATAATTAAGTTGATATTAAAATATAGAAATAATATTTTTTTCTATTTTATTTGATGTAAATATGTTAATATAATTTTTATTTTTTTTAGAACCATTAAATTTTTGTATTGACGTGAGTTTTTTTATAATGGCATTATTTTAGAACTATTATCTAGTGATTAAATTACATTTTGAATTAATATTAATATTATTAATCATACCAAGATTTAATAAATAAGTGTTGATTATATAATTGACATGGGTGAATAAGTTTGAATAAAAAACTACATAGGTAAATCTTTATAGCAATATTGCAATTGAATATATTTATTATTTTATAAAAAATAACTTGAACATGTTACATAACTAAAATCAAATATATTTGAGAATACATAAATGTTAATTTGTTTTGAAAAGTTATGAAATAAATTTATAAAATATCTAGAACTAATATTAAAATATTATTATTATATATTCACATATTATATATTTGACTAATATTATATATCTTGAACTTTAATACTTTCACATAGGTAGGGACTCATGCTGCAACAGAGCTCTTGCTAAAATATGTTTTTATGTTTTTTTATTTGTCTTTCCTTATAGCCATGCTTCAATTCCAACATGGATGTTAAGGTGTCTTAATTTAATTTTAATAGTACTTCATTTTTGTTTGAATAAAATTGTCTTAATGACAATCTTTAATCCCCCTTCTTAACAATCTTATAGACTACTAAAGGGTGATTAGTCGATTTAATACATTGCACAAGTGGGTTATTAAAACCCCTTTCTTTTATGACTGTGGAAAAGTGAAATTGGTATGGGAGGGATTTAATTCTCTCCCATACAATTTTCAGCATCTTGTAGATGCAAATTTAAGATTTTATAATGCTTTTTTTTTTTTGAAAATTTAAAAATACTTTTTTTTTCTTGGTAACATTTTAGGAGCATTCTAAATGTTTTTAGGGGTGAATTTAATAGGTAGAATAAATGTAATCCAAATATGATTTTAATATGATGATTTAACATTTAATCCATTGTATTTAATTTAGGTGCAAAAATAGGAAATATAGAAATTTAAGTATTGAACTTAATCAAGAACACTAAGGAAATCTATATATATTTCATTATGATTTCTCAATGAATTACTTACAACTTAACAATAACTCAAATTCCTTATTATTTGTGATTTAACCCAAGATTTTATAAAAATGAACTATACATTGAACTAACATTTGATACTTTTCTATTTAGGTACATATCAAAACAGGAATTGAAGGGGAAAGCAAATCTACATCTTACTACAATCTAATGCACCATGCTTATAAAACAATCTTATTTTTTCCTATTTATTGAAAGTGTAACATACAATAATGAAAACACTTTTGTAGATCACAATAAGACACAATTCTTTGTTTCAAACAAGAATTCAAGATTCAACTAGGAAGGTGATACAAAGGAGAAGTCTCCAATAATAGGGTGACTCAAGAACTATACCAAGAATTCATTCCAAGTTTTCTCCCTTATTTGAATCCATCAAAGAATCTACAAATATATACAAGGCATATCATGGAGAGCTCACCTCCCAACCTAGGCCTCAAGGAGGCCACCCATCAAGCTAGGACAAATAACAGCCAACCACATCACATACAAATCCAAATCACAACACATAATTACAACAATAACACCCATCCAAGGTATTTCACAAATGGGTTTCACCATGAACCCATGACAAAGGGTGAAGGTGGATCTTCCATGCAGGAGATACCAATGATGAACATACAAAGAATGCCTCTTCCAAGGTTAAAATTTTACTTAAAACTTCCATACTTCTTTCTCCTTATCTCTCCCAAAAAGGATCAATAAACATTGGCATGCAAGGGCCCATACACATTGCATTATTTTCCTCTTCTCACTATGAGAAGAGACTCTACACTACCATGGAGTCCAACTAACCCCTTCCCCATACATGACCACTTCTTCGCTATATGAGGATGAGTAATGTCATTACACCCTTAATAAAAACTCCCTCATTCAAATCAAAAGATGAACACACTAAGCATGAATTAAAAACCCAAAAATCACATTCCCTTACATCACAACAACACAAATTCATTGATCACATATGCAAGAGAATGAAATAACATACTACTCTATTTGCAACAAGAACAAAAACTTCCATGGCAATGGTGGAGATCAACCTTCACAAGTGTTATGGTAGAATGATGTTTGAGAAGAGCTCAATCCTTTTTGCTTCTAATGTCTCTAAAAGTAGAGAGTGGGTGAACACTCTCTAACTCCTTAAAGGGCCTCTAAATAAGCTTCTAAAACTCAACCACCTAAAATAGAAATAAATTTAGGATTGATCCTAAGCCTCTTGGTTCCCAACTTGGTCCTACCATAAATGCAAACATTTTGGAAAGAGTATGGATTTGGGAAAGATCGTGAAGTTGTTCAATTTTTGTAACCAAAGGAAAATGAGATATTTTGTGGGTCATAAAAGTCAATAAGAGGTTCTTGAAGGGTTTAAAAGGTGCCCAACCCATACCCGTACCGCTTGGGTACTTGGTTTTCATTAAAATTGGCTTCTAGGACCACTTTTTGGCCTCTAGAAGTGACTAGAAAAATTGAATCCAAATTACCTAATTGGTGGGATTTTACAAATATCTCTAATCAAAAGGGGATTTAATTAGGTTCCTAATAGGTCAGTTAGGTTTAGGGTTACACTGCCAACCTTAGTAGACATGTCATTACATTAACACATGACAAGTGTCAAGTGACACTGTAAAATAACATTATACAACATTGACATGCCACTAATTATATAGTGAAATCACTTAATACATACATACAATTTATGATCACAAATTAAATCACTTAACAATGAGGTTTGAATCTCTTTATTAGATTTAACCTTGCCTTTATAGTTTTCACATATGGTTGGTTATTGATTCTCCAATAATTTGCATGGTAATTTCCATGCACACTCAATTTGAACATCAGTAGCTCAATAAAATCACATGTATTTATAATTCAAATTACATAATCAATTGATGGGACATTCTACATTCTCATTTTAATAAACTTTTCCATTTCTGCACAAGATAAACATAATTGATTACATAATCAAAATAACATAATATATTCATCAATTTGAATTAAAATACTAGAATAATCATCACAATGCATGCATATACCTAAACATCATCAATAGAGCATATTGAACTATATGAATGCATATAGCCTAATAATCAAGGTACCATAAATAATATTATCATCATAAGGTGAAACATCTTATAGTATCATTAATACAAATCAATGTCTAAACAATCAAACAATGCAATAAGTCTCAAATCACAAGGTATCAAAACATGAATGTGTCAACTAATCTCAATTTTCATTAGGACACCTAAACCATTAAACCTTAATCCATGCCCATCATCATAAACATCTAAGTCCATAACTTCTATTACCTAGTTATGTGGATGTACCCTAGAGAGCACATCCGATGTTTATGATTTACACCATAATTTAAAACAACTAAAAAACTCATTCCAATGCACAAGTATAACATCTTGTACATAATACCCTAACAACCTTAACACATCGTAATGTACTTTTAATATTTAGAATTAAGATACTTAAGGGCACTGCTAGTGAGTTGATAATCTTTGCCTTCAAATTTCTAATGATTCATAAGAGGTTGATTATTAAATTATATAATTGCAACAATCATCAAATAACTATACGTAAGATATCTAGAATTTATCATAATGTCCTCTACATGGTTTCTAGCAAGAACAACAACATTTCCCCATACCATTGTCTTGTCGTGCTCATATATCCATTCAAATCTCTTATAAATAATTTAATAGAGAAATTCATATTTAAATAATTACATACGAGGAGGGGTCTTACATGCACCATAAGGCAAAACTCATTAATGCAACTTATGGTTTAAAATGCAAGCTCATTACAACATCCAGAACAAATAAACATCATAGAAGAATCACAAAATCCTATGGTGTATACCCTAGTTGGCCAACTAAACACTCACAGGAAAACCATCATGAAGAAAGAACATCAAATAACTTCAAATAAGATTACAAGGAAAGCATAGGTTCTTAAGTCTGTAGTTGAATCCCTTTGTTTCAAAAGACTAGTTTGACCATTTGGGTGTTCTCTAAACATTATGACATACATGTATTTTTAATTGTCAAATGATGTCCTCTTGTCTAATTATTTACATTTTATCAATCCAGCATTGTCAAGGTTTTGAATTCCCTATTTTTGTTATATTAATAAAAGTGCATTAATAAAAATAAACTAAAATAAAGACACTCTAATTCTTTAATAACTCAAATTAATTTATACGAAATAATAATCATTTTTTAAACTAATTTGAAACATTCCTTTTCTAAAATTTTAAAATTAAATAACATATTTTATGTTTATTTTAATTTTAAAAATACCCCAAGTGGGGCTTGCATGGGTCGTAGCCCCAAAGGGCTCCTCGTGCTCTCTTTAAAAAAGGGGCTACTTAGTAGTCGTTCCAACTACCAAAATAGTTGTACACATTGACTTCTAGTGTACAATAAATGAGGGGGGAGAGTTAATAACCCAATTTCTATATTATTATTTTTTAATATTTTAAAATATATATAAATAGTTTTTTTTAACAAAAAATATAATATTTTATTTTTTGACTATTTGCAAGTATAGGCCTAGAGGCAGAATTTTTTCTAGAAAGGTAATTTTGAAAATAATAGGAGAGAGAATTTAAACAAAATGTAAATTCAATCTAATTAGTTTTCCATCAAATCCTAGCCCAACAAATTTATTTTCTAGCTAAATATTTTTCTTCTATAGGAAATCAAATGAGGGGGTTTCAATTTGTTCGCACTAA
Source organism: Cupressus sempervirens (assembly GCA_028749045.1). Lineage (NCBI taxonomy): Eukaryota > Viridiplantae > Streptophyta > Pinopsida > Cupressales > Cupressaceae > Cupressus > Cupressus sempervirens. The sequence continues at coordinate 919,651,426 of CM053786.1, forward strand.
TCTAAGCTAATGGGGGGTTTCATTTTTGTTCGCACATATCTGAGCTAATGGGGGGGTTTCATCTTGTTCACAGAGATCTGATCTAATAAAAAAAAGTAAGAATAAAGATTCAAGCACCCAAAAGACACAAAGAAAATAAGTCTTTTCAAAAGAAACATGCTATTAGGGGTTTCAAACCCTACCTCACATTGATGCTAACAATCTAGCAACCTAGTGAAACCCTTGCTAAAATAAAAACCCTTCAAAGCTTCCAAAACTCCTCTTGCTCAAAATCCTGAAAATTGCTCCCCAAAAACTTGTGTGTGAAATAATGACCAAAAAACCTCTAATATAGAACCCCAAGTCCTTTTACGATTTTTTTTTCTGAAAAACCCTAAAATAATATTATTATATTTAATTATTACATTCATTCATATTTACTCCCCCTTTAATTTAAAATATTCTTTTATTTTTTCTCACTTTATTATTTAATGCAACCTCGTTAAAAAATAATTATTTATTATTTTAATCAATAAAGATAATTAAATTACATTTTTAAAATGTGGCTCTAATTTAAAAAATATTAATTAAATATTTATACTAATACAAATTTTAATATTTAATATTTAAATTCTTTTAATTTAATTTTCTAAATAGGACTTTAAGTTAAATCTTTTAATTTAGCCAAATATCCCAATAATTCTAACAAATGAAATATCATTTTATTTTAATATTTTTCTTTTTAAATTGAATAATATTTAATAATTCAAATATCAATTATTATCTACAATTCATAGGTAAGCATTCTATCGAGCAAATCACAAGGTCAAACTACACAAAATGCATAAGGAAAAACCAACAAAAGAAAAAATCAAACAATATATGCACAGAAAGACTCGTGGGTTTAAAAAAGGTAGGCAGTCAATTATGAGTCCTCCTTGCAAAACAAGTATTTAGCTTATGGCTGGAATTGGACCAAAATCTTCCCATTCTTACCATTGAGTTTTTTGTGATAGGTCATGCTCATCTTGGCAATTCAGGGAAGTCGATGTCTAGTACCTGTAACCTACATAAAAGATGAGCATGTACATATGCATATATATCTAAGCTAAACATGCAATAGCAAGGAGTGGTGCATCATGTTGACCCTAAAGGAAATCTAGTATTGTTAGTTAGGGCAAAGCACTTATTCATTTATAAGGCAGAGTTGGTCAAACATCAATGCGATCGAGTCACTCTATACAGGTCAAGCTATGTATTGGAGAAGTATAAACATTTAGTTGTTGTTGAGAAGTAGTTACTACTGAGTAGATCAAGAGTTGTCAAGTGCTCCAATGGTTTCTAAGTTGTTCAGGAGGAGACATATGAGCTAAGTGATATAAAGGCCAAGTATTTTAGTTAGAGCCAAGTACAGTTGAAGCCGAGTAACAGCAGGAAGAACTAGTATATGCCAAGCATCAGGAAGCTAATATTGCCAAGTAACATAATTTTGTATAAATGTTTGGAATGGCACAACCATTGATGTAAACCATTTTTTTGAGCTAGAAGTGTGTTATAAAGATTGAGGAGTTAATCAAGGAGTCAATTAAGCATGTAATTAATGATCATCAATACCTATGTAAGGAGATCAAGCAACTAGAAAATCAGAAGGACTAAGCAAAAAAAAAAGGATGAATCTATATTATTGATCAAGATCTAGAAGCTTCATTAGATAGTTATTTAAGGAGGTTTTTAGACCTAATTCTTGTTGGTTGCGAGTTATAAGTTTGGATACAAATCTGAAGGTGAACTTAGTGGAGTAAAGTGTTAAGGAGTAGTAAGGCAACCAAGCACTGCAAAAAGGAGATGAAGTATATCTATCATAGAGAGGTGATATCAAATTGTGTAGAGGTGGTATGTCATTAGCATTCAAAGTGAAAACTGAAGTATCAAGGTGCTAATACATTTTAATAGGTATTTCATGGTAAATCTATAAATAGAGTGGTCCTAACAAACCTATGTAAATCTCCTAAAAGAGTACTCACTTAATTGTTTAGTTAAAATCCTTTAATCTAGGTAGACTAAATAAATATTATAATCTCTTAACAGGGAAAACCTGTCACAGGGTAGATCATCATAGGTGATCAAACTTTCTAGCCCTAACAAACACACTTTATTGTTGTAGTAGTGAAGATTTTGTGGGTGTCGTCCCCACCATAATTTTACCTTCATCTTGGAGGGTTTCTATGCTACCAAACATTTTTTTCATGTATTTATCTATTTCTTACATATTTTTTTCATGTTATTAGATGTTAAATCTGATATTACATGTTGATATATGGTGTTGCATGCAAAAGTTCAAGGTTAAGGCAAAGATGTGTATAGTGAATTAAGTATGGATGTGATTTATGTTTGGAGTGGTAAAAATTTTTAAGATCCTAATTCACACCCCCCACCCCTCCCCCCCACCTCTCAGTATCATACTTTCCCTATTAGGTTTCCAATAAATCTTGTAGATCTTAATTAGCAGGGGACTATAACTCCCTCCCATACACATGCAAGTATGGGGTAAGTACCATAATAAATCCTGAGTCAAATCATTGAATGCTCAGATATAACATCCTATTACTATGAATATAAATAATCATCTTTTGGAGACCTATCATATGACATCATCATGAGAGAAATCACATCTATTAGCTTAGAATCATTAAAGAATCATTAATGTGCAAGTAATCATAATCATAAAATAACATGTGATATATAATCAATTACATAATTCATCACTAATATATATGTAATCCAAGTTATGAAATAATTCCATGTAACTATAAATCAAATATCTCTTAAACCAACACATGCATGAAATAGGCCTAAAAGAATTTGGCAATCAAAACTAAAAAGAAAACTATGAGTGGGCATTACAAAATGAAAAATTAAAGGGATATTGATGTAATGTTAAGTTTTTATCCTTGAGTATTTTATTTTACTAATCAATGTAATCTCTCTCTTATTTGTATATACTATAAGATCTTTTTTCTTTTATTTTTTTCCTCTGAGAATGTTATTGCATGAAAACAAGGAGTGATATCAAGTTAGAGGGAGCTTAACACTCCATTAGAAGCATTATTGGATGAGGAGCTCAAGAGATTGAGATTCAAAGGGAGTATCAATCTATCAAGTTGGTATTGTGCCAAGTTGGATTTGAACTAGCATAGGCATATTGCCAATGAATTTATTCATTGGAGGCAACCTTGAAAGAGAGGGAGTAGATAGAGGGTGTGATTTAGTCAACCTTCGGTGATCTCATTCATATTGATTCAGCAAGAGTAAACCATGTTGATATGGATTCTCTAGTGATCAATAAATTGTAGCAATCAAGAGGACTATGATTCATGAATATACCTCATGACTATGTGATTTAAATGGGCCTATCCCTTGTGTAGATCATGAGGAAGTGATGACTTCCAAATGATGTCACTCATATTTGCAGAAGTTGTTGAAAGGTGATGCTCTTACCAGAACTTAATCTTCTATTATGATGGATATCTTATGATGTCTATGTGGATCATGATAGATTATAATTTGCATGGTAGATGTTTATGTGGTAAGCATTATGAGAATGTGTGTGCACATACCTTATAAATATTTTTTTGAGTACATGGTGAATGTTATGAAAATTTATGTTCTAGAGGGCCATTACACAAAGTACTTGGTGAACATCATGTGACTTGATGTTCTAGAAGGCCATTACTCATAGTACTTGGTGAACATCTTGCATCTCAACATTCTCGAAGCTCATTACTCAAATAGTATTTGGTGAATATCATTTTCTGATATTCTAGCATACCAATATTCATGATATGAGATGTGATATCAAACCATATTTTAGTACTTGGTGAATGTCATTTGTTGGTATTATGGGAGACTAATACTCATGATATTAGATGTGATATCAAAGCTTATTTTATTACTTGGTTAATATCATTTGTTGATATTCTGTGAGACCAATACTCATGTTATCATATGAGATATCAAACCTTATTTGAGTACTTGGTGAATAGCATGTGTTGATATTCTGAAAGATGAATACTCATGATATCAAATGTGACATCAAATATTGGATATCTTTTTATCAAAAATATCCTTAAAATTTCCCATTCCTAATATTACCAATGGTGTGATATTTGGCTTGTGTTTATCCTCCTTGGCTAAGAAGGAGTGTTGATGTTTGTAACTTCAATTAGATAAACTATGAGAGTAAAGTGCATTGGTGTGTGATATGTATGTATGTATGTATGTATTGTTGAAAACTAATTGAAAGAGATCATTGTTGAAATATTTTTTGAGAGATTAATATACATGTTTCAATCATTATTTTGTCACTGATGTCAAACCTACTAGACTTACTATTTTCCGGTAAGACAATTGCTTATAAGATTCAAGTACTATCACTTAGTTGATTGATGAAGAGGATTTGATCAATAGATGTAACAATAGCACCTAGAGGAAAGGTTGAGTTATGCTTATGTAATGAAGTGCAATAATCAGTTAAGATAGTGGTAACATGATGCATTGCTAATATACTTAAGGTTACAAATTTTGGCTACACTAAGAAAGATTAGAAGAACATATGATACAAAGTTTGTCTGCCAAGCTTGACCGAGTGGATAGTAGGTGCTGAGCAAAGTTAGTGCAAGCTGAGCAGAAAATTAGTTGGAGCTAAGTAAATGAAAATTCTAGTGGATGTCAAGCAAGATAGTTGATGTTGAGTAAAGTTTAGTTGATGTCGAGCACTAGTAAACTTTAGTTGATGCCAATTAATTTCATAGAGGATACTAAGCAATGTAATATGTGTCAAGCATCAAAAAAAAGATAGTGTCAAGCTACTACATTATTTTAAAGATCATAGATTCGATGAATCTGAGCCAAGAAGTTTATTTTCTTAGATTTTGTGAACCATGTGGATGATAAGGATGATGAGATTGTGGCACAAAATTCTAGGTAAACCATTTTTAGGTGAACCTAAAGAGGATCAAAGGAGAAGTTTCTAGAAGTGATATGGAATATGGGGTAGATACATTGTATCCTACCTAATCTATCCTAACCCTAAAATGGACAATGGAGAATGAGTGACAAAGATCATAATTTCCTATTTATAGGGATGGCTAGTCATGAAGAAAAAGTTGTCATATGCAAGAACCTAAGGGAGACAAGGAGTCATAAGGGTTTGCTTCATCAAGTGACCTAGAGAAGAGTCTGCAATGGCATGCTAAGTAAGAAGACTTAAGGATATATATGCTTGAAGGGTGAAAAAGCTATCAGAGATTCAATGAGTGAAAGCCAAGAAGAATGGAAAACTGACACTGAGATCTATAATCTACAAGCATAGTTGTAAGTTTTTATCAGATCAAGCCTTACTATTACTCTTTAGCAATTGTAATTAGTCTAGGTAAAATCCTTCGGATTAAGGTTGACCTAATGGTCATTTGTAAATCCTTTAACTGGGTGACATTCCAAGTGAATGATCTAAAGTCCTCTAAAAAGGCTCATTTATAATAGGGTGATTGAAATCCTTTAGCTAGGTCACATTTAATAGTGTGTATTATAACCTATAATAGGGTTGGCCTTTCACAAGGCATCACTTTAGAAGAGTGAAAAGTCATAGCATGTTACTGGTGATTTTTCTCAAATTGGGTTTCCATGTAAATCATTGTGTTATGTGTGTTGCTAAATCTATTATGTTCATGCTTTACATTTCTTCAAGTTGATTTGACAGTAACCTACAAGTTTATATGTCATTGCACAATCTTATGGATACATGCATGATGGTAAATGTTTTATGGATTCACTAAGTTGTGAAAAAAAAATTTTGTACATCTAGACCTTGGATAACTAATTCATACCCTCCCTCTCAGTTATTCTAAAGAATTCCAATAATTGGTATCAGAGCCATCTACTTAAGAGGACTAGTTTGAAGGTACTAGAGGCACAAAGATCAAAATGACTAAAAGAGAAGTACCCAAGCTTAATAGAGATAACTTTCCTACATGGAAAAGTTTGATGAAGTTACACCTTCAAGGAATTTGAGATCATGCACAAACTACTATTACTACTAAAATTAATGATCTTGTTGGAGCTATATACATGAAAATCTACCTGTTGGAAACATACTTAAACAAGGAAAATGTTAGTTCTACATGCATATCAAGATTCAAACAAAAAAATACAACTAAGATACTTAAGTTTCATAAAGCAATGCAACCAAGAAATAGAATCCCCATGCAACCTCAGAGCAGCTCAACAAAGGGCACCCATAAGAGGCGTTGTTGGTGTGCTCAAGATTTAGGGATGTAGATGTGCTCTCCCAAACACAACTATGATTGAATCCCAATGATAATGGTATGAAATAAATATGAATCTTATGCTATATGAGTGAAGGAATGCTTTCAAGAAATGGCTATGAGTAAGCCAATCTCAAGAGGATGTGAGATGGAAATGCAATGCAAGAAATCAAACTAAGTTACCAATGCAAATGCAAATAAACTAGCAACTACCAAAGATTAACAACAATGCATAAAATCTCTAAAAGGCTCTAGAACTATACTAGCATGATAACAATGCAAACAAGGGAGATGTCTAATGCTTGAGACAAGGGCTCTATTTATAATTTTGAGAGAGACCTTGAGGAAGTGGCACCTAAGTGACATCAACATAGGAGCCACATAGGAGACACATAGGCCATGCAAGGGTGGCAAGGGAAATGATAAAGAAATGGAAATAGTGGGATCAATTTAAAATTAAAGGTAATGGGGGACGTGTCATAAGACATGTCATAGTGGAAGAATGAAAAATGAGGAAAGTGGAAGACATGTCATAGTGAAGGAATAAAGAAATGAGGAGAGTGGAGGAAATGTCATAGTGGAGGAATAAAGAAATAAGGAGAGTGGAAGACATGTCATAGTAGAGGAATAAAGAATGAGGTGAGTGGAAGACATGTCATAGTGGAGGAATAAAGAAATGAGGAGAGTGGAAGACATGTCATAGTGGAGGAATAAAGAATGAGGTGAGTGGGAGACATGGAGGACAAATGAATTAAAAATTCATTTTGAGGGCTAGATGGATAAAGGGGGAATAAATGATTTTCAAAAATCATTTATTAAATTTGATAGAGGATGGATTAGGGTTAAGATTAATTTAGATTAATCTTAATTAGGTTTAAGAAACTTAAGCATGTGGAGGATTTAAATAAATTGAATTTATTTAAAAGGGAACATATGATGTCACTATGCATTAAATGAATTAAAAATTCATTAGAGGGGAGTATTTGAATTAAATTCAAAATACATTAGGGAAGTGAACTTATTTAATTAAGTAAAACTAATTAAATAAGTAGAAGAATATGACAAAATATAATTAATTAATTAATAATTAATCATAATGTCAAAAGAGATATTAAATTTATTAATATAGTGTTTTAGGACAATTTTAAGTCTCTACAGGAGCCCTAATTGCTGATGAGTTGAAGAAGAAGAAAGAACACAACCAGGCAATGTTGGAGATTGCCTTTGCCCTAAGCTATGCTGAATTTGATGATATCAAAGGTTGTGACACTGCAAAGAAAATGTGGGATGCCCTAACCACTATCTATGGAGGAGATAAAAATGTTCAAAGAGCCAAATGTGAGAGTCGTAGAGGTAAGTTTGATGATATGAAAATGGAAGTAAGTGAGAATATTGCTCAATATGTTGATAGGATTAAAGAAGTTGTCAGTGTAATAAAAGGAGCTACTAGTCATATAGATGATGATACTGTGTTAAGAAAAGTCTTGAGAACACTACTGCCTATCTATGCTATTAGAATTTCTACAATTCAAGAACTAAGATGTATGCCAGGGAATAATCTAACCCTTGAAGGTCTAGTAGGTAGGCTCACTACTTTTGAGCCATCTAACTTTGATAATTACAAACCTGAGAGTCTTGAATCTGCTTTCAAAGCTAAGCTATTATTGAAGGATTCTGAACATCACAAGCAAAAGAAGAGGAGAAAAATAAAATATGTGTCTAGTGACAGTGATATAGATGAGGAGGATGTTGATCATCTTGAAGCATTTTTGGAAGGAAGGTTTCACAGAGCTAAATGGACATTCAAAGGTAAGTTACCTATCATTTGTTTCAATTGTGATGAGGTTGGTCATATTGCTCCTAGATGTCCACAAAAAAAGAACTATAAAGGTGGTGACAAGTACAAGAGTAGAAGAGATGATGATGATAAGGACTACAAAGAAAAAGGAAAGAAGTCATGCTACATTGCTGAAGAGGACACTAAAGATGAATTTGATGATCATGATGATGAAGTGGTGTATGTTGCAATGCAAGATGAATCTGATGAAGATGAACCAACTACACTTGTGACATGTGTGAACAAAATGGTAGATAGATCATTGACAATGGGTGTTCACATCACATGACTCAAGACAAAAGTAAGTTCATTACCCTAAATTATTATGAAGGAAATAGTGTAATATTTGGTCATGATGCACCATGTTTGATAAAAGGAAAAGGTTCTATCAAACTCACAGATAAGATTTCATCTGACAATGTTTACTATGTTGAAGGATTAAACTATAATCTTCTAAGTGTGTCACAACTGAATAACTTAGGATGTATGGTTGAGTTTGTAAATAAGACTACTAAGATATATGATATTGATGGTAAACTGATTGGAAAGGGTGATCGGACCAGAGTTAATCTATTGTACCTTGATATAGAGGATGCTAATTGTCTAGTTGTAAAACTTGATGATGTGTGACTATGGCACAAGAGGTTATGTCATGTTAATTTTGATAACTTGGTTAGTATTAGTAACATGAAGAAAGTTAGAGGTTTTCCTAAGTTGAAGAAACCTAGCAATACAATGTGCAAACAATGTCAGCTAGGCAAAATGACAAAGTCAAGTTTTAAGAGCAAAACTTATACCTCTAAAGAAATATTATAGATTGTTCATACTGACTTGTGTGGCCCAATTGATGTTCAAAGATACAAAGGAGATAAGTACATTATGCTATTTGTTGATGAGTATTCTAGAATGATGATAGTTATGTTTCTGAGCCAAAATTTGATGCTTTCCAAATATTTAAGTAGTACTTAGCAAGAGTTGAGAAAGAAACAGGTAAGAGTTTGAAGTGCTTGAGATTAGATAGAGGATGAGAATTCACATCACATGAGTTTGAAATGTTATGTAATGATAGAGGAATCAAAAGACAGACATCTACTCCTAGAACACCTCCACAAAATGGAATAGCTAAAAGAAGGAATAGGTATGTAATGGATTGTGCTAGGGCACTCATGATGGAGAAGAATGTTGCTTTGAAATACTAGAGAGAAGTTGTAAGTACAATTGTCTATACCGTGAACCATGTACAAGTCAAGAAAGGTACCCAAACAACACCTTTTGAACTATGGTATGGATACTCACCCAATGTAATATATTTTAAAGTATTTGTAAGAAAATGTTACATTGTTAAAGATTTTAGGAATGGTAAACTGGATGCAAAAAATGAAGATGATATATTCCTAGGTTACTCTACAAGAAGTAAAGCATATAAGTGTTTGAATACTAACACTAACAAAGTTGTGGAAAGTGCAAATGTGAACTTTGATGAATATATAGAAGTGCATGCGGCTGAACCTATGAAGTAACCAGAACAATACAAATCTTTTGTATACTTTATGAAGGTATGCCTACTAAAGAAAGTGTTACAAATCAATCTATAAAAAAAGAGAAAATCTCAGTGACTGTTGGGTCACATCCTATGAATGTTGAGTTACATTTAGGAACCGAGTTACATTCAGATGTCGAGTTATAGAATGAAGTGAATGCACATTCTGAATCTAAAGTTAGTGTACATGAAAGAAATTTTGAGATACCTGACAGAGATGCACATAGTGACTCTGAAGCTGAAAAATAGAATGAAGAAACAAGAGCAGAGCCAAGATTGGCTAAATATGTCAAAAGACATCATCCTGCTGCACAAATCATTGGAGATAAAGATGTTAGGCCAATGACAAGAAATAGATTGAGAAGTGATACATGTTTTCTAAGCATGAATGAGCCCAAATAAGTATGAGATGCATTAGAAGATGGTGACTAGAGTAAAGCCATGGAAGAAGAGATTGAACAAATTTAGAAGAATAAAACATGGAGTCTAGTTTCTAGACTAGAAGACAAAAATGTGATTGACACCAAGTGGGTATTTAGAAAAAATCTAGATGAAAATGGTGAAATCACAAGGAACAAAGAAAGATTATTTTGCAAGGGATATGCACAAGAAGGAGGGATTGACTATGGAGAGACATTTTCCCCTATTGCAAGAATGGAAGGAGTAAGAACTCTACTTGCTTATTCTGCATACAAAAGTTTTAAAGTTTATCAATTGGATGTTAAATTTGCATTTTTGAATGGCATATTAGAAGAAGAAGTCTACATAGAATAGCCTATAGGATTTTTTAACGTTAACAATAAGAACATGGTATGTAGATTACATAAAGGTTTATATGGTTTGAAACAAGCACCAAGAGCATGGTATGAGAGACTTCATAGTTATCTTGTGAAGATTGGATTTGAAAGGACTAGTGATAATAGCAATCTATACATGAAGATAGATAAAGGCAAAGGTATTTTGTTATCTAAAATTTGTGTTGATGATATCATGTTTAGAGGTCAAGATGATTTATATAAAGATTTTGCAAATCAAATGAAGAAAGAATTTAAGATGTTTATGTTTGGAGAGATCAATTTTTTTGTGGGTTTGCAAGTATATCAAGTGAAATATGGTATATACATCACTTGATCAAATTATGTCAAAGGGATATTGAAGAATTTTGGATTGGAAGATTCTAAACTAGTAAGTACACCTATGGTGACAGCACACAAGTTGTCAAAGAATGATGATTGTACTGAGGTGAATCAAACAGTATATAGGTGTATGATTGGAAAATTGCAATATGTAGTACTTAGCAAACCTGACATTGTATTATCTATAGGGATAGTTGAGAGACTCTTTGCTAGTCCCAAGGAGAATCACTTAATGGATGTGAAGAGAATAATGAAATATCTAAAAAGAACACTTGATTTTGGTCTATACTACAAGAAAAATGAGAAATTTGAGTTAAGGGCCTACACTGATGCTGACTAGGCTGGAAACATTGATGATAGAAAGAGCACCAGTGGAGGAGATTTTTCTTAGGCAAGAGACTAGTTACATCAACTAGTAAGAACCAAAACTACACCTCAATCTATTGTTGAAGCTGAATATGTTGTTGCTACTTTAAATTGTACAAACATTATATGGATCAAATAGCTACTCAAAGGAATGAAGGAAGAGATCACAGAACCTATCACACTTTATTGTACTAATATAAGTGCTATAAACATATCAAAGAATCTAGTGATGCACACAAAGACTAAGCACATTGCAATCAACTATCATTATGTGAGAGAATTAGTTCAAGATAAAGAGGTGAAGATGGAATATGATAACACGAAGGAGCAAATTGTTGATATCTTCACAAAAGCATTACCTAAGGATGCTCATGAGTATCTAAGAGGTAAACTAGGGGTGATACCCCTATCTAAGGCTATCTAAGTAACAAAGAGAGTGCCCTACATCAAACAAGTTGATTGTCATATGTTACAAATTGATGTAGTGGATCTTACTTTAGGAACTACCTAAAGTAATCAAAGTGTTGGAACAAAAAATTAGTCACATTCAAGGTGATAGAAGGAGAAACTAAACAAGTTTATATCTACATGTAAAGATGCTATGTCTTTGGTATTATTATCAAAGAGGGAGAAAATGTACTATAGTACTAAACTAGTCATGAAAGGATCAAGAAGATTGTTGTCAAAGAAGGACAAAAGCATCTTAGAGGGAAATATCCAAAAATTGTTCATGCTACTAATATAGAGATAGAATAGAATACGAGAATGATAAAGAAATCATTATCTACCTAGTAAGAGGGAAATACATGAAGGAACTCAGAGGGAGTTATAAGAAAGAGTTTTTGTAACCTAATCAAAAGATGGAAGTTTCTAATAGAGGGAGAAATTTTGATACAAGATTTCCTTTTCCTATCGTCTTATTGTTTTAACCTATTCAATTTTGTTGAACAAGATGTTCAGCATTTGATTGTCTTTGGGTTGATCAATTTTCTTTACCATCAATGTCAAAGATGAAGATTGTGTTGGCATTAAGTCATGTTTGTTATTAGTGAAAATACTTATTTAGATTTTGTATGATTATTGAGTTCATCATTCAGTCTTCAGTGTTTGTCAAGAAATTTAGTGGTTACCAAGTTTCACAGTTCATACCAAGCATTCCAGTGGTTACCAAGTGAATTTAGGTAGTGCGAAGTCCAACAGTTTAGATCGAGCAGTTCAATGGTTACCGATTTTCACAGTGTCTACCAAGTCATCAGTTCCTGTGATGTGAAGCTAGTGTTAACCGCATGATGGGATAAGTAGTGTTTACCAAGTGCAAGCAAGGTAAACATGGTATTCAATTTCTACTGAGTGACACCATATCTACTGAGTCTCCAATGTTCACCGAGTTTGAAGCTATGTTGAGTGATTAGTATGGACCGATCCTCTACTTCTACCGAATGCATGATGATGTTGAGCAATTTAGTGGATGCCAAGTGTCAGAAGTTCACCAAGTCAGCTTTCAAAACTCGAGTTTGTACATTCGGGCTGACTTAGTAAGATTGGTGTTATCTTGTGTTTTAGCTAACCTTGTAATTATGAGAATTGGGATGGTATATAAGTAATGTATTGTATCATACCCAAGCATGATGAAGTAGAAATGTTTTGAGAAAAGTAAGAAACAATGTTTTGATGCATGAGAATGCGAATGTGAATCAGCAGTAGAGCAAAGTGTATAGCAAAGTCAAATCAAGTGTAGTCAAGTTTTATCTATCACAAAGAGGTGATTAGCATTTCAAGGATCTAAATCAGCAATTCAGTTGTAAGTAAAATCTATTATTTCATCCTAATAGGTAAATCAGTTTCAAATCCTTTAATAGGGTAGACTTAACAATCTTTTCTTTAAATCTCTTAACAGAGTGCATACTTCATTCTATGTTTGTAAAACCTCTAACAAGGTGGACCTACTAGCCCTAATTGCTCCTAATAGGGAAAATCATCAGAAGTGATCATTGTAAGCCTTAACAGGCCAAATTTATATTGCAGTATTGAATTTTTGTGGGTATCATCCCTACCCCAATTTTACTTTCTAATTGGAAGGTTTCTGGGTCACCAAATATTGTGTTCAAAGTGTTTTTTGTTTTTCAATTTCTCATGCATGTAGTAGATTAGATCTATTAATGGTGTATGGATTATGTTTTTCAATGCTAAAATTTGTCAAAAATAATGAGGTTACTGATTCACCCCTCCCCTCTTAGTAACCTAGCTAGTCTTGATTATTTCCAATAATTGGTATCAGAGCATTATGGTTCTCAGGATAAAGTTTGACAGCTTGAGCAAAGATCAATGATAATGGAGATATTCATACTTGACAAAGCTATTGACAATGAGAAGCTAGATCTGGAGACGGCCATAGCTCAACTCAAGGAAGCAAAAGAGCATCTTTCTCAATCCCTAAAAAGAAGGAAGGAACTTGCAAAACAAATGAATGGCTAATAGTATATTGAAGAGAAGATTGAAGACTTTTTCCCCTCAAGTAGTTTAGATGAAGCAAATGATACAATCAAAGAACTCTTAGAAAAGAATGGTTCCCTACAAGAAGAGTTAAGAAAATAGAAAAGAGAACAAAAAATTTAGTCAATAAGATTGTGGGAGATTTTGGAATAGATAAATAAGGAAAACGAAGACTTGAGGTAAGGATCAATGAAAATAAAAATCAATCCCTTTAGCAAGAAAGTCTTATCAATCATCTCTCCAATGCAAATGAGGAAATCATGAGTCTTAGATCTAAAAATGAAAGGTTAAGGAATGATTTAAGCACTGAAAGGCAAAGAAATGTAAGGTATGAAAGAATAATGAAATCCCAAGTAGACATGGATCAATTGAATTAGCAAAATGAGCAGAATCTTTATAGGAAATAGGGAAAAGTAGGACTCGGATACAAAGAAGAAGGTGAATCCTCCAAACAAGGTGCTCAAAGGAATCAAAGACCTACTTGAAATTATTGTGGTAAGATAGGTCATACATCAAACAAATTTTGGAGCAATGGAAAGCAAAAATTCAATGGAAAATGCTACAACTACAGTCAACATGGTCATAAAGCCAATGAATGCAAGGAGAAACCAGAGTTTGAAGGCAAATGTCACAAATGCAAGAAACAAGGTCAAAAGGCATCTGAATGCAATTCTAAACCATTCAATCCAGTCGAATAATTTGTAAAGGAAATATTTGGTTGGGACTACAATATTTGGTGTAGATGTCACTATTGTGGAGAATATAGACACATTGACATAAATTATGCTAGGCATCACTTGAGAAAAAAGGATACCACAATAAGATGTTACACATGTACTGGACTTGGTCATATAGCTAAGAATTGCATGAATATAGGTAGAATTGAAGATGAAAAGAAAGTAAAGGCTGATAACATCAAGAATTAGATGAGACAGTAGTGGATTCCCAAATCTATTAGCAAGCTAGTTCAAGTGATCATGTCACTCATGAAGTGGGTGGCTCCACCATTTAAAATTAAGTTCCTAAGGAAGGATTGGAACTATCTTCAAGATCACATCTTAAAAAATTCCAAGTGAAAAGAAGTAAAAGATCCAAATCAATATTCCAAATATAGAGGGATCAAAAAAGGTCAGCATCAATGATCACTAAGTAAGGTCATACTAAGCGAGGTTAGGAGTAAAAAACTCATTATAGCTCTCATTGTACTAAGCATTAATGGAAATTTTTCATCAAAAGGGTAGAATTTTAACTTCATTTGCACCGCGAATTTGGTATATCCATAATAGAGCAATTTGCAAAGCATTCCAACAATCTTGAGCAGAGTTTGTAGTGAAGTGTTTCAAGGAATTATCTTAGTCTACTAAGTGATCATGACATCCACTAGTAGTAGCAGCAAGGAAAAGAAAGGATCAGAGATAATGGTGTGAGGTGTTGAGTGGAAGGCCCCAAATTTCAAACTGGTGCTAGCAATTGCAAAAACCCTTGACCCCAATGGAGCTCAGACACAAATTCCACCAAAGCTACTCCTTATCAATGATATTTGTACTCATTTCAAATGTGTTGTACAAGAGATAAGAACCCTAGAAATGGATAGTGCCCTAGGAAAAAATTTTGTGGATGGAACCCTTAAGCCTGAGCATAAACACCTAGAGGAGAAAGGCTTAACCCATATTCTACACTTGCCAAGAAACTTTCAGATCAAATGGACTAGATATATCTTAAGCTAAGTCCATAATGGTCAATTATGGTTAGAGCAAGCAGTTCTAATTACGGAGAAGATGATTCATAGAATTACTAGTCTCCCCATGCTTAACAAGGTCAAAGTTACCAAAACCCTAGGTTGGGATGAGCTTCAAAAGAAAACCCTAGCTAAGTGGGATGGTAGAGGATTAAAAATCAGCAATGTATCTAATGTGGAATTCAGATTTGATATTCAAATTATTGCACACAAGATATATAGCTCTAGTCGACTGAATAGTGTGTCGTGTGAAGCTATGGACCTAGCATATAAGGTTGTAAAGAGGAATTTGGAATATGACTTAGCAAATTTAATGTTGAAGCAGTTGAATAAGAACATGGAAAGCATTAGAACCTCGAAGAATAACCCATGTAAATTTAGTTCTCTATTAACTTATTTGTTCTTTTATGTTCAAAAGTTTCTCCCCTCCAAAGGAACAGTCATATGGAAAAAGGACACACCTGTGTTGTACCAAATCAATAAGTTTATTGTAGAAATGGGTGAGAATTTTGATAGTATAATGGATAATTATTTTGAATTATTTAAGAAAAAGATGAATAACAGGTTCTAAATTCCCCAGAAATTGATTGAAGACTACAAGGATGATGTTTGTTTTATGGTTGATTGTGACAAGATATACATCTAGGCAGTAAGGCCTAGAATAGTATGGGTAAAACCTCTTCCTTATGAGGTTAATATTGATGAAAAAAAGGAGATAATTGAAGCTCTAGTAAATGAGCCTATAGATCCAAAGAAACCTCTCTTTGGAACATATGACAAAGTCAAAGCTAGAATAGAGCTTGAGATCAAGCTTCCACCGACAATGAATAAAGGTAAGAGGAGGATATCCAAACCAAAAATTGCAAGTGCCCCTCTTATGATTACCGAGGGAAAAGGTGAAGATGAAGAATTTGAGAATGAAGAAGAAGAATCAGAAAAAGAAGAAGAGCCTGTAAGGAAGAAAGACAAGGTGATTATCACCAAGCCACCCAAGGCCTCTACAGCTATGTTCACAAGAAGATCCAAGAAGAAAGGAGGTAATGAAATAGTATTTAGTAAGCCCCCTCTCACCTTCCAAGAAAGATTGAAGCAATTGGAAGAAGGTGTTGGTATTACAAATTTCAAAGCATTGAAATATGAAAGCAGAACTGATGCAGAGAAGATGCAAATTGAGCAGTTAATGCTAACAAAGATGGGAAAATGGAAATATTCCCTTGATCAAATTGCCCCTCAGATTTCCAATGAGCTATTAACAAGGTTAAAACGAAGATGGGAATTGGCCATGAAAATAGCCAAGGACATATATGAACAATCTTTGAGATAGTTGTTACCCTACCTTACCAATGCTGAGGTAATGGAAGCAATGAAGAAAAATGAAGATAAGATGACAATTAGATTTTATACTTGTTTAATTTTGGTGAAAGATATTGAGAATGTAGTCAAGGATACTACATCTATGTGGAAAAATGTTTAACATATGCACAAACCTAGTGAGAATCTAGTGGAAATCAATGATGATGATGATAGTGACAAGGATGAAGACAATGAAGAAGATAATACTCCTTGTGTCACTATTGATGTTGAAGAATATCAAGAGTTGATAAAGGATGGTGAAGAAAAGAAAGAGGATGAAGCTAAAGAGGAAGATAGACAAGAAGAAGAAGAAGAAGAAAATGAACCAATTAGGATAGCAGTGGCTATCATAGCCTTCCTTCCTCACTCTCCAGTAATAATTGCTACATCATCAAGCATGGAGATAGCTTTAGCAAGTGTGATTATGACCACAATATATACATCATCTACCCAATCACTCTTTGCTCCCTCTTAGCTCTAGGTATCACTAATGGAAGTGTCTACCACTTCATCCACAAAGCTACAGCCCTCCTCTTCTTCAACTCTTAAGTCAGGGACATCAACAGTAAGTGCAACATCCAGTTCTATAATTTTTTCTACTTCAATTTTGCATGATCTGATAAGTGCTCCAATTGTAAATACTTCTATCTACATTCCACCTATAATTACCTCAATTTTGGGTAGTACATCAATTTTGGATTCTTTTAGTACTCTAGTAAGCATTCCATCAGTAGGCACCATACAAGTTTTTACTGCAAGCCCTACTATTTCTACCATTGTTTTTGTTTCAAAGTCCAAAGTAGTAATGTCAAAAGTTGAACCAAAGACACCACCTAAACTTCTAATTAGTGGAAAATAAATTGATGGAGATATAGATTTGGACAAGGAAATTGAATTTCCTAAGTTGGATTTTGATAATGCTACTATTGAATAAATGAGATTAGTTAGCCAGCTACTTGAGAAAAAGGCAAAGTAGAAGTAGCTTAGAGAAGAAAGGGACAGAGAATTCAGAATCATAGGAGTGCCAAGAATATCTTGATAGAGGTTATAGGTGTGGTTGTTGATTCATCTCCATATTTTTTTATAGTTAGAAGAGATAGTAAATAAATTCAATGAGGACTCTAGTGGCTAGGACAAGTTGATAGAAAAAGAAAAGAAAAAGTTTGATAATAAAGTGCTTGAGCACATTGCTCAACATATTGCTATTCATCAAGTAAAGCTCTCCTCAATTTTGACAAATCTTGAAAAATATGTATAAATTTAACATCTCTTTTTGCTAAGCTATGTGATATTATTGAGTATACAAAAGAAATAAAGAGCAAATTAAGTAAGATAGATGAGGATCTGAAGGCTAGTGCTCAAAAGTTGTAACTTGACCCCAGTTCAAGCTCTACACATCACATGAGATTTAGATTCCTATCTAATATGCAAGCAAAGTTATTGAGAGAGGAAGCAAGGATCTGGTCTACACTTATATACATCTAGAACATGATCCTTCCAATCATGGATACAATGCAGAAGCATATTGCCTATTCAAAAACATTGATCCTTGACAACAATTTTTCAATTGTAGATCATATGATTGAACTCTCAGCAAAAGTCCAAGTTGCACTGCAAACCTACAAGATTTTGCAAGAAAATGAGGATAAGATATTAGCTCTTATTCTTAAGGTACATTCTGAGTTTCTCTCACATTTTGGTGTCGCTATATAAGTAGGTTGTGTATAAATGTTTGGCATTATTGTCAAAAAGGGGGAGAAGAGATATTTGTGGAGAGAGACATGTATATAAGGAAGCTAGATATCAATATGATATTATGCCTAATATAATATGTACATTGTATGGGGGAGATATGTGCAAATGTATATATAGTAGAATTACAAAGACAAATTTTGAAAAATCAAAAATCAAAATCAGCATGACATTGTACATAGGATTTGGCTAATAAGTGTTTTTTTCACTAATGCCAAAGGTGGATATTGTTGGCATTAAGTCATGTTTGTTATTGTTGACAACACTTATTTAGATTTTGTATGATTACCAAGTTCGTCATTCAGTCTTCAATGTTTTTCGAGAAATTCAGTGGTTACCAAGTTTCACCATTCATACTGAGCATTCCAGTGGTTACCAAGTGAATTCAAGTAGTGCGAAGTCCAACAGTTTAGACCAAGTAGTTTAGTGGTTACCAAGATTCATAGTGTTTATCAAGTTATCAGTTCTTTGATGTGAAGCCAGTGTTAACTAAGTTATGGGATGAGTAATGTTTATCAAGTGCAAGCAAGGTAAAAATGAAGTTCAGTTTCTATCGAGTGACACTATATCTATTGAGTCTCCAATGTTCACTAAGTTTGAAGCTACGTTCAGTGATTAGTATGGACTAAGCCTCTACTTCTACTGAATTCATGACAATGCCAAGTAATGTTGTGTACTTCGAGTATCAGAAGTTCACCAAGTCAACTTTCAGAACCTGAGTTTGTACATTTGGGTCGGCTTAGTAATATTGGTGTTATCTTGTATTTTGGCTGACCTTGTAATTATGAGAATTGGGATGCTATTTATGTAATGTATTGTATCATACCCAAGCATGATGAAATAGAAATGTTTTGAGAAAATTAAGAAACAATGTTTTGATGCATGAGAATGCAAATGTGAATCAGCAGCAGAGCAAAGTGTATAGCAAGGTCAAATCAGGAGTAGTCAAGTTTTATCTATCACAAAGAGGTGATCAACATTTCAAGGATCTAAATCAGCAATTTAATTGTAAATCAAATCTATTGTTTCATCCTAACAGGTGAATCAGCTTCAAATCCTTTAACAGGGTAGACTTAACAGTCTTTTATTTAAATCTCTTAACAGAGTGCATACTTCATTCTATGTTTGTAAAACCTCTAACAAGGTGAACCTAGCAGTCCTAATTGCTCCTAACAGGGAAAATTATCATAAGTGATCATTGTAAGCCTTAACAGGAAAACTTTATACTATATTATTGAAGTTTTGTGGGTATCATCCCCATCCCAGTTTTACTTTCTAATTAGAAGGTTTCTGGGTCACCAAATATTGTGTTCAAAGTGTTTTGTATTTTTTAGTTTCTCATGCATGCAGTAGATTAGATCTATTAATGGTGTATGGATTATGTTTTTAAGTGTTGAATTTTGTCAAAAAAATTGTGGTTACTGATTCACCCCTCCCCTCTCAATAACCTAGCTAGTCTTGATTATTTCCAATAGATTGTTGAAAATAGATTGAAAGAGATCATTGTTGAGAGATTTGTTGAGAGATTGATATACATGTTTCAATCATTTTTTTGTCACTGATGTCAAACCTGCTAAACTTAGCATTTTTTGGTAAGATAATTTCTTATAAGATTCAAGTATTATCACTTAGTTGATTGATGAAGAGGATTTGATCAATAGATGTAACAATAGCACCTAGAGGAAAGGTTGAGTTATGCTTATGTAATGAAGTGCAAGAATCAGTTAAGACAGTGGTAACATGATGCATTGATAATCTACTTAAGGTTACAAATGTTGGCTACACTAAGAAAGATTAGAAGAACATATGATACAAAGTTTGTCTGCCAAGCTTGACTGAGTGGATAGTAGGTGTTAAGAAAAGTCAGCGCAAGTTGAGCAGAAAATCAATTGGAGCTAAGTAAATGCAAATTTTAGTGGATGTCGAGGAAGATAGTTGATGTCGAGTACTTTAGTTGATGTTGATTAATTTCATAGAGGATTTTGAGCAATGCAGTACGTGTCAAGCATTAGAAACAAGATAGTGCCAAGCTACTGCATTATTTTAAAGATCATAGATTTGATGAATCTGAGCTAACAAGTTTATTTTCTTGGATTTTGTGAACCAAGTGAATGATAAGGATGATGAGCTAGTGGCATAGAATTCTAGGTAAACCATTTTAGGTGAATCTAAAGAGGATCAAAGGAGAAGTTTCTAGAAGTGATATTGAATATGGGGTAGATACATTGTATCCTACCTAATCTATCATAACCCTAAGTGGATGATGGAGAATGAGAAAAAAAATCATAATTTCCTATTTATAGGGATGGCTAGTCATGAAGCAAAGGTTTTCATATGTGAGAACCTAAGGGAGACAAGGAGTCATAAGGGTTTGCTTCATCAAGTGACCTAGAGAAGAGTCTGCAATGGCATGCTAAGTAAGAAGACTTAAGGAGATATATTCTTGAAGGGTGAACAAACTATCAGAGCTACAATGAGTGAAAGCCAAGAAAAATAAAGGACTGACACTGAGATCTATAATTTGCAAGTATAGTTGTAAGTTTGTATCAAACCAAGCCTTACTATTACTCTCTAGCCATTGTAATCAGTCTAGGTAAAATTCTTTGGATTAAGGTTGACTTAGCAGTCATTTGTAAATCCTTTAATTAGGTGACATTCCAAGTGAATGATCTAGAGTCCTCTAAAAAGGCTCACTCCTAATAGGGTGATTGAAATCCTTTAACCAGGTCACATTTAACAGTGTGTATTGTAACCTATAATAGGGTTGGCCTTTCAAAGGGCATCACTTTAGAAGAGTGAAAAGTGGTAGCATGTTACTAGTGGTTTTTCCAAATTGGGTTTCCACATAAATCATTGTGTTATGTGTGTTGTTGAATCTATTATGTTCATGCTTTACATTTCTGCAAGTTGATTTGATAGTAACTACAATTTTATAAGTTATTGCATAATCTTATGGATGCATGCATGATGGTAAATGCTTAAAAGATAAATTGGTGAAGAAAATTAGTCATGATATTATTAAGGAGAATAGTGATCAATGCTTAGCAAGTCTTGTAAACATGGACACCATTAACAATGAAAAGCAATTCACAATAGGTGTAATTTTAGAATTGCAAGAATTGAATGAATCCCAATTCTAATTTGAGGAAGAATTAGTAGAACTAGGAGAAAAGAAAAACTCAATAGAGTTAAGCATTACATTAATAAGCACAAATAAAACAACTCCTGACTTTGCTAAGTAGACCAAAAGGAGAGGGATAAAATACCTTGCAAAACTAGGAGATAAAAGTATGACAAAATGAAAACCAACTAAAAATTACCAATTTGATTCATGTGGGAAAGGGGTATTACCTTCCCACTAAGAAATTAAAATCATCCTATGGAATGTTAGGGGACTCAATGCCCCTAAGAAACAATGCATCTTGAGATGATGCATTTCCATATTTAGATTAAAAATAGTTCTTGTTCAAGAAAATAAGCTTAGTATTGAAGACCTTCATACCCTAAATAATATATCAGGCTTATGGTACATAACAAGAGTTTTGTTTGATGGATGCTCAAAGGGTTTGGTGGTTCTCTAGGACCTTAGATATTTTACCTTTATCCATAACTAGGAATATTGGTATTGGCTAAGTAGATTAATGAAAAGTTTGAGATCAGACCTTTAGTTCAATTTGTTTAACACTTATGGTCCTACTTATCACTATGGGAAATTTGTTTAGTTCTACCCTTGTGATTTGTGATAATGTCTTAACTATCTCATGTGTACTATAAGTTGAATGTTTGTATCGGGCATTGACATATCAATCTTTTAGTGCAATGACAACCACACTCTAACAATCACTTGATGAGCTTAAGGGGCTATGTAATGAATGGTTCATAAGGCACAACACTTGGTGAAAGTTTTGCAAATTGGGTTGCAATCAAAGTGGGTTTAACCATGGAGGAAACTCCATAGTTAAGTGCACTCAAGCTGGAGTAGTGCTGGGATGGGTGACCTCCTAGGAAGATCCAATGCTTCACCTTTATGAGCATCACCTAGATCCAATGAGTACTAGGTTTTCTATTTAATCTCATGAGATATGGATTCACATATGAATCACTACTCATGAATCATGAGTCAATAAATTTTACTCAAAAACTACACAATTAAATCCTTATAGCAATATCACAACAAAGAAATTTATTTGGGAGGAAATTGAAAACTTAATACATATTCTTGATTGATTCATCAAATTGGAGAGATAAATTTTGGATCCAACAAAGAAATGGGGGGTTCATGCAAGATTACTTTAGCAATCAAATATTTTAGGGTATGGTATAATAGGAGTAATGAGATCCACAAGGACAAAGACAAACATACATGAAATAGTAAAAGGCAAGGTTTTAGTAATATTGCAAAAAAAAATAGAAAGATTCTTAGTAAAAGAAAACTAAGTTAATTTCCCACATACTATGATGGAAAGGATCATCCATTTTTCTTGGTTGGACCATTATCCTATATAATTTACAATATATACAAATTATACCTTTAAGTCTTGTTGCCTAGGATCTCTAGATATATATAAATCACATACTATCACTTAGACCCCATAGCATAGGTACACATAAACACACACACACACACACACACACACACACACACACACACAAGCTATATTGAATTAGATATGTATGTCTAGGTAAATTTAAACTCAAGTATGTAAATTTTTTTAATTTTAAAAAATAAAAAATTAGACATACATATCATAGAAATATGTAATTCTCTACTAATCTAACTAATATCTGAATCATGTAATGACAAAGTGTCATCCATGTCAAAAATATCATATGTAAGCATACTAGTAAATAGATAGGGTGTTGTGGGGGCTTAGGTAGGGGGTATCGTCAAAGGTGTTATAGGGGACATAGTGGGAGAAGATTTTGTAGGGGCCTTAGTAGGATTAGGTGTTGTAGGAGGTTCTTAAATACCCTCAATTATTGTGGTCTACTGAGGAGCTATAGGAGGTGCATGAATATCCTTTTGTCTTTGTAGACCTTGTGACCCTGATGTGTGTTAGAGAATATGGATAATGCATCTGCCAATGTCACTAAGAGGAATTCTAATGATTGTTGATAAGGCTTGATATGCACCAAGAAGGTCACTAGCTAAACATGATGACATACAACACAATGCATCCACATCTATTAAAATAGAAACCTCTAGTAGAGAAGGTATGTCTACTATCCCATATGCATAGTCATCTCATATGCTAGAGGATGCAACTTCTACTTCTATTAGAATGGTAGAACAAGATGGAAACATATATCTCTCACATCAATCAATTGATATCTCCTGCACTTGTGTAGCAATTGTAGCAATACTAGAATACATATGAGTCTTTATTATATCATATGGATCAGTTAGACCTAAAACACTCATCTCTAGACCTTTTGGCATAACCAAAAGGTTAAGACCCACCCTTGTCTTCTTATTAGTGTGCATGGTGGTATCCCCAAGTCTAAATCTATCTAAAAACATGCCAAGGCCCTACCCAACGTATCTAGAAATAGAGAGGAAACTCATCCTTTTGTGGCCATTTATGATGAGCGACCAACTAGAAAGGTTACATAAATGATGCAATAATCTCATCGACGCACCTAGTAGTTGTGTAGACTCTAACCCTAGGCATGTCTATATAAAAAGGAAACATGGTCTTTACCATAGTGGTGGTGACCTCAGTATCAATCTGTCTATACTTCATAGTGCCAGTGACACTAAGAGAAAGTGAAGTATAAAAAGAGTTAATGTTGATATTTCCATAAGGGTGTTATGATTCAACTATCTAAGTCTTACAAAACAACTCATCTCTGATACTAGACACCTCCTTCATATTAGGGAGGGTGGTGGAAGTCAAAATAGTAGACTCAAGAACCTTGATAGCATGAGATAGTCTAGGAATGGTATCCAAAAACAACTACTATCTATCATTACTAGATGATGTTGATCTAGGCATTGTACCTAATTGAGCACTACCACCCCCTCCTTGAATTGCAATGCCCCGCTAGGGAACCCAAAAGAAATTTACCTACTAAGTCACTAAGTTTAACAAACTTTTTTTTTAAATTTTAAAACAAACAAGAGATAACATAGCAGAAGCAATACAATAAAAGTTACATCTCTCAAGGGTTCCATAATTTTGAATCACACATAAGTTTTAATAAGATTAAATATGATAAGTAAAAATATTCCATATCATAGGACAACCATAATTACAAATAAAATGAAATAATATACAAGTACATAAGATGTCACATGGCATAACCAGAATGCATAATCATCCTCTATACAAGTCGTAGGGTATGAAATGCTAAAAGAATATACATCATGATAAAGTACACCATCTCATAAGATCTCCAAAAATTAAAGTACAACAAATCAGCATATGACCATAGAAAAAAATCACATGATCAGAAGTACAGAACAACTGCACAAGTACATCCAACTGTCAGATCTCAATGGTATAAGAAACACTACCACCTGACCTCATGGAACCTAAATATACCACTCCCACCATATTGAGGAGATAATCTCAAGTCCCAAATGGATAATAATCCAAAAGTTGAACAAGAATCTAGGTCAAGGAATCTTGATAGCAATCTATCTCAAAGGTACCAAGTACATAAGTAACATCTAATCTTAGAGGAAACAAAGACACTTAGGAAACCTAATATGCATGTGGACAACTTTCATCACATGATCCAACTCTAAGGTTACCCTAACAACATCTCTATACTTTGGCCCCCTAGTGCCTCTATGTGGCATCACTATCCACTCTTACAGACAAGCTTATGAGGCAAGGTCGCAACCAAGCATCCTCTCCACTCCCATCCTAGAATGTACTAGCACTTGAGGCATGGGTGAGGTAAAACACTGACTCTTTTAATTTTTTCAACTCATTTAATGAAATGTTATCACTTATTAATATAACTTACAATGGGTTACCCAAGAAACCTCTTTAGGGCTTCGGCCTCCATTGCAAGCCACTTCCTAGCATACACATAGATAACCTACCCTAAGCTTATTGAATTATATCTCATAAAATCACAATATTCACCTCAGTCCTATACAAGTTGTTGGTAAACATATTGTTCTTTTTTATTTTAATTCTTAAATGCCCAAAATGTGAACAAATATTATTGTAACAGTTGGAAAGTTGCTTCTGAGAAGGCTAACTTTCCTTTGAATTATTAGGTACAACTCCCTATTATAGATTTGAAATGAATTATATTTTCCTAAATCTAAAATGAGGTGTGTTCTTAACCCAAGAATAGGAGAGGCAAATCGAGCCAGGCCTAAATAGGATCTAACTCAAGCAAGAAATAATTTTAGAGGATTAAATAAGTTTATGAAATCACACATCTTATGAACTCATAAGGCTTAATGATTCAATATTACATAATAACTAACACTAAATTGAATCAACGAGAAACTAAACTATAGGAAGAGAAAGACTAACTTGAAGGGAAATACAAAGGGATTTCTCTTGAACCTACAATGACAATACTTATCATATTCAGTTCACTGCCTCATAACAAGGGGATGAAAATATGTTTGTTCCTTATTTTAATTTAGATAAAAGAGAAAACATACAATTAACAACTAACAAAATGGAATATAAAATACTTGATACAAAATACCATTCAATTGACTCTGCAACATCAAGTACTTCAAGCCAAAAATTAGTTGACCATTTATTAATCTTTCATTTCAATACATATATTCTAAGATGACTGTTACAATAGAAGTTTAATCAGTTCATCTCCTCAAAAATGACAAATGGCAAGGAACCAATTTTTCATATTACAATGATTACATCAAAATATGAAAGAAGTAGAATCTGAATCACTTCCCCTTCTTGCCCTTTTTTGCTTTCTTGCTATTGGCCTTAGCGGCAACAATGATTAGAATTAGCTCTTCATGTCTATGCACATGTACATTAGTATATCTTAAGGGCCATTTAGAATGCTCTTTGGCCAAATCTTTCACAGTGCTCAATTGATCTTGCAATTCTTCCATGGCCATGTGTACACATACACCAAGTTTCTAGAGTTCTAAAACTTTGTTTTGATGATTGGAAGATATTTCTATCAGACTATCTATGAAGTTGGAGAAATTTTTCTACATAATAGTTACTGCAATGATTCATTTTCCTTTCCCACTAGTCTATGAGTCTATATGCAGTTCCCTCAAGAGCTCATAATCTCTATCTTGATCCTTCTTTACTTTATCTTTAGTTTCCTTAAGCCCTTCCTTTGCTGCCAAGATCATTTTAAACTTGAATTGCATGCTCTAAAGCCACTCAAACAAAGGCTAATCTCCTTTGGGCAAGATCTTCACTTTGATAGACTCCTTTTCCTTCATTTGAATAATCATCCTTAACAAAGAGACACAATCTTAACTCTTAGTTCTCTCCCCGGCCAAGGTGGCTTTATTTGCTGTAATGTTATCTTTTTTTGTTTCTAACCTGAATATGGCACTTCTAATTTTTTCTATAATGGATATTCCCTCTAATTTGAGTTTCCCACTCCATTATCTACCTATCTAACCAAAGTGCTTGTATTATTGGAGCTGAAAGATAAGTGCTTGAACATCTACAGCAGTAGGATCACTAGTAATAGGCATTCTAGAGATGCTCGATAATGGAGTGACCAGTTGTCTAATAAAGGCATTTAGTTCTTGTATCTTCACCTTCATCCTAACCTTTGACAATTTAAGGCTCTCCAATTTTTTGACTCCACAAGCCAACTTTGGTATCATGTCTGGCTTCCCCAAGATCCACCAAATGCAAGGTAAAATCATCAAGACATATCCTTCTTTCTTCTCTCTTTGGTAGGCTTCACAATCTCCATTCTAAGATGCCCTATTTTAGGGTCTTGTCCAAGGATAGGAAAGGTCTTCTACTTCTTGACCTTCCTCAATGTTGATCCAGAGTGAACCGCAAGAGATAAGGTATCCTTGTTGGGGGCACCTTCATCTTTTCTCTTTCTTTTCCTATCTAAAGTGTCCTCCAACTAGGAATTAGTGTCTATCACCTTGGAGGTCATTCTGAGGGAATCTATGCTAAACATCTTCCTCTTGACCGGAGTGATTACTTTTGTGGTCAAAGAGAAGGGATTCTTTAGAGCTTGGGAAATGAGCATGGAAGAATTTTGGCCTTTCTCTACCTCTAAAGTCTTTTTCCTCACCTTGTCTGATTCAGTGGACTCACTATCACTGCTTCCTCCATCTCCTAAGTCCACTACCTACTACTTGATAGGAGAATTACAACACTCATGGATGGGACTAGACTACTATGAGGGGATAGGGCTAGAGTGACCACACCATCCTTTAGTTCCTCTACCTTCTTCTTCTTAGCTTTAGTTTGGGTTCCAATCACTAGGAGGGAACCATCTTGGCAAGTCTTAGCCAGAGGGATATTTTTGTTAGGAGGTTGATCACCTCCACCTGATGGTTGAGTTGTTCCTTGAGTGATGGCTAAGGTTACACCTGATGTGCCACCTTGAGAGGAGGAAGGCACTGCAGTTGCTGGAGAAGCTTGACCAGGTGTGCTTTTACTTTGACTCCTTCTGGTTGTAGTCCATTCGGCCCACTTCTTGGTCTTTTGATAATTCAGGCCATCATGAAATCTAGCTCTTCTCTAGCATCTTCATAAGGTTCAAAGCTGATAAGAGTGTTTCTCAGCTTTGTCAGATAGATGTTACTATGCACATTTTGTCCATCATCCTCTACTCCTTCAACATCAATATTAATTTTATACATATTTACTTGATCTTCTATAAGCCTGGCAAAAGCATGGTCTTGACTCTCAAATTTGTCTATACAATCTACCCAATAGTCTACAATGGTGGTGATGTGTTTGATCACTCTTCAAATATGCAACACCTCCCTTGCATATCCATTCGGATTGAACATAGGCCTTAAGACCTCATACATCTCCAATTTATATTTCATCTTAAACACCTTTAGCATGTTCTTTACAACAGAATGGGACTCACAACTGAAAGTTTCCACCCTCATAGGGAACTCATACCCTTTCTTATTCAAACTCCCACTTAGCATGTTCACTTGAATTGCCTACCTCATGATCTCAATCAACACAATCATATCACTTGGATATCTCGGCAACTTCAAGGGGAATCCATCAAAAGCTGCAAGACACAAATATGAAAAGGATGAGAACTATATGAAATAAATCTCAAATTGATTAATGGTTTCCATAGCTTTAGGATTGAATCTCCTCTCTAGGCATCCCTAGAGCTCCCTGCAAATTCTCATAGTGAATACATCATTAACTTTTATATACTCTACATAACTATTTTCCAATTGTAAACATGTGTGGAACTCATAAGACTTCACATCATTATGAAAATCTTCCACCCTTGGGAGGCTTGGCCATAATTGTAAAGAGGCTAACATGTAAATGAGAAGGGAGGACATGTAGAATGTGTTGTATAATTTTGCATTGTGAAGAGCATTGGACAGAGTCTCACTTACCTTGTGAGCCCAATCAATATATTGGGTGATAGAGCATATGACTTGCATAATAATGAAATGTTGCTCAATAAAGTTTAAAGCTTCTACCTCACCTCTCAATCTATGCAAGAGGACCAAGATGTCAACAATCTCAGGTTTGAGATTAGTACCAAACAAAGTCTTAGGGACCTTACTCTTGTTGCTTCATGGTTTTTGGAACCATGACTACATGATCTCCTTCCTCCAAACCATCTTCTTCAAGGAGAACTTAGAAATTTCTCCTTTGAATGTCAAATCTGAAAATTATTCTCATTTTGAAACTTGAAGGAAATTCACTATAGTTTGCCCATCAATGGAGATCAACACTATGTCATCTGGCAATACAATATGTCTAGTGTTTGGCTTATAATGATTTATGCATTCATAGATTAATTTCGGAGCTTGAACTGCAACTAGAAAACTAGTTGCCTCAACTAGACCACATCCTCAAAGCTTCTCAACAATGGGATGAATTGGCTCTGATATCATAGAAACAAAGAGAAGTGTCCGTGGAATTCTATAGTGAAGACTTAATTCTATTCAACTCGTCGAAACCCGCAAATCTAGTTGTCATTTTGTCTAAAAATGAAATTTGAATCTAGAAAAAGAAAAGAATAGAAAATGCATAGACATTGTCTTTTTGAAAAATTTGTGCAAATTAATAGAATAATAGTTCAAGAAAGAGAGGTAGTTTTGTGACTATTCATGTTTCCATCTATATAAGAGCTTCAATTCATCTGTTGATCTTCAAAATTCATGCCACACAAATGAATTGAAGGAGAGATCTATTAAAATAGTAAATGCATGGTTTTAACAAATATCTAGGTTTCTTTTCACTATTTCATTCGCCCAACGGTAACTTTCTATCTTCCCACACTTACTTTCGCATTTCCCATTAAGTTTTGGGAAGTTATGAATAGAGTACTCCATAAGAAAATATTTGTTCAATCAAATTTTGTTTAATAGCTCTTTCCCATAATGGTTAGATCATTTCCATTATCACCATAGGATGTTTTGTACATTAAATGTGAGTTCAATCCACTTACAAACTTGATTTTCTTTAAAATTTGGAAAATTGTCCTCATGGGTTGAATACCCATCGAGGAGAAGACAATTTTCATTTCTTCGCCTAGGCGTTCCTTTAACTTTATCTTTTGACTATTGTTTCCTTTGGGTTCAAATATTTCCAAAAGGAGTGCAAAAATTCATTAGGTACCCACCTTTTGTTTCCTTTCCTTTAGAATTGCCTTTTGTGAAAAATAGACTTCATGGGTTGAAAACCCGTCGAGGAGAAGTCAATTTTCATTTTTCTACCTGGAATGATTATAAGAGTTGTTATGAATCTTGAATACTTCCTGAGGTAGATAATCATAAAGGAAATAGGAATTTACCATAAGGTACTTCATTATCTTCTTATTTTGACCCGTATACATCATTGGGTGCTCTTTGCAAGGAATCACCTTCATGGGTTGAAAACTCACTGAGGAGAAGACAAAGTCTTAATTTCTGCAAGCTTATGTTCTCATGGAGAAAATTATGGACCACAAGCAAATATAACTCTTGTAAATGATCTTTGCATGTTTCTTGAAACTCCATCAGACTAAGTACTAAGCTACATATACAATCCCTCCACATAAAGGGAAAACCACCTGGCTATGAAATGCAGAGAAGGGGAAATGGAGAAAACTGATGGAGACTTGTTCCACCTAAGGGGGTTTAGATCTAGACCTAAACATACCTAGGACCTTACTAAAGTACAAATTTCCACTTTAGTAATTGGTTAGAGGATGAAAAGTGGGGCAACACAAGCAACTAGAAAGCACCAATAGATAAATCACACTATTCACCTCAGTCCTATATAAGAAACTAGAAAGCACCAATAGATAATTTATTGAAAACCTCATAGGTTACACCAAGAAAATTACAATACATGAGCTTACAAAAAAGAACTTGATCGCATCACACAAACACGTGGATATAGCACATTGGTTGGGAATAACATAATCATGACAAAACAACATCATATAAAAGCATCTCAAATAAACATTCAATTAGTATTTTCACATGCCTTTGATCTCGCAAATCATGCAACCATTATATACTTAGTTTTCTATATTTAGTATATTTGTTTTCACATGCATGCATAATTTTAGCTACAATATACTTTTCTCTGAATTAATCTTTTGTTTTTCCAATAAATTTTGCAATTAAATGATTTTAGATATAGGAAGAATATTTATGTTTATTTAGAAAACTCATGATAATTACATGACAAGTTTAAAGTTCAAACCCTAATTGTTCAAATTCTTATTTTCTTCCAATTTTCTATAATCGAATTAGAAAGAGTTTTAAAAGGATATAGTTATAATAATTTTCTAAATTTTTCTACAGTTTTCCTTGATCATGTTTTCTTGATTAATAAGTTTTCCTTTTCAAATTTGACAACATAATTCTTTATCCATATATTAATACAATAAATTAATAAGCATTATGCAAGAACATAGGAAGACATGAAGTAGACATATCTTTCAATAAAAATTTGCAATGATTTTTCAAACCCTACCTTAAAAAAATAGCTAAAATTTGAGACAACTTGTGAATGCATGCAAATCTTAACCCTTTGAACTTTCAACAATTCTTTTGCTCCAATTCCAATTTTTGCTCCCCAAAACCTGTGTGTGGAGAAATGAGCTCTAATCTCCTAATAAAAAAAATTCTCCTCTTGGAGTTTTAGTTTTATGAACATGTAAAGGCCTTCACTTTTATTATTTTAATAAATTTAATTCTTTGTACATACTTTTTACATTTTAATTATAATAACGTTTATTTAAATTTTTCTCACTTGCATTTATTAAATAGTTAAATGTAATTAGAAAGTATATTTATTAATTTAACTAATAATAATATTTAGAGTTCATTATTAAAATAAAACTTCTAAATTAATTATTATTAAATTAAATAAATATAATTACACCAAATTTGGACTTGAATTAAATATTTAAATTTATGTCCTCTGCTTAATTAATTTCTCAATTAATTAAATATAATTAAATATTAATTTTTCTTAATTAAATCATTTAATAATATCTTTATTTTATTTTATTATACTTGAGAATCACAACATACCCACAAACTCAATAAGATAAAACTCAACTAAAAAGACAAAGTACGAATCAAACTCAAAGGTTAAAAATTTTGACTTTACATCACTTGACAAATTTGGAAGGGTACATAACTCATATACTTGTCCTATATTCTAGGACAATTGGCTCATGGTTAGGATTTGGACTCAAGAACTATCTCCCCTCTTTACCATTGAGATATTTCGATAAGGCACGCTCATCTTGGCAATTCAAGAAAGTCAATGTTTGGTACCTACAATTTGCATAAAAGTTGAACATGCACACACACACACACACACACACACACACACACACACACACACACACACACACACACACACACACATAAACAGGCAAAGGCGGGGAGTGGTACATCATTTAGATCTCAACTAGCAGGTGACTACAACTTCCTCTCTGAACTACATCAAAAACATCAAACATAAAATAAAACATACATGTACACCATACACATACAAGTATGGGGTAAGTAACCATGAAAATCATATATAAGTCATCAATCTAACTATCATCATGAAACAAATGAAATCACTATATGAAACATAAAAGCATCATCATCAAAAGAATAAATATGAACACATGAAATAACTGAGTATCAAGTAGATCATCAAGTATATAACTGAGTGTGAAATAACATCAATCAAATTAGGTAACCAAGTACCAATAAATCATAACACATAACCATAAAAGGTGGCCTAAAATAATTTGGCAATAAAACATGAAAAGCAAATTAGGGGTAGACACTACATGAACACTATTGTCTCCTGAAGAAGTAGGTGTCTCCCCAGCACCAAATGTCATGATGTATGATGTAAATATGTATCTATAAATTTAACATGTATGTAAGTGTATTTAGCTCAAAGTAATGTATCTAAATCTACAAGTATGATAAAGATCTCTACACATGCATGTACACATATACATAAAATGTAAATAAAAAATAATGTTAAATTAATTTAAAACATATATGTATAACATTATATGGTATTTAATTAGATCTACTTCAATTGAAAATAATAAATCATTATAAAATATATATATCAACAATCTATATACATGTGACAAAAAACTAAGTTAATTTAGAACATAAAGTTAGATATCTAGGTTAAAAATAGATTTGGTTCAACTAAGTCAACTAGGGGTTTGAACAAGTTTTCTAGGTTTGATGTAGATGGAACTTAACTAGGTTAAAACTCTAGATTTGAACAACTGAGTTGACTCTAGATTTTAAGTTATATATTTTGACTAGGTTATTTTTTAGTTGAGTTTGAACAACTAGGTTAATCTAGGTTAGTTATATCCGATGTTTCACTAGGTTAATTCTATCTTGTAAATCAATCAACTAAGAGATAAATATCATCACATAGATATCTATGAGTTTCTTGTATAGATATGTCATGGTGGATTAACTTCCTTAAAAATAGCATGAGTACTTGGTGAATATTATGTGACTTGATATTCAAGAGGTCATTACTCAAAGTACTTAGTGAATGTCATGTGACTTGGAGGGAAGGAATCCTTTGGAATATCTAAATAGTGCATATCTTTTGATTAAAGATATCCTTAATACTTGTCTTCCTAATATTATATTGAGGTTGTTGGAATATTCAAATATGGAAAGAATACTTATGAGAGGGGGGGTGTGAATCAGAAGTATTGTATTTTATCTAATAAAACTTTTAACTGAAAGTAAATTGCATGCATGTAAATACATCAAGAAAACATGAAACTAAGACATGCATCAACAACACATAACACTGGAATTTGGTAACCCAGAAACCCTTCAGGAATAAGAAGGTAAAACTGGGGTGGGGATGATACCTACAAAAATTACTGCAGCAATATTGTTCAACCACTTATGATGGTCTACCCTGTTAAAGGCTTTACACTATGTCAATAGTGACCTGGTTAAAGGATTTCAAACACTTAACATGAAGTGTCACCCTGTTAAAGGATTTAATCACCTTTTGATAAGGATCTACAGATAGCTATTAAGCCAACCTATCTACATAGGATTTCCTTTCTAATACAATGGTAAGAGAGTATTAGGTATTATAAACCTGATAGTTTGCAATCCTTGCTTGTTGAATGCAGGTACTTGTTCTGGCTCTTTCTCTGATTTTGATCCTCTGAGATCTTATTTCTATTTTTCTACTTTGCTTTGTTCTGATCAATTGATTATTGAATTCCTGCTCTTACTTTCTATGTCTTCTTTCACTAAATTCCATTATGTTTCTCCTTTTATCACTGCTCTCCTTCTCTCATCTCTTCTTTTTAATGAAACTTTTGTCTTCCTTAAAAAGACTTCAAAGACTTAAGGTTCGATATGGATCTACGATCCACATTAATTTTCCGCTCAATACTTGTCTTTTGCTGATTGGTTGCATGCCTTTCCAATTATCCAATTGGTTGCATGCAAATTGCATAGAAAATGTAAAAGATTCATTCTTATCTCTATATCTTTCGAGATTTATCTTATGTCAGATACAAAAATGGTTTACATCATAGTTTGTGCAATTACAAACTCTTATACTAATATCCTGAGTTACTCGGCTCCTGAAGCATTACTGATGCTCGGCACATGTTGTTTCCTGGATAGCTCAGCACCTAAACAAAATTGTATCACTCGGCACCTTATGTTACTTGGCACTTGTTATTACTCGGCACTTGATATCACTCGGCACCTTATGTTACTTGGCACTTGATATCACTCGGCACCTTATGTTACTCGACACTTGATATCACTCGGCACTTTATGTTACTCGGCACTTGTTATAGCTCAGCACTTCATATTACTTGGCACTTGATATCACTCGGCTCCTACTCTTTACTCGACATGTATAGTGAAAAATGGTTAAGTGTATTGACACTCAGCTGTCGAAATTATTCTTTAAACCAACAATCTCCCCCTTTGACATGAGTGGCGAAAACACTTAACTAAGATCCTTATGACTTCTTATAATGCTTTGTACACTCAGTGACTTCTGTCCTATTTTTGCATTCTGACCAATATCAAAATTTGTCAAAAAAAAAAAAAAATTCTCTATCTCCCCCTTTCATCATATCATTTTACACTTGACTCCCCCATACTTAATCTCTTCTTAACACTCCCCCATACTTATTCTCCCCCTTTTTGACACTTATGTCAAGGGTTCTATAGGGAAATTCCATACTTAGCCAAAAATGTACTATTTAATTGAAGGAGTACCTTCAGAGCTACATCCCAATTTGCTAGTGCAACATCCAATGACTTATGCTGGATGGCAATCTCTACTGCTAGGTGTACAAGTCCATCAGATGTAGAAAGATTGGGGTCTTTCTTGAGGATTGTCTCTGCATTCATCTACTCCTTGTAAAGTAATTCCAAATGAGGAGTAATAGAGGATTGAATTTGCATCAATTTAGCTTTGGTGGTTGCCTCCTCTACTGCTAAGACAGCTAACTCTCTTTGTGTGTGAAGCGGTTGGGAAAAATGCTTCTCACTCTAAGCTGGTTTTTTAGGGAGTTGCATGCTAGAAATCTTTAG
Source organism: Cupressus sempervirens (assembly GCA_028749045.1). Classification (NCBI taxonomy): domain Eukaryota; kingdom Viridiplantae; phylum Streptophyta; class Pinopsida; order Cupressales; family Cupressaceae; genus Cupressus; species Cupressus sempervirens. The sequence continues at coordinate 919,687,164 of CM053786.1, forward strand.
ATTTTTCTCCAAGCTCGATATCTTTTGGCTAGTGTCCTGTGTGAATGTGGAAAAATCACACAACTTGTTGTACATGGAAAATATGTTTCCAAGTACAGTTTTAACTGTTTCAATTTTCTTAGCCAGTTCCACTTGTGATAGTGTTATATCACCAGATATTTATTATTTACCTTGCCTTGGAATTTTCTTTCTGACCATTCTAGTAATTTGGCATTTGTTTCCTGGTCTTCACTAGTCACCTGGTCAACTATATCAGATAGTTGTTCTATAATTGGTCGTGACTCATCTAGAGGCTATAAGCAGAAAGCTTCTGTGAATATGTCTTTGATTTCATTCAAGGTAAGCTTATGCTTGTGTTCTCTTCTTAGTGCTTCTTGTCTCCTTCTTCTGTCCAATGCACTCTGAATTTCATTGATCTTCTCTTCAGTGAGAGTGTTGGATTCATAATATGGAATCTTTATTTCTTCATCAAGCTCAAGAACTCCATAGTGAAGTTTCTTGAATGCCTTTGAGGAGCTTGAGCCTGGTGTCCTAATTTGTAATTGTAACCTATCAGTGCTCGGCTGCTAAAGAGTCTGTGTTGGAGTACTAGATTTTGGTAATGCAACCAATGTTTGTATTGCAAACTCCTCCTTCTTGCTTGTCTCATATTTTTCTTCAGCTTGTATATCCTTTTGATGATCACTAGGTGGGATTGAACTTGCTGGTTGTTCAGATGTTTCTTTAATTTCCCCTGTTGCTGTACTCGGTAGCTAAAGTGTGTCAATGACTACACTTGGTGGAGGTGGTGGTGGAAGGAATAGAATACCAGTAGTTTGTATGGTCGAAGGTGGTTCTTGTGTTTTCACCTTGACTGCCTTTGTTTTGACTTCTGGATTCTGCAATTCATCAACACTGACCAATACAGGATTTGAACATAATTTTGCTACTAGTGATGATTGGTCAAGGATTTCTAAATCCTCTATAGTTAATGGATTGATGTTTGGACTTGAAGTGTCTGTAACATCCTTGATTTTTATAATCCCTGTAGGTGTGATGGTGGTATGAGGAGGACTAGGAGGGGATACCTGTGTGTCTTGCACACTTTGATCTTGTGGCTCAGTTGTATCTTTCTCTTCCTCTTTCTCCTCTGTATGTGCCTTTTCTTCCTTTTCTTCTTCAACCTTCTTCTCCACTAGTTCCTTCTCTTTTTCTTTGATTCCTGATGCCTTCTTCTCCTTTATCTTGGCACTTGCCTCTGCCTTATATTCTTCATTATACACATCTTCTATTTTCTTGTAAACTATTTTCCACAATCTTGTAGATTTTGTAACTACCCCTTCAATTTTGTTCTGTAAAATATTGAATGCTCTATGTTTGGGAGTGAATCTATTGTTATGCCTTTTGACTACATTTATTACTTGATCCTTAGTTAAATCAGGCAACAATCTTGCTAATGTTGATTCCCTTATCTCCCTTTCCATTTGTAAACATAAATTTCATTTATCCTCTACAATTTTATACAATTCTTTAGGCATTGATTCATCTAATTCTAGAGGTGTGTGCTTATATTCAGCCATCATAGCATACACAGATTCCTCTAATTTATTTTTCTCTTCTTTGGTGAGCTTAGAAAAATTTAGGTTCTTTAAACCTTTCAAATCATCATTCCTAATCTTTAAACATAATTTATCAATAGTAGTCTGAGGTTTGTGCCTTACCACTTGAAATTGGTTGTTGTCCTCTGACTCAGTCTTTTCCTCATCTGTTTGAGGCTGGGCAACAAATTTTCTTTTCTTTTTAGGCTCAGCAGCAGTCTTCTTTGGATTTTTCTTCTTCTCTTTTGCCTCCTCTTGGGCTTTTTGTGATGTAGCCCTTGTAGTGGGTATCTTTGGTGCAGGAGCAGCTACTTTATTTCCCTTGGGTTGAGGAGCAGGAGGAGTTGTGGCCTTTCTTTTTGTGACCTTGGTTTCAACTTGTGCTTCCTTAGCTTCTTCTTCCTTAGTACTTTCCTCTTTGTCTTCTCCTAACCCTTGATTCAGACCTTGTGGTTCATCTCCCTCATCTTCAATGTCTTGTTCTTCCTCTTCTGTTGTTCCTTCTCCTTCAACACCAAATTTTCTCTTGATTTATCTCACCAATTTTTCTTTCTTCTTTACTGCTGAGGCAGTCTTCAAATCTATTATCACCCTTGATTTAACAACATCATAGGTTCCAAAGGCTTTTGCATTCTTATCAACTTCTTCTGCAAGGAGGGTTGTTATTGCTACAGAAGCTTGATCAATGCCAAGTTCATAGCCTAGTGGCCTAAGCCATCTTACTCTAGGTATGACTACTTGTATATAGGTATAATCAATATCTACAAGAAAACAAATATCTTTTTCATATTTCTCAGTCAATGAGACTGGAATCCTCATTCTTTGTTTCATGGACTATTTAAAGTCCTCAAAGTAACTAGCCATTTGGGCATCAAAATTTTCACCCATCTGTTCAATATATCCATTGATTTGTTCAACAATTGTTTCATCTGGACTCCATCTCACCTTTCCTACAGAAGGGAATTCTTTCATCAAATAGAAAAATATGCACACCAAAACTGATCCAAATTTGCACTGAGCTCCCCTGCTCTTTCTTATAGCTCCCAGATTCTCATTAATCTGTTGAAACATGAGCTCTGCTAGATCATAAGTATGATCCTTTTTTATTATCTTGTATGCAACATCAACTGCTATACAAGGCACACTGTTTAACCTACTTGACTGATAGAATTTGTGTGAAATAATTCTCACAGCAAAATCTAGTAGGGGATCTGTGACTGTATCAATAGTCATTCCTCTATTATTACATTTAGCACCCATATTTTTCTCTATTACTTCCCTTTTGTCACTACACAGGGTCTTTGGCTAATCTAGGGTTGGAATACCAGTAACGCTATGAACAGTTCACTTTGTGAATTTCACTGGTCCTGACTCTAAACAAAAGGCTCCATCATGTATTGTGCTCAAAACTATGCATACCCATTCAATTTTGAAAACAATCAAAAATTCTAGGGTTTTGGTTGATCCTTTTCTTTCTACTATTGAGAACTCATCTTTTAGTATCTTGTTCTCACATAGCTTGTCATATGCATTGTAAATCTCTAAATCTCCTATGGCTCCAATTTTGCAGTTATAACATTTGCGAACATCTTGGAAGATTACAACTTTATCAGGAATAACTGATAATGCACCTGCAGGATCATTCTTGTATGCAACTTCTAGAATGGGCTTGAATTCAGGTTGATTGACTTCATTACTAACCAACTTTATTTCATGACTCTCTTTACCCTTAGTGGTTCCAGACCCAAATGCCATTGCTTGCCAAACTAGGGTTTACAGTTTAAAACAAGTTTATAAACTCTATGTAGCTCAGTACTTGAGTAAAATACCTCAAATCGATGACACTTATGCTGAATCACTGTTGAAATCTTCACAAATGGCTTATAAGCTAACCTTGATCTTCTCCGCTCTTCTCAGCTTTGCTTCACATTTGAATGGTGGGAAGAGATCAAAAATCAAACTATGTACCCTTCAAAATAGAGTAATACCCTTCAAAATAGAGTAATTAATGCTTAGTGCGCTGACAACTATCTACTCGACACTTGAAGGATTTCGACATGACTCAGCACCCATTGTGTTTCACTTTGTTTGGCTCCCATTAGTATTTCACAGCTCGACATCATCTATCAACTCAATCTTTGTTAGCAACTCAGCACCTGAAGACAATTTTGGCAAATTTTGGGAAGACTCTTAATTTTGTCTTAGCATCTTTGCTTATGCTAATTTCTTCTTTGCAGTTCTTCTATCTTTTGGGACTAATGTTTGATGTAACTTAGTTTATCAATCTCACACACCCGTTCTTGCTAAATTTGATGAAGTGTGATCACTTGACCCATTAGGTGAAGTGATCTCTACACTTGATGTGCTACACTCATCTTTCTTCTTCCATGTCTTATTCATCTCACTTCTAATATGTTCAACATCTATCTTTGCCTTTTCATTGTTGAACTTAGAACTTGGCGCCTTTGACCTTGTTGGAAAATTCTTGCTGACATGACCAGTTTTTAAGCAACTGAAACATGTAGTTTGACTCAACCATATTTTATAGTTCCCTCTGAAATGTGTTCTTATGCAATTTTGGGGTGTATGTCCATATTCTTGACAATAGTGACAACTGTACCTGGTGTTGTAATCCCAAAATTCATGGTTTGATGTCTTTGCTGGTTGATTTGATGTCCACGTAGGCTTTGATCTGCATTCAAAAGCTCTATGTCCATATTTCTTGCAAATGTGATAGTGACCCTCAAATATTGATGTCTTAATAGTCTTGGTTCTACATTCATATGCTTGATGACCTTTCTTCTTGCACTTATGACAATGGCTTACATTCTTAGATTTATCATGCTGATGGGCATTCTTGCTTCCACATACATTAGATGTATGTCCTTTCTTTCCACAGAAATGACATGTAGGTTTGACATTTTTACCTTTATCGCTTCTTTGTTCTACACTCTTTGATGATTCTCCAACTTCAGTGCTGTTGTATCCAAGTCTTGATGTATCATGGGTTGATCTTGGGGATTTCAGTAATTGCTCAAAATACTTGATGGCTTCATTGGGTTCATTGAAACTTTCTGAAATTTCCTTTTCTCTTCTTAAATCATTCTACAATTGTTCATTTTGCATCTTCACTATAGAGATCTCAATATCTTTCACATTAAGTTCATGATTAAGGTTCATCATTTGGGCAAGTGTATCCATCTGCATGTTTGTGATCCTTGTCAATTCAGTACATTTCTCTTCAAGTTTGTTTGCAAGATTTCTTTTGTCATTTTCCATCATGACTTTATCTTCAACTACTCTTTTCTTTTATTCAGTGATTTCACATAACGTTATGGCCTATGATTCATGTTCCATCTTGAGAGATCTTATCTCATCTGCTTGAACTTTTTTTTTCTCCATCAGTTCTGCAATTGCTACATCAAACTCTTTAGTATCTCCATTGGAAAATATATTTGTGGTATCAATCTCCTTGTAGTTTATCTCATTTTCAGCTATGGCTAGATCCTTCCTTCTTTTCAATGAGTTTCTCAACTTGTTTCTAGATTCCTCCAAGTTATGCAGAGCAAGTTGCGCATCTATCAACTGATTTTCAATGATCTTTCCAAGTTTGAAAACTTCCATCTTTAGATCTTTTCCTCCAAGCTATTAGGCTTTTTCTTATGAGAACCTAATCCACTCTTATACCAATTGTTGGAATATTCAAATATGGAAAGAATACTTATGAGAGGGGGGGGGGGGGGGGGGGGGGGTGGGTGAATCAAAAGTATTGTATTTTATCCAATAAAACTTTTAACTGAAAATAAATTGCATGCATGTAAATACATCAAGAAAACATGAAACTAAGACATGCATCAACAACACATAACATTAGAATTTGGTAACCCAGAAACCCTTCAGGAATAAGAAAGTAAAACTGGGGTGGGGATGGTACCCACAAAAATTACTACAGCAATATTGTTCAACCACTTCTGATGATCTACCCTGTTAAAGGCTTTAGACTATGTCAATAGTGACCTGGTTAAAGGATTTCAAACACTTAACATGAAGTGTCACCCTGTTAAAGGATTTAATCACCTTTTGATAAGGATCTACAGATAGATGTTAATCCAACCTATCTACATAGGATTTCCTTTCTAATACAATGGTAAGAGAGTATTAGGTATTATAAACCTGATAGTTTGCAATCCTTGTTTGCTAAATGTAGGTACTTGTTCTGGCTCTTTCTCTAATTTCAATCCTCTGAGATTTGATTTCTATTTTTCTACTTTGCTTTGTTCTGATCAGCTGATTATTGAATTCCTACTCTTACTTTCTATGTCTTCTTTCACTGAATTCCATTATGTTTCTCCTTTTATCTTTGCTCTCCTTCTCTCATCTCTTCTTTTTGATAAAACTTTTGTTTTCCTTAAAAAGACTTCGAAGACTTAGGGTTAGATATGGATCTACGATCCACATTAATTTCCCACTCAATACTTGCCTTTTGCTGATTGGTTGCATGCCTTTCCAATTTTCCAATTGGCTGCATACAAATTGCATAGAAAATTTCAAAGATTCGTTCTTATCTCTATATCTTTCGAGATTTATCTTATGTTGGCTACAAAAATGGTTTACATCATAGTTTGTGCAATTACAAACTCTTATGCTGATATCCTGATTTACTCAGCTCCTAAAGCATTACTGATGCTCGGCACATGTTGTTTCCTGGATAGCTTGGCACCTAAACAAAATTGTATCACTCGACACCTTATGTTACTCGGCACTTGTTATTATTCGACACATGTTATTACTTGGCACTTGATATCACTTGGCACCTTATGTTACTTGGCACTTGATATCACTCGGCACCTTATGTTACCCGGCACTTGATATCACTCGGCACCTTATGTTACTTGGCACTTGTTATAGCTCAACACTTCATATTACTTGGCACTTGATATCACTCGGCTCCTACTCTTTGCTCGGCATGTATAGTGAAAAATGGTTGTGTATTGACACTCATCTGTCAAAATTATTCTTTAAACCAACAGAGGTAACATATATTCATGTGTGTATCCTTCATAACTAAGAGGACGTGTTAATGTCATTACAATTTTAGTAAGATAAAACACATTGAAGATAAACACCCACACTCACACATTAATATCTCTCTCTCTCTCTCTCTCTCTCTCTCTCTCTCTCTCTCTCTCTCTCTCTCTCTCTCACACACACACACACACACACACACATATATAATAATACTTTTTATCCCCTCAATAAACTAATTGGAATTGACTTTATTATTTGTGGCAGTCATGATTGGACATGGCTCCATTGTGGTAGTCATGACAATAATAGGTTGTGACCCCACAATGGAGTCACATCTAATCATGGCGTCACAACCACATATAAATGTTAAAATTATTCCATCTTAAGAAACATATGGAGAACACATACTTATCATAGTCTTCGACATTGTCTCTTTGCATATTTTAATAATAATCAATGCATATCACAATTTAATTAATGCTACAAAAGGTCATTAAACATTGTATTATAAACTTGGTTAAATAAGAAGAATCTATTTACATAAGGAATATTAGATAAGAGATGTAGCATCTTAAAGTGGGCACACTTTCCTTTTAAGACCTTTTAGCACCCTTTTCATAATGCCTTCCTTGGACTATGGATGTACATGCGCTCATTGTCTTGTTCTCCTATCTTATATATATTTCTACCATATTCCTTCTGGTGATTGCATCTTAAATATGTGGAATTCAGGACTTGACCTCTAGGACCTGGTCAACTTAGGTTGACATAATATGGTCTAGGTCAACCTCAAGTTGACCTAGTCCAAGATTAAGTCAACCTAGGTTGACCTAGTCCCTAGTGATTTCAAGGCTCGTGTTGGAGTTTTGAAATGTCATGGTTTCAAATTACCCCAATGAGAACATAATACATCTAGGGTTAGCTACTTCTCATCTTCAACATACCCTTTCAAACATAAGGTCAACTATAAGGCTAAACCCTTGTTCTACTTTAGGCTCTGCAAAACCTAGGTGGGTGGACCTCAGATTCACTTATATGATACCAATGCTAAAACATACACTTGAATCTAACAAAGCAGATAAAACTCTTAATCTTCTAATACTTATGCAAAGATTCTAGACATGAAATAGCTAATGACATGACCTAAGAAATTGATAAGCTAAGAGAGGGCATCCTTTCAGCTCTTAAATGGAAAGGGAAATGGATGATTAAAATGTTGAATTCAAAAAATCCACAAATATGTAGCAGTAAGATCAAGTTGATCCTGTAGCTAATCAGTGCCTTATCTATTGGGAAATTCCACAAATTACATACACAAATCTATGATATTAGTGGCATATTCCATACATCAAGATATTAGATCTATCTTATTACTTTGTGAATCGGACATTGGTGTTCATAAAGACCTCATTCTAATGAAACATCCTTCTCAAATAACTAGCAACCCTATCAAAGTACATCAAGCATTTACTTGGCCCTTTGTTCAAACAAAAATATATATTAGACATACAACCTTAAGGGGATGCAAATGGGTTTATAGTTCTTTGTCCCTAAACCCCATAACATTCCAAATTATGGAGATTGGAGATGAGAATCAGAATGAAACTAAGAGATTCCTACTTATTTGTATTCATTTATTTGAAACTATACAGTCAGCTGTGTTCAAACAATTCATAAAATCACTAAATTGTATCAAAACTATCTATACTAGCTTAACTATTATTGTTCATACAAGAGAAATATGCTGAAGAATATGGTGGAATCACAGCTCTAGATCCAACAATGTAGTCTCACAAGCAAACTGGAACCAACCCTAGTCTCACAGTGAAAACTGCCAACCCTTATAATGAATCAAAAGAGAAAGATATAGGAAAGGAATGAAATCCCAGATCTGATCTAGAAGTGACATGTGTCTACTTAAATATTCATTCCCTCTTGTTGTAAAACATCTCTCATCTTTCTAAAACTAAAAATTGATGTGATTCTCATCATTATCTATAACAAACTTGAAATATCTCTTCTTCAATGATGAAAATAGTTGTGTTACCAAAATATCTAAAATGCATCATAAAATGCTGATAATACCTTGATTCAACTAACTTGGAGGTAACAAAATTCACCCCTAACTATATTTTTACTACCTCTTATGTTCATTCAATTCACCATTTCACTATGAATCAAATCTGAACTGACCCAACTAAATGAAACTAAAAATGGACACCTGAGACAAATCCTTGCATAACTTGAACCAGTAGCTTATTGTGTGAAAATAAACTTCAAAAATGGAAAGTTTGTTCTCTCCCAATTTTGGTGATATATAATAGTGTCATTTCCGCTTATTAGAAATACCCAGAATATCAATTTAAAAATTAGGCTCCCTGGCAAGCGTCTAAGACTGCATTTCATTTCTCATAAAAATTAAAATCTCCTAAAGTTAAAACTTTATCTTATAATCCGTTTGATTTTAAAAAGGTCTTGCACTTGACTTTCTAGAGGAAATAATAAAATAATGATTTTTTGAATTTTGAAAATTTTCACCATTTCCCTCTGGGTCAAATCTATTTGAATTTTTGTGACACTTGTCACATTTTGATTCACCAATTTCCTACTTAGTCATCTAACACCTTCCACCTAGGCACCACGTGTCACTATCTTATTGGTCCATGTCCTGCCACATGGTAGCCATGTTATTAGTCGCTATGTTGCCATCTTACTCAACATGGTGCCACATCATCATGACATAGTGATGTCATGACATCTAGCACCTCAATCCACATCAACATCCAATCAACATCACCACATTGTCATCCTACCACATCATCGGTCGCTATGTCGCATGACACCTCAGCATGGTGCCACATCATCGTAACATAGTGATGTCACTACACGTGGCATTGTCTACCACATCAACACCTCAAGAAGCATGCCACATCTGGAAGCCTTTGCCATGTGTCAATTTCTTATTGGTCCATCTGGCACCACCTATCATATTTTAGTTTGTCACTAAATCCATGTCATCACCCAAATTTGCACACATGGTTCAAATTTTTACCACTTTGCCAAGTTGGACGGGTGGGCCCTTCATGCAAACACTTGCTCTGCCTTTGAAAAGGCTTGTGTCTTAAAGACACTTAACAATAGAGTGATTTAGTATTTAAAAACATAAGAAGGTCACCATATGACCAATGTGGGACTAAGTTCCTATAGTTTGAGTTACAAAACCTGCACTTTTCCTTCAATGCCATGGTCGGACTATTGATTTTATTGGGCTTCTTAAAAACTATGAATCCATTTGTTTATTGGGTGTCCATAAATCTGACTTCCTCACAATGTTGAAGCAAAAAAATTGCACTTTGGAAACAAAACTGGTGGTACGTATGTTGTTTTTCCCATTGCTAACTTTATTGGGGCAATCTAAGTCATCGGGATCAATTGGATCTTCAACGGATTCAATAAAATCCAAAGCTGTGAGCCTCCTTCCAAACTTGTGTTGTTGTCTTTGATATTGGTCTGCACTCCACATGACATGTAATAGTGAAAATTTAGCAGCAAGTATATGGGGATAGATTTCATCGATAAAATTTCCCAAGTTTGTAGGCTCATTTTTATGGCGTGAATGTTCTAATATCCTGCTCTACTTTCTTTAATGTTGTCAGTGCTCCCAAATGTAAATCCTTCCTCTCTTCTTTATTTGGCATGGAAGGCAACTCCTGCTTCACTGAGGCAGATGAGAAAAGACGGATGTATGTAAACTTAAGTTGAAACCGTGTTACACACATAGAAGGAAACAACCCACAATTTCCCCATTTTTTTGCTCTCTCCCTCCTTACATTGACTCCTTAGTTGGTAGCAAAGCCTCCACAATTAGTAAGGCATATAGTTTGTAGCATTATTTTGGCTTTCTATTGTAGGTTGAGTCGGCAAAGAAGGAGACTCATCATACTTTGGCACCATGTCGCTATCATTTTCAATTTAAGAAACTCTTGAATGCACTTCCATTAGTATTAGCCATTACTTCCCCACTTCCAATCCAATTCAATGGTTTGCTGAAATGTCCCTTTTTTGATTTTATATGATATTTCAAGCCTCAAATCAGATCTTTAAAATTGAACAACCAATATGACAAAGATCCGCCAATTTCTCAATAAAACCCAAATCGGGTATGCCGGAAATAGTGCCAAAAGCTTCACAGCTTCACCTATTATTAATAAATCTGAAAGTGAACATTTTTACAGAAATTTGAGTAGAATAACAGCCTAGAAAATGAAATTTCCAGATCTGTATAACATGCACACAATAGCTCCCAAACGGAGGACAAAAACAATGCTCATCGGGCTCCCGAAAATAGCACAAAATAGCCCGAAATCACCACAAAACTTAATAATCTATCACAGAAGTATAATCATATCCAAATACAGATTTTCAGCTCTATTTTAACATTTAAAAGTCTGATATACAGCAGCAACCCAAACTTATATGAAATATTCAACTGGAAACACCAAACTCTTACAAAAAATACACCCGAAAACTCACAAATCTACACTGTTCAGCACAAAGGCAAACTCTGCATGAGCATGCACATGGAATGGCTTCAAACTCCCATCCTTAGCCTTCCTGGAAACCTGCAAAATCCCATTCTTGGGTCTCCTTGGAAACCTACAAACTCCCGTTCTTGGGTCTCCTTCTCCACAGGTGTGGCAGCCTCTGAAGAATAACAAAGAAATGAGCAAAAATTCAGTTCTCCAATCAGCCCAAAATGCCTCCAAACCCCTTAAAAGAGGGAATAACCATAACTCACATCCAAGAGAGGTTAATGAAACATATTTTAATAATAATTTTCATTTATTAGTCCAACGGTTTCCAAAGATTAACCCCCTTTTTTCGAAACTTCACTTTCTTGGGCCTGCCTGCCTTAGCAAAGATTATTATTTTTTAATTATTTGAAAAGGAGACATGACAAGTCTTCCCCTCCCAAACATTGCTTGTCCTCAAGAAATGGCTGAACAATAAACCAATCAATCCACCTGGATCCCAAATGTAGTCATGAACTATACTACTACCAATTAACACAGGCTCCTGCAATATCCTCTGCAATATGAACAAGAGGAATCCATAATCAAACTAAAAATTATAGCTCAACCAAACTCCAAAATCACTACTACCACAGTCAAAAACCCATGAGACACAAACTCTTAGAACATCAAAACCCAAGTAAAGTGGACAAATCAAACTACCAACACAGTAAATACCATCAACGCATCCCACTGGCCTATATAGAATGTACAATCCAACTCTGCAACAATGGTGAACACTCTCGAATGAAACTGTACCAAGTATGGAGAATCCACACACTGTACAACTCCTGTAGTCAACACAACTCTGCAAATCACCGGCCACTATCTCATAACCATAACTCCCATGCACTGCTGATGGTGAAAAGACATTACAAGATAAAGAGTAAGAAATGGAATCCAAACCAAATTTGCCTACCATCAACTCCTCAAAACAAGGATCAAATGCTAACTGATGTACATATTCTGCAATATAATGTTGATTAAAAAAACCAACCTCAATCAACAGCTCACCATGAACAAGTGATACAACCCACTGTGACTGATCACTAGCTAAGTCAAGAGATGTCATAGCCAAAGGAGTAGAATCAATAACAACACCCACTGAAGCATCACTCCCAAACTCCTGCTCTAATTCACATATTATCAAGTTGTCAACTGCAGAACCTATCACCATGTCATGCTCATCAAAACTCTCATCTTGAGGCATCAAACTGTCCCATAACTGATGATAAGCACTAGGAACCAAAGTACATCTCTGTATCATCATCTCATCAACATGGTCATCAAAGGTAAATTGATGAGCGTACCTCATAGTGTAATGCCGATAGAATTCGCCAATCTCAGTCAGTGGCTCAGACTGTAATCTAGATGAAACTAACTGCAATTGATCATTAACCATGTTGGAACTGACTACTACCTCCGAAGATATCACCAAGGGAGTAGTATTACTAGCCAGAACCATGCCAACTGCCGACTCACCAACAATACACATGATCTTTGATACATCTCTAATCTCCATACCATCAGTACTAGAGGCCACCACCATGTCAGGCATACAACAATCTGCTACAACACCCAACTCAACTAAACCTGACTCTAGTAGGAATGAACCTGATATGCCAATGTTAGTATCAAGGATGGATGCATCCCTATCTCCATTGTCTCTGACAATCTCGTCCATGGACATCCTCGGATCACCAAACACCACAGCTTGTGACTGTATAGAAACAGGTAAAGACTGTAGTTGCTCTAACTCCATGGTCACCTTAGCCAAATGAAACTGTGACTCCTTGAAATCCAATAGTGTACTCTCAAGAATCTCAGAAGTCACCTCAAGCTGCTCAGTAAGCTCACTCACCTCATCTTCCTTGGCCAACAATGCATCATATGTTGTACTACCCCACTCCATAAGATAATCTCTGTCGGCTACCAACTGCATATAATTCTGTCTCAAAATCTAAATAGCCTCCCATAAAGAGTGGATCTCTGTCAAGGAAAGATAACTGCCTTCCTGCTCATCACTAGTAGGAGAACCCCATCCATAAACTGCTAACAACTGATGAGCAGCATCAAAATGCTGGCAAGTGACAGCAATGTCTCAGTCACTAACTCTCAACTGATTAGACACATGATGGCACTAGCTTGACTGTCTCCTACAAACCTCCTCTGATGCACTATCTAAAGGAGTATCCTCAAAGTTACTAGTCTCTAGAGTATTACCATCCATATCTTGTGAATATAATCTCAAGCTCATATCAACATATGGAGTATCAAAAACATTAGCACTGTTGTCCAACTCCTCTGTACCCAAGGAAACTAAGTCTTCAAAACTGCCCATTGCATCCTCCTAGATGTCATCAATGCCAATATGATCCTGAGACTCATTTGTACACACTACCAAATATGAAATATCATCAACACATTCCAGCAAGTATGGTCGACTGGATATATGAACAAAGCCCAACATCGGTGTATAAAAACTAATACCAACATCAGACAAGATACTGGCACAAGAAAAGACAACACCGTGTAATCTGTTAATCAAATCCATGATAGCACCCAAACAAACACTGCTACCAAAAAGTGTTAAAGATCTCCAGTCAACTAAATCCAAAATGCTAATATAACAATCTCGAGTCCATATCCGTAAACTAGAATCAACTGGTAACTCAAGAAAACTCCTCACCTGAGTAATATGACCAATACCAACTAAATCCACATACCTGTCATGATAATGAAGTCACAATACTATCTTTGTTCACCTTCAGCTGGCTGGACAAATCATGTGAAGTACTACCAGCCTCAACCTCATGTGATGAAGCATCTAACTATGCCTGGTACTCTTTCTCAGCAAAGTCATGAATGCTCAATGTCTTCTCATCTCTACCAGGTATCTCACCATCCTGCACAACAACATCCTCATAATCATCATCTGAACCCACTACAATGTAGTCACTGCCTGTTGTAACTATACCATCCTGAATACTTGTGGCATCACCCTTTGACGACCTGTAAACAATTGTCTCAATTTGAGTATCAAGTTGACCATTACTATCAATTTGTGTAATATCCTTTCCCACCACCTCCTATGGCAGAGTAGAATTTGAGACCTCTACCTGGCTATCAGCTAGTTTCTCAAACTCCTCATGCAAGTTCTTGGGAATTATGTCATCTGTCCTATGAGAAAATTTGCCAAATAGAAATCTAGTCAACTTATCCACCTTAGCTGGGTCGGAAAACATGTCATTCATTATACGGTGGTGCTCAACCAACTGTTCAGACATGTCATGGCTTATTTTCATAAGTTTATCTCAAATGTCTAAATAACCATCCTTTCTACTATTTTGACTCTGGATATCAATTGTCCAAGATCGTGTCCTCTGAGACTCTGTACTATACCTGTCCATTCTAGATAAAGTAGAGTGTAACCCCAATAGGATATAACTTCTTCAAACACCAAGAACTAACATGCAAATGATTAGAAGTAGCATGCAACCATAGATTTTGACATGCAACTGATTAGAAGCAACATGCAACCACCAAATTCACCAAGAACTAACATGCAAATGATTAGAAGTAGCATGCAACCATAAATTTTGACATGCGGCTGATTAGAAGCAACATGCAATCATAAATTATGACATGCAAGATCTGGGTAGTTGTCAAAACTGACATGCAAACTTCTACAACCACCAAATTCACCAAGAACTAACATGAAAATGATTAGAAGTAGCATGCAACCATAAATTTTGACATGCAGCTGATTAGAAGCAACATGCAACCATAAATTATGACATGCAAGCTTTGGGTAGTTCTCAAAACTGAAATGCAAGATCTGGGTAGTTGTCAAAACTGACATGCAAACTTCTACAAAGCCTCAGGCTGGCAAGATCATGGCTCTGATACCACTGAAATGTCCCTTTTCTGATTTTATATGATATTTCAAGCCTCAAATAAGATCTTTAAAATCAAACAACCAATATGACAAAGATCCACCAATTTCTCAATAAAACCCAAATCGGGTATGCCGGAAATAGTGCCAAAAGCTTCACAGCTTCACCTATTATTAATAAATTTGAAAGTGGAAATTTTTACAGAAATTTGAGCATCATAAAAACCTATAAAATTAAATTTCCAGATCTATATAACATGCACACAATAGCTCCCAAACGGAGGACAAAAACAATGCTCATCGGGCTCCCGAAAATAGCACAAAATAGCCTGAAATCACCACAAAACTTAATAATCTATCACGGAAGTATAATCATATCCAAATACATATTTTCAGCTCTATTTTAACATTTAAAAGTCTGATATACAGCAGCAACCCAAACTGATATGAAATATTCAACTGGAAACACCAAACTCTTACAAAAAATACACCCGAAAACTCACAAATCTACACTGTTCAGCACAAAGAAAAACTTTGCATGAGCATGCACATGGAATGGCTTCAAACTCCCATCCTTAGCCTTCATGGAAACCTGAAAACTCCCATTCTTGGGTCTCCTTGGAAACCTACAAACTCCCGTTCTTAGGTCTCCTTCTCCACAGGTTTGGCAGCCTCTGAAGAATAACAAAGAAATGAGCAAAAATCCAGTACTCCAATCATCCCAAAATGCCTCCAAACCCCTTAAAAGAGGGCATAACCATAACTCACGTCCAAGAGAGGTTAATGAAACATATTTTAATAATAATTTTTATTTATTAGTCCAACGGTTTCCAAAGATTAACCCCCTTTTTCTGAAACTTCACTTTCTTGGGCCTGCCTACCTTAGCAAAGATTATTATTTTTTAATTATTTGAAAAGGGGACATGACAATTGCCTCCACCATTTGAAAACATGCATACGCGAATCATCTCCCTTCTCGTTCCAATTCATCATGTCCTTTCACTCTCATGTGCTCATGACTTCAACGTAGATCATTGCATCTTAAAGTGGCATCACACACCAAGCTACCAACCGACAAAGCTCAATACACTCTGTAAATATTCTTGGGGTTGATGTTGCCTGGACACTGCCTCTTCTTTTGTGGAACTTTAAACTTCTTCTTCCAATTGATGAACTCCTTCCTCATAGCTCATATTCATTTTTTATTTCTTTCACCTTATTTTATTAATGGTTGTTGTAGAACCTTTCTTATGCATTGGAATTTCAAAGCTCATGAATGAGAAATTGAAGAGGATTCATCATATAGTTTGTTTAATGTCCCAATGTTTCAAATCGAGATGAAAAGGGCATCACTTGCATCATCATGCTTATTAGCTCTGACTGTTGATAAGAAGAACAAGGTGATTTAAATTTCTCAACATTTGATCAATATGAGGATATTAGTCAGGCCCTATAGTGGGTCCAACTAAAAAAAAATCGAATTGAAACACCTAACATCTAGAATCCATTGATTTGACCTTCTAAACTGAATGGATTTGAACTGGATCAAAATTGACCATCCATTAGTTATTTGAAACTCAAATTAACACTTCCTGCAACTTGTCAATTTTCTACAAAGGGGTCCTCTAACTAGCCTTAAAAACTGACTAAAATAGGTAATCGAGCCTTGGGATCTGACACATTGATTCTCTCTTCCACAATCTTGCACACTGCTAAATCTCATCTCATGATGACATCTGAGTCAAAAGATATTGACTATCAAATTTGCCTTCTCAAAACTACCTACAAGCAAAAAGTCAGAAAACCATAAAATGCAATCGGTTTTGGCTTTAGAAACAAGTCAAACAGACACTTGGGGGCACAAAAACTAGGGGATTGGTTCACTGTTACAAGGACAATATAAATTTGGGATTTAGGCTTATGAAAAAAAATTGGGCGCATTTGGCAAGCGGTCAAAGTGGGCTACTCAGATTTGCGAAACTGGGAACAATGGGAGAAAAGTGATTTTTGCAAACAAAATGAACCTAGGAAAGTGTGCAAAAATATTCATCAAGACTTGCAAAATGGCACACTTAAAGTATTTTCAGAATAGAACACAATGATACAATCTAGTTGACCTCATCTATCATGGATTTTGAGTTATGACATCCCGAATGGGGGTACCGACAAATCTGCACTTCTCTACACCAATAAAACTTTATAAATTACAAATGGAATCGCATTTGAAAACTGATCAAACGGATTCTTCATAAGCTCAAATTAGAAAAATAATAAGTATCTAACTTCTAGAATGTAATGCAAAAGGAATTATCTCATTTTGGTAAATTGGGTCAAAGTTATAACAAGTCAAATAGGGCCTCTCAGAATTTTGAACAATTTGCATCAGCATGACAATAGTAAAAAACCAACTTTGAGGGATTCAAAACATGTCAAAATGACTCAAAATTTGAAACATAGATTCTTTGATGTGGATATTATACATTTCCAAAGTGGTTAGTCATGAAATATACAAGTACAAGATATTCAATTACAAACAAGTCCTCCTGTCACTGTTTGACACTTAGGCAAAAATGCAGATTTGAACATTGTTCAAAACAAAACTTCACAGAATGACTCAGAATGGAAATTTATCTTCATGGAATGAGTGGATATGATGAATTCAAGGTTTTATAAATATTAAACACCTCTTAGGCCTCAAAATGACAACAGGGTACACATGCATTAGAAAGCACTTATAGGGCTTAATTTTTAGAATGGTACTCAAAATTAGGGCTTCAATTTTGAGTCACAATAGTGGCTCTATCTGGAGATGCATGTCCCTTGTAGGCATGTCAAGGATACAGATCTTTGGAAGAAGAGGACCACACACTTGACAGCAAAAATTTCTCTCGAATAGCTTTATTGAAAGCAAAAACAACTACTCCTAAACTGTATAAATGATGGCATCGGGCCATCGAAACTTATCAAAACTTCTTACCTTTTTCATATATCTAATTTTCATCTGAACTTTCAGGAGGTAAATTGGAAACATCACTTCTATTAGTTTCACCAATTAGATTAGCACTTTGAATTAAAACACTTGGCAAAACAAAATCTACGCCTTCATTCTTGTAGTGCATGTACAAATCAGCATTACCTTCTACATCATGCTCACTATGAAAATACATATCAGCACGCTCATGTATATCAAAATCAAACTAAAACTCCTCTTCATCAAATGAATCATGCATGCTATCAATCTTGAATATGAAAGTTTCATATTCTACTTTGTTCAAAAAGTTGCATGTGTCAAAATTTTATAACTTACCTTATGTATCTAGGCATGAGGAGTATGTGAAATATGATCATTGCCTATTTGCATTCATGTTACTCATCCAATCAAATTTATCTTTCACTGAAATCTCTTCACACTCAAACAACTGATTAGTCACCAAGTATGAAAACTTATCCTAAAAGTGTTAATCTAAACTATGCTGATCACAATTATTTTCTTCATCTAACAATCTGTCAGAATGAACCTTGAACTCATCACTACAAGACTTATCAACACATAAAGAAAATCCATAGTCGGATTAACAACTTTCATTGTTATCCTCTTCATCACATGAAACATCAAAATATATTGCAGCAATATCAACATGAGAAGATTTGAAACAATGTGAAATTTCCCTTCACTAACATCCCTTGCATCTAACAAGTCACCATGTGTAAAGACATTTGAGGTATTATCATATACACCTCCAAAAATTGAAAAAGATTGTTCAGATGCTATCTTTGGGAAAGTGACTTGACTAAATGAAAAAATGTTATGGGGGAAAATATGAGCATCCTTAGAAACACTTACATGCTTTTCAAAATCAAGAGCCAACAAAGATGAAATTTCATTAGGGCTCAAGAAGACTACCTCACAAATCTTCTCTTGGTTTTGATTATCATCTGGATGACATGAAGAACTTACAACAACAAAATCATTAGTATAACAATCTGGAACATCATAATTATTACAACATTCATTCTCATCCTGGAAAGAACTACATCCGTTGTTGCTATATAATTCTTCAACTTCATATTCACTATAACAAGGTTCATTTTCACTTTCATATCCATCTTTCTCATATTGATTGCAGTCATCTAATTCATTAACATTCAAATCCTTCTCTTCACAATCGAAAGACAAATTATTTTTCTCTACAGATTCATTACATTCACTCTGATATTTAGCACATTTACCATCATTGTTAGAAGACTCAACATGGATTATGTTGTCATACAAATGACTTTCCATCTTCTTGACATAGTCTTCAACTTACAAAAGCTTTTGTAATCTTAAATGTGTTGAGCAGTTAATTGATTATGAAGGTATCCCCTTCAGATGTAGGAAGTGTCACTGTTGGTGTAAATAAGTATTTACTTAGTACACTTACTCAAGTTTACTTAGGTTAATGCATTATTTTATTATTTATTTAGGTGAGACACTTAGGAGTTTGTGTACTCTCACAGAAGTATGCAACTCTAATTATGCACATGGTGTTTATAACACAGGAGTTTGCATCATTCATTGAGTTGTCATATTAACAACATAGTTATTCACACTCCTAATTTAGTACATGTTGTGTACACCACTGATTTGCATGCTACACCATTGTAGGCTTATCCTCACATCATCACACTTAATTCCATGCTTAATGGAGGATAACCCATATCTGGTGGACATGTGTCTAGTTGTATGACTTATCATGATGCTAACTTCTATGCATTCTAGAAGCTCTCTTGAGGCCTTTATATACAGGCACTCCTAGTGTACTCTCAAGTTGGCATATTGAATGAATATCATCATTCTGATCATACTCTCTCTATTGGTCTACTGTTATCCTTGTGTTCGAGTTCCTTATTCTTGGGTAAATTTTGGCTTAAGCTAAATTCTTACATGGTATCAGAGCTGAGGGAGATTCTCTACACATAGTGGTTCATGCTTCAGCACCTCGACCTAAATTCAGAGGATCCACAAAAATTGAGAGCATCTAGAACCAGATCTGACCTCACTGTTGCATCCAAAGCATCGATTTGGTGAAGATTGACTATAAATTTTCCTATGATAGGTGAAAGTTGATCGTGAGGCAAAAAAAATTTGCAAATCGAAACTCGGAGCCCCCGATTTGCAGTTCAGGTATGATCTTTTTTGGATCTAATTAATTGGTTTTCAGATCTGAATATTATTTCCTTGCTACAATTTATTTTCCTATCTAGATATTTTTTCAAATTTTATTTTCAAAAGCATAGGACAGGCAGAGAAAAAAAAAATTAGTCAACCCAGGCAGTGACATCCCGGCTCGGCTCTGCAATTGTGGAGGAATATTTCTCTATTTATTTTGTAGGGTATTTGTATTTTAATTGGCAGGAAAATATGCATTATTTTAAGCTTTACTATAATCCAGTGGCCAAATAATAGTAGTCATATTGCACATTCCAAGCACCAGTCGAGCCCTCAAAAAATCTGGCGGATCACCAAACAAAGAACCGGCACGAGCAATTTTTGCGACAAACCGTACATATATTTCGGCATCAGTGACCAAACCGTATCAGCCCTTGCCAAGTCTAATGAGCTCACTTTGGTTTAACAAGTGAGGGAACTATCTTTTATAGAGTCTGTGCACAATACACCCCATGCATGTGGGATTATATCTGCTAAATCCACCCGTTGCTTATTACACTTCCGACACAATTGTAGATTAAATTCTGGCTCCACACGGATGATCTACAAGCTATGTAGCCTCCTCAATCCTGCCACACCAATTGTGGAGTCACGTCAAACACCCTCAATACATAAGGACATGTAGACGCAATCCCTTCACTCCACCTGGCATTTCATTTTCCACCCACTCAGCCGAGTATGAAATCCAACTCAGCAGTCCACAGTGGAAACACATCACGACAAGTTAGTGCATATTTGGTTGCCATGTTAGCTCTAGATGCCTGCGTGGACCTGACACATCATCAACATTCATACAATTTTGTACATGATGATGTCATCATGATAGCATGCTTACATCGTCGCATGGGCAAGGGACGTTGACATCATCATTTCTTTAGCCTAAATTTGACAATCATCTGGATTTCATACTAGGGAAAATTTGAACTACTGCGACGACCATATTACCATTAAATTTAACCCTATCATTCGCTAATGCAACCCCTCTCCAAATTGATTTTGGTTTTTGTTGTCCGACTTCGGGAGACCATAACTCAAACATACGGACTCCAAATCAAGTGCAATTTTTTTTTAATTGGGTAGAATTTCCTAAATATTTTAGTGGTGTAGCTATTTTCTAGTTTTGGTGCACATATTCTTCAAAAATTATTTTTTTGGTAACTATTCCTACTTAATTCTGCATTTTGCAACTTCAAATGCTTCGTACGTGCACATCTGGAATCAAAAATAGGTACCTTTTTTTTAGAAAGTGCATTATTTTTTGTCTACTTTCTAGATCTACTATCAAATTATAGGGTTGTGTGGAAAAAAGTGTCACTTTCAAAAATAAGACCTTTCTTTGCTTTGTAATGCTTCATAATTGTAGCACATTGTAAAGTTCCAAATTTGTAATCCATCAAGAGGTTGTAACAAACAAAATTAGAAGTCCGCGAAGGCCAAAATTGGTAAGTGGCCCATTGTAATTGCACAACTGATAAAGTGCCCAAAGCATCTATTTTGGGGGGGTTTCTTAATTTAGTTAAAAGGAGTGGTGCTCTTGGTGTTGTGTTCTCTCTTTTCTACACTTTTCATTCATTTTCTACATTATGTGCAACCTTAAGTTTCCTAAATTAACTCCTCATAACTATGCTACATGGTTCATGAAAATGTGGTATCACTTAATGCATAATGGAGTTTCTCAATATGTAGATGGTACTCTTCCTAAACCAGTAGGTGATAATGTATTAGTAAGTGATATTTCAGCTTGGGTAGTAATGGATAGGAAAGCCCTAGGTGATATATGTTTGGGGGCCGATGATAAGATCATGTATCGAATCAAGAAGTGCTCTACATCCAAGGAAGCTTGGGATACCCTCAAAAACCTTTATGGTAAAGTGTCTGAAGAGGATGTTTTTAAAATCGAAGATGAGCTTGTCTCCTTAGATCCTAAGTCATATGATTCAATACAAGATTTCATCATCAAGATGAATGAACTAAGGACAAAGCTTACTGATTATGGGAGTTCTATCAAAGATGATAGACTGATCTATCTCATTCATAACAAGCTGACATCGGAGTATTCCACATTTGTATCTTTCTTAACACCTCAAAGACTACCTTAGGGTCTACCTATAAGAAAGTCACTTTTGATGAATATGTTGATCTGTTAGATACTGAAAAAAAGAAGTTGAATTCAATTAAGATTCTCAAATCACCTCAGTCTAAAGCATTGGTGGCCAATGAGGGTTTTCAACATTGAGTTGGGCAGTCTTCAAACAAAGAAAAGGGTAAGAAGAAATGGAAGAGAAAATCTGAGGATGCAGAAAAGACAACACCACAATCCAATCAACAAGGCAAGTCCCCGAATTCCAACAAGAAATGGGACAACAATAAGGAGAAGAAGAAGTGTGCTTATTGCAATAAATCAGGTCAGGAAGAGCATGAGTGCTATCTTAAGAAGATTGATGAGTTGACCAACATCATGAAGAAACATAACGTTCCATTGCCAATGCTTATAAGGATAAAGGGTCTTCTTCAGATTCAAAGGGAAAAGGGCAAGCATTCATGGAAAATGCAAATTCTTCAAAGGAATGGATATTTGACTCAGGTGACTCTTATCATATGGGTTCTTCAAAGGAGGATTTTTCTTCAATGAAGCAATCAAAGGTACCACACATCTTCATGGGAAATGATAGAGAAATGGAAGTTGAAGGAAAAGGAAACATGGAGATGGAAAACGGAGAGTTTCAAAATGTTCTCTATGTTCCAAACCTAAGTTCAAATATCCTATCAATCTACCAAATCACTCACCTTGGAGATAGGAATAGAGTTGAGTTCCTTCTAGACTTAGTAAAAGTGCACAGTCTTAAAGATGATTCCTTGGTTACAGTGGGGAAAGTGAATCATAACAAAAGGTTATACTCTTTCTCTCATTTTGTGCCCAAGTCTCCTTCAAAGGCCTTGTTAACACAATCAAATTTAAACATGCAATTATGGCATTAGCGGTATGGTCATCTTGACTTCCACTATCTTTAGCAACTTTTCACAAACCAAATGGTCAAAGGTCTACCTCAAATCAAATTTTCTAAGGGTGAATGTTCAATAGATTCAGTGGATATGCATCCAGAGGGAAAGTTACAGAGAGGGAAGTCTTCAAGAGCACCATGTGTTCTATAGATGGTTCACATGGTATTAGTAGGTACTTTTGCATTTAGCCAAGGTCGCTACATACTTATCTTCATTGATGACTTTTCAAGATACACTTGGGTCTATTTTCTTCATAACAAGAATGAAGTGTTGGACACGTTTCTGGTCTTCAAGACTCATGTTGAAAATAAATTCATGAAATCCATCAAAGTTCTTCTAATGGACAATGGAAGCATTTATGTGAATAGAAGACTTAAGGACTTCTGTAGACTCAAGGGCATTGATCTTCAGACTTAACCAGCATTTAGTCCACATAAGATAGATGTTGCAACATTGAGGATCCGCCCTCTTAATTCTATGGCAAGTTGCATGATACAAGCCAAGTCCCTAGATCCATTATTAGAAGTTGAAGCAATCTCTAGTGCCACTCACATTCTTAATCGTTCTCCTCATACAACCTTAGATGGAAAAACTCCTTTTGAGACATGGTGCCGTAAAAAACCTATTGTGACACACTTCAGAGTCTTTGATTGTCCTACATGGGCAAACAGATCTTCCAGGGGATGCAAGGCACAGTCATCTCGGCCTTGTACTTTCATTGGTTATGAAGATAGTGTGAAGGCATATAGACTTCTCGATCCTAAGACACATCAGATTTTTGTGGAGAAGGATGTATACTTTGAGGAAAGTTCACCCAGCTTGTCCTCTACTCCTCTTCACACATCATACAGTGTAGATACTGATAGTGACACCAATGATAGTGCTTCAATAGATTCAGACACATGGAGTTCTATCGACAGTTGTAGCGAGAGGTCACTCCATCAGTTCAATCCACATGCATACATAGCCATAGTGATAGGTCCAACATAGTAGGGTACATTCAGTGTTCCAGGTACAAGTTCAATAAAAAAAATTGGGGGATAGTATTGATGATCCGCCTCTTCTTCTTGATGCAGCAACACCTTCTTTAGTTGTCACGAGGGCTCCATCTGACTCTCGTGTTCATTCTCTACATGATCAATCCTCACAGGTTGAAGTGATTGTGGATACTTATGATCAGCAGTTGTAGTAGGGTTCTTCATCAGTTGTAGAGATAGATAGGTTCTTCAGTCAGTTGTGCAGGTTTTAGAGACATCACTTATCCATGGGATTCTTTCCATGCATAGCAGAAGTGTCTCATTTGTACCTTTAGCATTGTTTCTTCCTAAGGGGAGGAACACCATTCTGTAGTCTTGGATCAGCTTCTTCATCGGATCAGTCATTGTTCGGCATTCTTCTTTAGGAGGGGAGCCTATTATGTCTCTCTTCCTCTTCTCATCATTCTCTTATGTATATATTGGATGTATGTCGTAATGGGGGTTTCTTGATTACTCCATCCATCCATGCATCCCTATTCATCTCTCTTTTTGGGGGAGGGTTTTTCCCATGAGGTTTTCCCTCTTTCTCCACTTTATGAGAGATTGCATTTCATTATGTACATGGGTACCTAACATGACCTAGTAGTCATGACCCATCATGCACTTCATCCTAGATTTTGTAAGCTTAAGGGCATTCCCCTAAGTTGCACTTAAGGGGGGGTGTTGGTGTAAATAAGTATTTACTTATTACACTTAAGTTTACTTAGGTTAATGTATTATTTAATTATTTTGTAGTATTTTATTATTTATTTAGGTGAGACACTTAGGAGTTTGTGTACTCTCACAGAGGTACACAACTCTAATTATGCACATGGTGTTTACAACACAAGAGTTTGCATCATTCATTGAGTTGTCATATTGACAACACAGTTATTTGCACTCCTAATTTAGCACATGTTGTCTACACCATTGATTTGCATGCTACACTATTGTAGGCTTATCCTCACATCATCACATTTAATTATGTGCTTAATGGAGGATAACCCATATCTGCTGGACAGGTGCCTGGTTGTATGACTTGTCATGATGTTGACTTCTATTCATTCTAGAAGCTCTCCTGAGGCCTTTATATACAAGCACTCCTAGTGTACTCTCAAGTTGGCATATTGAATGAATATCGTCATTCTGATCATACTCTCTCTATTGGTCTACTATTTTTCTTGTGTTTGTGTTCCTTGTTCTTCAGTGAATTTTAGCCTAAGCCAAATTCTTACAATCACAATACCAATCATCTTGTTTCTCGGTGCTCTTCTGCTAAAGTCAGATCAAAGAAATCACCATCTTGGTGGTCGCGGGGGGCTTCAAATGATCATTATACAGTTCAGAAAGTTACCTCAATTGAGGCATAATGATGATCTCACTTTGGTTGAGCATTTTGTTGATATCTCAAATGTTGTACTTGGTGTCCCCTCTACGATTTTGTCTCAAAGTGTAGTTGATGTTTCATCTCCTACTGACTCTGTGGTTCCTGAATCTTTGCCTACTTTGAGTCAGAATTCTATTGTTGTCCCTCTTTTCCAAAACATTTCTTCTGGCTCTTCGGTTGGGGGGTTTCTGGGGGTTTGCAAGGTTTGGCAGAATATGGCAGGGAAGGTGGAGGATGGTTGGACTGTAGTCAAAAGGAAAAAAAGAAAAGTCCTCCAATCCCTCGTTTGATATGGCCTTACAATCTCAAAAGAAAGGATCAAAATGTAAACCTTGATGGTCTACTTGTGCCTTGAGTTGTTTTCCCTCTTGTTGGGATCATTAGTGTGTCCCTCTAGTTTTTTGGGTGGTTTTCCACAGTTGTCTTTGATTTTCATTGCTATATTTTTCTTGTCCCATTGTACAAGGTTTTGGGTCCTTTGAAAACCTATTTTTACTTAATCAAAACTGAATCAGGAAAAAAGACATCCAGGAAAACAATAGGCCAAGAAGATTCCTTAGGTCTTAAATCAAAATGCAACTCCATGAGTGTTGATTTGAACTTTACATAAATCTGATAATCTCCTAGACCTTGAACACTTCCTGCCATGTTTCTTATGAAACTAACAATCTGATAATGAAGTTATTTTCTTATCTCTGCAATATCTTCAAGTGCATATTCATGACTTTATAAACTAACTTCAAATCTAAAATCTGATTCCATCTTGAAACAAACTTTCTACCTCTTTATCCTAGTGCTGAAAATCACTGAATAGAGGCAACCATTCTAACACTTGACTTCCATGAAAGAGAAACATGAAAATCAAAATACCTCAAGTGTTGATGCTAAACTTCGATATCTTGATTTGGCACAAGTGCAAGACTGAAATTCCTTCACACCACTGATCAAAACCATGTAGAGTTTCCACCTTCTTGAAAGAGGATAAAGAAATCATTATTGTGATTTACCTTTTAATACTTTTACTTATTATAATAGCATATTGCAAACAACACTTTAATACTTATCAAGAACTTAAATTTCTTTTTCAAGAGACTATCAAAATCTTTAGATCTGCCCATACAACTTGAAAGTCCTTCAAAATATTACAATGAAATCAAATAGGAAACAACTGGTATAGAGATTTAGAGTCACCACTCCCATTTGTGAGAAATAAAACATAATTTTTCACTTGAAAAATCTGAACCAAACCTTCAGATGTAGGAAAAATGCAAATCATCAAACCACTCTTGTAGATTTACAAACTTGAAAAAGAGAACAAAACTTTTTGTTCATTCTTGACTCTAATTTTACAACAACACTTTGAAAACAAGATTCGGCTAAATTGATTGAAAATGAACACTCTTAACAATACAATTTACACTCAACCTTCAAAACTACTATTGCAAATGGATAAAACATTACTGGGAGACATGAATATTCAGCAAAGATATGGAAAACAATTCATGACCTCTGTTAAAGATATGATTCACTAAATTGTTTTGTAACTTGTAATAGCACTTGTGGATATTTTATGTGTTTTCCAAGTTACTATATGAATGAATATATATGTGATATAAAGAGGCATGCCTCTTGAAGAGACATGTCTCTTTAATATATTAACTTACATTAGTTATAGTTATAACACAATTAATAGACCCTCAATATATTATTATTATTATTATTACATCACTCTTAATATAAGTTAATTATCTCATATATTATATATCTCATATATATAATATAATTTATCTTACAGAATTATAACATTAACACTCCCTCTTAATGAAGAAGGATAAAACACATAGATATTATACCATAGGTAATATTTCAAAAATAATACGTATAGGAAATCTTTGATCAGAAGATTTTTAGTATATGATATCATGCAAGTATTGGCCTATCATAATATCAACATATGATATTCACCAATTACTATTTGATATCATATTAGGCAACATGAGCATTGGCCTACCAGAATATCAATCAAATGATATTCACCAAATACTCTGAGTAATGGCCTGTCATAACATCAACTAAATGATATTCACCAAGTACTCAATGTGGTAATGGCTTATCAAAATATCAAGGCAATATATTCACCAAGTACCTAAAATTATCTATATAAATAACTTGTAGATAGTTAAGTTAATAAAATCTAACACCTAGTTGGTGATTTATAAGATAAAGCCTTTCATAATTTATTTCAACATTTATACAAAATATATATCATGATACAAGTTATTGTAAGGTCGTCACCTTTCAATAACTTCTCCTAATACAAGTGATAATCATTTAGAAGTCATCACTTCTTCATGATGTACACAGGGGATAGGCTCATACATGTATGACATCAAAATTTTGCATGAAGTCTCCACGAATATTTTCATGCAATGTTGTCACAACATTCACCATAAAACATATTAGAGAATAAGGTTTCTCCCTCTTAGTTTGATATCAACTTTTCTAACCTCTTAGCACAAGGTTCTCTTCGATGAAGTGTCAGACTTCCTCTAAATCTATTATCATCCTTCTAACCTCTTGGTAGCAAGTCATGTCATGCTTCCCTATTTCAATGGGTATCCTGATAGCATAAGGTCTTCTGACCTATCTGCTCCCTCTCTTTTTCCAAGATTGTCTCCAATGAATTGCCAAAACTCCCTCTTGATATAGAAGGTTACTCATAATCTCAATAATAAAATATATTCACTTCAAGAAGCCTTACTTTATCTAGCATGATCATCAAGTGACTAATGAATCCTAGATCAGAAACTTCTTTAGAGCTATTGTCATAAGATTGAGTCCTGCACAATATTTGGTAGAATACCTAATGTACCAATCTTCTTTTCCTACAAAAATATCCTTAGAGACAAAGGAAAAGATCAAGGAAAATAGCTCTTTATAGTAATTATAGAAATACAAAATAAGAGAGAGACTACAATGAGTAGATACATGCAATACCCGAGGATAATAAATACTTATTTGCACATCAACAAGTTGCTCCAATGAAGGTCCATATGCATCAAATCAGGAAATGCCTCCATGTAGGAATTTTTCAAACAATTTGAGTATGTCTTTTTTTTCTCCCATACAAGGATGGTTCAAATGGGAATAGAACATTGGTTATCATTCCTCCTTACAATGTTAGGTTCCCACTCTTATATTATTGAACATATTTTGCATCTCATCATATATGATAGACTTCATCTCTAACATCATTGGTAATAGATGGCTAGAATATACCACAAGTTTATAATCTTCTATGATCACTCGTCTTTGCCTATTTTGTTCTCAGACTTCATAATCCTTATCGAGAACCTCTTAATCAATAGTGATCACACGAGCACCAGTGGGAACTAGGTCTAGGGCATCCCTATTATTTGCCAAGGCTAGGTGGCCCCTTTCATTGGCATAGGCCTACAAATTCAATAACTTCCTATTCCTTTACATGGGAGATAGAACTGTACCAACTGTAGAAGTGAACAAAATACAAAGAAGATCAATTTGGACCAACTTTTCTCGATCATGAATGTACTCTTGAAGACATAGTAGATGTTGCTATGCTAGAGCTCATGAAGGACATGGATCCAAGCCTCTTTCATGCTTAGGAAGAAACCCATGTGATACAGATCAAATTCCTTCGCAACTTTGTATGATTCATCTTTCACTATCATTTCCAAGTGCCCTTTGTGCGTGAACCCAAATGCATTGAATTGGATGATTTTCCTTGCATCATGTCAAATCTCTAAAACCCTTATTTCTCTCAATGGGATTGGGTAATGTCTCCAATTGCCTCGACCCAATTTGAAATTCATTAAATCTCTTTCCATTGGTAGTTGGTCCCTCGCATGGGTGACTTGCACTTACACCGTGAAGTTGGCAGATCTCTCATACATAATTCCCTCCACTTCCAATCGTGAGTTGACCAATAATTTACTTAATGCATCATTCCATCACCTTTTTATTTTATTTCTGTGATTTGTAGCCGGTGTAAGAGTCACTAATTGTCTATGTCTCAATTTATATGTTTATTCTATCACCCCCGTCTGAGAGGTTACATATAGTCACCATATTTGTTTTATTAAACTAACATAGAAAATACTCTGACACTAATATATTTGTCTGCTAGAGATTTCTAAAGGGTGCTCTTTGAATCATGAAGATTCTAAAATACAAGCATTGGAGGCACTTCATACCTTGCATCTCTTTATTTTCTTTTTATCACCATGTAATCTATTTCACATGGATTTAATGATGCTTGGTGGAATTCCATATCGCTAAACACAAACAACTATTTTATCAACAACTATAGCTTATGTCTACAACTAATGCAGAGAATCACATTAAAACTCTCTATAAAATATTGTTCATACCCCATTCCATATTTTGGGTAAATATGTACTTTTTTGCCAACATGCTACCCTCAACCAAGTATAACATCAAGTTCACACTAAAGGTGATTACATGATCTTTTCCAAGGATCGACGCTCAATTTAGAAATGTTGCAATCATGCACATACAACTTGGGTCGGAGTCGATGATCTTGGCACTAAAAACATTAACATTTTCTAGATACGAGAAGACATTCCTTGACATAATTGTACCCACCAGTATTGCACTCCAACAGACATCACTAAAAAAACACATTGAATCAAGTAACTTGACTCTGGATGAGACCATATTAGTATTGATCTATCGAGCATTTTTATCCATCAATGCATTCTTCTCATTGTATATCTAATAATCATGATAAGTTGAAGAAATGTGTCTTTCATTAAAGAAAAGGTACAGAAAACAAATGCTGCTCTAATACCATGTTAAAGATATGATCCACTAAACTATTTTGTAACTTGCAATAGCACTTTTGGATATTTTATGTGTTTTCCAAGTTACTATACAAATGAATATATATGTGATATAAAGAGGCATGCCTCTTGAAGAGACATGTCTCTTTAATATATTAACTTACATTAGTTATAGTTATAACACAATTAATATACCGTCAATATATTATAATGATTATATAATAAGAGATATATATATATCACTCTTAATATAAGTTAATTATCCCTTATATAATATTTTTCATATATTATATATCTCATATATATAATATAATTTATTCGACAAAATTACAACAATAACAACCTTTTTGCTATAGTAAACTTTGCACATGCCTTTCTTTCAACCGTATTGAATCTCTTTGTTAGACTCAATACTTCCCTAGTAGAGTAGCCATTTTGTTGGTCACTCGGATAGGAAAAACCATTCTGTAAAATAGGACTAAAATATTCAATTCATGTAAGACATTCTTGTCCCTTTAACAAGGTTTATTTCCCATCACCTCCCCAGCGAAGTTGCCATTTTGTTGGAGTTTTGAAACGTCATGGTTTCAAATTACCCCAATGAAAACATAATACATCTAGGGGCAGTTACTTCCCATCTTCAACATACCCTTTTAGACATCGAGCCCACTATAAGGCTAGACCCTTCTACTTTAGGCTCTACAAAACCTAGGTGGGTGGGCCTTAGATTCACTTATATGGTACCAATGCTAAAATATACACTTGAATCTAAAAAAGTAGATAAAACCCTTAATCTTCTAATACTTATGCAAAGATTCTAGACATGAAATAGCTAATGGCATGACTTAAGAAATTGATAAGCTAAGTGAGAGTATCATTTCAGCACTTAAACAGAAAGGGAAATGGATGATTAAAATGTTGATTTCAAAAAATCCCCAAATATGCAACAATAAGAACAAGTTGATCCTACAGTTGATCAATGCCTTATCTATTGGTCAATTCTACAAATTACATACATACATCTATAATATTAGTGACATATTCCATACATCAAGATATTAGATCTATCTTATCACTTTGTGAATCAGACATCGGTGTTCATAAAGAGCTCGTTCTCATGAAATATCCTTCTCAAATAACTAGCAACCTTGTCAAAATATATCAAGCATTTACTTGGCCCTTTATTCTAATAGCAATATATCAAACATACAACCTTAAGGGAATGCAAATGGGTTTTAGTTCTTTATCACTAAACCACATAACATTGTAGATTACAGAGATTGGAGACAAGAATAAGAATGCAACTAAGAGATTCTTGCTCATTTGTATTCATTTCTTTGAAACTATACATTCAGATGCATGCAAACAATTCATAAAACCACTAAATAGATTAGAACTATCTATATAAGTTTAACTATTGTTGTTCATACAAGATAAATATGCTGAAAAATGTGGTGGAATCACAGCTCTGGATCCAACAATGTGGTCTCACAGAAAAATTGGAACCAGCCCTGGTCTCACAGTGAAAACTATCAACCCTTACAATGAATCAAAAAGAGAAAGGTATAGGAAAGGAATGAAATCTCGGATCTAATTTGGAAGTGACATGTATGCACTTGAATCTTCATTTCCTCTTGTTTTAAAACATCTCTCATCTTTCTAAAACTAAAAACTAATATGATTCTCATCATTATCTGTAACAAACTTGAAATTCTCATCTTCAATGATGAAAACCCTTGTGTTACCAAAATATCTGAAATGCATCATGAATGCTGATAATACCTTGATTCAACTAACTTGGAGGTAACAAAATTTTCCTCTAACTGCATTTTTACTACCTCTTATGTTCATTTAGTTCACCATTTCACTGGAAATCAAATATGAACTGCCCCAACTAAATGAAACTAAAAAATGGACAACTGAGACAAATCCTCGCATGACTTGAAATAGTGGCTTCCTATGCAAAAACAAACTTCAAAAATGGAAAATCTCATTCTCTCCCGATTTCGGCAATATATAATAGTGCCATATCCGCTTATTAGAAATGCCCAGAATATTAGTTTGAAAATTAGGTTCCCTAGCAAGGGTCTGAGACTGCATTTCATTTCTCAAAAAAATTAAAATCTCCTAAAGTTAAAACTTTAGCCTATAATCCTTTTGATTTTAAAAAGGTCTTGCACATGACTTTCTAGAGAAAATAATAAAATAATGATTTTTTCAAATTTTGAAATTTTTCACCACTTTCCCTCCACATCAAACCTTTTTGACTTTCTATGACACGTGTCATGTTTTGACTTTCTATGACACGTGTCATGTTTTGATTTTCTCATTTCCTGCTTAGTCATCTAACACCCACCGCATGGGCACCATGTGTCACTGTCTTATTGGTCCCTGTCTTGCCATGTGTTAGCCACATCATCATTCGCTATGTTGCCATTCTACTCAACATGGTGCCACATCATCGCAACATAGTGACATTGCGACACGTGGTACCTCAATCCACATCAGCATCTAGTCAACATCATCATGTTAGTGCCTTGTCATCCTACCATGTCATCAGTTACTATGTCGCATAACACCTCAGCATGGTGTTACATTATCATGACATAGCAATGTTGTGACACGTGGCACTGTTTACCACATCAGCACCTCAGGAAGCATGACATGTCTGGAAGCCTCTTCTATGTGTCAATTTTTGATTGGTCCATCTGGTGCCACTTGTCGCATTTTTGGTTTTTCACTGAATCCATGTCATCGCCCATTTTTGTGCACATGGTTCAAAATTTTACCACTTTGCCAAGCTGGTCAAGTAGGCCCTTCATGCAAACGCTTGCTTTACCTTTGAAAAGGCTTGTGTCTTAAAGACACTTAGCAATAGAGTGATTTGGTATTTAAAAACATAAGAAGGTCTCCATATGACCAATGTGGGACTAAGTTCCTAAGGTTTGAATTCCAAAACCTGTGCTTTTCCTTCAACACCATGGTTGGACTATTGATTTCATTGGGCTTCTTAAAAACTATGAATCCATTTGTTTATTAGGTGTCCATAAATATGACTTCCTCATAATGTTGAAGCAAAAAATTTGCACTTTGGAAACAAAACTGGTGGTACGTATGTTGTTGTTTCCATTGCTAACTTTATTGGGGCAATCTAAGTCATCGAGATCAACTGGATCTTCAACAGATTCAACAAAATCAAAAGATACAAACTTCCTTCCAAACCTATGTTGTTGTCTTTGATATTGGTCTGCACTTCACATGACATGTAATAGTGAAACTTTAGTGGTAGGTATATGGGGATAGATTTCATCGATGAAATTTCCCAAGTTTGCAGGCTCATTCTTATGGCGTGAATGTTTTAAAATCCTACTATGCTTTCTTTAATGCCATCACTGCTCCCATATGCAAATCCTTCCTCTCTTCTTTATTTGGCATGGAAGGCAACTCCTGCTTCGCTAAGGCAGATGAGAAAAGATGGACATATGTGAACTTAAGTTGAAATCATCTTATAAGCATAGAAGGAAACTAACCATGATTTCCCCATTATGTTGCTCTCTCCCTTCTTACATCGACTCCTCAATCAGTGACAAAGCCTCCACAATTAGCAAGGCATATAGTTTGTAGCATCATTTTGGCTTTCAGTTATAGATTGAGTCGGCATAGGAGGAGACTCATCATACTTTGGAACCATGTCTCTATCATTTTCAATTTAAGAAACTCTTGGATGCACTTCCATTAGCATTAGCCATTACTTCCCCACTTTCAAAACAATTCAATGGATTGCCTCCACCATTTGAAAACATGCATACGTGAATCATCTCCCTTCTTGCTCCAAGTCATCTTGTATTTTCACTCTCATGCACTCATGACTTCAACGTAGATCATTGCATCTTAAAGTGGCATCACACACCAAGCCACCAATCGATAAGGCTCAATACAATGTCAATATCCTTGGGGTTGATGTTGCCCAGATGGTGACTCTTCTTTTGTGGAACTTTAAACTTCTTCCAATTGATGACCTCCTTCCTCATAGCTCATATTCATTTTTTATTTATTTCACCTTATTTTATTAATGGTTGTTGTAGAACCTTTCTAATGCATTGGAATTTGAAACTTTATGAATGAGAAATTGAAGAGGATTCGTCATATAGTTTTCTTAATGTCCCCATGTTTCGAATCAGGATGAAAAGGGCATCACTTGCATCATCATTCTTATTAGCTCTGACTGTTGATAAGAAGAACAAGGTGATTTCAATTTCTCAACATCTGATCAATATGAGGATATTAGTCGGGCCCTAAAGTGGGTCCGACTTTAAAAAAAATAAAATTGAAACACCTTACCTCTGGAATCCATTGATTTGACCTTCTGAACTGACTAGATTCGAACTATATCAAAATTGATCATACATTAGTTATTTGAAACTCAAATTAACACTTCTTGCAACTTGCCAATTTTGTGCCAAGGGGTCCTTTGACTGGCCTTAAAAAATGACTGAAATAAGTAACCGCGCCTTGGGATCTGACACATTATTTCTCTATTCCACATTCTTGCATATAGCCAAATTTCATCTCATGACAACATTTGAGTCAAAAGATATTGATTGTCAAAGTTGCCTTCTCAGAACTGCCCACAAGCAAACAAGATAGAAAACCATAAAATGCATTTGATTTTGGCTTCGAAAATAGGCCAAACGGACACTTGGGGGCACAAAAATTGGTTAATTAGTTCATTGTCACGAGGACAATATAAACCTAGGATTTCGGTTCATGACGATAAACTGGGCACATTTGGCAAGTGGTCAAAGTGGGCTACTCAAATTTGCAGAACTGGGAACAATGGGAGAAAAGTAATTTTTGCAAATGGAATGAACCTCGGAAAGTGTGCAGACGGATTCGTCAAGACTTGTAAACTAGCATACTTAAAGTATTTTTTAGAATAGAACACAATAGTCCAATCCATTTGACCTCACCTATCACGG
This sequence comes from Cupressus sempervirens, assembly GCA_028749045.1. Lineage (NCBI taxonomy): Eukaryota > Viridiplantae > Streptophyta > Pinopsida > Cupressales > Cupressaceae > Cupressus > Cupressus sempervirens. Next base: position 919,722,673 of record CM053786.1, read on the forward strand.
AGTCTAAGTTATGACATCCCAAATAGGGGTACCAAGAAATCTACACTTCTTGACACCAGTAAAACTTTATAAATTGCAAATGGAATCGTGTTCGAAAATTGATCAAACGGATTCGTCATAAGCTCAAATCAGACACATAACAAGTATTTGACCTCTAGAATGTAATGCAAAAGGAATTATATCATTTCAATCAACTAAATCGAAGTTATAACAAGTCAACCAGGGCCTCCTAGAATTCTAAACAATTTGCATCAGCATGACAACAGTAAACAACCAACTTTGAGGGATTCAAAACCTAGTCAAAACATGTTGAAACAACTTGAAATCTAAAACATAGGTTTTATGATATGGATATTAAATATTCTCAAAGCGGCAAGTCATGAAAATTAATTAGGTTCAAGATATTCAATTGCAAACAAGGCCTCCTATCGTTGTTTAACACTTAGGCAAAAAATGCATATTTGAACATTGCTCAAAACAAAACTTCACATAATGACTCGGAATGGCAACTTATCTTCATAGAATGAGTGGATATGTTGAATGCAAGGTGTTATAAACATTAAACACCTCTTAGGCTTCAAAATGACAATCGGGTACACATGCATTAGAAAGTGCTTATAAGGCTTGATTTTTAGAATGGTACTCAAAATCAATGCTTCAATTTTGAGTCCCAATAGCCCAAAAGGCATTGGGACTTTAATTAGTTTCATTGTGCCTTCCAATCGGCTTGTATTATTTTTCCATCTGAAAACTCATATATAAGGAGACTTGGAGGCTTCATTTTCATAAGATCTCATTCATAATCCAAATCTCTTCCTCTCAAGTCAAGATTTCTTCCTTTTGCATTCAAGGAGTTCAAGTATTTCAAGATAATCAAGAATTTTCAAGCATTCAAGCAAGGAGATTTCTATCTAGCATTGAAGGATCTTTTGTTGGCATTTCCTCTTCAAGATCTAATTTATTGTTGGCCATTACAGGTGGGGATCTACATTGATGCATATATACATCCATGGCACCATGACAGGATTATGATAGATTGGTTACAAATTGTGGAGATACCCTACATTTATAATTGAAGATTTACAACACATTACAAATGAAATCCTTATTGACAAGGGTTTTAAGCAAGGTGAATCCTAACATTTATCTTGTTTTTTAGTCATTTACACTTACATTTCTCGATTATGGTTATTTCCTTAACCTATGGCTTGACTAAGGCAAGCCCTCATCCAACCCAACAACAAAAACCCTTATTTTTTGGGTGTAGGTGCAAAGTAGTAGTATTTCGCATACAGATATGGAGATAACTCTATGGGAGCTTTGTGGAGAAGTTTTTTACAATGTCATTGAACTATGTCAACTATTTTGTAAGATGTCCTTCATTGAGGTCGACCTAGTCCTTTTAACCTTCTGGATGAACAATTTCTAGGTTTTGTTCCTGTCATTGCTTTCTTTGAGAATTCATATTTGGATATTCAAAATTAAGCTTGGATCCACGACTTTCGGAGCTTAAATACATCTTCCACTATGTATTTAAAGGTGAGTCTTTTATCTTTTGTTTCCTTTCATATTTACATCTTAGATATATATCTTAATTGGGTTGATTGTAAACACATAGCATATAGATCTACATTATTTAAGCAATTAGTTCAATTTTACATACACATTATCCTATAAGGCTCAAAGACTGTATTCCCTTGTATTGCATTCCCCTTCATAATTTGAATCTTGTATTAATGTCCTTCTTCCTTTGGGTCTTATCTAATCTAATTTGGATTTTAAGTGTAATCATTTTTGGGAATTTCATTCTTTCCCTCTCATACATATTTGAATGGCTTAGTGGCTCGGAAGAGAAGTGACCTATAACCTTATTAAAGTGTCTCTCTTTTCCCCCTTAACAAGAAATAAGGATTTATAATATCCATTCAAATAAATGTGATATAAATATAACACTTAAGAATAAAACCTTTCAAGAAAATTTGGAGGGAAGCAGTCCTATGGAACATTTAGGAATTTTTAATTAAGCAATATTAGTTGGGATGACAAATTTGGAGTTACATTGACCGAAGTAATTGGGTTGCATGTCATTTCAATTGCAATGCATACAAGAATTAACAATAGATTTCATTGATTAGAATTGTTTTAAGTTGCAATGGCAATAATAGCAATTGTCAGCATCATAACAAAAATTATGCGACTTGAATTACATCCCATCCCTTATAACATAAAATATAAGAAATAATATTGTGACTCATCAATTGACTTCCAATGTGAAAAGATGTTTTTTTTGTTAACACTTTTTTCATGGAGGATTTTCTGTCATACAAGATAGATTTTCTATTCAATAGAAACATATAAACATTTTATATTTGAGATTTCCTATTTTGCATTCATATAAACATTTTTTATTGAAAAGTAGAAATAAACTTGAATTTCCTACACTTTAATGTCAAATGTTTAACAAATGAAGAGCGTGATGATTTAGAAAGGGTTTAATGCTTTCTATATGAAGATGTCATAGTGAAGCTCAATACTTATTATCCCTTACAACTACAATGCCAATCACATATAGATCCCTTTGTTTCATAGTCATGCATTTTATTTACAAAACTTATTTATATTGAATCAGGTTCACAATATAAATTATACCGCTTTCTTTAAAAACTAGAATAATAAAAACTCCACATGTACTTCAAAAGGTAAGAAACATACCATATGAAGAACTCTGTGTGTACTTCAGAATCTCAAAAATATACCATGTGAAGACTCCAAAGGAACCAAATAAGAAAAAGGTCACAAAGATAGGCAGATTTGCCAAAACTTCAAAACTTGACTCATGGTGAAAACCAAAACCACAAACTCGTAATACATATATATCTCTCAAAAAAAAATAAGAGAATACATGAGTATAGCTTTCTATAAATTATTTAGTCTCGTGTCAAGGCTAGAATATACCTCCTTTTTAACCATAAAAGTAGACTAATAAAATACTACAAAATCTATTTATTTAAGAAAGATCAAACAATAATCCCTAGCATTCCTCTAACTCCCGATGCATTTGCTAAATAATTAGATTCAAAGGATTGTAAATATTTAACAACCTATATCTGATTGATCTTCCACATCACATAAGACTTAAATAGAAAGAGATAGAACGTGCATGCATACGCCCAACTAACAAAAACTCTTCATGGGCTCCTATCAATGAGTTGCCAAATTTATTTTGTTGTCTAACATTTTCAGATTGCGTGTGTACTTATTGCAACTTATTTCCCTCCTGGATCCCAAACTTTTGTTGTTGTTGTCCACTTTCCTTGCTATCCTCTTCATCTCTTGTATTTGTTGATACACTCCTACTACTCATCATCATGCTTCTACTCACCACTTCAAGTGGCCCTCTTCCAACTACAAGAACAATCAAATCAAGTGAATACAAGAAAACAAATATACCTTTACACTTATTCATGACTTTGTTTGTAGAGTTCCTATATGAACTCTTTGTCCTATTTCAATCTGTTGATAGAACTCTACTCATATGTTGTTTGTAACTTCTTCAACCTTTGGATTAGTTGCATCCCTGTTCATAACAACCTTTGGAAGTTGTCCATCTTCACATTTCGTATCACTTACACATAATTAATTTGATAAATATTTCACCCTTTTTTGATGTTATCAGCCTTTCTTCTCCATTTGGTATTTGTAAACATTTTCTATCATTGATTGATATTTCTCCCTTTGCCTCTAGTTCTTTAAGCCAATCAATCCTTCAATGACTGTAACTCTTCATCATTATTCATGAGATTTACATCTAATATTTTCTCTTCATCTTAGAATTGAATTTGGACTTTGTCTTCCTCCACCTTTCTTTATCTTCATGAAGGTTTCATGGGATGTCCATTATCACCACCTACAATCACACTCAAATGATCAGTTTGAGAAATTAGAGATTTATCTACCTCTACCGATGCATTTCCTAATGCATTTTGCATCATTCCCTTCCATTGATCTAACCATTCTATATAACAAATGAGACTATAATCATGTATAGCATCAATATCTTCAATAATAAATTCCCCTTGCTCAAATTCACATATGTAAACTTCTCCTATCTCAAGCTTGGCTTGTCATGACCAATATTAGTCATCTTCACACTTCCTCTTCCTCTATGAAGTACAGCCTGAGTTGGCCTAATGGTGAAGAACTTGTATTCTTAAAAGAGAGGTCACAAGTTCAAATCCCACTGGGGGGTAGGGTATGTGCGCCTCGTTTGTAGTGCCAAGCGTCTCTCGAAAAAGAGTACGAGGTAGTCCCATATCACTGTCACCATACGTAAACCCAAAAACCATGGCATAGTGTCGTGGACTATAAAACCACCTTTCCTTTCCCTTTTTTTCTACTTGTGAGTTGCATTAAGCCTTTACAATAGAAAGTATGTTTCACCCTACTATAAGTACCTCAACAATCTTCTCTCTTCTAAATTTGGCATTTTGCCAAACACAAGTTCTTCCTCCTGGAACCTCTAAGCTTCTAGTCACTTTCAAGAGCGTCATATGCTCTTTCTGAGACAACTCTACAAACATCTACAATTGTGGGTTGCCTTAACAACTTCTATCCAATCTTATTCGGAAGTTTATCTCTCTCTATTATGCAATGGTTACCAAAAATTTACTTCTCTTTCTGCTTCTACCTACTCTTTCTGTTTCTACCTGCTATGACAATTCTTAATAGATCTTCTCCAAGAACTTTGCTTGATTCAAATTATTCCAAGACTATTCTTTAACTCTATATTTTTCACATTAGTATTATCATTTTTTTCTAGTGCCATATGAAAGATGACTAAATGGATCCAGACACAAACAATGCTTAACCTCCAACTTCAAACTATGTTCACATACTCTTCATGGTACTAATAGATTCCCACTAAACAACTCCTTGTCCATGTCAGAAAATCAGAAACAACATTTGCAGATATTACTTCTAGCATTTACATACCATTCCTTGGTGGCTTTAAAAACACCTACAGAGTTTTCGCAAATTCTTTCTTGATTCTGTGACGTTAACAAATTTCTTATTTCAATATACTAATACATTTCTTGGATATACATGTCTACAAACTCAATTTGCAGCACTAATATCTATGTAAATTATAAAAACAAAATCAAATTATGGAAGAACAGCAAAAATCTCTATGTACAACCAGCAAATCCATGCTCAGCCAGTGATCTCCATATTTAGATCTCACCTCCATAGCTTTTTCGCCTTTGTGTTCACCCAAATTGGCATTCAACGAATATAAGCAGCTTCATACTCAATTATCTAGAGCACTCGTGGCTTTCTTCTTGCATGTAAATTCTTTCATCCCACATGACAATAAAAAATACATATTCAAAACAGACGTGCAACTTATACCCACGATATCATAGAAGTGCAAAGATGTTCTATGGACATAGATGTTGACTAAATCGGCTCTCGACAATAATAACATGAGACTTGAATGGAAACAAATAAATAGATCATTTAATCTATTTTAAACACTTTCCTCCAATGCCTACAAGCTTGTCAATTTCAATATATTGACAAAGACCACAATTTCGAGGGAGCCTCGAAACTCTTCTAGAACTGTACTAGGAAAAACTCGTCACATTCTTACCAAAATTGCTCTCTTATTACAATGAATCTTTTAGAATGATTTTAGGTTTTATGTTGCTCCTTTCCATCTTTCCAAAACGTTTTGAGTTTATTAATTTCGTGGGGAAAACAGAGAGTAACAAGCATTTTATCAAGACTCGTATTTTTTTATGACAGCAACCTTCACATTGACGCCTCCTTTTAACAAATCTTAGCAACAAATTAATTCTTCATATCTCTTGTTCTTCCCCACCTTTGTCGATTCTGTCATTCTCCTATGCTTTGACAGTGACTTCCTCATGCTCTAGCAATGACATGCAAACTTGAATATATTTAGTGAATTCTATTTTTTAAGAGCTCTCACTCAGGCTCTAATTGTGGCTTTGGGGTTAAGAAGAAACTTACGCAGCTCCTATTATTTTTGTGGCTTCTTTCATTTGATCTATGATTTCTCATAGCAACTGGAAGACCATTTACAAGAACATCTACACAATGAGAATACATGGAAATGTCTTTTTGCAAATGATTTCTTCCCGTGTCAAGGCTATATATTGCCTACTTTTAACCATACAAATAGGCTAATAAAAGGCTAAAAAATCTACTTATTTAAGAAAGATCAAACAATAATCCCTACCAATCCTCTTAACTCCCTATGTATTTGCTAAATAATTGGATTCAGAGGATTGTAAATATCTTACTGATCCGCCCCGGCCCCCTACACATAAGACTATAAAATGATAGAATGCACCTGCATTACTACATTATTATAAGACAACGTTGGATATTTTACAAAGAACAAATAATGATTAATGGCCCAATCTTAATGTTGGAATTACATCTTAAACAAGTACAATGTCAATCCGTACTCCTAGAATTAAGAGAAATAAAGAATATAGCATAATATTTGAAATCTCTTCCATTCCCTCAGAAAAATGCATCTACACATATACATAGTTTTGGGGCGCTGCTTTTCTTTGGTTCTATAAATCATCAAAATACCTCCAAGGAGATGGAGCTTAAAATTGACAATTTTTCATTGCAGTTGCAGCCATCAATGTGAAGCCCTCCTCTTATCGCTATTATTTTGTATAAAATCTTTGGGAAAATTGTGCTGAATATAAGAATCTTAAAAAGTTGTAAAAATCTAGAGTTAAAATCTAAATTTCTGTCCATTCTCATTATATAATATATGTTTAACTTGCATGACACCTCTTTTTAAGGGTGCCTAAACATCACAGACGTTATAGGGACGTTAGGCAATATTTAATTATTTCAGTCTGTTGAAAATGCAAAGAAGATGAAACAAGCTACACCAGAAGCTCTAAATAAGCATAGAATACATGATTTATTACCTACTGTAGCTGCAACCGGATTATGCTGTGTCACATTTCTGTGACGGTGACTTTGCCAAACCTTCCATTCAAATCGCTCTTTGTTTCCTCTCTTCAATTGCTTTTGTCAGGTTTGAATTGTTTATTTACTTGTGGTCACATGCAACCGCAACAAGAGTGCAATTAGATAGAGAGTGAAGAAACTTTAACTAACCATATCAATTGTTTGTTCTGTATCCTAACATACAAGGGTTACATGAGAATTTAAACTACATGCTTTAATCTCTTAGAATTCTTTATTGCAAAGTGAAGAAGTTCCATACAGTCTGTCATGTCCCCTGGCAGTGATATGTGAGTTAGCCTATCAAGGAGTCTTGTAGGCTGGCAAGAGTGTTTAGAGGCTCAATCAGGGTTATAGTGTTCGGATTTGAAGTTTCTGACAGTGAGGGCACGATTCAAAGGAGTTCCTTACTTATAAGAGGAGACCCCTACTTTCTAGGAGGTGGAGGTATCATCCAACATTGAGGTTATAGGAGACCGTCCCCTAGTTTCAATTTCAAGAGATTCAAAGGTCTTCCTACTTTTTAGGGTTATCCCTAGATTTGAGGTATGAGACTGTCGATTATTTCTTAATATCCGGCATCAGTCACAAGAGGTGGCAAGTTCAATTTCACCTTCTGATGGTGATCTAGATATTAGTTGGCTCTTGGGGAAATATTCAAATATTTCCCTAAGTTAGTAATTAAATATTTAAATAAGGCTAATTTATTGGCCACTAAGTTGAAATAAGAAGATTTTTGGCTGATAGTTCGTTGGAAAGTGGCAGACCTCTACTATTTGATTTTCAGCTACAGGAGTTTCAGTGACGCTTGATACTTTTACCATGATCGAAATAATGTTTGTTCCTCTATGTTGGACGCCAATAATGAAAATAAACATTATAACCCAAAGTTTCCACTTAAGTCATATTAGGTCAGTTTTAGGGTTCAAATGTCTAATAGGGAGTTATAAGGAGAAGCAAAGGAAGGAAAAATTATCTTTTACATTATTCATCCATCATTTTGGGCGCTTGGCTCTGGTAGAGCATTCCTCCACCTAAGACACCAACCCTAGGTTGAGAGAGTAAACTGTTTGGGACATAACCCTCAAGCAATTGTGATTTAGCAATCTTCCATACTATTTTCAGGCAGACAGCAAGCAGTTTCAGCAGCAGCCGCCATCTCAGATCTGATCTTCAGCTACAGCCACCATCTCAGATCTGATCTTCAGCATTAGGCCGCCTTTTCTGCACACCTAGGCATTGGAATAAGAACAGAGCAGACCTGTAGCTAGCCACCTATCCATATCTGGCATTGACTGTAGCTAAAGTACTGGGTTGCTTTTATTTTTGTAACAGTTATTATTGGGTTCGTTTGGGTATTCCTAGCTTTCAAGTGCTGTGGTTTTGGATTATTACTATGCTGTTCAAATATTGCTGGTACTAGTAGATATTGTAACAAATCTATTTTGAAGAGAAAATATCAAAAATCAAACACCAAACTTCTGCACTTCTATCTACTCTGTAAGAACACTTAAAAATTGCACGAGAATTCTACTTATTTAAATAAAATTACAACAGATGAGTGAATCGGTCTGCTAGGGATATTTCAGTCACACAGAAAATGCTAGCTTCGCTGCACAAGTCCAAACTAGCTCCATCACAAGCCTTGAATGATAATAAATATAGAATTCTGGTCACACAAATAGCGTCCAGAGGAGCAGAGATTTGGAGACCGGATACAATCCTTGCAGACAAAATTTGGAGTACACGATATGGTGATTAGTAACTTCAAGCTGTGAACAGAACATTAAAGCCGTTGTTCTCTGATGTGAGACACTCAAAAGGGAATATTATCAGCTATTAATCCCGAGAAATATCAATTGACCAGAGGCATGGCGTAAAATATCAAAAGAGTACAACAATTCTACCCCGTCGCAACAATTAGCTCAGGACAAGAACAGACATAGAGATATTACCAAGAAACACCAATTCACTAGGGGATGTTTTGCAACTTCCACACAAACTACCTTTAAATATATTTTACAACTTTGAAGTTGAGATCTTCTTTATTACACATTGTCAACCAATAAAACTTGAAACATTCTAATTCATTGTTTTTGCTTTCTACCAATCACTCGAACATTTCATTTAAGATAAATAATGTCAAGCTTATCTCAAGCAATGGAACCCTACTAGGTAGAGTTAAAACACAATTAGGTCTTGCATCCCTAACAAAAATTCAGATAATCCACAGCATGACCATATGCTGTAATCCTGGACAGCATTTTTAATGATGATTAGCATTGTTCCTCGTCGCTGACCACAGGATATGACTTTCATGGCAAAAACTTAATCTATCAAAATACAGCACCAAAAGCGCACAATTTCCAATCAATGTTCAAAATGCATCAGTTATCACTGCAAAAGACTGCTCTTGAAGGACCATTTGACTTCAGAATAAAACAAATTAATTGCCATTTGTTATGACATTAACATTTGACAAAATTCCCTCCCCATGAGTAAACAGCTAGGCCCCTGATAACTTAGATACCAAATTTGTCATATACAGGTCGGATCTGGATCCAGGCTTGGATCTGTGAGGGTCTGGGCAGGACCCTTGATTCTGCCTGTGAATCCATCAGGATCCGCAGCAAGGGGATCCTGCCGGGATCCACACAGATCCAAGCCACAATCCAAGGCTTCAGCCCAGATCCAGGCCACAAACTTTACATTTAATTATATATTTTTTAAATTTTCATAATTTCATTTTGTAATTCAGTAATTCAATGTGACTGTTAATTTTCTTTATAATTGTGAAAATGGATTAATTATCAAGTATACTAGAATCATAGATTCATACTATGAAATGATTTAGTTTTAGAATTCTGTAGATTTCTCTTTTTTTTAGTGTCTATATATATATATATATATATAATAATCATTATTGGTAAAAAAAATCCCATTTCGGATTTGGGAACTAAGCCTAATAATAAGCATTCCCATCAAGATCTTGTATGATAAATGTGATAGTAGCATAGAAGATATGTTTCAATGTTTCAATATTCACCTACAAATTTCAGAATGAGAGTTTTCTTAAAATATCTTAATAATAGTTGTATCCAAATTTAGACGTAATTACAGCATATTTGGGCATTAGTTTTTTTGGGCTATGCTTAACCCGGTCATTCATTTTCGAAGAATTCTATGAACTGATTAGTTTGGAGATCATCAAGAAAGCATTCAACAAGAAGATACAATAAGAATCACCTGCATTGTACTGCAAATTTTAATTAGATTTTACTTCTACAGCTCTAATATTTTTCCTGCAGTGTACTTTTACTTCCAATGCATTTAGGTCTTTCATTTATAACAGGTAGCAGTCAATCGCTCAATAATACAAGCGCATTGTCTTAAAAGATCAAAGATTGGAGGCAAATTAACTTGAAAAGTATAACCATTTTGGTGAAAAAAATACAAATTAAAAATAATATTTAGCATGAAAGTCTGATTTTCAAACAGCATTTCGATCAATGTCTGTGCTTACTTTCCTAACCTAAATACAAGAAAATGAAATTTAGAAAAAACTATGACAATCAGCCTTCTATCTGCTCCCTCAGCCTCCTTATAGTGCTGCGCACTGTCACGGCACTAGGTGTGCTGCAAAACCATAATCAACAAAGAGGACATTGAGGTAGATGGAATAAATTATATAATTATGTTTTAAAACTGAAAAAAAATGTAAATCTTGAAGCATTCCTATTAGCCTCTTATATTATAGACAAGCCAGCTTAGAGGGTAACCTACTTTAATGTGTAGGCACCACCTGCCTTTACTTTCCCACAGTCCTTGCATCCCCAGATCCCAACTGCTTTCCTCTTCACTGCAAACTGTACAGTGTATTCATGTTAAAGAAAGTATTTTAATCAAGGCTAATCTCTGTCCAGTCAACAGAATCTGAAGAGGACTTAATGCATTTAAATAACTTCTGGAAAGCAACAAAATTAAAGCCAAAAAAGGTGCCTTGGTTCACCATTCTGAACCATAATTAAAAATAGCTTTTCCAAGCTAATATTATAAGGTTTAGTATTATCACACCTTGCCACAGAATTCACAGAAGTATTTGGAATGCTGACTCACTTCCATCTTCTTGATCTGCTTTCTTAAGCTGGCACCATACCTGGTACCTGAAACAATGGATAGTGAAATCCTCAGTACTTATCATCCATAATACAACCAAACAAAGACTGTCCATAAAATTAGCTGTAGACATATAAAGTAGTCATAAATATGCAATACTCACCATACTTGCCAACAATGCCAACCTTCTTTGTTCGTTTTGCCTGCACAAATCAAGACAATGATCTAAAAAACATGCACAACAAATAGTATAAATGCTGCCAAATCATATGTCTATATTCACACTCAGCAATTAGCAACAGCAACACATGCTATCTGGGTAATAAGTAATAATCTTGTACACTTCTCGGGTGGCTCATGTCTAGAGGCCTTCAAATAGTAGGGACTCTGCTGCTGATGCTGGATACACTTACCCCGCTGCCAGATATGTTACTGGAGGTGGCTAAACTAATACATCCCAATCACACAAGAATGTGGACATGGATCAATAGAGTCTAATCCTTATATCATGTACAGTTCAGTTATTACTTATTACCCAATAAAATCTGCATTTAATATCTGTAAATACTAAAAAGTCAATTTGAATGTCATCTACACTAAATCTCTTATTCTACTCTTAGTTTACAAGCCCATTAATAATGCTTTCTCCTACATAGTGCTTTGTCCAAATGATGAAATTTTAGAAAATCCCATCCCATACAATCTCATCAAAACCACAAATTGCAACCAAGTGGCTCACATTCAGAAACCTTGAAATACTAGGGTCTCTGCTGCTGATGCTGGATACACTTACTCCGCTGCCAGATATGCTACTGAAGCTGGCTAAACTAATACACCCCAATCAAATAAGAGTGTGAACATAGATCAATAAAGTCTAATCCTTATATCATGTACAGTTCAGTTAATACGCAATAAAATCTGCATTTAATATCTGTAAATACTAAAAAGTCAATTTGAACGTCATCTACACTAAATCTCTTATTCTACTCTTAGTTTACAAGCCCATTAATAATGCTTTCTCCTAAATAATGCTTTGTCCAAATAATGAAATTTTAGAAAATCGCATCCCATACAATCTCATCAAAACCACAAGTTGCAACCAAGTGGCTCACATTCAGAAACCTTGAAATACTACGGTCTCTGATGCTGATGCTGGATACAATTACTCTGCTGCCAGATATGCTAGTGAAGCTGGCTAAACTAATACATCCAGATCACGCAAGAATCTGGACATGGATCAGTAAACTGTAATCCTAATAAACTGAACATGATCTACACTAAATCCCATATCCTACTGTGTTAGTTAACGAGTCTGTTATAATGCTTTGTCCAAATAATGAAATTTTAGAAAATTCCATCCCATACAATCTCATCAATGACAAATTGCAACCAAGTCCTGTAACTTCAACATATTTATAATCTGTTACTGAAACTCCACTAAACACATAAATTCCAAATAATCCTTTTGATAAAATGGAAGCTATCTCACCAGTTCCAAATAGTCATTGACTAGGATGGAAGCTGTCTGACAAAGTGCAACTAATTTCTATAACTACAACATATTTATACATTGTTAAGTCCAGGAATAGAATTATGAATTCCAAATATTCCTCGAGGAGGAGTGACTTGATAGTTCCAAACAGTCATTGATTAGCTGGAAGCCATCTCCAAGTAGTTAATGAAAAACAAAACCACCACCCCCTTTATTAATCAAAGAAACCACAGACATCCACTGAAAAGATCAATTAAAAAACCTATAGATGTTTACAAAACTAAAGCTCAATTGAACACCATAATACCCGTGATGGAAAATTCGAAATGGAAATAAGATATGATTTTATTGGATTGTTATAATAGCAGACTACCGATCAAACAGTCATAACAAAGTCGATTGAAGGAGGAAAAACAAGTCCTAGACTCCTGGTCTAAAGGATTGACATTAACTCCTGCCAGACATTAATTAGTCTTGAACGCGCCAAGAAGCTAGAGTACCTGAAAGTACACAATGGCCTAATAAATTATAGGAACATCAACACCGTAAATGAAATCCAATTGATCTACAATGAACCATGGAGGCTTCATGAAGTATATCATGGAAAATATTTAAAATGATGAGAAGCCCCTGAATCTAGAAGCCATCTTCCTGAATCATGACTTGGTCTAACAACCAAGGCTTGACCTTTGCCCTTGAGATCCTTTCCTTTATCAAAATCTGAATGTGAATAAGAGGATGAAGTAGTCAATCTTGAAGGTAGACTTATTTGATTCTTCTTAAGAAGATTCATGAGTGCCTACTAAACTTATCTGTAACTTACTAAATTATGTTAGAAATACAATTATAGTCAACAGACCAAAAACAGCAGGCTTAGAAACATATCTATGGGAATAATAGGTGACTTTGGAAAAAGGAAAAGAAACATCGCCAAAGAGAGACCTTAAACATTTGTTTTCTGTAAGAAAATAGCTAGACTAGTGCAGTTGCATCTCTACCTCTGAATTTATTTAGGCAGTCACAACCGAATGACATTAGGTCACAGAATATAGGAAGGCAGTTAGAAAAATGCTGATACAGCTCAAAATATAAATGGGTCACAGAAAAATGTTGATACAGCTCAAAAGATAAATGCGGTAGATATAAGCGAAAATACAAATAGATCTTTCAATTCACTTATTGAAAAATCCAGATTATGGTAGCATAGGTATGTCTGTGATTGGATACATGCAAGGAAATTAATCCTTAATTGACAATACAGTCAGTTTTCTCTTAAATATGCTTCACTTTTCCTACTCCCAACCATTCTCTTCTTGTTTGATGTAATCTTTGAAATCTGTTTTATTCTTGTTTGAATACTACTTTACTTTCTAATTCTTTCACAGTTCTGAAGAACTTGATACGATGTAGGAACCCTGTTACCTTCAAAAATAAGGATAAGTCAAATCTTAGAAGAAAGCTTCCTTCCTTTGGAATTGCATATCATCAATCAGTATTGCCCCACAAGCACCAAAAATGCAGAATGCAAAGGAGCAGAATGGGATACCCACATTATGCAGAAGATAGAAATCTTGAAAGAGCATATTAAATTTCCACAGGGAGAACCATGGAACTCAATCTACGGCCTCCTATAAGCCACTAAGCTACCTTATTAACAGGATACAAATTTGTGCTGTAGAAAATGCAGATACTTTCCAACACCTCCATGCCCCCCTCCAGCTACAATTCTGTTCTTAAGGACCTTAATCTAGCTCTATCACAATTTTAAGTTTCCAAACACCAGCTAATTTGAATTGCCAATAATTAATCAGTTACTGTGACAGAAACTTGTATTTTTTGATATGGTTTAACAAGAAATGCATTTTAGAATCAACAAGCAAAAGTTATGCTTAGAATAAGCTCAAACTAAACACATTGTGTCACTGGATTGCAGCATTTCCATAGCTTCTGCTGTATTGAAATCTCTAGACAAAATGATTAGGAAAACAGTGAACAAATCACTTAATACTACCAATATAGTAAGATATAATAAAATCATATCAAATATCCAACAATAGCAGAAGATTTTACAATTTCTCATTCTGCAAACAGACAATGCAATGCTCCAACACCACAACAATTTGACAGAGTAAATATAGAGAAAACTCACTGCCAAGACATTTAGCAAAACAACTGGTTTTTGTGATTTGTCCTATAATTTGCTCTGCTTGCATAAATCATACCCTTAAAAATAACATTTCAACTAAGTTAGTGGATCCCCCTGCAGACTAACCGCATCCAAGTTCAGTTCAGAACAGATCCGGGATCCAGTCCAGACCAGATCCGGGATCCAGTCCAATCCACTTGCAGATACAGGCAAGATGCACAAGAGAGAAAATTGTCTTTGTCTGGGACCAGCCCAGGATGACTTGGTGAGGATCCAGGGGAACCCAAGCAAACTCAGAGCAAATCTGTCAAGTTTTCTGGCTTCTTTCCTTTTAAAAGAAATTCTACCTTTGGCATTGCCTTTTAAAGATTTATGAAAATGGTATACATTAAAGGTCTATGAGGGCTCTGCCCTTGAACCCACCCTATATCATGACAAGTAACATGCTGCCCCCAGACTACAAGAGAGGTGGTACCCATTGACCCTGCTGAGGTACTTTCCCCAAACTCCCCATTAGGGGGGTCTGCCCTTTGACCTCCAATCTGCCCCATGAACCCACCCTGTACCATGACAAAGCACACCCTGCCCCTAGACCCCAGGAGAGGTGCTACACTTTGACCCTGCTGGGGTACTGTCCCCAAACTCCTTGTTGGGAGCACTACCCTGAGACCTCCACAAATCTGTAGCATTGTAACCAGAGCAAACTGACTTGGATAATTATATTTTCCAAGATGTGAACCTTAATTCCAAAAGTGAGTACACATTTATTGCAAGTGCATCACTCATGGTTCTTCATTTTTTCCGACACATAATGTAAAAAGAAAATGTCAATTTTGTTCATTTAGAGGAACAGTATGATTGCTAACAATTGATTGTTGAAGATAATATTATTATTCTATCATTGAACTTGAAATTTGTATGATGAATATTTATCATTTAAAATTGATGTTTTGAATGACAAATAAAATTAGAGTTTATAGTGGTTTAGCTCATTATATTATGCTTTGTTGTATTCTGAAATTAATGTTACAAACGTAAATGGCAGAATACTTGACTTATTAATCAGAGATCAAATGATCTATATATACAAAGAGAAGAGTCGAATAGAATAGAAACATTCTATTCTAGACTACACCTAAATATTAGAAACATTCTAATATTTATAGAGATACAATAAGATACAATAGTGAGCATTAAAAAAATACATAAATATTATTCTACTACCCCCCCTTAATGCTCAATCTATTTACTACACGAATAGATCCCCTGAATTTAACAAACTTGTCAGGACCAAAGGGTTTTGTGAAAATATCTGCTGGTTGCTTTGGGGTAGTGACATAGACTAACTAAATAGATCCATCTTCTACTAACTGTCAGATGTAATGGCAATGAAGCTCTATGTGCTTGGTTCATTCATGAAACATTGGGTTCTTAGCAAGTTTGAGTACTCCCTGATTGTCTGAAAACAAAGAAGTCGGACCTGCTTGAGGAATATGCATATCTGCAAGCATCTGACAAAGCCAAACTGCTTCACAAGCTGCCTTGACAGCTCCTCTATATTCTCTATATTCTGCTTCTATAGAGGAGAATGGCCGTGCCTGTTGCTTCTTACTAGTCCAGGTAACTGCTGCAGATCCAATACTGAACACATAGCCAGAAGTAGATTTCCTATCATTAACTGAGGCGGCCCAATTAGAATCAATGAATCCACTGAGCTGAGGAGTAGCACTCCTTGTGTAAAGAAGACCATAATCTGAAGTACCATGTACATAGCGCAACACACGTTTCACTACAATCCAATGATCAGTCTCGGGGTTCATCATGCACTGTGAGATGTAGCTGACTGCAAAACTGAGATCAGGTCTAGCAGCCTACCTACTAGTTGCCTGAAGAGTGTTTCATCTATAGGAGGAGAATCAAATTGTGCAGACAATTTCAGACCAGTCTCCGTAGGAGTGGAGGCAGGTTTGCAATCCTACATTCGAAACCTATCAAACAAATTTCTGGCATACTTGGACTGAGACAAAAAAAATACTGTTGTCAATCTGCCAAACCTCAATACCTAAACAATAATGAAGCAATCCGAGATCTGTCATATCAAAAGCTCTGCACAGATTCTATTGATTTATGAAATCAAATGTTTTGAACTCCCAGTAATGACCAAATCATCCACATAGACAACAAGGAAAAGAATGTCATTACCAAAGTGTTTAATATACAGATTATTGTCTGACGGGCTACGCTGAAATACCTGAGCAACCAAGTACTGATCAATTTTTATGTACCAAGCCCGAGGGGCCTATTTAAGACCATAGAGGGCCTTCTGGAGTCTACATACTTTTGGTTCTGAAATGACAACCTTGAAACCTGGGGGTTCATCATGTAGACTTCTTCCTGTAATTCACCATTGAGAAAAGCACTCTTCACATCCATCTGATGAACTTTCCAACCATACTGAGCTGCAATGGCAAGAAGAAGGCGAATAGTGCTCATCTTGCAAAGGTCACCTCATAGTCAATGCCTTCGCGCTGGGTGATTCCTTGAGCAACAAGTCTGGATTTGTATTTGTCCAAGGTACCATCTGCATGGTACATGACCTTATAAACCCATTTACAACTAATGGGTTTCTTCCCAGGAGGGAGATCTGAAAGAACCCAAGTGTGGTTCTTTTGAAGAATCTGAAGCTCAACATCCATTACCTGTTCCCATTCTGGAATTCCTTTGGCCTCTGCATATACTGTGGATGTTGGCCATAAGAGCAACATTAACTGTGTTGTGTTGAATGCTCTTATTTCTGGAGGTTCTACCCTCAATGAGTTCATCAAGACGAAGATCACTAGTTGTTTGAGCCCACTATTTTGGCCGAAGAGTAGAGGAGCCAATATCAAATGTTGTCAGAATAGTTGGAGCAAAAGCAGGAGCAAGAGCTATATCATCTGGAGGTCGCTAAGGTGGTGTATCAATAGCATCAAATGACTCATATAAAATAGGACCCAAGTCAAAGATTGCTAAACACTAAATCTCGGAATGCAGCAAGGAGGCAGAGAGCTGAAATGGTTTGAGTTCCTCATCAAACACAACATCACGACCGAAGATTAAACAATCAGTGTTTACATCAATCACTCTGTAGGCCTTATGTGTGTGACGATATCTTGTAAACATGAGTTTCTGGCTTTTGGAATCCAACTTAGTGCATTTGGCATCAAGAATCCATACGTATGCTAGAGAGCCAAAAACTTTCAAATGGTTGATCCTAGGTTTGTGACCAGACCAAGCTTCCTCAAGAGTCTTATGTTTAACTGCAAGGGTGGGTGATTGGTTAAGAAGGTAGACAATTGTGGATACTGCTTCTGCCCAATATTTTTCTGGGAACATTTCTACGTTCTAGCATAGCCCTAGCCATTTCTGTGATGGTACGGTTTCGACACTCTACAACACCATTTTGTTGAGGGGGTGTGAGGTGTGGTGAACTGACATCTAATGCCATGAGTAGTACAGAAGGCAAAGAAAGCAGAAGAACAAAATTCCCTCCCATTATCGGTCCTAAGAGTACAAAAGGGGGAACCAAACTCTTTTTCTACTAGGGCTTTCAACTACTGAAATACAAGAAAAGCATCTGATTTTTGCTTAAGAAAATACACCCACATTTTGCCACTGAAATCATCCACAAAGAGTAAGAAGTACATGTTCCCAATAACAAAAGGAGTATTCATAGGACCACATAAATCAGCGTGGACCAGCTAGAGTACTTTAGATGCCCACCATGATTCACCATCCTTAAATGGTGTCCTATGTTGCTTCTCTGCTTGGCAAGCTCCACAAACGCAATGGTTTTGGGTCTGGATATCAGGTAGGTCATGGACTAAATCATCCCAAGCCAGTTGTGCTATATATTGAATGTTTAGGTGATCGTATCGCTAATGCCAGAGGCTGCTGAGAGCGGATGATTTGGCAATTAAGGCACGCTCAAGGGAATCGCCTAAATCTACAAGCCTATAAATACCATGATCCTCAAGACCAACAACAAGTGTAGTGTGAGAAGCACGATCAATAATCGAACACTTATTTCCACTGAAAACGACATCCAATTGAGGGGTGTGCTTCATAATCTGACTAACAGACAGAAAATTATTTTTCATGCCAGGAACATAACATACATTGAGGAACATGAGTCTTCTTCCTCCGGACTGAATATGAACATGGCCCTTGCCGACAATATTGTATTCCTCACCGCCTCCAAAGATTACCGAGTCTGAATAGGGAGTGAATTCAACAAACCAATCACGCCTGTGAGTGAAACGTCGGGAGGCACCGGAATTATGCATCAAGCAGAAGATTTCACATGATTTGCATGATCTGTGGGTATGCTGGCCATAAGGCATGGTAGATAGATTCTTTTTGCTACAGCATTGGCTTGTTTTTTAATTGGGTCTGACTTTGATGCTGCTGATACAAATGCTCATAATATGTGAATATCTCAAATGGCACAAACTTTGAGGTGAGAAAATGAAAGACCCAAAAAAATCGAAGTACCCAGAAGAGAGCTCAAAAAACCCAAAAATAATGTTGTCGGAATCCAAATTCGTTGGCTCGAAAATTGAGGCACCCAAAAAAACTGACAACCCATTTGAGATCTCAAAAAACCCACCAAGAATCTGTAATCAGAAAAAAATTCCAAGCCCAAAAATTAGGGTTCCGAAAAAACGGCCTTAACTGAAAAAAGCTTGAAAAAAACTCAGATTTCTTGATAATAATGATGGATTTGTTAAACAAAACGTTGTTGGCTTCCACCAATGAAGTCGTTTTTGGATTGTGAAGTAAAAATCGGCACTGTTTGTGCAAGAAAGACACCATAAACTGCACTCAGAAAAGACTATGCCCAGATTTTTTTTTTAAATCAAAAGAAAACAAACCCAAAGAATTTCGAAAAATTCAGTCACCAAATTATAAGGGTTTTCGAAAAATTCCTTATAATGGCTCTAATACCATGTTACAAATGTAAATGGCAGAATACTTGACTTATTAATCAAAGATCAAATGATCTATATATACAAAGAGGAGAGTCAAATAGAATAGAAACATTCTATTCTAGACTACACCTAAATATTAGAAACATTCTAATATTTACAGAGATACAATAAGATACAATAGTAAGCATTAAAAATAAACATAAATATTATTCTAATAATTAATTCATGTTTTTAGTCTACACTATACATATATACACACACACACACACACACACACACACACACACACACACACACATATTCACACCACCTTAGGGGACAAGTTTCCAGGCAAGGGGGGTACAGATGGGCCTCAATTTGGGAACAGCAGCAAGGGATGGGGGTGTGTATACTATATACTACACACGTGGTACTTAAAATGCTAGTTACAAAAATATACATAACAATATAAGACATAAAGATGTAAAATACTAATTTAATAAAATTTGAACACTTGACATTGCATTGCAGATTGAACATGAAAGTGGAACATTGAACAATAAATATTAAAACTTCAAATACTTGAATGAGCAAATGGAAGAGTTCTAACTTCTATTATTAGTAGATAAATATTAAATAATAATAGTCATAGCTATCAAAAGTACGAGGATCTCATCATAAAGATGATTACATTGGGCAGGATGATGTGGATTCGATACAACCAATAGACTATTAACAAATTGTATTTTTTTTTGTTCAGACTTCTTTTGGTTGGATAGGGAACATCCAAGCATCCCCAAGAAACTAGTTCTCGTCCCCCTGTCCCTTCTGGGATGTCCCCCCATCTTCTTAAGGGATGTTCGGAAGTCCTCAACCAAAACAACAGCAGACTGGTGGAGCTGCTGGAAGGCATCCCCATCTCGGAGAAGTTGGGATTCTTTTTGTTGGGGGGGGGGGAACACATCACCATGTTACAATGGTGTGTGTGTGTGTGCGTACACACACACACACATATTGTATTTGATATTTAAAGGAGCAAAACTAGGGAATTAAACCTCTTATACATCAGCCCAGCAGGCAACAAAAAACAAATTAACAAAAAACAACATACTAATTTGCTAGAAAATTAATCTTTCCTTAGTTGTATTA
The DNA here is from genome assembly GCA_028749045.1 of Cupressus sempervirens. Taxonomy (NCBI): domain Eukaryota; kingdom Viridiplantae; phylum Streptophyta; class Pinopsida; order Cupressales; family Cupressaceae; genus Cupressus; species Cupressus sempervirens. The sequence goes on from CM053786.1 coordinate 919,743,545, forward strand.
AAGGGATATCTGTTAGAAAATGAATCTTTCCTTGGATGTATTAAAGAGATATTCCAAGAAACCCACAACTAGTTTATCCTCTTGTGCAGACATGTCATATCTTTGCAAATATCCCCAATGGTGGGTTGAATAGCAAGATAATATTAATAGTAAGTATTTAAAAATTGTTATTATTGAATCTGCATAGAATTGTTTGTCATTTTAATCTTCATATAGGCTTATAAATATGGCTCGGCGATACAGATATCATGCATGTTGAGCTCCATCAATCACCACTCCAATATCATCCCAAAAAAATGCATCAATGAGATAGGAAAGCAACCAATTCCAAGTGAAAAAATATCAAAAGCCAAAGCTAAGCATCTTAATGTGAGAGCAAGCAAAAAAGGCTGAGAGCTTGAGCACCACCATGTTGGTTGGAGACTTTAAATCAAAGGGTGGGGCAAACAAGAAAACCGGATTAGGTAAAAAAAATAGGAGCGATATATAAAGAATTGAGCGGTGGATAAATCTTCACAGAAGGCAACAATAATCTAAAGCTAATAGTGATCAGTTTTTTTTGTATTACCGATGAAATACTAGCATGGTTATAGATAGATGGCTCTGTAGAAGCTTCAAAAATGTGGCCTTCAATATTTTGCAATTGATAAGCACGGCTAGAAATACTATTGGGTGGCTTTAAAGGCAAAAAAGACCGAAATATTCAGATGGATTATAGACCTCTGAATTTGTGCTTAGAAATTCCCATCTTAACATTGGAATTCCCCATTTCAACTATGTATCTCAGACACTAGTTCCAAGTTCCATTTGAAGTTTTGTCGATGATAGTAGAAAGGGCTAGTGGTAGGTAGCAGCCTCATCATCACCATATTCTTGTCTATCTCCTGAATAGGAACAATACCCCCCAACCAATCAATGGACCCATGTTAATAATAATTATTGACACCCACATCCAAGATTACATAATTCTTGAATGCCTCTTTCAAAGATCTTTGGACAAACTTCATTATTATATTGCATTCTACTAGAACATCATACACATTGGAGAGGAACATTAAAACTACCTAAGTATGGTAAATGCTCATCGATGCTTGCAGGATGAGCATCCCATCTACAATAATGCATCTTATAGCCCTTTCTACCTCACTCGACATAAGTTCAAATAGAACTTGGAATGAGTGCCAAAGATACATAAATGAGATACAGACCTCTGTATTTGTGCTTACAAATTCCCATCTTAACATGGGAATTCCACATTTCAAATTTGTATCGCAGGCACTATTTCCAAGTTCCATTTGAAGTTATGTCGATGTATCTCAAGCACTTTTAGTACATTTTTCCTCTTTTCTATCTTTTCCATTAGACTCACTCTATCCAGCCTCGTTATATTCTAACACTTGCATTAGATTCTCCCTTGTTTCACAAGCTTAGTAGCAAGCCTAGCATACCAACAAGGTGAATTGCTTTCTTTGGTAGCTTCAATATCTAAATCCATCTCCAATGTATATTAAATTTAGCCTTTTTATAAGCCTTGGCTTTCAATTTAAGAGGGCAGTTATTCCTTTTCTTGTCCTTCAGTTTATCTTCAGCCACTGTGTTAGAGGGCGGGTCAAGAGAACCACGTTGGGCTTTACGGGTTGGCATCTTTATGCATTTCTTCTTGCTATGTCTAGGGGTGTCCATTAAACTAGCAAACTAGGAGGTGGTAGAGGCAAGGGATTCTTGGATCGTAATAGTTGTAGGGGGCACAAGGTCAGGTGGAAATTTTACAACCTAAACATTAGGCCTTGGTGAAGAATAGTCGGATTTTTACCCTGGCTTGAGTGCCAAAGATACGTAGTTGAGATACAGACCTCTGAATTTGTGCTTACAAATTCCCATCTTAACATGGGAATTCCCCATTTCAATTGTGTATCTCAGGCACTATTTCCAAGTTCCATTTGAAGTTATGCCGATGTATCTCAAGCACTTTTAGTAGGTTTTTCCTCTTTTCTATCTTTTCCATTAGACTCACTCTATCCACCCTCATCATATTCTAACACTTGCATTAGATTTCTCCCTTGTTTCACAAGCTTAGTAGCAAGCCTAGCATACCAACAAGGTGAATTACTTTCTTTGGTAGCTTCAATATCTAAATCCATCTCCAATATATATTAGATTTAGCCTTTTTATAGGCCTTGTCTTTCAATTTAAGAGGGCAGTTATTCCTTTTCTTATCCTTCAGGTTATCTTCAGCCATTGTGTTAGAGGGCGGGTCAGGAGAACCATGTTGGGCTTTTTAAGGGTTGCATCTTTATGCATTTCTTCTTACTATGTCTAGGGGTGTCCATTAAACTAGCAAACTAGGAGGTGGTAGAGGCAGGGGATTCTTGGATCCTAATAGCTCTAGGGGGCACAAGGTCAGGTGGAAATTTTACAGCCTAAACATTAGGCCTTGGTGAAGAATGGTCGGATTTTTACCCTGGCTTGAGTGCCAAAGATATGCAATTGAGATACAGACCTCTGAATTTGTGCTTACAAATTCCCATCTTAACATGGGAATTCCCCATTTCAATTGTGTATCTCAAGCACTATTTCCAAGTTCCATTTGAAGTTATGTCAATGTATCTCAAGCACTTTTAGTAGGTTTTTCCTCTTTTCTATCTTTTCCATTAGACTCACTCTATCCACCCTCGTCATATTCTAATGCTTGCATTAGATTTCTCCCTTGTTTCACAAGCTTAGTAGCAAGCCTAGCATACCAACAAGGTGAATTACTTTCTTTGGTAGCTTCAATATCTAAACCCATCTCCAATATATATTGAATTTAGCCTTTTTATAAGCCTTGGCTTTCAATTTAAGAGGGCAGTTATTCCTTTTCTTATCCTTCGGTTTATCTTCAGCCATTGTGTTAGAGGGTGGGTCAGGAGAAGGATGTTGGGCTTTTAAGGGTTGGCATCTTTATGCATTTCTTCTTGCTATGTCTAGGAGTGTCCATTAAACTAGAAAACTAGGAGGTGGTAGAGGCAAGGGATTCTTGGATCATAATAGCCCTATGGGGCACAAGGTTAGGTGGAAATTTTACAGCCTAAACATTAGGCCTTGCTGAAGAATGGTTGGATTCTTACCCTGGCATTTGGCTTCTACAACTTCTTCAACAAAATTCTCCAAAGAAGAGGAAAGATAGGAAGGGGATGGTGTTGCAATTTCTAAATGACTCAAGAAAAGCATGTTATTAATGCAATACACACCAAATATCACTTCGAGGGTAAAATGTGTCATTATCATTTAACGTGCAAGATCCCACAATAGGGGAAGTTGTTCCCAATCAAATCCACCACACAACTTGCTAGGATTTTCTCCATGCCAAAAGAACTAATTGAGGCTCTCCATGTTGGAAACCTTACTAGTTTTCTTCTATGTCCATTAAACTAGCAAACTAGAGGGTGGTAGAGTCAAGGGTTTCTTGGACTATAATAACTCTATAAGAGGAAAATCATAAAGGAGATAGCGATGTGATTTCTAAAATGATTCAAGAAAGGCGAGTGCTAAAAGTAATATACACCAAATCTCCCTTCAGTGGTAAAATATATCATTATTGTTGCATATACTGAATCCCATGATGAGGAAAGTTGTTCCCTATCAAAGTTACCATACAGTATAATAGGTTTTTCTCCATCCTGAAAAAATTGATTGAGGTTTTCCATGTCCAAAACCTTACTAGTTTTCTTCCTTATCAATTAAACTAGCAAACTAGAGGATGCTAGAGGCAAGGGCTTCTTGGATCATAATAGCCCTAGGGGGTCTTAGGGTTTGATAGGATTATCCTCCATCCCAAAAAATGATTAAGGCTTTCCATGTCTAAAACCTTACTACTTTTCTTCCATGACCATTAGCAAACTAGAGGGTAGTGGGGGAAGGGGCTTCTTGGACCATAACAATTGAAACCACCACAAAATTTGGTAGGGTTTTCTCCGTACTGCTCGAAGTCACCACACAATTTAATAGGGTTTTCTTTATCTTGAAAATATTGATTGAGATTTTCCATATCCAAAACCTTGCTAGTTTTCTTCCATTTAGGCTCCCTTGCGTGTACAACTTCTTTACCAAAATTCTCCAAAGAATGGAGAAGGAAAAACAGGAAGGAGACAACACTATGATTTCTATAATGATTCAAGAAAGGCATGTGATAATGCATCCAATAACAGTAATGCACACCACATCTCCTTCAAGGGTAAATATTTTATTACCATTGAACATACCAAATCCCACAACTAAGAAAGTTGTTTCTAGTCGAAGCCACCAAACAATTTAACAAGGTTTTCTTCATCCTAGAAAACTTGATCGAGGTTTTCCGTGTGTGAAACCTTATTGGTTTTCTTCCATTTAAGCCCCATTGCCTCTACGACTTCTTTATCGAAATTCTCCAAACAGTAGAGAAGAAAAAACAGGAAGGAGCATTATAGTTGAGGTTTTCTCCACATAATATATCATGATAACAACTACACACCCCTACTATAACCCTAGATGAACTTGTATATTTTTGCAGCATACAATAACTTATTGCCGTATTAGAAATCCAAAAACTACATTTCTATAAAATCTGCAAGTAAAATCATTCAAGATTACACAACAATACACAATCCAAAGAACTCTCCAAAAAATGGAGAAGGAAAAACAAGATGGAGATGGCATTTTGATTTCTAAAACAATTCAAGAAAAGTATGTGATAAGGGCAATTTCACATGTTGCAAGGTCCAAGAGCTCCTACTTGTGTTTGGACCATTCTTATGTCTTTTGATGAACGGGATATGTATTCTACTTAATTAGCTTGAGAGCATATTCAATAGAGAAAGGGCATGACAACTCTGATGATATCAATTTAACTTGACAAGTAAGAGATATTTCCCTAAGTCAAGTTGTAATATTTCTATCATTAACCAATTGTGTATTTTTCTGAGTCAAATTCATTGATCCATATTGGCCATAATCAAGTTGTGGCTGATATTATTCATAGTGTGAGTGATGAGGGGTAGCATTTTCATGATTTATTGGTTGGCCTCTACAACTTCTTTAACAGAATTCTCCAAAGAATGGAGAAGGAAAAACGGGAAGATGGCACTATGATTTCTAAAATGATTCAAGAAAGGCATGTGATAAGGCATCTCCTAGAAGTAATACGCACCAAATCTCCTTCAAGGGTTAAATGTTGTATTACCATTAAACATACCAGAAGGTTTACTTAATTGTGTAAAAAAACAATGTGATAACCAGAGACCTCAACGATTAACAGAGTCAATATTTGAAAAATCGACCACCAAAGCATTCAGCAGGCGAATTGCTCGACTGAGACATACGTAATTTCCCATATTTCGTTCAGCTCGTGTCAACCGTACCCTTGAAAAGAATATATGAAATACAAGGAAACAAAATGCAACCGCTATTTACAGCCATCGCTTATTAAAACCCTAAATATTTGAAACCATATAAAAGTCCAAGAACAGAAGAGCAAAAGACAATCAGAAGAAGCGATTATGAGAATACCATTACTCCTTCCTGTATCGAGAGACAGAAAGCTAATCGTTGTCGCACTCCTCTGCTACTCCAAATTAGCTCGATGTTTAAGACGCCAATGCTTTTTATATGGCTTCTACGGGTGTTTCTAGGGTTTCACGGAATTGTTTTGCGCTTAAAATTACTTCCAAACTTCAAGTGTGAATGCACTGAAGATATATTTCTAGTCATCTGGTGGGGAGAGGGGTCTATTTGTGAGAAACATCTGAACAGCAAATTAAAAGGTACCGGTTATCTAGGGTATATTTAGGGCAGATCCTTAATTAATAAAATAAAATAAAATATTGCAATTTTTTCAGTCGATAGAACTTCTTTCATGTTGTGAAATAATGTCCAAAAACTATTTTGTTGTCAATTTAAAAAGTAAATATGAAAATGATATTGGCTAGATCTCCATTTAAAACATAAACCACCACTTGTCTCCTACACTATTGTATAGATCTATGTTTTATATATTGAATTCAAGTGGACATCTCCACCATATACTTATTTTAATATTGTTGTCGTGCATTACTTCAAATATTTACATTGATTTAATAATGTAGATTGATATGTGTGCCCACTTGAACTTGCTAGATCTTTGCCAATTTTTATTTTAAAATTGCCAATAGTTTCACGTCACTCATTGCCTACCATTCCTATAAGTAAGTTAAATTTGTAGCTTGAATTCCAACTGCAACCAAGTTCAAAAATGATTTCCACCTTTGGATGTCTAATAACATTTTCAGCTTATCTCTCAATCTCAAGTCAGATGTCTACCAACAAAATTAGAAGTTTAAAATGAAAATATTGTTTATATGTTATTTTGTTTTCCATCAATAGGTTGAGTTATTTTTTCGTCAATAGATTGAAAAAAAATAAAATTTGGGTATATAATTTAAGCATATAACTAAGATAAATACTCTAAAACTATGGATAATAGATTATATATAGTGGACTAATCATTTGTCTTATTTTTAGTAAGATTGCACTCTATTGACTCAATAGTGCTCATACAGTCATTAGGTAATACTTGAAGCACATACCTCATCAATTAAACTCATTTCTTTCATACTTTATGGAGAAGCTATATCAATCAGTATACTTTAGGTTTGGGGGACTTTTCAAGATGAAATTCTTAGAGTTATTATTTTTTGCATATTCAATACTGTACAAAATATTTGAGCTTTTTCGTTAAAGTGAATTTAAACTACCTTTTGGATTTCAAATTGAATTTTTTCAATTTCTTATATGTATGAGATAAGGATTAGAAATTTAGATTCTAGAGAAAGTGATAGATATCAAGTGAATTATAGATATATAATTTCATCAAGCTACTTATGCTTTAGGTTAGGAGAATTTTTCAAGATGAAATTCTTAGAGTTGTTATTTTTTGCATATTCAATATTGTACAAAATATTTGAGCTTTTTCGTTAAAGTGAATCTAAACTAGCTTTTGGATTTCAGATTGAATTTTTTCAATTTCTCAAATTTTTGAGATAAGGTTTAGAAATTTAGATTCTAGAGAAAGTGATCTATCAAGTGAATTATAGATATCATATTTCATTTTTATTTTTATTTTGATCGGTAAACGGCTGAAGCTTGGGTATATATTTTATTAATCAAATATTAAAATTTTACATGTCCTCTGTTCAAACGGGCACTGGTAGGAAAGAACGGGGAAGAAAACCTCCAGTCTTGCTCGGGACTGTCGTCCTAAAAAATTACATAAGAATAAGGGGCATACCCCTGTATACAAATTACAGAATTTAGAAGGTGGATCCACCTATACAAGAATTTACAAGATTTAGATACAAAGTGCTCTTATAGCTTGAAAAGATGATGAATAAAGAAGCAACAAAGCTTCTGATTGGTAGTCAATCTTAGGTAGATATAACTCTACCATGAAAATACTCCTGTAAACCATCACAAATACCACACACGTCTAGAATAGCCCAAAGGTTAGAACATAATATAAATCATCTAAGGTCAATTAGTAATAGACTTATATTAGGAAGGTGAGAATCAACTCTTTAATAGATATAAATCAAAATATACACCCAACATGTCATTTTTAACCCGATCCTAATGATTAACAAAAATAATCCAAATATCCATATAAGAACCTGAGAATAGAGACATAAAAGGTACTGAACTGGAAACTTGAAATGAGATCAAATCTTACTAGAGCATACCATGATTCAGGAACCAAAGTAACTAAAATTTTAAAAAGAAATGAGGCAAGCCTACTCACATAAATATATACTAATGTGTATGTACATTTCCTATATAACAATACACTAGAATATATCTATATGAGAAGACCTACCATAAGCAGCTAATACTATAAAGAAGATACCTTTAAATGTAAGCATTGTTCAACAGATAGAACTTATATATATATATATATATATATATATATATATATATATATATATATATATATATATATATATATATATATATATGAGATGAAAACCAGAATGCTCACTAACCTTTATACATAAGCACAAATTGATGAATAGATGCTGACATTTGAAAGTATAAAAGTACATTCTTAAACAATCAGAAACATACTCTACAAGAACCATAATCTCAAACGGTTGAATAAGATTATAGAGAGATACTAACATCAATCCTAGAAATTAAAAACTAAAACGAAATGAAGGCTTGGCCATATGAACTCAACCTAAATCAATTATCAGCCAAATAAGAAGACTGGGAATCTGAAAACCAAAGCCTCCAAACACTAAACTATAGTATAAACTAAAGCCAATATTTGCATAGATACATAGGAAGTTAACAGAATAATCAATACCAAAATTTAAACCTTACGCAGAAGTACTTATTTATGAATATATATTACTTGTAACAGGATTGCTACTTAGATTTGTCTATTATAAGAAGGAAAATTACAAGATTCGAAGGGAGAATAAAAATAAGGCACCCTGATATTGAAGAAATGTCTATTCAACAGAAACTACGGAACAAATAGAGGTAAAGAGGGTCTTAACGACTAACTATCAACCAAAATTACAACTGTACAAAGTATAATCTTGGAAATCTAAATAGATAAGTTGATTAAACAAAAAACAAAAGCAATCAAACTATATCGCCAACACTAATACCTAAAAGTTAGATTAACCAGATTAGTTGAAAACCATAATGATCTCGGCAATATCATTCGAGTCCTCCAAATGAAAATAGGGTGGAATTACTAGCGCATTCCTTTCTTATAGGATTTGTCAAAATTAGGCATACTGAAACCCAGTGCTTCTCACTTGTCTAAAACCATGCCAGGTTCAATATATGCTCCAAAGGTGTCAAGATAACTCTTAAGCCATTCTATATTGGAATCCACTGTAATTCCTCTCCATCTCAAGAGGAAATTAACATTGACCTTCATGTTGACCAAATTTTGGAGAATTTAGCTTTGTCCCTGATGGCTAGGGCAAGTCTCCTCGGAATGACAACAAACCCCAAACTACCTAGTGGGAAAGCCAAGTATGTTACAGGGAGGAGAACCCATCCTCTATCATCAAGATTGAAGATAGCTTCTTCTAACCCTTCACACCATACTGAACTGAATAGATAGTTACAAAGTTAGAAGATGTCTCATTACTCTATCCGTACTTAAGCTAAAACTCTGATAAAAGCCCCTATGACATCACTGTTAGATCTTCATGAGAAATTGTAATTACAAACACCTTCACCAAGAATTCTAGTCATACCATCTATTGGATTCAAAATTCTACTCCACCTCTCAGGCTAGATCTTACCCCTAAACACCATTGTCCTTGCTTCCATTGAGTGAAAAATACAGATATTAGTGTCCATGACATCAAGGAAAGAGACATGTAGTAAGCCAGGTTGTAATTATAAAGGAGAATGCGAAGAGTCTAGAAGCTAAGAACCTTCTAGAAAATACTCCTAGTGGTCATGAATACAAAACCAAAAATAAGAAAACATAAAAGTGTAGATCATGACACGGTAATCCTTAAAGGATTACATTCACCTAATAAGATAACCAACACTGAGGGGACACAAAAACATCAATTTAAAACAATAAACTAATATTAAAAGGGCTACACTTCGTTATGGACATTCCTTAATAGGATTATGAAAGTAATTGCTATTTAATTCAGAAAGATATTGGCCATCAGCTCCTAAATTAGCTAGATTATCTGCTGCCATATTACCTTCTCTATAAATATGATCTATCCTGATGTCTTCAAAATTATCCAATAGATTAATTATGTCCTCTAATTTGGAGTTGAGCACCCAGTTAGGGGTGGATTTCTTTCTAATCGCATTAAGCACAATTTGAGAATCCCCTTCTATGAGAATGTTAGAAACTCCCAAATTTCTACATAATAGTAAGCCTTCTTCTAAGGCTCTAAGTTTTGCTAAGTTATTGGTTGTGGGTTCAATAGAGAGGGCCTTCTTGGCTAGCCAATCACCTTTATCATTATTTATTATAAACCCAACTCCTGCTGTTACAGGGTTTCCTCTAGCAGCTCCATCAAAATTAAGTTCGATCCATCCACTAGGGGGTGGTTTCCATTGACAGACCTTTCTAGCTTCTTTGTTTTGCTTGATGTGGACCAGAGGATTAGTCCATGCTTTCTTGATAAAACCATCCCAAATGGAAAAAGAACCTTCTTCAAATCTGGCTTTTCTAAGAAAAGAGTTGGTAGTTTCTACTATACTAGCTTCTATTTTCATTGTAAGTTCTTCCACATTCATCTCAGTGTTATTGAAAATCCTTCTATTTCGCTCCTTCCAAATTTCCTAGACAATAATAGATGGACATATATTCCATAATTTACTATAAATCCCTTTACTAATATTATAAGGCCACACTTCGATAAATTCTACAAAGGATCTAGGAAAAGGGGATGACCAATGTAATTTCGTAATTAACCATTCCCAACAAGTTTTAGCAAAGGAGTAATTGAAAAGGAGATGGTTCACTGTTTCATTTTCCTTTTTACACAAAACACATCTAGATGGACCATAGATCCCTATCTTTTGGAGTCTATCATAGGTTAATATTCTATTTTGAAAGGCCAACCAGAAGAAAAAACCAGCCTTAGGTAAACAAGCAAAGTCCCAACATAGATTTAGTGGGATATCTATTTTGTCCAATTTCTTGGAAATTATCAAAGTATTATACCCACTTCTCACAGTATATTTATCATTGTTAGACGCAACCCAAATAAGATTATCTGTGCTTTCAACATATTTCAATTTCCTTGACTGCAAAATTTTATCATAGGCCTTGATTACTATAGGATTTGATTCTATTTCTTTAATAGACTTCCAATGCCAAATGACTAAATCCTCCTTGATGGTTTTAACTTTATAGTCACTAACTTTATTACCCCATGCATTAATCAGTTTGTGTATAAGATTATCAAGAGAGGATTCCCTTTCTATGGGTGGATGTCCATCCCAAGAATCTTCCCAAAAGAGTGTTGAATCTCCTTTGCCTATATCCCATGTTAGGTATTTACCAACTAAATTACGACATTTAACCATAAAATTCCAACATTCTGATCCTTTAGGTAGGGATTTTGATCTGAATATGGATGTAGGATCTTTCGCATTTAGATATTTGTGGTATAGGATTTTAGCCCATTTGTGGTCCCTTTTTGAATAGAGACGCCAGACTAATTTGGCCCCTAGGGCTTCATTTTGCAATTGAAGGTTCTTAGTACCTAATCCCCCAAATTCCTTAGGTTTACAGATTTGATCCCATCTTACAAGCACAAGTTTTTTGGATTCCTCGCAATCATTCCAAAGGAAATCTCTTAATTTGGATTCCAATTTGTGGTTTAAGTGTTTGGGAATAGGAAGACATGAAAGGGGGTAAGTTGGGATTGCAATAAGAATAGAACTAATCTTAACCTTCTTGCCTGCTTTAGTAAGCCATCTTCCTTTCCAACCTCCAATTTTTGCTTCAAGTTTATCCATAACATTATGCCAAATTTTACTCAATTTAGATCCCTTTTCTAATTCTACCCCTAGATACTTACAAGGGAATTGACCTTTTTTATATCCTATAACCTTACATATTTGGCTTTCCAACTTGCTTTATGTGTTGATGAAAAATATTTCAGATTTAGCCTCATTAACTTTTTGTCTTGATGCACTCATATAGTTATTAATAATAGATTTTAGTTTAGTTGCTTCTTTAACCAAACTTTCTCCTGGGAGTATGGTATCATCAGCATATTACCGATGTGTGATATTAGGCACATTCTCAGTAACTATCACTCCTATAATCTCTTTCTCACAACAAGCTTTTGTAAGAGCTCTCCCAAATGCTTCCGCCATGATGATATAAAGAAAAGGGGATAATGGGTCCCCTTGCCTGATACCCCTAGAAATATCAAAAAATCCTTCTGGCGAGCCATTGACCAAACCTGAAATTTTGGTGGTTGAAATACATTTGAAAATAAGATTAATCCACTAACTAGAAAAACCAAATGCCTATAAATTTTTACATAAAAATCTCCAATCAACCATGTCATATGCCTTCTAAATATCTAATTTCATAAACATACATGCCTTTTTGTTCTTTTGAGTCGAGTGAATGGTTTCTTGAATAGTAATGATACCGTCTAAAATAGATCTGCCTAGAACAAATCCTGTTTGTTCCTTGAAAATAATTTTATATAATAATGGTTTTAATCTGTTAGCAAGAATTTTAGAAAAAAAATTGTAAATAGTATTGCAAAGCGCAATAGGCCAATAGTCTCCTCGATTTTTCGGTTCAGATTTCTTTGGAATTAAGGTGAAAAAAGAATAATTAATCTTAGCCAGCAAAGATCCTCCTTGTCTTGATGCTTCTATAGTTTCCCAAAGATCTGTACCAATTATGTCCCAGCATTTTAGATAGAAAAAGGCCTGAAATCCATTAGGGCCTGGGGATTTGTCTAGGTTCATATTGAAGACTGCATTTTTAACTTCTTCTAAAGTAATGGGTTTATTGAGGATTTTATTATCTTATTTATTAATAATCTTAGGGATGACTTCTAACATCTTGCTTTGGGCGATTCTATTAGAGCCTTCATAATTATTTAGAGTGCTCTGAAAGTGGTTAACCAAAATATTAGCTATCTCACTAGGATTCTCAGTACAGGTTCCATTTTGGTTTTTGATGCTTGAGATTTTACTTTTAGCTCTATTAATCAAAGTAGAGTTATGAAAGAACTTTGTATTTCTATCACCTTCTTCTAACCATTTCTCATGAGATTTTTGTTTCCAAAATATCTCTTCCTTGGATAATAAGTCTTTCTGTTTGGCTAAGAGTTCTTTTTCTAACCAATAGCTATCATTATTCATACCATTTTTAATGACTTCTAAGTTTAACTCCTTTAATTTATTTTTAGTTTCCAATTTTTCTTTAAAAATATTGTTGAACTGCTCTTTATTCCATTTACGGATTTTTTCTTTAAGCATCTAGATTTTAGACATAAATATATACATTTTAGAGCCTACAAAATTACTAGATGACCACCAAATCTTAATGTTCTCAATGAAATTTGGGTCTAAAAAACACATTTTTTCACATTTAAAAGAGTTCCTAGTTGGTTTGTGAGGTTCTAAGATTTCCATCCTAACCGAAAAGTAGTCTGAACCCGCAACAGGGAGAATTATAGATATAATATTTGAATTAGTAACATCTAGTTCTCCTTTTATAAAAATCTATCTAATTTTTCAGCAATGTAAGCAAAATCTTTCCTTCTATTGTTTCAAGTGTAAATACCGTTTTTAATGGGGAAATCAATGAGATTTTGAAGCTTACATCAAGTATTTAAATCTTTTGAGGATTGGGAGATCTGTATTGATCCCCCTGTTTTCTCATTCATTTTCAGAATAGTGTTAAAATCACCTCCTAGAATCACTAGCTCATTCTGATGTTCAGATAAAAATAAGCTAATTTCATTCCAAACTATTCTTTTATCAATATTACTTGTAGGTCCATATACATTAATAAGAATGAAAGAAAGATTAGATTTTAGACTTTGCCCCTTGCAGCTAACCCAATTTTTATTAAAATTAAGAAAATCCAGAATCACTTTCCTATGGTTCCATATTACTCCTAGCCCTCTAGAGGCTCCTAAGGAATCTTTAGTAACAATGCTCCAATTACCTATGAGTTTTGCAAGATGTTCACCCTCATCCTTATTCAGTTTAGTCTCCTGGAGAAGAACGATATTAGATTCAAATTTATTAAGATTATGTTTTAATATTCTTTTTTTGCTAGGGACATTTAGACCCCTAGAATTCCATGTAGTTATTCTCATGTCTCCTTGTTAAGGCTCTTCCCCTTCCCTGTGTTGAAAATATGATTGATTTTCTATTGTTCACGAGCCTGACCATCTGCTTCCCTAAGTTCTTTTAATGATCTCCTTCCTCTTTTAGATTTTTTAAGTCCACAATTAGGAGATTTAACTCCTTCCCGGTTCATGCTTAATCCTAGCTGTTCCAAGTTGTCTTGAGCACTTATGGCTATTTCAGATTTGTTGCATTCAAATTCTTCCTTGTTTTCTTCTTCCGCTTCTTGAGCAATTAGCTTCACAAACATCTGCTACCCTAAACTATCTTTGTTCAAAAACTCATCATTACATACTTCCCTGGGGGTCTCTGAGGCACATTTCACCTTTCCCTCTTCTTCAAGATCTAGAATATCTCTCTTAAGGCCTTCATATGAATACTCTTCTCCCCCTAATTGTAGAACTTGTTTGATAAGTTCTTCTTTTTAAGATAGACTAGTTTTTTCCTCATTCTCAACATCGAATACTTGAATTAAATCATCTGTCAATTTGTCTATTTTTTCTTTATCTATGTCATCTAGAGAGACATCATTCTCAATTTCTTTCTCTGTTAGATCTCTATTTAAGAAGTTCTCAAATTCTTCCACTGGGATTTCTGTTGTATTATGATTAGTTTGACAATCATCCATATTGACGCCTTCCTGTACCTCTTTCCTACTAGGAGGAGTTTGCCAAAATTTAGTGAGTTTCTTTGCAAGCTCATCTTCTGATACCCTTTGAGAGGATTCTTCAGATAGTTTTACTTGCATATTCTTCAGATCATTGTCCATAGAGACCTTCTTCGAATTGTAGTTAGGATCTGTTTCCCTTGATTCTTTGTTAAGAGGAGAAGGACTCCTAAGATTGGAGGACTTCACCTTCTTTGATTCTCTCTTCCTATGTTCTTTCTTCTTTTTGTCCTTTTTACTACTTCTTTTGTCTTTGACAATAATACTTTGTAATTTGTGACTATTTATTGTATGAGTATTATTTGTATGAAGGGCACAATTGTCTTGCTCCTTTGCTTCCAATACTTGATCCTTATCTACTAAATGACATTGATTTTCTTCTAGCATCTTATCTGTGTTGAGGTTAATGTAATCCTCCTGATCATAATTAACTTGAGAGTCTATTTCATCATGGAAACCTTCATAGATCAAACTAGCTTTTACCCTAGATTGATTTTCTGCCATTCTTTTCCAATTACCGATTTCTGGATAAAGTTCTGCAAGCTCAGAATTGACAAACATAACATCAAAAACATATGTTCGATCATCATCCAGCTTAATAATCTCAGTAATACTAGCTTCAAATCTCTGAGGGTGTATTTTGTGAATTGACCTGTTAGCGATAACTTTGATCGGGCCGATAGTCATGTTCTTTATATTGTGTTCAATCAGAATCTTGATGTTATTACATCTCTCATAGGTATTGTCCAACCTAATTAGGGTTCCCATAGTTTGCCCAATCCTTTTGATAATCAAAATATCCTTAAGTTTTGGAGGGATAGGGTTAATAGAAAACTATGTAGGGATACTAAATTCTAAGTTTTCTTCTAGATAGTTGGGTTTTCAATCAAAAAATTTGATTGCATGTCCATTAAAGAAACAATCCAGGCTATTCAAAAATACTTTCTTTACATTCTTATTATTGCATAGGATATAAATTAATCTATCAGAATAGAACGAAATAATTACTTGGTCACCGCAAAAATCTTCTAACCATTCAGTGACATTGTATAATTCCACCAGAGGACCATTCCAGTAGGCAAATAAACCAACTTCCATGCATTCTTGCCAACATTCTTCGCTTACTTGGTTGCTGATGATTAATAAATTTTCTTCTCTGTTAGCCGAGGTGTGGTAATGTAATGGAGGAGATTTAGACAAAGAATGGATGGCTGGGCTTTTAATCGACGAACGACAATGAGGGGGAATGTAGGGTTTCTGAGTGGGGGCATCTAGAGTTTTGGAAATATTACAAAAACTATGCTCAGGTAATTTGGTGTTGAAATTCAATTACTACTAAAAAAATGGGTTTCAGTTTAAACCCACATACTTCGTCAGATTGAAAATATATAGTTGCTTATCCAGACTCTGAATCGAATGAAAGCGAACACCAATAGTGCCACCATCTAGAGGAACCAGAGTGTCGATATCATGCTTTGGTGAAGCCTAGTCCTGGAGATTTGCTAAAATAGAGAAGCTATTGGAAGTGATGGTAGGGTCAGGGACTAAATTCCTTTGCATTGGTCGGAAACTGTTCTGCCTCCTTCTGGAATTGTCCCCTCCGTTTTTCAGGTTAAAGGGTATTTTTTATATTTCACATGACTTTGCATTTGCCTTCGACCAACATTTTTGTTTTTTACACAAATTTGATTATTTGCACTATTCAGTCTGCTCTTCATTTTTTTCAATGGTAAATTTTTTTAAAAATATATATATCAGATATCATATTTCATTAAGCTACTTCCATGTTCAAGTATATTAAGCCAAAATATGTAAAATATTATGGTTTACAAATAATATGCCTACAATTTCTATTTCTAAATCATTTGAGCTTACGTCCCATTCAAAAGAAGAATTTCATCTAGTTAGGAGTTTGTATTGCAATACAAAAGAGTGCAACAAGATCTCACTTCTCAAAACATGCATATACAACTGTACAATGCTACCAATAGAGATAGATACAAAAACCTTATATAGTGTTGATATCTTCAATATATGATTTGTCCTTGTAGTTCCTTCTTCAAAACTATTCATAAAAAAGTTATTCCTTGTACTAGCATCAATTCTGCATCTATACCAAACACATAAAGTGTGCATACAAACATTATATCATTATAGTACAATGCCACACTTCTCTCAAACAAAATGGTCTACCTTTATACCAAAACTTTTCATCCTATCTACCTTATTGCTCGATACTTTTCTAAATATTTTGAATAATCTTTTTCCATGTATGGGTTTGTTGATCCCTAATTCATGTTGTCTATTAGTGTCGAACATTTAATCATATATTTAACAGAATTGGTTGGTCATCACTGCAACCAAGCCATCCCATATAGGTCGAGCCTTGTAATTAGACTTGTATATATTCTATGTATGAACTAAGTAGTAGTGACTATTGAGCAAGTCTATGGTCCCCGAGTACTCCAATATATGGCGAGTCATCCAATAGTCAATAATAATTGTTGCACATGTGGCAAACCTTGTTGAGTTGTTGGCAACACGAGTTTAGTTTAGGTGTGAGTCAAAGAGTTTTAGTTTGAATCAAGTTCTTATTGTAGATTTGTTGAGTTAGTTGTTGGGACAAAAAATTGCATGCTTCATTTTTAGTCCCATTTTAAAATTTTGAGAAATCAAGCCCCATAAATTCAAATGTACCCGATTGTACCTATGAGACCTAAGAGGTGTTTAATGCTTCTAGCACCTTCCATTTAGTGCATCCATGTCTTTCATGATGATAAATTTTCGTTATGAGCCATTTGGAAAAGTCTTGTTTTGAGTTGGTGCCAAATCTGCATTTTACCCCAAGTGTCAAACAGTGACAGGAGGCTGTGTTTGTATCTGAATATCTCGCACCCAGAAAGGTTTTGTGACTTTCCACTTTGAGAGTATCGAGTGTCCATATCTAAGAACCTATTTTTCAAATTTTGAGTCGTTTCGAGTCCGTTTGACCAGGTTTTGAATCCCTCAAAGTTGGTCAGTTACTATTTTCATGTTTTTGCAAAATATTCAAAATTCTGGGAAGCCCTGTTTGACGAGTAATAACTTTTGACCAGTTGATCCAAATGTTGAAATTCCTATTGCATTGCATTGTATGCATCAGAGACTTGTTATGTTTCAAGTTTCATATCATGACGAATCTATTTGATCAGTTTCCAAGCATGATTCCAAATGGAATTTTTGGCTTTTTGCTGGTGTCAGTATTTGTAGATTGATATGAAGCCCTGTTTGTGACGTTATATCTCATGATTCATGATTGGTCAAGTCAAATGGATTGTACCCCTATGTTTTCCTCTAGAAATAATCCAAGTGTGTCAGTTTGTAAGTCATAACGAATCCATATGGACACTTTTCTAGGTCAATTCTATTCGCAAAAAAAGTTTTCTGTCAATGTTTCCAGTCTGCCAATTCTAAGTAGCCAACTTTAGACGCTTGCCAAATGCGCCCTATGATTTTTCATGAGCCCAAATCATAGAATCATACTTTCATCATGGCAAAGTACCAGTGTTCCAATTTTTGTTTCCCCATGTGCCCATTTACCCAGTTTTCTAGGCCAAATCCAAACCCAGTTTATGGTATTTTGACATTTTTTTGTGCAAGTAATTTTGAAGGGGCGACTTTGATGGTCAATATCTTTTGACCTTGAATTCATCATGATAAAAGATCTAATATGGCAAAAGTATCTGGAGCAAAGAATTAGTGGGTCAGTTTTCAGAGCCTGGTCAGTTGTCCGGGTCAGTTTTTAAAGGCAATCAATGGACCTCCTGACACCAATGTGACACTTTGCAGATAAGTGGTAAAATGGTTTTCAGTTGAATAATCAATGATCGAACTTGATTCAAATCAATTCAAGGTAATCAATAGATCAATTCAGCATATCAGTTATTTGAAAATGAAATTTTTTAGCCGGACCCACTTGGGGCCCGACTAAGTTCAGTAAGTAGTTATGGCTCCCATATGTTTTCAACTATGGAATAGTTATAAGTGATATTTGCAAGGTTGATGAAATTTGTGATTTTCACCTTATAGAGACATATGAGGATGCAAATGTTGCAATTTCATCATGTCATAAGATTATAGCAATGCTCAAATTAACAAGTTGACAAATTTGGAGAGCTTAAACTTGGATTCATGTAAAATTGGAAACATAAGATTGGAATACTTGAGAGGGCTTACCTTTTTGAAGAACGTATGATTTGAACTCAGACTGAGATCACACGGAAATGCAATGAAAGGATATTTTCAGTATAATTGTTTCAAGGGACACGAAAGAACCATGCAGTCTTCCTTTAAGTGCAAAACGGACAAGAGTTTTGAGCTATGGAATCCATGGCTTCAAATTTAAAGTAGTATAATTGGTACAAATGTCTAGCATTTCATCAGTGGCCTCTTGTATGAACATTTTAGGATGAGATCCCAATTTGTTGTAGCAAAATGTTAAAGTCTTGACAGATATGGTCTATGAATTATGTATTAATTGTTGTGGTAAGTTGATTGGTTAATTTGGTCAAATGCCCTAATAGATGACATAGAGAGTTGCATTTAAATGGGAAGAGGGATCACAATTATGTTTTCTATACATTGATTGAAGAGCATTGCTACTATGCCATGTTTTGGAAGGCTTTTGAAAAGAAGTTCCACACATCATGCAAAAGATCAACCCCATGCATTCAAAGAAAGGGGTGCCAATAAAAGAGTAGTCAATATTTTAATTAGGGCTCACATTTTCATTAAAAGTGCCCACTAGGAGAGCTGCCCTGTAGGAGACCTCACGCATGGCAATCCAAAATTAGGAGCAACTCACGGGTTTAACACAGAGCCATTGCCTGAACATTGAAACTTCACACACACCATTCAGAAAGAAGTCCCACGCTTTCCACAAGGAGATTCAAAGGTAGCCCAAGTAGATAGCAAAAGAAAGCCTTAGGCAGACCTATAAACAGGGGCAGGCAATCCCAGGCATGAACAGTAGGCATGAAAGTTGGCTTGGAGTCCAAATCTACCATTGGCGTCAAGTTTTCAATGAGGAGCATAACTGTCGAGTTCATCAAGGCCCAAATTTGGGACACAGCTAGTCAAGAGAGAGCTGCTTCTGTAGAGAATGCCAAAACGAGAGCCTACATATTTTATAGAGACACCTGCCCTGGAATCAACAAATGTTGAGAATGCTTTCACAGAAGTGCTTAGTCAAATCTATCAGATTGTGAGTAAGAAGGCTCTTAATTTTGGGGCAGTATAAGGCACAGGCGCCACATAAAAAGATGCCAATAAAATAGAGAAACACTTCCACATAGTTCAAAAGGCACCATTTTCTATAGCAGGGAGTCAAGGCAGAAATAAAAGAACAAATCATAGATTTGAAAAGGGAATCCACATCCTCTCATAGCAGCTGCAGGGCATAAAAGAACAAGATCACACATTATTAAAGGCCCACACGTAGTTAAAGTTTGAGAACCCTGTGCAACTGAGTAGAAGAGAAGGAGTGTTCAAAACTATTTATTCCACATTTGGGAAAAGATGGGTTTCAAAGCATTTTAAAAGCAAATCAATGCTATAAGTTAGTGTCTAAAAAGACATGGCTTTTTAAAAGGCCGTAGCCATGTGTTGGGCCTGCGGGGTCGTAGTCCATAAATTTTGACGCTTAGCACGCAAAACCAAGCCAAGCGTATGAGCGAGAGTTGAGTTTCAAAGTCCTCTGATATTGCGCTCACATATGAGCGTGAGGAAAATCTTAAAGCATTACGGTGGTTTGAAAATGAAGTGCTCGTAAGGGCATAAAATAGAAATGAAAGGATTGTGTTCCCACGCAAATCGAGGCTCTCTTATAGGCGTAAAAATTTTTTTTGAGGTCTTTGATGCTACGTTCGGGTCGTGAGAATGTAATAGGAAGCTTTGAGCGTATGGACGGGAAGCAAAATTTGGAGATTTCTGGGGTTACGGGATATGGGGAATGTTAATAAAATATTAGTATGTCATTCCTGTGAGAACGTAAAGGGAGATGGAAGTGAAGGAATTAAGGATATTAATTAATATTAAAATATTAATTAATTTAAAATGTCTTAGATATTTCACAGCCAATCAGCGTGTGACAAGTGGCGACAGCGGATTGAGGGAGACAGAAAATAAAGTTCAAATAAAAATTCATAGAGGAACAATGCACAAAATGAAATATTTGAATCATTTTGAAAATTTATATAGTTTTGACTATATACTTTTTAAAAATTTTCATTTTTAAATGCAAAGCCACCGTCCAGGACCAGATTTTTCAAACTGCTACCATAGGGGTGATTTTTATTAGAAATAGGCAGTGCAGTATACCGTTGGAATCGAGAAAATCCAAATTTTTTGAATTTGGAGTCAGATTTTACACAGGTCTTCGCTGGTTCAGGTTATAAGCAAATTTACAAATTTAGGGGAATTCTCAGTAAAAGGTCTAGAATTCATCATAAAGCTGCAGAATCAGTTGGGGAACATGTATTAGAGTCTGCTGATGCTAAAACAAATTCTGGAAAAGTTTTCATCCTTCTGGAGTTCAATTTTAACTGATTCTATGCTATTGTTATGAGTTAAAATTAGGAATCAAATCAGTTATTCTTCAAATATCTGAGATTCTTTATGCATGGAAGAACCAGAATGATGAGGATTTGATTTTCAGTTGAGGAGAGAGATTAGAGAGAGTCTTTTCATGGCAAAGAGAGGGAATTCTGAGTGGACACTTGTCGGTTGTAGAATAGATCCAAAAATTCCTTCTTCCTATATATCTCTCATTCTTTCTCATTGTACAGGTTCCAATCTTTTGGAGAAAAATTTGCACATTACCGTGATACCAAGGTTTTGGATCCATTTCTGGTTGCATTCCCATGACTGTGACACCATTTTCTTTCAGCAAATTCTTCTAATGTGAACAGCAATTAAGAAGTATAGTATAGATAGTTCTGATATGTTTGGTATTTTCATGTTTTCATTTCATGCATATGACTGTATAATTTCAAGGAAATAATACAAAGAGCAGTAGATGATTGAGTTTTAGTTGAATCCTGTCTCCTTTATCAGCTAATTTTCAATGTTTTACAATCTTTGACATAGTGCTTAGGTTGTATTTGCAGTCTCTTAAGGTTGTATGTTATTCATTGTTGCTTATGACCCAAGGGGTTGTGTAAATGCTTTAGGGAATCAACAGGGTTGCAAGTTTACTGATGGGGATATCATGTAAGAATGGGATTTAATTTGAGCATTGATGTCTATTTACAAGTTAAATAGATAGATCAGTATCTGAGTATATAAACAAGTATCATATATCCATATGTATGTATTTGATTCATGGGACTGCCCAATGGTTAAGGCACTGATCAGCTACAGGATCACTAGGTCTTACTACTGCATATCTAAGGTTTTGTTGAATTCAACATTTATAAATCAAACGTTCTTTCCATCTTATGTTAAAGGACTTAATTGAATGCCCTCACTCAACTTGTGAATATTCTAGATTTGTATTTAGCTACTGCAGATCTGTGTCATTTCATGAGTTACTAGGAGATAATAAGGGCTTGTATCTACTTAATAGATTCAGGGATATGTTTTTGCATTGGTCCGGTATCATTTGAATCTGAGGTCTAGCCGCCTAGGTTTAGCAGAGCCTGAAGTAGAAGAAGGGTCATGCCTTATAGTTGGCCCTGTGTCTGAAATGATATGTTGATAATGGGAGTTAGCTGCCCCTAGACGTGTCATATTCTCATGGGGATAATTGAAAACCCTCCAGCGTTTTCAAACACCAACATTAGTTGTCCATAAGTTTCAATTAGTTGTCAAGTTTATGTGTGTGTTGTCAATCATGAAGTAGTTTGTTGTCATTCTAATTAGTTGTCATTTAAGAATGTTGTTGGGTCAAGCTATTGTATAAATTTGCATCTATTATTCAATCAAATTAAGCTAGAAGTTCCTTCTCTCTGTTTAAAATTTGTTGTTCTATTTTTCCAATATGGTATCAGAGCTATCTTCCTATAAAGTTATATCTTTTAGAGAAGAATTTGTTAAGAAGATGAGGCCAAGAGAAGAACCACCAAATGATTATATTTTCATTGAAAAATTTGTTTGATTTTGAAGAGATCAATGCTTTGAAAACTAGGAAAATATGTTGTAGAGGCTAGATGTATGCTTGAATAGTTTGAGGTGCTATAGGATGGGAGAAGCTATACCTTTATTTAAGGGTTATGAGGCATTCCATGTGGAGATGGTGTGTCTAATAGTTCAAGGAGATCTGAAAGTCTAGAAGCTTGGCATCATACCTTTATGAGGGTTATGAGACATTTCATGTGGAGATGGTGTGTCCAATGGTGTTTCGAAGCTGGATGATAGTTGCATAACTATGAGAAAGTCTTACTCCTCTATGACATATTTTCAAAGCATAACTTCTACATAATGTTTCTTTTCATTGTCACATTAAGTGGGGGTGTTGGAGTTAATGTTCCAACAGTAGTCAATAATAATGGTTGCACATGTGGCAAATCTTGTTGAGTTGTTGGCAACACAAGTTTAGTTTAGGTGCGAGTCAAAGAGTTTTAGTTTGAATCAAGTTCTTATTGTAGATGTGTTGAGTTAGGTGTCCATAAGTTTTAGTTTGTTGTCAAGTTAACGTGTGTGTTGTCAATCATAAAGTAGTTTGTTGTCATTCTAATAAGCAGTCATTTAGGAATGTTGTTGGGTCAAGCTATTGTATAAATTTGCATCTATTATACAATCAAATTAAGCTAGCAGTTCCTTCTCTCTGTTTAAAATTTGTTGTTCTATTTTTCCAATATGGTATCAAAGCTATCTTCCTATTAAGTTTTATATGTTAGAGAAGAAGTTTTTAAGAAGATGAGGCCAAGAGAAGAACCTTCAGATGATTATGTTTTCATTAAAAAAATTATTTTATTTTGAAAAGATCAATGCTTCAAAAAATAGGAAAAGATGTGGTAGAGGCTAGATGTATGCTCGAATAGTTTGAGGTGATATAGAATCGGAGAAGCTATACCTTACAAGGGTTATGAGGAAATCCATGTAGAGATGGTGTATCTAGTAGTTTGGGGAGATCTGAAAGTTAGGAAGCTTGGCATCATATCGTTACAAGGGTTACGAGACATCTCAAGTGGAGATGGTGCGTCCAATGGTGTTTCAAAGCTGGATGATAGTTGCATAACTATGAGAAAGTCTTACTCCTCTATGACATATTTTCAAAGTATAATTTCTACATAATGTTTCTTTTAGTTGTCGCATTAAGTGGGGGTGTTGGAGTTAATGTTCCAACAATAGTCAATAGTAATTGTTACACATGTGGCAAACCTGGTTGAATTGTTGGTAACACGAGTTTAGTTTAGGTGTGAGTCAAAGAGTTTTAGTTTGAATCAAGTTCTTATTGTAGATGTGTCGAGTTAGGTGTCCATAAGTTTCAGTTACCTGTCAAGTTTATGTTTGTGTTGTCAATCATGAAGTAGTTTGTTGTCATTCTAATTAGTATTCATTTAGGAATGTTTTTGGGTCAAGCTATTGTATTAATTTGCATCTATTATTCAATAAAATTAAGCTAGAAGTTCCTTCTCTCAATTTAAAATTTGATGTTCTATTTTTCCAATATCTAGAAGACAATTCATGCCAAGCATATAGATGTCGACTCACATAGTATAAGTTGAGCAAGTGAATGTCGAGTGTCAACATGCAAAACAATTATGACTGAGCATCAGAATATTCATGTGTTGAGTAAACCAGTTTTGACATAATTATTTAAAATGGCACAAAAACCTAGGTAAACCATTTTTGTTGATACAAAGATGCATGTTTTTGTTCAAGGAGTCAATTGCAAAGGTGATCATTTGTTATGTTATGGATCATTAATCCCTATGCAAGGTGATCAACCAATCAGAAAAATGTAAGGACTAAGTAGTAAAAGTGAAGGATCTAGATCATTGATTTTGATCTGGAAACTTCTACGGATGGTTATAAGAAGAGGATCCAAACCCTAATTTCATAATGTGTGTAAGAGAGGTTGCAAGTTTGGATGCTAGAGGTAAAGTGTGAAGGAAAACCAAACATAGCAATTGAGCAGAGCATTGAAGGGACGAATACATATATATCAAATTAGAGATAAGATTAGAGATTGTAAAGAGGAGACATGTTATCAATATTTAAAGTGCAAACTAAAGGATCAGGTACCGATACATTCTAGCAAGTGTTCCAAGGTAAATCTCTTAACATAATGGTCCTAACAGACCTTTGTAAATCTCTTAACAAAGTGTTTACTTAGTTGTAAGTTTTAAGTCCTTTAATGAAGGTAGACTGAATAAGTCTAATAAGCTCTTAACAGGGTAGACCCCTCACAAGGTAGACTATCAAAAGTGATAAAAGTGATAAAAATTATGTCCCTAATAGGTGAAATTTATTGCTATAGTAATGAAGATTTGTGGGTGTCATCCCTATCCCAATTTTACCTTTACCTTGAAGGGTTTTTAGGCAACCAAAATCTTTGTGTTATGTTTTGATCATTTGCTTACATGTTTCATGGATATGATTAGTTGCTAGATCTATTATGTCATTGCAGTAAATTTTTATGTGATTTATGATATTGTTAAGATAAGGATTTGTGGTGAAGTTATCAAATTTAATATTTTTTTGAAAGGGTAAAAGGCTTATAGATCCTGATTCACCCCCCTCCCCTCTCACTCTCTTACTTTCCCATTAGACTTCTAGCAATTGGTATTAGAGGTGAGTTCTCTTATAATAATTCTAACCACTCAAGAGTCAAGATCTTGGAGATGGAGGCTTACAAATTGGGAAAGATCAATAAGAATCAGAAGCTTGATATACAAATTGCACTACAACAAGTTGAAGCAACAAGAGATGAATTAAAGAAGTCCTTAAAGAGAAGAAGGGAGATGGAAATCCTACATAATGACACACAACATCAAGAAGAAGACACTGAAGGTCTATTTGATGAAGGAAATTCCAGTGAAAGTGATGCAACAATAATATATCTATTGGAGATCGTGTGGTGGTATTGACATGTTGCATTCATGACTGTGTTTGTCATTGATGTCAACGTAGCAATAATTTTGTAAAAACTAATAGAATAGTAGACAGAGATATAGATTGTACAAACAGAGTTTTGATTGTTAGGTGATGCATGGTTAATGATGTATTTCTCACTATTCTAATGTTAAGGTTTGGTGCACGTAACATGAGTCGAAGACATGCAAAAGTTGTAAGTGATCTACAGAGAGCAGTGTAGAAATAGAGTACCTATTAAGTAATTTTTGATGATTACATTATATCTTCTAATAGGGATATAATCTAGAGATGCACGATTCAAGAATGATAGTAGAAAATCTGATGATGACATCAACAAGTGTGCAAGTCTTGAAGTTGCACATGTAAAGAATTTGTATAGACTGTGAGCTGACAATGCTATTGTAATTGCAAAATAATTAACTATCTTATTATAATTAATTGGGAAAGCCTACAGTCTGACTCAAGGAATTATTTTGAAGATATGGTATAAAGGATAAATGTTTTCCTTGCTTGTAAAAAGTATCAATTGCAAAGTGTGCAAGGAAGTGCGAAAATGAGAAAAGTGTTTGGTGAATGCAAGTAAGCAATCCAAGGGATTATTGGATGAGAAGTTTGTGATCTTGTATCGATATCAAAAGGAGTAGAAGTCTAGTTGATAGGATAGAGAAAGAGGAAGGAGCAATACAATACAATTCTATTATTCTGCAAGGAATAGTACAGAGATCATTTGGATAGTAGGTTCATTGGTCTTGCCCTTGAAGCTATTTAGACAATGGGTCCATCTTCCTTCTATAACTCCTAACAAGGTTGGAATCTCCTAATAGAGATTCAAAGTCTCCTAATAGGGACTGATATGTAGTGAATATATTTCATAGACTCCTAACAGGGTTCATCCTCTAAGAAGGAATATTTATATTAGTACATCATCTTGTGGGTATCATCCCCACTGGTGTTTTCCCTTTGATTAAGAGTTTCCCTAGTTAACATATCTGGTGTTATTATGCATGAGTATCTTGTCGTGGTTTCTGATTATATTACTCATATGGTTAAGACCTAATAAGGTTGATAATTGTAATAATAGTTGGATAACTAATTCACCCCCCTGAGTTATATTAGTGGACTATATATTCTAGTAATTGGTATCAAAGCATCAGGTCCTTGAAGGAAAAGCTTAATAGCTTTAGGAGATCAATGGTGAGTCATTTTAGAAAGGATCGTCCTAAGTTTGATGGACTCAGCTATGATAGCTAGAAAGAGAAGATGAAGACTCATCTGCTATGTACGGGTCTAGGATATTGGCTTTTGAAAAAGGACAACAAAATGATTGTGAAAGAAGAAAAGCTTGAAGAATGTAGTGAAGCAGAAAAGGATCTATTCATGTACAATATGAGAGCTAGAGAAGCCTTATCGATAGCTCTTCCTGAGAATGAATATAGTTAGGTAAAATCTTTGGCAACATTTTGAAAGCATTAGAATCTACTTTTGAAGGAGATAAACATACAAAGAAGATAAGATTGAAGAATTGGATATGCTCATTTCAAGATGCTAAAATGATGGAAAATGAATCCATAAGAAGTTATGTTGGTAGGATATCTAAGATTGTTGCAAGAATCAAATCATATGGTGGAACCAAGGAGGAAGATGAGGTTGTATGGAAGATTTTGGAAACTTTGACACCACCATTCAAGCAAGTAGCATAGATGATTGAACTTTTGATACCATGTATTAGAAGTTCTCCTGGGAAACTTTGCTTGGACGATTGGAAGAAAAAGAAGTAGGATTGAGAAAATTAGGAGAATTGACAAGAGTGGAGCCAACTTTCAGTGCTTTGAGTGTTTGTCCATCCCTTACTAAAAGTGCAAGCACTCATGGAGATTTTGCTAGCAGCAGTAGAGCTCGATGCGATGAAGATAAGAAGATTGCAGAAGGTATAACCCTTCTTGTGAGAAGAGAACCAGATGGTAAGAATATCTTTAAATGTTGGAGATGTAATGAATTTGGTCATTATGCATCTAAATGTCCTAAAAGAGAGAAAAAGTATAAGGGGAAGTTTAAGCCTAGAAGACCTACAAATTATTTGTATGCAAATCAAGATGAGGAATCTGATGAAAATTTTCAAAGTGAAAGTGATGATGACCTAGGATTTGTAGCCATAAAAGAAGTTGATCTTGACATAGAAATTCGAGAAGAGAAAGATATAGTTTCCCAAGTTGAAAAGAAATATGATTGGATAATAGACAATGGATGTTCACATCACATGATTGGTGATATGAAAAAGTTTTTTAATACTTGAATCATGATGGAGGTATTGTTAAAGTTGGTAATAATGTAGCTTGTCACATTACAAGGATAGGATCTATTACTCTTGATGGAAAGACTAACACTTATGATGTTTACTTTGTTGATGCTTTAAAGCATAACTTGTTGAGTATTGGATAGTTGGTGGATAAAGGTTATTAATTGTAGTTCATAGAAAAGACTTGCATTATCAAGGATAAAGATGGTAAGCTGATTGGAAAATGTACAAGATCTATAGATAATGTATTTTAGTTGAATCCCATTGAGATGACGTGTTTGGTTGCAAAAGTGGATAACAATTGGTTATGGCATATGAGGTTCTGTCATATAAACTTTGATAACATTATGAAGGTTAGCGACACATTTACAATTAAAGATTTGCCTAAGATAATGAAGCCTACTAATGTCATTTGCAAAGAATGTATCATGGCTAAGTAGAAGAAGGTACCATTTCCCAGTAAGTAATTCACTACTACAGAGAAGCTAGAAATTGTTCACACATATTTAAGTGGCCCTACC
Organism: Cupressus sempervirens; assembly: GCA_028749045.1. Taxonomy (NCBI): domain Eukaryota; kingdom Viridiplantae; phylum Streptophyta; class Pinopsida; order Cupressales; family Cupressaceae; genus Cupressus; species Cupressus sempervirens. The sequence continues at coordinate 919,771,986 of CM053786.1, forward strand.
AAGACAAGAGGATTCTACGGAGAAAGGCGTTTTATGATTTTTGTTGATGATTTTACCAGAATGATGTGGGTAGCATTTCTTAATGAGAAATCTGAAGCACTTGAGAAGTTCAAGATATTTAAGAATAGAGTTGAGAATGAATTTGGTGTTAAGATTAAATTTTTGAGATCAGATAGAGGAGGAGAGTTTACCTCTAGAGAATTTAACATGTTTTGTGAAGAGAATGGAATTAAAAGACAATTATCTTCACCTAAGACTCCTGAACTAAATGGAATAGAAAAAATAAGAAATATATTAGTATCAGAGGCAACAAGGGAAATGATGTTTGAAAACAATGCATCCAAGACATTTTGGAGAGAAACAATCAATACAATAGTGTTCACCATGAACAAAGTACAGATCAGGAAAGGTATGAATAAGACCCCTTATGAATTATGGTTTGGTCATTCACCTTCAGTAAGATATTTCAAAATCTTTGGATGAAGTGTTACATAAAGAGAAATTATGATATTGGTAAGTTTGATCCAAGAAGTGATGAAGGCATGTTTCTTGGTTATTCATTGAAAAGCAGAGCTTGCAGATATTTTAATCATAGAACTAAGACAATAGTTGAATGTGCAAATGTAAAAGTCGATGAAAAGTTTGGAATTAAGGAAAAGATGATGGATTACAATTCTAATGAAGAAGAATATAATATTGGAATTGTTATACAAAATATAGAAGTCTTCTTTGAGACTAACAATGATTTTCAGAATGATGTGCAAATTGTTCAAGAAAGAGGAGAACAAACATCTCAACCAAGAGAAGAGATAAGACTTAAGATAGAAACTCCTACCTCTAAAAAGAATTTGACAAAAATCACCCACCAGAGTAGATAATTGGAAGCAAAGACAAAGGAGTGATGATAGGAAATATAGTTAATGAGGAACTATGTTTGATTTCTCAAGTTAAACCTAAAAGTGTAGATGAAGCATGTAAATATGATCATTAGATTCAAGCAATGAAGGAAGAATTAGATTAGATTGTAAAGAATGGTACATGGGAATTAGTTCTTAGACCTAAAGACAACAATGTTATTAGAACTAAATGGGTATTTAGAAACAAAATGAATGAACAAGGTGAAGTTGTGAGAAACAAAGCTAGACTTGTATGCAAAGGTTATTCATAGCAAGAAGGAATAGATTATGAAGAGACATATGCCCCTATAGCCATAATGGAAGCAGTAAGAATGTTTTTGGCTCATTCAACAAATAAGAAGTTTAAAGTGTATTAGATGGATGTCAAATAAGCCTTCCTAAATGGAGAACTTGAAGAAGAAATCTACGTTGAGTAGCCTAAAGGTTTCCCTCTGAAAGAAGACAAGGATATGGTATGCAGATTGAAGAAAGCTCTATATTGTTTAAAGAAAGCTCCTAGAACCTGGTATGTAAGGTTGGACAAGTATTTGGAAAAGCTTAGATTTGCTAAAGGTACAACATATAGTAACTTGTACTTTAAAGAATTGAGAATGGTTTGCTGATAATAGTAATATTTGTTGATGACATAATATTTGGAGGCAATGATGGAGCAAGTGATAAGTTTGTTGAAGACATGAAGAATGAGTTTGAAACAAGTATAATAGGAGAAATGAAGTTCTTATTAGGTTTGTAGATTGTGCAAAATAATGATGGCATTTTCATTTCACAAGCTAAATATTTGAAAGACTTATTTAAAAGATTTGGATTGGAAAGTTGTAAGCCTATTGGTACACCAATGATATCTGGTCACAAGTTACCTAACAAGGATGAGACACCTATAGTTGAGCAGAAGAAGTATTGATCCATGATTGGAGGTTTGCAATATTTGACTCACACTAGGCCATATATAGCAAATGTAGTTGGGATTATAGCTAGATTTCAAGTTGATCCTAAGGAGTATCATTATGCAGTAGTAAAGAGAATATTTAGATATTTGAAGAGAACATTTGATTATGGGATATGGTATGAAAGATCAAGTGATTTCACTTTATGTGCCTATACTAATGTGGATTGGGTAAATAGTATGGATGACAGAAAAAGCACCAGTGGTGGAGCATTCTTTCTTGGAAGAAGATTGGTTTCTTGGCTGAGAAAGAAAAAAGATTGCATTTCACAAAGCACAACTGAGCCAAAGTATGTAACATCAATAAATAATTGTAATCAAGTTATGTAAGATGAAGCAAGATATTGGGAAGAATTTGCAGAACATGTTATCATATATTGCGATAAAAAAAGTACAGTAAGTATATATAAGAATCTTGTATTGCATTCTAAGACTAGGCATATATCTATTAAGTATAATGTCTTGAGAGAGAAGGTAGTAGAAAAAGAGATCAAATTGGAGTATGTTAGTACTAAAGATCAAATTGTAGATATCTTTACAAAACCTTTGCCTAAAGATATGTCTGAGTACTTGAAAGGTATGCTTGGGGTTATGATCCTGCCTACTTTAAAGTAGATGATGCAGAGATTGCATTAGTCCAATGGTATAGAGCACTATTGTCTGACTAGATTGAATGTTGAGGCTTCCTGTATGGGGGAGTATCTATGATGGACATAGTCATTAAGGACTCTTGGTAATTGGTATTGAACAATGTCTTTGGACACTTGAGCTGGTTGAAGACTTGGACCAATAAATTGACATAATGAGTCCTTTGTCATTGATTTCAATGGGGGAAATATGTACATGAAAAACATCCTCTAGTTGAATGGGGGAGAGATTGTTGAACATATTTGTATTAGGGAGATTTAGAAAGATTCATGTTAATAAGAAGAAAGAATGTCTCTATGAGGGAGATATGAAGTATGAAGAGTTATGATGACAGGGGAGAAGCTAAGAGTTGTTTAGCATGTTAATAACTGATGTCAGTCCTAAAGAAGATACATAACAGAGTAGTGTTCTAGAGAATTTCAGATTTGAAAAGATGAGAATAATAGCAGTAGCAGAGTATTGTTTGGTATTCTTGGAACCTAGATATTTTTCATCTATGTTGTCATAAATGCCAAAGGGGGAGATTGTTAGCATGAATTTTGATGGTATTCCTTTGGGGGAGTATCCTAAGCATTGGAGATCATGTGGTAGTATTGACATGTTGCATTCATGACTATGTTTTTTTATTGATGTCAACATAGCAGTAATTCTATAAAGACTAGTAGAATAGCATATAGAGATTGAGATCATACAGACATAGTTTTAATTGTTACGTGACACACGATTAAGGATGTGTTCCTCACTATGTCCTGATGTTAAGGTTTAGTGCACATAACAAGAGTTGAAGACATGTGGAATCTATAAGTGATCTACAAAGAGAAATACAGAAACAAAGTACTTGTTAAGCAGTTTCCAATGATTGCATTATATATTCTAACAAGGATATAATTTGATGATGCACAGTTAGATAGTGATAGAAGATAATTTAATGATGATGTCAGCAAGTGTGCAAGTCCTGAAGTTGCACGTGTGAAGAAGTTGTATAGAATGTGAGCTGACAGGGCTATTGTTATTGCGAAATGATTAATTATCTTATTATAATTAATTGGGAAAGCCTCAAGGAATTATTTTGAAGATATGTTATAAAGGAAAGATGTTTTCCTTGTTTGTAAAAAGTATCAATTGCAAAGTGTGCAAGGAATTTTGAAAAGGAGTAGGGTGTTTGGTGAATGTGAGTAAGCAATCTAAGGGATTATTGGATTCAAAGTTTATGATCTAGTATCGAGATCAAAAGGAGTAGAAGTTTGATTGATAGGACAAAGAAAGAGGAAGAAGCAATACAATACAATTATATTATTCTGTAAGGAATAATACATAGATCATTTAGACAACAAGTTCATTAGTCTTGCCCTTGAAGCTATTTGGACAGTGGGTCCATTTGCCTTCTACAACTCCTAACAGGGTTGGAATTGTCTAATAGGGATTCAAAGTCTCCTAACATGGACTAACATGTACTGAATGTATTTCATAGACTCCTAATAGGGTCCATCCTCTAACAAAGAATATTTATATTAGTACATCATCTCGTGGGTATCATCCCCATTGAGGTTTTCCCTCTGATCAAGAGTTTCCCTAGTTAACATATCTGGTATTATTATGCATAAGTTTCTTGTTGTGGTTTCTAATTATATTTCTTATATGATTAAAGATCTAATAAGGTTGATAATTGTGATAATAGTTGGATAAGTAATTCACCCCTCCCTCCCCTCTTTGTTATTATTGTTACAAAAGTTTGCACCCTTGTCCAAATTTTTTACCTAAGGACAACCTTGTGAAACATGGAAACAACCTCCAAGTTGTGGGACTTGAACTGTGAGGTTGAGTCTTTAGAGAAGGTCAGCTTCCTTTACTATCAGGATGCACCTAACTACTCTTGGAGAGGGAAAGGGAGAAGGAATGCATGAAAGCAAATCTACCTATTCTAATCTAAGGGGTGATGCACCAAAAATAGAGTGTTCAATCCAATCTTTGCCCATATATGCACAGTTAACTATCATGACATCAAGATATATAGATTCAGACTTGCTTAATTAGACAATCACATGTAGATCAAGCAACCAAAATGAATAACACAAGGAAGAAGAGAGTTCAATTATATATCATTCATAGGTCAAAAGAGATACAACCATGCAAATTGCAAATTGCCACAAAACATTAAAGAGAGGCAAATGAATCTTGCAGGACACATCAATGGCTGAAAGAGACAAGGCAAAAAATCATGAATAGTTTAGAGGCAAAGGGAATTTACAACATGCACATGCCAAAGAAAATAGAGAAGGATCGACCCTAGGAAAGATTAGAAAAATTGCTTTTATAGTTCAAGCATAACTAAGATAACTTTGACTAAAAGTTACAATTTCAACCACTACCATTAAGATCTCGGAGGAATAATCACTATAAATCTAGGAAATCAGATCTGTGGTACAAATCCAAATGTATGAAAATCATCAAACCCCGACTGGAAGAAACCCTAAAAGTGACCAAAATTGATGTCATTAATGCATAAGACCCTCCAAATGGTCAACCAGGTTGTGATTGAATGTCCCTGCATTATTTCTAGCACTTGCATTCATTTAGAGTGGTTGAGATTGATCATAGAGATTAGATTGTGCAGAGAAAACCAACTTGCTTAATTTCTGGCTTGACAAATCATCACAATCAACAATCAAACTAAGTCAAGCAACTAGAAAACACCACATAGACCAATAACTTTATTTCATTTTACCACCTCGCGGGGTCTTCGCAAATTTGACCACATAACCTACTAACCTCACCAACTTTCCAACTTAACTGCGATGTCACATAAACTATTAGCCTTAACTGGGACTGCCTTTCTTTCAAATTGGACCCACTGAGACACATGGCAATCATGCGCATTTCTACATTGCTTAAAATCCCTACAACTCCATAATGCGAAAAAGTGATGATCATTGATCTCTGCAAGATCAATGATCGTGGAAGATCTCAGTTATACTCCTCTTGCCTTTTAAAACTTTCGGGCTCACTAGACACCCAACATCCAACTCATCAAGCATGTCAATCCTCGATGAAGCAAAATGAAGCAATTGGCACACATTTTCCACCTAGAAATTGTCTTGCATTATCTTTTTTACCTTGGCGGCCCACATGAAAGAGCAGACCTACATGCCATGCATCACAAAGTTTCTTCCTTGCAATGTCTAACATCCTTGCATCTTCGAAAAGAAAGGAAGTGCCTATTGTTGATGCAGTTACATCTGATGGCCCAAAAACATGCGGCCACCCTACTGACCATGTTAGAAACCTTCGACCAGTGACAACCCTGTCGTATGCCAACTCAGTCTGATTCATCACCTTGTCTGCAGCCCACAATGGAAACAAGACCCACAAATACCACATGGTAGAAAGTTGCTTTCCTGCATTGTACAATATTTTGACAATTCTCAGAATGTGGGGAAGTGTAATTCGTTGATCTAGAAAGATCTGACGGTGGATAAAATATGGACCCATAAGATATAAAAAGTGCAGCCAAACAATATAACATAAGCTTAAAAAAGATATATTTTTGTGTGCCCTAGTATTTGAAGAATCAAACATATGAATGTTATACTAGGTTAAAATTCAAATCTTTTAGTTTTGTCGGGAAGGCAAAAAATAGCTAACAATTATGGCGACTCAAGGGGGATGCAAGCCTGCTATGCATAACCAGTGGCCTTGCACATCCATTAGGCTATGGAGTTGAAAAAATATATGAAGATCTGCCCTATAAAACCACAACACTGCCCTCTACAATCAGAAAATAGGAACTCTGCGATTGAAACCAGGGATCAAAACCCTCTACAACCTCTACAAAACACCCTGTGCTCATGCACTTCTTGGAAAACAAGAAAAAACTGAAAGCAAACTAACCTATTATGTACATGAAACACTCATTTTTATTAGAAGCAGGGCTTGAGGCATATTCCATTGACTAGAATAGGCAAGATCTCACCATTAGGCCTGGTTAATTGAAAAGCATTTGCCTACTTGTAGCTAATAATGTAGTGGGCACCCTGAAAATGCCCAAGAACTAAACCAATTTATGAAATAATAATAGTTCTTAAAATGATCAAATCAGTACATAACAATGTATTCCAAAGGCCAAACCCCAAGGGGATGACGTCTAGAATGTTACAAGAGAGGATGAATGTCCTCTAATGCCAAGAAAGATATATGACTCACACATCCAAGCTCTTATCAAATGCAATCCACAATCATCTGATGCTCAACAATGACTCTCCCACCTCTATTTATACTTTTCCTACATCCTTCTAGAAAGAAATAAAATATTAATTAATTGCAAGTACTAGAAGCTTCCCCTTCCAATAATTAATGCACTCTCTAGAAACTCCTCACTTGCAATACAATAATTAATTGTGCTTCTAGAAAATTAAATTACTAGAGGCTTCCCCCTTTCCAATAATTAATACACACTCTAGAAGCTTCTCCCTTGTAATATAATAATTAATTAAATTAATTAAATATAAAGTCACCTTTTAATTTTTAATTTATTTAATGACTTTATAAGAAATTAATTTAATTGCTAAAGTGGGGACATTACAGTCTGCCCTCCTTGAAATTGCTTGTCCTCGAGCAATCTCAGTCCTGTTTGTTGTAGCACCTGCTCACTTTCCTGAGTAGCATTGTCCTCTGGCAGATATCTCCATTTGACTAAATGTTCTTTAATCACCCTATTCTGCAGAGTCTTTTCCCTAGTATCTAGAATGGCCTTAGGAATCAATATGAGCTTTCCCTCCTCATCTAATGGTGGAAATTCTACTGAAGGCACAACTCTCTGACCGATGGCTTTCTTAAGCCTTGACACATGAAACACATTATGCACCTAACTGCCCTTTGGAAGCTCAATCTCATAAGCAACCTTTCCCACCTTGCGAATCACTCTGTAGGGGCCATAAAACCTAGGCTTCAACTTCTCCACTCCACTTTTCTTGAGTGATGACTGTCTGTATGGTTGTAGCCTTAGGTAAACCATATCCCCAACCTCGAAGTTGCACTCTATCTAGTGCTGGTCAGTATACAATTTTTGCTAATTTTGGGCTTGCTATATATTCTCCTTGAGCACCCTCAAAATATCCTAACTATCCTACAATAAGTGCTTTTCTTTGGGCACTCTACTATCCCCCAAAATCAGAATCATGAAACTAGGTGCTTCATAACTATATAGTGCCATGAATGGAGTCATTTTGATGGATATATGATAAGTGGTGTTATAACATTACTCTCCCATATGTAGCCATTTGACCCAAGCCCTCTATTGTGCAGTCACGTAGTCCCTCAAATATCCTTCCACCCATTTATTCACAATCTTTGTTTGCCCATTTATCTGTGGATAATAACTAGTGCTAGGTGTAAGATCTGTACCACACAACCTAAACAATTCCTACCAAAAAGTAATCATAAATTTACTATCTTGATCACTGACAATAAAACTAGGTAGCCCATGTAACCTAAATATCTATTTGAAGAAAAGATCGACCACCTGTACTGCTATGTAAGTGGATGAAATAGCAAAGAAGTGAGCATACTTCATTAGCCGGTCAACAATCACATAGATGCAATCTTTCCCCTATACTTGTGGTAACTTGGTGATAAAGTCCATAGAAATACTTTCTCATTTCCCATCTGGAATGGGCAAAGGTTGTAACAACCTTGCAGGATATGTGTGTTCTCCCTTATTCTGTTGACAAACTACACACTCTCTGACATACTTCTGAACATCATCCTTGATCCCTTTCCATGTGAACTACTCACGGATTTGCTTGTAGGTCTTAAAGATCCCTGGATGTCCAACTGTAGGTGCATCATGGAATGCCTTCAATATTACTTCCCTAAACTGTGATGAAGGAATCAAATATATCCTACCCTAGAACTTAATCAATCCATCCATCACCATGTAACGATCATCATGTATGGTGCCTGTAAGTACTTTAGAAGCCCAAGTGTCCCTTGCATACTCTTCTGTGATCGTATTTCTCCAATCTCCTGTAATCTCAGCTAGAGCACAAATATGAGGTCTCCTAGATAAAGCATCTGCCACCACATTTTTCTTACCTTTGACAAACTTAATGTCAAAGTCATAACCCTGTAACTTTGTAATCCACTTATGTTGTCTATCATTCAAATCATGTTGGCTCATGAAGTATTTGATGCTATTGTGATCAGTTTTGATAACAAACTTTCCCCCAACTAGGTAGGACCGAAACTTAGCCAATGCATGCATTATAGCCAACATCTCTTGATCATAGATAGAATATCTCCTCTCCACTCCATGGAGCTTCCTACTCTAAAAAACAATGGGATACTTCTCCTACATCAAGACCACCCCAATCCCATCTCTTGATTCATCACAATGAAGCTCAAATGGCTTTGTGAAATCTGGTAGAGCTAGTACTGGACATGATGACATCACCTTCTTAAAATGATCGAAGCTTCTTTGAGCTACCCTTGTCCATGTGAAGGCCCCTTTCTTGGTAAGGTCTGTCAAGGGTGCAACAATATGTGAAAATCTTTTAACAAATCTTCTGTAAAATCCACAGAGACCAAGGAATCCCTTAAACTGTATAAGATTCATAGGAGTAGGCCAATCAATAATAGCCCTAATCTTTTTAGGATCTACCCAAAGTCCATCTGCACTGATGATATGCCTAAGGTATAGTAGCTCAGTCATCCCAAACTCACACTTAGATTCCTTGGCATACAGTGACTCTTTCTCTAAAGTGGGTAGCACCATCTCAAGATGTTGTAAATACTCCTCCAAAGTCTTACTAAATACTAAAATGTCATCAAATAAAATCAAGACAAATCTCTTAAGCGGCTCCCTGAATACTTGATTCATGCAACTCTGGAACATAGCAGGGGCATTTGTTAGCCCAAATGGCATAACCAAAAACTCAAAGTAGCCATAGTGACACTAAAAATTTGTCTTCTCAATGTCCTCCTCGCTCATCCTGATCTGATGATACCCTGACCATAGATCAATCTTTGTAAAAAAGCATGCACCATGTAACTCATCAATCAACTCATCTATTTGTGGGATGGGATATGTGTTCTTAATGGTCTTCTTATTTAATTCCCTATAATCAATGCACATGTGTAGCATCCCATCCTTCTTTTTTACCAATGCTACTACTGCAAAAAAGGGGCTCTTACTAGGCCTAATATGCCCTATTTCCAACAACTCCTTAATTGCCTTCTCTATCTCATTGTTACATTTCTTAGGATGATAGCAGGGAGTAATCATGACTGGTTTGGCTCCCTCCTTGAGCTCAATAACATGCTCTATCCCCTTGTCAGGAGGAACCCCATGCATAATGTTGCCAAATACCTTAGTGTGCTTGTCAAGTATCTCCTAGATATCTGGTGGATGACTCTTCACCTATGGCTCTTGTGAAGTTGGCATAGTGAAACATTTTGCTGCCCATTCTATGTTATTATGCCAAAAAAGTCTCTGCATTCTTTTCAGGGAAACTACTCTACAACTCCCATCTGAAAGTCCTCTAAGTACAACAATTCTTCCCTCATGCTAAAACTTCATCTCCAATTTTGCTAGGTTAAGTGTGAACTCTACTAGCAAGGCCATCCATACCATGCCGAGGATGACATCATAGTCTCCCATGTCTACCACATAGAACTCATCTTCCAACTCATAGCCATCTCCAAACCTGATGTGAAGATTAGATATCTTCCCAATGCATAATAGTTTGTCACCATTAGCTACCATGACTCTAAATTTGACATGCTCCTCGGTCTATAGACCTCTCTTGGCTACCAATTGTGCATCTATAAAATTATGTGTAGCCCCAATGTCAATGAGTGAGATCACTCTTTGCCCTTGGATAGTACCCCTAACCTTAAATGTGATTGCCTTTTGAGCCCCTGTTAATTTTGCTAATGACTTCTCATCCTCAAGAATGCTGCTCTCCTCTATAGTGGTATCCTCATTTGAATTAGAGTGTTGATCCTCCCTCTTTGAATGTGACTCTTTTGCTAAGAAATACTCCATTTGATTTGCCTTAGCCTTGAGAGGACACTTATGATATAAATCCCAAGGCTCTCTACAATGAAAACATAACTTCTTCTTTCTTAAATCATTCAAGGTGTCATTATCCAACTTATCTCTTTTTGGCTGAGCATCCTTGTGAAAAGCTTTTTTTCCTTCTTCTTGTCATTTTTCACATAAGAATCCTTGTGCTGAAATCTTCTTCTTAATGAAGAAGGTCCTAAGTCACGAGCCTTTTTAGTGGCCTCCTCCAACATAGCTAGGTCATGCCCCTTGACCCAACCTTGCAAGGGTTTTGAGAGTCCATCCATAAACAACACTACCAACCTCCTCTTTGAAATATTTGTGACCAACACAACTAACCTTTGAAACTCACTGATATACGTCTCAACTGATCCCCATTGCTTGAGTTGTGCCAACTCCTTAAACTATAATTTGGGATCCCTGGTATCAAATCTCTCTATGAGCTTCTCAGTGAACTCCTCATAAGATGTGATCTAATTATTTCCCAAGGTTACCATGCCATGGTGCCAGTCCATCCAAGTGAATAGCCATATACTTTATAGCCTCCTCTTCAGGCATAGGATTTAGCTGCAAGTATGTATCCATCTTCTATGCCCAAGCTCCTGCGGTCATCTTCCTTGAAGCATCATAATAAGGTAAAGAAAGTTTCCCAACTTTCTTTCTCAGCTCAAGGTTTTGACTTCTTCCTCCTGATTTGGGCATGTATCTCATCCTCAAGTCCAAGTAATCTTTGAGAGAGATGTTGCACCTGAAACTCTAGTCCACTAGCCTCCCAATCCCTCCTGAACTGATCCTGTAACTACATAATCTGTGGTTCATTAATCGACTAAATTGGATCTCTAGGTGGGAAGGTGGGTAGAAGAGGTCTATCTAAAGTTATCAGCCTCATTCCCATTATTTTCATGTCCATTATTACCATTAAAGTTGCCTCAACCTTCATTATCATTGCCCCTATTATTGTTGTTTCCATTGTTGGCATCACCCAGATTAATATTGATGCCCATCTATCTAGCCATTAGCTGCAACATCATATCCATTCACCTATTTTGCTCCTAAAATGTATCCAATAACCTCAACATTACATTTTCCTGATCTAGACCGGTATTCCTATCATCTCGATCACCCATACTATTGTCTTGTTCAAAGAATATCTCCTTTGTATTTGTATGATTGGATTGTATGTCCCTATGCACAGATGAACTACCCTGTTCGTTTTGCAAGTCTGAACTCCTACTTTGTCTTGCTCTTGTATTGCAGAAATTATAAAGCCCTTGTTGCATGCTCAAACATAGATGCTAAAGATCTCCATAGGATGGCAAGACTTATAGCTTTGATACCACTGAAATGGGCAGCTTTGATAGCTTTGATACCACTATAGTGGGCACCTTGAAAATGCCCAAGAACTAAACCAATTGCTGAAATAATAATAGTTCTCAAAATGATAAAATCAATACATAGCAATGTATTCCAAAGGCCAAACCTTGAGGGAATGACGTCTAGAATGTTACAAGAGAGGATGAACGTCCTCTAATGTCAAGAAAGATATGTGACTCACACATCCAAGCTCTTATCAAATGCAATCCACAATCATTTGATGCTCAACAATGACTCTCCCACCTCTATTTATACTTTTCCTACACCCTTCTAGAAAGAAATAAAATATTAATTAATTGCAAGTACTAGAATCTTACCCTTCCAATAATTAATGCACTCTCTAGAAACTCCTCCCTTGCAATACAATAATTAATTGTGCTTCTAGAAAATTAAATTACTAGAGGCTTCCCCCTTTCCAATAATTAATACACACTCTAGAAGCTTCTCCCTTGTAATACAATAATTAATTAAATATAAAGTCACCTTTTAATTTTTAATTTATTTAATGACTTTATAAGAAATTAATTTAACTGCTAAAGTGGGGACATTATAGATAATTACATAGGGACCACTCCATAATGCATCAAATTTTGAATGCCTCCCTTTTTTTTCTTTGTTTGCATCCCATTTTAGTACAAGATCACTTTCCTTGAAAATTCTAACCTTAGCCTTCCCATCAAAGGTCTTTTTCATTTGTTGTTGATGCATCTCCAAGGTCTGCATTAATTATTTTCTTTTCTCTTCCAACTCCATAAACTCTTCTATCCTCACTTTCATAGCATCATTCTCAGCTAACTCAAGTTGATGTGCCAATTCAAGAGTAGGAAATTCTAATGAAATAGGAATCCTAGCTTCTCTTCCATATACTAGAATGAATGGAGAATTTCCTATGGCTCTCTTAGGTGTTATCCTATTAGCCCAAAGGGCTGCCCTTAATTTTTGATGCCAACACCTCTAATTATCCTCAAAGGTTCTCTTTATTATCCTAATCAGGTTCTTGTTGGATGACTCAACTAATCCATTACCTTGAGGATAGTAATTGGAAGAAGTACTCAAATATATACCATGATCAACTACCCATGCATAAATATGAGCTCCTACAAATGATTTAGCATCATCTAAAATAATAGTAGAAGGGGTACCAAACCTTGTGATGACTCCATTCAAGAACTCAACAACTGAATTCTCAGTGGCATCCCTTAATGCAATTGTCTCAGTCCACCTAGTGAAGTAATTTGTAGCAGCTAAGATCCATTTATGACCAAAAATAGAAGGAGGGTTAATAAGGATTATGAAATCTAATCCCCAATTTGCAAAAGGCTGATCCACTTGAATAGGATGAAGGGGAAGAGATACAAGTCTTTGCTTACCTAAAAAGAAAACACATTTTTCACACTTTCTCACATATCTATGGCACTCATGGAACAAGGATGACTAGTAGTAACTTGCTCTCATTATTTTCATGGTAGTTGTTCTTGCTAAAAAGTGGCCACCATTAGGACCATCATGTAGTTATTTAATCATCCTTTTAGCTTGCTCTGAACCTATGCATCTTAACAAGGTTCCATTGAAGTCCCTCCTAAAAAGAATACCATCAATTATGGCATAGGGGATTGACTACAATCTGAACTGTCTTCTTTTAGCTCTATCCAATCTTGGAGGATATCCATTTCCTGATAAGAATGTCTTCATTTTATCTATCCAACTCTTTGGATCCTCATCTCTTGCTTCAAGCTGATCTGTCAATATTAAGGAAACTTCTTCATCTAATTCTTGAGATGAGACCATCTGCTTGCACAATCCTTTCCCTCTTACCAACTTGGTGATTTGGATGTCCACATCATACGCCATGACCTTAGTGATCCAACAAGCTCTTTTCTCATTTATGTCCTTGCTCAAAAGGAAATCCTTGACACTTGCATGGGGACCTAGCAAATGGATCCTATTATGGGATAGGAGATGCTTGAATTTTTTTAAAGCCCTTATGACTACAAGGGCTCGCTTCTCCACATAACTATAGTTATCCTCATATCCTTTGAGCCCTTTACTAAAGAAGGCAATGAGTTGTTCTTCATTCTTATCATTTAACTGAGTCAACACAACATAAATACTTGACTCACCTCCTAAGGTGTAAAGAACGAAATTCCTCTCAAAATTTGAATTGATGAGAGTTGGGGTTGAGGCTATGGTAGCTTTGATCTCTTCAAAACTTTCTTTTCCTTCCTTGGTCCATGAAAAGACCATGTTCTTTTTCAACATAGTTGTAAGAGGTTTCACCATGGTAGCTAAATTAGGAATGAATCTCCTTACAAAATTTATTCTACCAAGAAAACTTTGTACCCCTCTCTTGTGACTAGGAAGGAAGAGAGAAAGGATGACCTTAGTTCTTTTTGGATCAATAGTCAGACCACTCTTAGATACAATGTGTCCTAAAAATTTCCCTTGATTAGTGGAAAAGACACACTTGCTTGGATTTAGTGACACTCCATACTCTCGATATCTAATAAACACCTGTCTAAGATGGCCAAAATGATCTACTACATTCTTTAAATACACTGTGATGTCATCAAGATAGACCAATAAAAAATTTTCAATCATGTTCTTAAAGTTCATCTCCATTTCCTTTTGGAAAGTGGCACCTACATTTGTTAGCCCAAATGGCATTTTACTATAAACATAGGTCCCCCATTTTGTAGTAGATGCAGTCTTATATCTATTAGTTTTTTTAACCAACACTTGATTGTAGCTTGAGAATCCATCTAAGAATGAAAATCTCTCTACAACACTGACCTTATATAGGATTTGTTCCATGGAAGGAAGAGGGTGGTGATCCTTAAGGGAGGCTTCATTAAGGTCCCTAAAGTTTACACATAATCTAATTTCTCCACTTTTCTTCCTAATAGGGACAAGATTAGCTACCCAAGAGGAATGCTTGATAATGAAAATACTATTGGCTTCAATTAATTTGGATAGCTCCTTTCTCATTAATAGTTCAATCCTAGGATTCACTGACCTTTGCTTTTGTCTTACTAGTTTGGCATCCTCTTTTAGGTCTATAGTATGCTGAAATAAGATTGGGTCAAAACTCTTTAGATCATCATATGTCCATACAAACACATCACTAAATTCTTGACATAGATGAATGAAACTTTCTTGTTCTACTTTAGTATATCCCTTTCCCATTTTAAATTCCTTCCATAAACAACTGTGACTAGTATATGATCATCCTTTCCTGCAGCAAAGTTCATGCCTCTATCTCTTGCTTGGTCATTAGGGGTGAAAGCACTCTCTAAGGTAATCAGACCCTTAAGAAACTTGTTGGAACTTAATGATCTAATCCCCATATTGATCCTATAGTTTTGACCGGTTTCTATCTGAAAACTCTGCTTCATTCTACAAGAAACACACAATTTGTGCATTAGATTTAAACACTTGCCAATTGACATTATTATTAGGGATAGAAGGCCTAACCACCACTCTAATCTATCATTTCTTCTCATTTTGAAGGTTTCTTGGCACATCATAAGATGCACCAATTGGTGCAACCCTATCAGCATGCCTAATCTCTTTTCTAGGGATGCTTCGAATATTAAATGCATTGAAGCCTTCAGACAAATCCCACACTCTATATTTATAAGACTTGAGCAACCCATTCTTGGTGACATTTTGATTTCTGACCTGATGGACAACCAACTCACTATCTCCATATACAATTAAGGCTTGAATTCCTTCTTTTTGAGCAAGTAGAAGACCCTAAATTAATGCTTCATATTTTGCAATGTTTTTTGTGCAACTGGATTGAAGTCTAAAGGAGAAGTAATATCTTTCTAATGCAAGAGAAACCAACATTACACTAGCCCCTAATCCACTCTTATTCCTTGATCCATCAAAATACATGCTCCACATCCCACTAGTATCTATAGGATTTGAGAAAATATGCAAATCAAATCCATGAAGCCCTCAAATACCTGCATGTAGAAAACCTGTCACAAAGAAGAAAAAGACAAGAAGAGGCAAGGGTTTGTTCTAAAAACATGAAAATTATATATTTAGATGAAGAAAAGATAATGAATTACAAAGAGAGATCATCCTTATAAAGGAGATCAAAACCCGAAAAGGGTAACCTAATAAGTTACAAAGGGTAACCTAAAAGGTAAAAGCTATTTAATAATTACTAATTAATTATTAAATAGAGATGCATAAAGCACATAAAGTGAAATATTAAGAAGGGAGAAAAGGTAATTTTATACATGAAATCAAATTAAATTTTTTCTCTAACACCCCCCCTTAAGATGACAACAATGCAGTTATAAACAATGCAGAAAAAGCAAGGAAACTACAATGCAATACTGAAAGCGAACTTGGGTCCCAACAGCAAGGCCCGATGAGGTACCCAATCACAAAAAAATATCTATGAAATAGAGAAATAGAGAAAACCCAATGGGAAAAACTCTACTTCAAAAAGAGATAATTGAAAACCTACTTAAGGACTGTAGAAGCCTCCAACTAGAGGAATTGTTCCAAAAGATAGGAAAAAAGAGTGATCATGAAGAAAACCACTAAAGCATGTAGAAGTTGTAAAATCTATCAAAAAGAAATTGTTGATCTGTAGAACCTCCTTTAAAATAGAACCTAACTAGGTAGAGAAGACTATAATTTGCATCAAATCAGGAGGCAAACAAAGGCAAACAACTAAACTTGAAAATATAGATGGCATGAAACACCAAAGCCTGAAGAGCTAATCAATCGAACCAAGGAAGCATAAGAAACAATAGGAACCCCCCCTAATGCAGACAAGGGTGAGGTGACAAGCAACTAGAAAAGTGGGCCAAAAGAATTGCATGTCAAGGAACTATGATCAAGATGCATGAAAGAGTACATAAGTGTGCACTAAGGTGATCAATCTTAGACACATCATGAGGCTAATGTCATGGAAGGGACACTCACTGGACAAAGGAAGATGGAAAAAAAAGGAAAACATCAATCTCCCCATGGCACTTTATCAGAGTAGTGCATGTACAATAAGGCGCAAGACATAATGAATTCCAAGAATACAATAATCTATATGAGTGTCCTTAGATGACACTACTTGAATCAAAAGGCAAGCAAAGACAAACAACTGAAACAAAAATATAGATACAATATGGCACTTTATCTCGGTGTGTTTGCAAAAATGCATGCAAATGATATCAATAATAATTATAAAGGGAAAAGAGCTGATACAACAGATAATACAACTTAAAAGAAGAGATCCCATGCCATGAAAATGATCCCCAAACCCGAAACACCCAAGATATCCACCATAGAGGAAAAAAAAGAAAAAAAAACATGATAGAAAGAGCATGGAGTAGAATTTGGAAGAAATTACAACATTTCTAAAAAGTAGATAGAACTAGCTTTCCAAAAATATAATATTTTTGAAAAATGGAGATGGGATGCTCAAGATATGCTATCTGGAGTGAAAAATTGAACATCTAGCTTTGACCACCAAAATAGGCAACCAAACTACGTCAAAACCAAAAAACACTTGACCAATTTCTTCATCTTGGAACTAGCTTTTCGATGCTTCTTTTGGATTTAAAAAAACTTCCGTATGATCAAGTTACGGCCAAAAAACCAAACAGGGCTCCTATATGAGCAACAAAAAAAAATTAAAAACTTCTAAAAAAAGTGCCACCGAATACCTACATGTAGAAAACTTGTCACAGAGAAGAAAAAGACAAGAAGAGGCAAGGGTTTGTTTTGAAAACATGAAAATTGTATATTCAGATGAAGAAAAGATCATGAATTACAAAGAGAGATCGTCCTTATAAAGGAGATTGAAACCTGAAAAGGGTAACCTAATAAGTTATAAAGGGTAACCTAAGATGTAAAAGCTATTTAATAATTACTAATTAATTATTAAATACATATGCATAAAGTGCATAAAGCGAAATCTTAAGAAGGGAGAAAAGGTAATTTAATTAATGAAATTAAATTAACCTTTTTCTTTAATAGTACTTTCTTTGGCTTTTATTAAGTTGGGAATAAGATCATCCTTTTTTAATATAATATATGTATCAAGGCCTATCTCAAGGGTTTTTGATATAGGATTAAACTGAAATGCATCGGCCCTTTCATCCAAGAGAAAATTAGGGATCTCTACTAGAGAAGTAGTAGGCTCATTTACTATGTCTCTTTTCTCTTCCTCATAGATAGTACAATTCATATTTGTAGGACTAGGGGTATAGGGCTCAATATGATGGAGGGCTAAAGGTTTTGTCTTAATTGAAGCTTTAGTTCCATATCTTGTTCTAAAAAGCACATATGACCAATCAAAGGATATGTAGCCACCTATTTGGGTAGTGAAATCTCTTGAGGGACAGATGACAAAATAAGGCTTAACCTCAGTGATTGATATATCTTGGACCACAATACAATCAGGGCATGTATGTAAGGTAATTTCAACATTCCTAAGGATCCCTACAGTCTTGACAGTACTACCATCCAACTGCAATACATCCCTAACAATGGGCTTGTATTTCATTCCTAAGACATCAACAACACTTTTAGGCATCACTGAACTACTAGCCCCTGAATCAATCATGCAATTGTGGAATAGCTTATCTCCTATAATCAGAGGGACATAAAATGGAGGAGGTTTAATCTTCTTACTCATTTCTCCTTCCTTTGATGGTTGTACAAGACTTGTAGCACTCTTCATGCCAGATGGCTAATCCTTTGGTCCAATGGTCTCTAATTCTTGCTACAACAACTTCTTCTACATAGGTATAGTAGCAACAACATCCCACATGGAAATGTTCACATTTTCTTCTTCATCTAGTCTACTACACTAAATGGTGCATTAGGTGACTTGGTAGAAGCGTTGGGAGTTGCATGTGTAGGAAGTTGAGATGGAACAACTTGAGGATCAATCACATCTCCCCTGTTATTATTTTGTCTTTGTAGTTGAGGGGCATTTGATTAATCATTTACTATTTGTACATGAGGTATTGCATTTGAAGTTGAGGCTTGATTAGGAAGGGAGGTATGGCATCTTCAATGGCTCTTCTCTCGCTCCTAGTGTTGTGAGCAATAGGATCCTGATTAACATGACAATGTTCTCCCACTTGATGATTCATAAAGGAACAATCACCCTACTGTTGCAAATGTGAAGCATCATTGGGTTGGCTTACATTATATGATTTCCCTACTATAGGCTCTTGAGTGGTAAAAGTTAAATAGGATTCAACCTTTTGGCACATACAATAAACATAAGAGTAATTGCAGGAGGAACAAAAATCTTGATCTTGAGCCATATTGTTCTAAGATACTAAGGCCATATTTTGATTTGCATTTGAGTTAGAAGCATAACCATTTTGTCTATTTTGATTAAAAGAAGCATTCCCCTAATTTTTATTTGGAGGCCTACCATTATTTGGAGTCTAATATTGCAATAGAGGAGCTTTATTACCTTGAGCTTGCTACCTCTCCAAAGTCACCACCTTGTTACTCATCTTTTGAATTACATAAAAGCTATCTTCCAACTTCTTCTCTTGACCCTAAAATTTCTTATCTATGTTTAGCATCATAGACTGCATCATCTCCTTAATTTCATCCATTCCATTTGAAGATGTGGAAGCTCGAGCAACAATAGCAAGAGGTTGTGATGTGGAAGGTGTGGGTATAGGGGCTACAATGGGCTGATGATTTGGTATATCAGGGAAGAAGGGCAAAGTAGGCCTTGGAGCTAACTTTCCTCCTTGTATCAATATATTTTCTGCCCTTATCGCTATCTCATAAGCGTTAGGTAATGTATCCCATCCCATGGTTTGGACTGTAGTAGCAATATCACTGTTTAAGGCTTTTAGATAATGCAAGAAAGCATTACCAGGGGTAGGTTTTACTAGGGTGGGTATTCTATCCCATGTTTTTTGAAATCTATAATTAAAATCTATCATACATTCATGGGGTGCCCTTTTGATACTTGTTAGATACTCTAGAAGTGAAAGATGATCACTTTTGTCCTCAAAATGTTTGCATAGGGCTGCTCATAACCCATCCCAATCCGTTATAGAGTTATGAGGTAACTCTCTATACCATTGTAATGCTTTTCCTTTCAAATATGAGGCTAGAAGCCTGACTACTACATCATCTTCAGATATTCCATGTATATTAAAAACATTTGCAACCTCTTGAATATGTTCTAAGGGAGAGATGAAAATTTCACCAGTAAATTTAGGTATACTTTTAAGGGTTGATGCTGGGATGTCATGCCTTTGGGCTAGAAAAAGAGGACTTCCACCATTAAAGGTCAAAAAATCATGTACCCTAGGTTACAGAACAATTGTTTATTCAAAAGGGAGGATGACACTCTAGGTTGAGTCCTATCAATAGGAGGAGTGAAAAGAGACCTTAAAGGTGAATCAATTACTTCAACACTCCTGACTGGTGATAAGGACAAATTCTTTATTTTTCTTCTAGGATTTGAAAATGAGAGTTCAATATATTGAAAATTACCTCTAGAAGATGCCCTCGTGTGAGCTTTGGACATGAATCAACAACTTGGTCTTGGAAACTAGATGTGTTTGAAGCTTGGAGTCGCCAAGTACTTGAAGAAACAAGGCTCTTAAAGGCCTAAAATATTGAAGGCAATACTATCTCTTCAACATGAACATGAAATCCTTGTTTGACATAGTGAACTTGAAAACTTCTGATATGAGAGTCCCACCGAGCGTGCCAAAAACTATTGTTACAAAATTTTACACCCTTGTCCAAAGTTTTTACCTAAGGACAACCTTGTGAAACATGGAAACAACCTCCAAGCTATGGGACTTGAACTGTGAGGTTGAGTCTCTGTAGAAGACCTATTTCCTTTACTATCAGGATGCACCTAACTACCCTTGGAGAGGAAAAGGGAGAAGGAATGCATGAAAGAAAATCTACCTATTCTAATCTAAGGGTGATGCACCAAAAATAGAGTGTTCAATCCAATCTTTTCCCATATACACACAGTTAACTATCATGACATCAAGATATACAGATTCATACTTGCTTGATCAGACAATCACATGCAGATTAGGCAACCAAAATGAATAACACAAGGAAGAAGAGAGTTCACTTATATATCATTCATAGGTTAAAAGAGATAAAGTCATGCAAATTGCAACACAAAACATGAAGAGAGACAAATGAATCTTGCACGATACATCAATGGCTAAAAGAGACAAGGCATTAAATCATGAATAGTTCAGAGACAAAGGGAATTTAAAATGTCCATGCCAAAACATGCCAAAGAAAATAGAGAAGGATCAACCCTAAGAAAGATTACAAAAATTGCTATTATAGTTCAAGCATAACCAAGATAACTTCAACTAAAAGTTACCATTTCAACTACTACCATTAATTTTTCAAAGGAATAATCACTATAAATCTGGGAAATCAAATCTATGGTACAAATCCAGATGCATGAAAATCATCAAACCCTAATTAGAAGAAACCCTAGAAGTGACTAAAATCGGTACCATTAATGCATAAGACCCTCCAAATGGACAACCAGGTAGTGATTGAATGTCCTTGCATTGTTTCTAGCACTTGCATTCATTCAAAGTGGTTGAGATCAATTATGGAGATTATATTTTGTAGAGAAAACTAACTTCCTTCATTTCTAGCTTGACAAAACATTGCAATCAGTATTCAAACTGAGTCAAGCAACTAGAAAACACCACGTGGACCAATTAACTTATTTCATTTTGCCACCTCACGGGGTCTTCACAAATTTGACCACATAACCTACTAACCTCACCAACTTTCCAACTTAACCACAATGTCACATAAACTATCTGCCTTAATTGTAACTACCTTTCTTTCAAACAAAACCCATCGAGATACATTTCAATTGGGCACATTCTCGCATTGCTTAAAATCCTCCAAACTCCATGATACAAAAAAGTGATGATCGTCGATCTCTGCAAGATCAATGATTGTGGAAGATCCTAGTTATACTACACTTGTCTTTTAAAACTTTTAGGCCCACTATATACCCAACATCCAACTCATCAAGCATGTTAGTCCTCGACGAATCAAACTGAAGTAATTGGCATACATTTTCCACTTGGCAACTACCTGGAAATTGTTTGGCATTATCTTTTTTACCCTAGTGGCCCACATGGAAGAGCGGACCCATATGTCACATATTGCAAAGTCGCTTCCCCATAATGTCTAACATCCTTGCATCTTCAAAAAGTGGGTAAGCGCTTATTGTTGATGCAGTTACATCTGACGACCCAGAAACATGTGGCCACCCTAATGACCATGTCAAAAAACTTCAACCAATGACAACCCTATCATATGCCAACTCAGTCTAACTCATCACCTTGTTTGCAACCCACAATGGAAATAGGACTCACAAATGCCACATGGCAGAAAGTCACTTTCCCACATCATACAATATTATGACAATTCTCAGAATGCAAGGAAGCCCCATTCGTTAATCTAGAAAGATCTAACAGTGGATAAAATATGGGCCCATAAGATATAAAAAGTGTAGCCAAACAATATAATGTAAGGTTAAAAAAGATATATTTTCGTGTGCCCTAGTATTTGAATATTCAAACATATGAATATTATATTGGGTTAAAATTCAAATCTTTTAGTTTTGGCGAGAATGTGAAAAATAGCTAAAGGTTATATTGGTGGACTATATATTCTAACAAGATGAATTGAAGAAGTCCTTAAAGAGAAGAAGGAAGATGGAAATCCTATAGAATGACACACAATATCAAGAAGACAGTGAAGGTCTATTTGATGAAGGAAATTCCAGTGAAAGTGATGTAGCAATAACATATCTATTGGAGAGGAACAAGATACTAAATAAAGAGATAAGAGGACTAAAGAAAGAACATGAAATCCAATTAGTAAGACTATGTGAAGTGATCGAATCAAAAAAGATAGTTGAAGAAGACAAGATAATGGTTGATGAAGACAAGAGACAAATGGCTACAAGGCTTGATGAAATGACATCTGATGTGTAGAAACTCACACATAAATAATTTGATATACTCAACCAACTGCTAAGTGTGAATCAAGAACTGAATAGGGAGGATGTGGAGATTGTAAATTTAAAATCTAAGAATGAGCATTTGAGGAATGAGTTAAGATCTGAAAAGGAATTTGTCGAAAGGATGAATAAACCTAAAGAAGCTATGAGATAGTATGAAGATCTAATGAGACCACAGAGAAGACCCCATGACACCTCTAAACTAGGCTATATCGAGCACCTATCATCAAATGAGGAAGAGAATCGTCAAAGAGTGGAGAACAGTGAAATGAAAAGCCCAAGAACAACAAACATACATGTTATCATCGTGGGAAGCTGGGTCACACAAAAAATGTTTGCTGAAGCAAGATTGGTAAGCAAAATCCTAATCCCAAGTTCAATTGATATTACTATAATTGTAAGAAGCCATTAGAAGTCTTAATTGGACACTAAGATACTGGGGGGGGGGGGGGGGGGTGTGAACCACCTCACAATAGGTGTTCCATAGTCATGCGCTAGGCCAAGCTTAGGAATAATTTATTCAAGCTAAGGACTACTTTTCCCCTACCATGAGGTGCATTTAGATTGTCAACCCAGGGATGTATACTTGAAATGGTCGGCACAGTATGTGCACTAGGTACCTTGATGAGTCATTATGCTTGTACTACAGGAAAGTAAAAAATGCAAAGGAAGGAAACTACACTACTGCTGTAGAAAGGAAACTACTGAATCTATGAATGTTGAAAACACAATGACAAGATAACAGAGATTCCATCTTGACTCATCCATTAGACTATTCTCACAGATGCTGCAGGAACGTTCATGAAGTGTGATGCTACAGGAAGGAATTAACTAGCTATGTCTTACTTAAAATACTGCTAATGCTTAGTAAAATGAATCTGTTCTATCCTAATCAAATCCACCTTCCAAGTGGGCCCCCTTGGTTGGCTTCTCTAATCTACCAACAAAAGATAGAAACTAAAGAGAACTAATTCATTTTATTAATCAGTCATTACATAATTCAGAATTGTAAAACACAACTGCAACAAACTATGAATCAATGTTTTCTCTTACTCGATAAAACTTATCAAAACCAAAAACTGAAAAAACTAAAAACTTCTTTTACACACAAGAGTCGATCCCGATATATATAGGGAATCTACTCTTTATTACATAACAGAAAAGTAACTATCCTAAGTTAAGTCCGCAGGAGAGAATATAGGAGAACAACTGAAAACGGAAAAGAAGGATAACATAATTGAGGAGGGAGCAATGAAGTCGTGGCATCCACTTGTTACAACATAAATGCAAAGAAGGTAATGGCTCGTAAAAACTCCTCCTTATTCGCTGCCATGTTGCCTAGAGTGGTTATAACTTCCTTTTTGTGGTTGTTCCTTGATACTCGTTTCTCCTTGAATGCTGTCGGCAACTAACTTCTGGATTCTTCCGCTCATCCTTTAATCTTTATCATCAGGTTAGTTATGATATAAAACATATTTGCAAATAAACATCCATCAAACTAAATTCAAGCACAAGAACGCACATTTGGATATTTATATGAAATACTGCATATTAGATATAATTTAGGCAAAGGATGACATAGTTTTTCTACCCCATAAATCATCAAAGGTTTATCAAACATAAGCTTATAAGTGTTAAAACAAGGATGAACAGAGTATCATAAAGTATCTTAAACATAACAAAATAAAGGCATTTTTTAGACTCATCATCTGCCCCCTGCTAAACTAATGCTTGTCCTCAAGCATTACACTTCTTTGTCAAAGATCTAAGCTCCCCAACTTCTATCTTTCCCTTTCTACTGCTCTTGAAGGTGTAATAGAATCCTTTGGTCCTTTCCCATACTTCTTGCCTGTGGTCTTCCTGCAACTTATCAAGTTTGTCAACATCAATATCATACAGGGGCCATAAAAGCATTGGAGGTTGCATGGTTAAAGGACACCATAGCTTTGGCCTTAGTTGTTTTCCCAGTTCTAAATGTTTTGGAACTCTATATAACGCTACTTCCAAATTAATAGGATTGTGTGGCTTTGATTTCTTGAGAGAATCAGGTAACTGTGCCCATCTACCTCTTACTCCGGTCATAGCTCGTTGGAACGCAAAGTAGGGCAAGTTTTCATATTCGGCATATACTTTGGCTCTAGCAGCAAATACCTTCTTTCTAATGTCTGGATTACTCTTCCCATAGGTTAATGTAAACCAGTCTCGAAGCATTTCTTCTGGTTGTTTACTTTTTGCCCTCAAGGGTAAAGGTTTTGTTCTCTCCTCATCTCTGTAATTAACCAGTTGTTTGTCATAATTCGCCTCATTAGACATCCATGACATTAAAGCTTTCAAATGCACATCTCCTATATAGAGCAAAGGATTCCACTCAGTTTCTACAGGAATGACAAAATTATGAATATACAACTCACACAATAGATTTTGCTGCCATGGTGGTAAGGTTTGATACATCCCATAAAACTCTTGTGCAGTTTTGAATTTTGCATTTACATTTTTGAGGGTTAACATCAACTGAAACAAAAGATATTGTTCTTCCAAACAAAAAGCATATACTCAAGGAGGTGGTTTGCAAGCAAGAGCTTGATCAACTAATTTAAGTGCATGTTTCATGCGCTGTTTCTGTCTTTCTAGTTGTTCTTTCAATTCTTCAATCTCCTCATTTTGTGATGTTATGATCTTGCTCATTCTTTTCTTCTCCTCTTTCCATAGTGCTTCAGCAAATAAATGCTGTCCATATAATTGGAAAAGGAGTTTTTGCAAGGTGACGACACTGTTATCCTTTTCATAATCATTTTTCTTTTTTCGTTCCCGCCATAGATGTTCTGCCAAACTATTGATCCATGTTGACTTATAGGGGACTAAGGCAGTATTCGAATCATGACTTTCAGGAACTACTTCATTCTCATGGCTTGAAACACCTAGTAAATCCATTAAAGTTTCATTAATTTCTTGCTCACATGCTGCAGGAGGACTACCAGAAGCTTCTGTCATCTCAATGTGAAGGGGAGAATGGTAAAAAATTATCTACACAAGAGACTTTGGAGCAGGTGCTTTGGACAATATAGGATTTTTAAAAATTTGCCCTCTCATTCTAGGGCTTCTCTGCAAAGGAGTCTCTTCTTGTACTATTATCTTTTGCCTACTTTTTTGTTTCGATATCACTGCTGCAGGATTAGTTGTTGCAGGATCCTTCTTTGTTTTCTTCTGTTGCTGAATTGCAGGACTAGGTTTTTGTTGAGCAATGGTTTCTTCTGGTGACTTCCGTTTCC
The DNA here is from genome assembly GCA_028749045.1 of Cupressus sempervirens. Classification (NCBI taxonomy): domain Eukaryota; kingdom Viridiplantae; phylum Streptophyta; class Pinopsida; order Cupressales; family Cupressaceae; genus Cupressus; species Cupressus sempervirens. The sequence goes on from CM053786.1 coordinate 919,798,237, forward strand.
TTTTAGCTTGACTAGTAGTGGGTTTCGGGATGTCCTGATCAGGTGGAGGCACATTTTCTTGAGTGGAACCAAATTTCGGTTCAATCCCTTGTGCATTTTCTGTTTAAGCTTACTCAATATTTTGTTCTGCAGGCTCACTACTGGGAACTACGTTTTCCTCACCCTGCTGTTCACTAGGGTCAACTTGGGGTTGTAGGGTTTTAAATTTCAAAAAGTCATCCCATGCCAAAGGGGATACGTCCCTAAGAGACCTTTCTATTAACAACTTAATCAAAGCATTGTGAGTGACAAAATTATCTTTCCCTTTTTGAGTCTCTTCCGCACTAATACATAGCATATTATACAAAAAATTTGGGAGATTCATGACAATATTGTGCCTTATAAAACTAAGCAACTTAAAATGGTGTGCATGTAAGTGAGAAAATCTGCCTTCACAAGTAAAATACCTGATGACATGCATTGCTAGGTCAGGGTATGGAGGCGACAAAGACAATCTCTTGCACCCCTGCTTTGTAACATCCAATGGAGGGTCATGTGGGGTAGTGAACTGGGCCCTTGCTGACCTAGCATCATGTGAGCTTGGATAATGTTCTCTAACAGGAGGTAACCCTATTACTTCTGCAATTCGTTCTTCTGTTGCAATTACTGTCAAACCCCACATAGAAGCTTCACCTTCATCAAATTTCTTGGTGAATTCTATAGCTGCTTCTTCATCATATGCTGTTAAATTCAAACAATAACCTAACCACCCGCATGCATTGAATCTTCTTACTACTTCTACATCAGAGAGCAACAAAATGTGCTCGACTGGCTCTTTTCTCTGTAAACCTCCTCCCATTTCTTGATACTTCTGCTACTCCATTTCCCTCTCCCTTTCTGAATGCAAAGTTCAAAACTCTGCATTATTTCTCAGATGCTTCACCGCTTCTTTCTGGGAACATTAATTGCCATAACCAATTGTTATGTGCCATAATTAAACTTTAGGTAGTAAATCATGAATTTGCATGGAAATCATCTGGAAACATGGTTCAAATGCCAAAATTTTAAAAAATAGGTCACATCATGGCTTACCATGAAAAATTTGGCACGAATAAAGAAAAATTCATTTAGAAAGTGGGAGTACAACACTTGACATGGCATACTTATGGCAAAAAAAAGTTCTCATTAATAAAGGTTAATGCCAAGATTTTCGAAAATCATCACAGTTAATCAAGCATGTCATTGGATAGTACGACACTCCCCTGCCCCCTGCTAATTTTATGACAAGTGTCCTCACATGTTAGACTAGTATGGGTTAGGGACTGGAATACGCCGTAATTATAAAGACTATGCAGTATTAGATATAATTAACAAAATCGGAAAACTTATAAATGAATAATAATTTGAAAACATTTATACCTGCCAAGTGGATTGTCACATGCTCCAAAGAAAAGGTGGAAGAAATAATGTCAATGGTAGCATCCATTAGCATGTGGAGATTTGATTGAAAACACAAAAATGTAAGTATGTAGAAAGTGAGTGGATGGAAGATTAAGAAATGGAGTGAGGTGGGTGGATGGAAAATTAAGATATGAATGAAAAGAAATATCATGAAAATAAAATGGACTTTATGTGAACATAAAGTTATTATTATGGACATGCAAATTAGAATTAATGTTGAAGAGATACTTGAGTTGTTGTTGGATCTGGTTGTTCAAATTGTTGCATGAACTCGACTTTTGTTTGAGGTTGTTTGTAAAGTTTAAGTCGATGACCGTTGATCAGCATTTTGAAAGGCTTATCATTAATTGTGGTTAGTTGAACTGTTCCATTGCCAAAGACATGGATGATTTTATATGGTCCTAACCATCACGTCTGTAGCTTCCCTGACATATCCTTGAAGCAAGAATCATACAATAATGCCCAGTCACCAGCTTTGAACTGTTTGTTGAGGATATGAGAATCATGCCAATATTTTGTCTATTTTTGCACCATTTCAGTATGTTCTAAAGCGGTCTTGCGCATTTCATCCAAAGAATTAAGATGCAGGAGATGTTCTCTTTGTGCTGCAGGAAGATCAATATCTAAGGTCAAGGCTATTCTTAAAATCTTGTGTTCAAATTCAATTGGAAGCATTGTCACTTTCCCATACAAAAGCTCAAATGGTGTGAATCCGGTAGTGGTTTTCCAAGTTATTCTATAAGTCCAAACAACTTATTGTAACCGGCTGGTCCAATCTCAATGATGCAAATGGACTATTTTGGTTAGAATATTTTCCAGCTCATGGTTGGTAACTTCTGCTTGTCCATTGGCTTGTGGATGATAAGGACTGGATCTGCGATGCCTGATGTTTTTTATTGTTTCATCAATTCTAAAATCAGGTTAGAAGTAAACTGTGTGCCTTGATCAGTAACCAATTCTTTAGGAACTCCATAACGTGTAAAAATCTCTTCATACAGGAATTCGACAACTTTTTTATCACAGGCATGTTTCATAGCCTTAAGCTCAACCCATTTGGTTAGGTAGTCAGTACAAACCAGAATATAAGACTTCCCATTGGATGGAGGATCAATAGGACCGATGAAGTCCATTCCCCATTTGTCAAATGGTGTTAACACCATTTGAGGGTTCAAAGGCATTTCATCTGTTTTGGTTGGGCGACCCATTCTTTGGCATTGGTCACACTTTCTTGTATAATTGATTGCATCTTTATGAAGGGTAGGCCAATAGTAACCAGTGGCTAAGATTTTGAAAGCTATTCTTTTGGTTGCAAAATGTCCTTCGTAGGGCTCATTATGACATGCATGCAAAATATCATATGTCTCATCTTCTCTTACACATCTGCGCATAACTTGATCAGGTCCAGTATAGAACATAAAATTTTCTATCCATGAGAAATGGAATCTTTTCTGTATGAGCAGATTTCTCTCCTTATAAGAAAAATACATTGGTGTTTTATTAGTTACAATGTAGTTAGCAATATCTGCATACCATGGAACTTTAACAGCAATATGAAACTAATGTTCATCTGGAAATGCATCATCTACTAGAGTAGTGTCAGTATCATGATGATTGATTCTTGACAAATAATCAGATATGACATTTGTTTTTCCAGGCTTATCTACTATGGTTATGTCAAATTCTTGTAACAAGAGTAACCATCTTGCTAACCTACCAGTTATAGCAGGTTTGTTCATGAGATACTTGATTGCTGCATGATCAGTATGAACATAGATAGGATAACCTATGATGTAATGTCAAAATTTATTTAGAGCATAGACTACTGCTAACAATTCTTTTTCAGTCACTATGTAATTCAGTTCTAGACCATGAAGACTCTTACTAATATAATAAATGGTATTCTCAAGATTTGAGTGTTTCTGTGCTAAAACTGCTCCTATGGCATAATCAGAAGCATCTGTATATATGTGAAAAGGTAGGTTCCAATCGGGGCCTTGTAAAATTGGGGCTGTGGTCAAAAGTTGCTTAAGATGCAGGAAAGCTTTATCACACTCAGGTGTCCATTTGAATTCAACTTCTTTTGTAAGCAACTTATAAAAGGGACTGGCTATTTTACTAAAATCTTTTATAAAATACCTGTAATATCTAGCATGTCCCAGAAAGAATCTGACATCTTTTAATTTAGTGGGTATGGGTAATGTTTGAATTACTTCAATTTTAGCGGGGTCTACTTGTATACCTATAGTAGATATGAAATGACTGAGTACCACACCCTCTTGCATGAGCATGAAACACTTTTCACTATTTAGTGCCAAATTATGTTCTTGACATCTGACCCAAACTTTTTCAAGATTTATCATTGCTTCTTCAAAAGTAACTCCAAATGTTGTAAAGTCATCCATATAGATTTCCATACAATCATGTGATATATCAGCAAAAATACTAATTACAGCCCATTGAAACGTTGCAGGAGCATTACAAAGACCAAATGGTAAAACAGAGTATGCAAAAGTTTCTCATGTACAGGTAAATGTAGTTTTGTCTTGGTCTTTAGGAGCAATACTGATTTGATTATAGCCACTGTATCCATCTAAAAAGGAGAAGTACTTCTTTCTAGCTAGTGTATCCAAAACTTGATCTATGAATGGTAAAGGAAAATGATCCTTTTTAGTAGCCTTATTTAACTCCCTATAATCTACAAAAATTCTCCATTTTCCTCCTTTCTTAGGTACTATAACCAGTGGTGATGCCCATTTACTATCAGATATAGGATAGATAAAGCCAGCATCAAGCAGTTTCTGCAATTCTATTTTGACTATTTCTCTGAGGCTTGGATTTATCCTCCTTTGAGGTTGACGAAGTGGCAGACAACCTTCATTAATGTATATCCTATGGGTACACAGTGTAGGGCTTAATCCTTTCATATCATCATAATCCCACGCAAAAGTCTTCTCATGCTTCTGAAGCAATTCTTTTAATTGTTCCATCTGTATGGATCTCAATTCGCGGTTAACATGCAATTTATGGCCTTTACTCAGTTCAATAGGAATAGTGGATTCTACCATAGCAATTTTAGAGATTGGGCTTCCTTCTACTTCACAGGGAAGTAGTGAACAAAGATTTTCAGGTTCCTTAAGTAAAGTACAACTTGTATCACACTCCTCATATGTAATCAATTCTAATATAGAGCTTTCAGACACATCTTTTCCTATCACATAAGTGTTGGTAAGGATGCTCTGGATTACTGAATCTTCTTCTTGCAACTTTAGAAAAGATTGCCTATGTAACATCATAAGTTGTACTATGGAATTTATCTCTTCTTCTTCATCTCCTAAATCTGGCCAAAAAGATGTACCGAAATCTGGTAATGGTTGTGCAAGAGGATATAGATCAAATTGCTTGGTTGCTTGGCCATTTGATATGGTCATATTCCCTGATCTGCAATTTATGTTTGCATCAGCTGTGGCCAACCATGGTCTACCTAGAATGACAGGATAGCCAGATAGGTTTACTTTAGGGGACAAAATCATGAAGTCCACAAGATATTCTAGGGAATCTAAGGTCACAACAATATTTTCTATCATTCCATCAGGAGTGACAGTGGAACTATCTGCAAGCTGTAGAATAGTTGGTGTGGGCCTTAATCCTTCTATTTGTAACTTCTTCATGGTTTCTTTAGTCATCACATTTATAGCAGCTCCCAAATCTATTAAGGCATTTTTAACAAATTGACCATTGATGCTGACACTTACTACTGGACTCCCTGGGTCAGAATATTTTGGTGTAATCACTTTTCCTAACATGATATCAGCTAAATGTCCAACAACATGGACTGTGGTAGGATCCTTCTTCTTCCTTCCAGGTTTCTTTAGACAAGCTTCCCTTATAGCTTTTCCATAAGCAGGAATGTCCTTAATAGCTTGAAACAAAGGTATTCGAACATGCATATTCTTCAACTGGTTAACAATGTCAAAGGGTTATTCCTTGCTTTGTTCCTTTTGTATTAGTTGGTCTGGAAAAGGAGGCTCTACTGCTGGTTGATCTGGTATTGGTATGGTAACATTGGTTGGATCAACAGGTTCATCAACCAAAGGTTTTGATGCTGTAGGAGAGTCTGATACTTCAGTTATAAGAGGTGGCCTTGGTGTTGGTAAGGTCGTTCCAGATCTCAAATGTATATCTGTGACACCTAGGGCATAAGTAGGGTACTGCTTGGTATCAGTACTTTACATGGGCTGTTGTGGTTTGCTATTTGGATTTGGCCGGGGCTGTGTAGGTAGCTGTGTTTTCTTTTGAGGTCCACTATTTGCAGGTGGTGGGATTAAAGCAAGTTGTTGAGCTGGAGGGGGTAATTGTGGAACACTAGTATTTTGGTTAGGCCATTGTTGAGATCCCTTCCATTGGTTTAGAGATTGCCAATTCCCTTGGTTTGGAGATTGCCAATTCCCTTGGGGTGGTTGCCATTGGTTCTGCTAGTTCTGGGGCCATTGGTTATTCTGCTGGTTAGGCCAAGGTTGTTGGAAATTTTGAGACTATTGAGACTGTTGTGGGTTATTTTGCCCAACATTACTCCAATTGGGTTGGTTTTGTGGGGGGCCTTGGGTATTGCAGTTTTGCCATTGATTACCATATAAATTTGAATTTTGCAAGGGGTCTTGAGGCATACCTTGACATTGAGCCCATGGTCAGCATTGAGCAACAAAGAATACTTGCTCATCATCCCCATCTATCTTCACATATTCAGTTGGAAGATGTTGGTTCTCCATGCTTGCAACCAATTTACAGTGGCAATCTTTCTTTTGCTTTCGGCAATAAGGATAGTACTCAGCTAGTTGTAACTCAACCTCTGTTTGCTTCTTCTTTGCAGTCATTGTATCCAACTGTGTAGCGACATCATTACTGATGTCTTATTTGAAATCTGACAACAAATTGGATATTTCAAGTTTTGAAATGCCTTGACTAATTCCTTTTGTAACCGTAGAACGGGGTCGTTGACCTACCTTCATGGTTGACCTTGAGTAGTTTTGACATATCTTTTTGAGGTCATCCCATTATCAGGTCCAATGCTTCCAAATAGTCTTCATTCACTCCTCTTAGAAATACTAGTTTTTGGGAATCTTCAAACAATGTGTGCTGAGGATTCTTTTGTAGTGTATATAAAAATCGAGAAACATAGTCTTCTAATGTCTCTTCCTCCTTCTGTGATATCCTAAAGATATCATCTCCTCTTGTACCAGATGCTTTGCAATATTCTTTATATTTTTCCAAAAATAAGGCTTGCATTTCATCCCAATTTACAGCTACATTGGCTCCTAAGCCCATGAACCATCATAAAGCTAATTCTTTCAATGTGGCTGGAAATAATTTAAGCTTATGGGCATCAGTGTTGTAGTCGAAACTACGACAAAGGATGTTGAACTCAAACAAGAAGGTATCAGGGTCTTTAGTTGCAAGGCCGTAAAACTTCAGAAGAGCAGTGGGAGGTATATTCTTGAGATTGGCATTGGTTATGAGACTTGGAAGTGGAAATGGAAAAGTGGGTTGTGCCATGACTGGTGGGACTGGATTATGAGGTTGCTGTTGAAAAGGAAGGTTAGGCACTGGGTGATTAACAACTGGTGGATTCGAGGTAGTGTTATCAAGAAAACTAGTCAATATTTCTATGAAGGGCTGGAGACCAGATATATCTAGGGATTCAGCTCTTGATGATGATACTATGGGGAAAATAGGACTTGCGTCTTCAAAGGGCAACTCAACTTCTTCTTCAACTTCTTCATTGAAATTAACAGATCCCTATGGAAGAAATCTGCCATATTCATCTCGTCGTCTTCCTCTTCGATGCATGCAACTAAAATTTTCACTGGTAAAAAAAAAATTAACCTAAAAACTATGACTCAAAAATGCTCCTAGCTTGACACCATCCCTGGAAATGGCGCCAAAAATGATTTGTAACACTTTAACCTTTTCAACAATTCTATAATGCATTCACCATATTTACCATCTCATATCCAATTGCTTATGCATGCATAACTTATATACTCAAACTATAATAACATATAGATCTAATCTATCAATCAAATGCATGAAAAGTAATCACATGACACAAAGATTTTGGTTACCCAAAAACACTTCAATATGAAGGTAAAACTGGGGTGAGGATGACACCTGCAAATCTTCACTATTGTAGTAATAAAGTTAACCTGTAAGGGTTACAATGTTTGACCACATCAATGATCTACCTTGTGAGGGGTATGCCATGTTAAAAGCTTTTGAGAGTGTTAGATCTCATCCTATTAGAGGATTTCACACTTCTAGCAAAGTAAAGACTTTGTTAGGAGTTTTACAAAGATCTGTTAAGAGATTTACCCTAACTCAATCTATTAAAATTGATTCAGTACCCAATCCTTGGTTTGCTCTGATAAGATGATATTGGATCTCCTCTTTCTAATCTGATATGATCTCTGATATGATAAAGCTTTTATGTCCTTCACCACTTGACTAGGTCACTTGCTATGTTATGAAATAACATAACTCTTTGCCTCTTCTACAATGTTCACATGTTCACACTTGAATTGCATGAATAGCTTGTTTGCTCCTTCGTATCACCATATACTTCACCATACCATTCTAAATTGTGTGAAGTTTTTCCCTATTTAAAGATTTCATAAAGAGTTTTCTCGATGCTTCCTTGTTTCACCTCTTCATCTGATTCATTCATCTTAGAACATAGTGATCTATGATCTATGTCGTAAAATGTGTAAAAGTCTTTGTAAAAAACTCTACAAGTATTAAATATCATGTCCATGTTGGCCTAAAATGATTTACCTCAAAGTTTGTATCATTCATGTCTTGAATGTAAATTATGCATTGTTCGACACTTACTATTTTTGATACTTGACTCTCACTATATATGTTTTTGATGCTCAGTCTCTACTATGCTTGGTGCCTTTTGTATAAATCAGCTTCAATATGCTTGAATTTCTTGGTCAACATTAGACTTAGCTTATATAGAGTAGCTCGGTCGCAGTGATCACTGTCTAACTCTTCCTAGTAAATGACTAAGTGTTTGACATTAATAGACAAAAATAGTTAAAGAGACCAACATAAGCAAGGAAATCAAGCACATGAGTGTAGATAAAAAGAAAGTAACACACTAGTTACACCAAAATTTGAATAACATTGCTATAATGATTAGAAGTATGGTCATAGAGCACAAGATTGTAGATCTAATGCCAAACCTAACTAGACACCTAAGAAGCAAGGAAATGCACCTAAGAGAGGTAACAAAATCAATTGGGATTACAATACTCAGTATAGTTTTCATTTTTGTGGTGAATATGGTCATATTGCAACAATATGACAAATGATGCCAAGATCACCCAATCCAATGGATCAGGTGATCACACCACTTCAAACTAAGTAAAGAAGCTATGTAAGGAACTATATTTAAAATGATATATCTTACATGAGCTCCTAAAATACTGATGTAGGGTGCTCCCCTCAATACCATAAACTCATAACATAAATAAAGAAACAACAACAAATGCGAGAACAAAATATGGACTTCTTATTTGCACTGCAAATGTGAAATTACAAAATTCATAAGTACAATATGCTAACCCACATGGGCACCTTCATTACAATAATCTGCAAGACAAGCTACTAACTATTACCCATAGCTGTCTTGGACAATGTTCGGGCCTTTCTTAATAGGCAATTTTATGCTGCTCGGGAAGGTTCTAGATGCTCAAACTTAATACCTAGGGCCGAAAGACCCTAACAATACATATAGAGTCAACCAAATACATTTTTGACATTTATTTTAGGAATTTTGGGTAGCCCAACTTTGAAAGGCCATAACTCTTGAACTATTGCTTTGATTGGCTATTATAACCACTTTTCAGAAATGCCAGCTCCTAATCTACAGGCTCAAGATTGCACAAGCGCCATTTCATCAAGTTTTCAAACCTCATCTGGGCACTCTAAGGCCTCCAACAGTGAGCCTGAAGATTTTTTTGCAAATTTTTCCACCAAAAATCCACAATAACTTAGATATTTAATCTGAAGCAATGAGATTTTTATGGTAGGCTGATAACTCTATAATGAACCTTCATATAAAAAATGAGAACATTTTGAGCTCGCATGAAAAAATTACTAAAAATAGTAAGTTCCCATAAATAGTAACCATCATGTCTACTAGTCCTTATTAAAATAGAAAAGACTGAAATGAAAAATATTTTTGGGTATTGCAAGATTGCTCTTATACCTAGGATGCTCCTACATCACATATGATGAGTTGAAGTCCATATTTACATGAGTCAAGATGCATTAGGATAGATCTAAAGTATGAACAGAGCAAAGTAAACATGTATAGAGTTGGAGCCTAGATGGTACCAAGCATCAATATTGATGCAAGTTACAAATGAGTCATGGTGTTGACCGAGAAAGTAAAGTGGAGAAGAGTAACCAATTTGTCTAGTGATTGTCAAGACAACTTTATTACACCTACTTGAGTATGGAGCATTAACAGAAGAGCTAATTCAACTATTTGAACCTATATAACAAATTTTGTGGTTCATTTATCATTCACCAAACAATCAAGAAATTTTAGAACAATACTAAGGCAATTATAGAATGATTTATGCACAATTTGAAAAGATCTAAGTGCACATTATACACAAAGTGAATTGAAGTATGAAAGATTATTATTGTCGAGCTACACATAAGATCATGGTTAAACCCTACATCAACCAAATGGCAACTAGTTCATCTGCAAGGGAAAAGAAGCAAGAAATTGAGGTTAGTAATGCACAATTAGTTAAGAATAATGCTTTTCCACACCCAAGTTAAGGTTGTACCTGAAATTGCAATAAAGGGAGACTCTATGACTGCCCTGTCATCAGTTCCACCTAAGGTTATAATGATACATGATGTACAATCTTGTTATATGTGCAAAATTAGTGAAGTAGGAGATTATGAGATAAGAATGGCTTATGCAAAGCTATGTGAAGAAGGAATTTTGAAGGAAGAATTCAAAATCATTGTCAAGAAATGGTTAATGTGTGCCCTAGATTTCCCAAAGAACTTCAAATTTGAATGGATCAAAATTATTCTTAGCTGAATTCATGATATGTAGTTGTGGTTGGAGACATGACCAATCAAGATCATAAAGGGAATCATTCATGTTATGTCTGGATACCTTATGTGCAATCGAATGAGGACAATGTGATGCCAAAGCATAGAGTTAATTGAGAACACACAAAGCATTATGGAATGGAAGAGGATTGACTATTTCAACCATTGAAGACTCTCTTATTGATTTTATCATTCGAGTGATTGCACACAAGTTTTATTAGTTGAGCTAACTGAACAATGTGCTTTGCATTGTAGTTGACCAAGCATGGAAGATTATGAAGAAGGACCATGAATATGACCTTGTTAAGCTACAATGGACACAATTGTATCATAATTTGGTCTCTATTCACAAGGTAAAGAAACTATTTATATTCTTTTATGTTCAGAATTATTTCCCTACAATTAGTGATGTGGTATGGGAACAAGGAAAACTTGTGACCAAACATATTAATAATTTCATTTGACAAATTGGTGAGAATTTTGAGAATGTAATACATAGTTATTTTGAAGGTCTAAAAAAAAAGAGGAAAAATAGGACAAGGATTCCTAAGTCACTAGTTGACAAGTATTATGATGATTTGTGCTTTCTAGTTGATATTGATAACATATATGTTCAGGCAATAATACCTAGTGTAGCATGATTGAGATCATTTCCCTATGAGATCAATATAAAATGAAGTTATTACTACCATCATTTCATTTTTGGCTGAAATATTTGATTCAAAGACTGAGCCATTCGACAAAGATGAGGTTGCAAAGCAAAATATCACGTTGGAAGTAAAGAGTGTTCTTATGAATAAGAGGAGAATGAAGATGATTGAAGATTTGGAAGGAAAATTGGGTGAGCAAGATGAAGAGGAGGAAGGTGATGTCAAGAAGATAGGGAAATACATAATGGTTGTTGAAACTAAGGTGAGGAAGGGTAAACAAGTCATTTTGTCGAGCTTGAGGTTAAGCAAAGCTTGAAGAAGACTGTGCTTAGACCTACACCTACCCCTACTCCTCCTAGTAAGTCTAGATCGAGGACATGAGTTGTTATCACAATAGCTTTAGCAAAGCCTATAAGGAAAGGTCTAGTGAAAATCACAAGGCTAGTCAAAGGTAAGAGTCCAAAGAAAAGGACATCAGAGACTGAGAAAAGTCAGGAGAAGAAGAAAGCTAGAACTTAATTAGTTGTTAAACCAATTAATGAAGAATATGATGAGGCTAAGAGGAATGAGTCATATGGCTTAAGTTAGTATCAAATAGTACCAAGAAGAGTACCTCAAGATGTTGAAAAGACATATGAAAACATAAGGAATTTAGCTAGCTTAACTAATTTTAAGCATGTAAATTATGAAATTTTAGATAAATTTGATAAAGAAAAAGTAGAGCAGGTAGTAGTAGATATAATGGTGAATTTTAAGTATACACCAATATAATTAGGAAAATAATTTCCTAAGGATTTGTACAATAATATTGATGCAAAGTGGAAATAGGCTCTAACCACTAAGAGGCAAATAAGGGAAGCTACATTGGCCCAAACAATGTCTAATTTAGGCAAAACACACATGACTATAGGTCTAAGAGATTACACAAAGAAATTTGCGCCAAAGAAAAGGGCATCCAAAGTTTTGAGGAACAAAATTAAAGATTTTTTAGAGGAGAGTAAGTTAATTTGGAAGAAATATTTTGGGTTGATGGCCACAATAGAAGAGGAACAATAAAAGGAAGTTGAAAGAGTTGAGCTAGATAGTATGTAAGATATTTACTCTAATGTTGAGTAGCTTGTGGAAATTGTGCACCAAATGACACAAGAAATCATGAATCCAACAAAGACTATTATAATCAAAGATGAGTCACCAGAAGATAAAATGACAAATGTGAGTACTTTTGAAGAGAAATTGGAAAATATTAGGAAGACTGAGCAAGAGAAAGAACATGCTTCAAAATCTATCAAGGATATATTGATCGAGGCCAATCCTATAACTATGAAAATAAAATAATATCCTACTAGTGGAGACAAATGTTAGACTCAAAAGGTAACCCAAATATCCTCCTTCACTTCCCAAAGGTATAAAGTTCTTTGGGGCTTATCCAAGAGTGAAAATATTATGCTTCCAAGAGAGGTGTCTTTCGATTCACCTCCTAATATTTATACTTTGCCAGAACACTGGAGTTGAGGTTGTCCCAAGGGGTGATGAAATCCCCAAGCAGGCCTCCTAAAAAAAATGAAAGACAAGACCACTTATTTCTTGTGCACCCAAGATCACCCGAAGGCACGAGGGAAGAGAATATGTAAGTGGCCTTGGGGTTTAAAAGAAATGTGTTCTTTCTTGATGAAACTTTAGGTTGTGTAATCTACTTTGAAGACACACATGTTTAAAGCATACAATGTTCTTTCCAACATGAAATCATCGTCAACATAAATGAAAAATGTGAGTTTGTCAACAAGAAAGTAAATCGAGCATGTGCATAAGAAAGATTACTGAAAATGAAATCAATTTTCTTTAAAGCATTCAAGATTGTGCGAGTTCGTTTTAAGCACCAAGCTCAAATGTTTGCTATTCTAAACATGCATGTCAATTTCCTTAAGGCATTCAAGATTGAATTTGATTGTTTTAGCATTTAACCATGCATTCAAAGATGAGTGTTTAAGCATACAAGTTCATTCCAAAATAAAATTAAGGCAAAAACCTGCAAGCAATATGGTTAGTGAGAAAATATCCCTGCAAAACCACAAGTTAGTGCATCAAAAACCTTGCAAGAAAAGTGGTAACACAAAGTTCAAACTTTGACAGAAAAAATAGAGACATAAAAAAAATCAAAATCTCATGAAAGCAGCATCAACGCGACGGGCTCGAAATTAGCTTTCTGGTGATATTTTGGTTTTCGAAAACAGAGCATGTATGCTCAAGTTATGAGCAAAAAACCAAAGGCTACTCCTTATGGTTTAAAAGGGCATGTGGATTGTTGATGCAGTGCTGACATCAGTGCCCTGCGAGCAAAAATTTGATGGTTAAGAGAACGTCAAGCAATTTTTTTTAATTTTTTGACGTTTAAAAAAAATTAAAAAAATCTAAATGGTCTATTTGAAAACAAAAAGAGAAATGATATGGAAGAAAAATAAAGTGTGAAAGACCATGAATTTTTTTTTTTGAAAAATAAAGTTGAAAAGCCAAAACTATACTATAATATTAATCTAAGATATTAACATATTATTTTGTTGAAAAAATAGATAAATGGGTACCTCGGCTGAGGGTGGGCGGAGAGAGGGTTTGAAGTGGCGACGGTATTTTCAAAGGGCAACGCGTGGTTGCGGTTGCAAGCAGAGTGTTTGCAGGCCACGGCGGAGGTGTGTGAAGCGACGGAATAGCGTAAGGCTGCGGGGAGGAGGGGCGATGGAAGCGGGCCGCGACCGCAGGAGGTGCAGGGTCGACCGTGCGAGGGGGGCATCGCGGTGGAGCGGAGGGCTTCGACGGGGTGAGTAGGGAAGATGCTGAGCAGAGGCAGACTGCGGTTGAGTGAAGGGGAACCGAGGGCGATAGCGATGTGAGGGAAGCAGTGGCACAGAAGCAGTGGGCTTTACTGGTGGTGTGGTGGCGAGGGTTTCGGGCGCTGCACGAGGTGTAGGGAGTAGCAGAGGGTTTTTGGGTGGAGTGGAGTTTGGGGTTGAGTTGGCTGCAGGATGGATGTGGTGCGGGAAGTAGAGAGGGCCATCGGAGAATGAGTGGCGACGCTGAGAGAGGTGATCAGTGGCGGCGAATGCGAAGCTCATGGGTGTGGGTTATGCGGTGGACCAGCAAGTGACAGGGGGTTTCAGCTAGCGAAGGAGACTGCGCAGGGGTAGCCACCGAGAGGTGCAGGGGCAGGTGGTAGGAATGCAGGGGGGGGCAGCTTAGCCGCGGCACGGTATTGTGGGGGGGTCGCGACGACGGCCGCGCTGCTCGCGGTTCAAATACAAACTTTTAATATAAAAAATAATTTTGTTTTAATTTTTTTAAATTTTTTTAAAAATTATTATTATACTTAGACTTTTATGCATACAAGTTATAAACAAAACAACCCCTTTTTTTTAGATTTTAGGTTTTAGATTTAAACTAACCCTCCTTTTTTTTTTTTTTTTATAAATTTTTATAAATCTTCTTCCCCATTAATACATAAATGTAAATGATTTTAAAAGAAAAAGTGTACAAACAAAATGAAATGAACGAAAACAAAATCCCCACTTTTTTTTTAAGCCTATTTATTTACCAACAAAGAAAGAGTATTTTCTTTTCCTTTTCTAGTTTTTCCTATTAGCAAATAAATATATTCAATATATATACACTCTAAAACTTAAAAAATAGAGCCATGAGAAAGAAAATATAGAGTGTTATATGTCCAAAAACTTCCCTTATGTCCTCCAAATGTGATGATGGGCTTTATGGCTCGATTAGATGCTCCTCATGAAACTTGATCTCCAAATACAAGCCTTTGACCTCACAAGCCAACAAAATACTCAAAAACACATTAGATCGTTAGTTCGAACCCATGAAGTGGGTCCCACCGGGTGTGCCAAAATGTATTGCATAAAAATGTAATAAAAGGAATAAACACTAAGCAACTAATGCATACCCCTACATGATCATGCAAATCTCAAAATATGCAAGATAAACATGTAAATAAACATAACATGAAATCAAAAGAGTATATACTATTCAAAATAGCACATATGCAAACCTCATAAAATCATCAAGTGTAAATGATTTCATTGTTGTGGGATGTGGTTGCTCACTATTCCTGCAGCATAACAATGAGGTAGATAGTATTTTTTTTTGAAAATGAGGAGAGGGCTCTCATTTTATAGGAAAAGAGGCGCAATGGACGACTGAGATTGAATACAAGATGAATGGCTAGGATCCCTCAGGATCAATGAAGTGTCCATGAGGTGGAGGCCAAGTAGACTCCATGTGGATTAGGGTTTTGACCATTCAAAGGGGGAAATATGCTCACACATGTGTGAGCAACCTTTGATGTGACATGTCTATATTAGGTGTAAGAGGGTTGGAGGCTCAAGGTTTCTCACACATGTGTGAGACACCTTTGAAAGTGATGGGTCAATGACATGTGTAAGAGGTGTGGAAGATCATGTTTCCTCACACATTTGTGAGACACATTTGGTTCACATGTGAAGGGGGACAAGTGTGTAAGAGTCACATGTCACATGTGACTAGGGTTTGCTAATCCTTTGATTAGGATTGTGCAAATGATTAAGGATGTGATTAGATGAGGAACTAGGATTAATTAGTGGATAAGTGGATTGACCTAGGTTAGAAGGGTGGGTTAGGTTAGGAAAGTGAGGTTAGGTGAGGGTTAAAGTTAGGAGCCATGTGCTCAAATAGGATTATATTTAATATTTAATTTCAAGTGGGATTAGGAAAGGGATTAATTAAGTAAACGAAGTACTTAATTAAAGTTAATGGGTTAACATGCAAGGGGAATAGGTTAGAATTTAAATAAACCTTAGTTTATTTAAATCAAGAAAGGATGAACATAATTAAATAAATGTAAAATTTATTTAATTAAAGGTAAGGGAATTAAATAAATAATAAATATTTATTTAATTGGTCAGGATAAGGGATTTGGAAAATTTTAGGTGTCTACATTTTGCCCCTCTTTGATATAGCATTAGTAATGTTATATCAAAGAAGAATAAAATATAGTGGCCAAGAGGATAAGACTAGTAGCATAATGCCCCAGTCATGGAAGAATGAGGAAGGATGATGAGGGTGGAAAGGTATGCCCCCTCGAGAGGACATGCGAGTTAGGAGAACATAGATGTTCTCTTGAAATGGATGGGAGAATGAAAGGGAGTTATGCTGCAATGGTGTGAACAACCTAAGTTTGATATTGTACTTAACACTATGCACCAAGGTATGAGGAACCAAGATGACAATGTGTCAAGTATGTGAAAACAGGGGTCTAATACAACCATATGCCTTATGAAACCATGATATGGAAGACCATGAGTCCTGGGACAATAGGATGCAAAGACCATGATAAATGAAAAAAGTACTAATGCAGACAAGTAACAAGCAATCATGCATGAAAAACCAAAAGCAAAGAAAAAGGTTGCCCCTAGTCAAGCTGAAAACCCATGAATGGATTGATTGATAATGATTGATTAAGGATGGTAAAACTAACGATAAGCGTAAGGCACATCCAAGGATTGGGAAGGATTCATCCCATGATAATGTTTGAATATGGTCAATGAATTTTCAGCTGATTGGGTCAAATTGATGAATTGATTAAGGATTGATGCACCAGATTGCAAGATTAGATTGATTGGATTAGTAATGATTGCATAGTTGATTTTTTTTTATTTTCTGATTTTATGGTGGATAGAAGAATGAATGTGGATGAGATTGGAAGAATGACAGTGATAGGATGAAAAATGATGAGAGTAGAATAGATTTGATGTGAAAGAATTAGAAGAAGGGAAAATTGATTGAAGTATGAATTTGATTGAATTGAGTGAGTGTAGGATAGAATAGGTAGAAATGAGGTGATTGAACAAATGTGGGATAGAATGGATAGAAATGAATTGATTGAATGAATGTGGGATAGAATGGATTAGGACCAATGATAAGGGAGAACCAAGGCATGGTAAATGGAGGAAAAGCAACGTGAGTTGGTGGATGACAAGAATAGTGGAAGGATATGAGGGGCCAAATGATATGGTATCAGAAAATGTGGAACCAAGGACCATGTTTTGAAGGATTCCAAATGATGCCCCATACTGAGGATAGGAAAATGGAAGGAAATATGGTTGGAAAGGATGTGTGAAAATGGAAAGATGGTACGAAGGCTAGTGTGTGGAGGAAAAGAAGGCATTTGCTCTTCCAAAGCATGTATGAACGTTTTTGCTGTTGTGCCTCTAGTGGTGATCACGAGCATGGGTATGAAAGGGAAATGAATAAGGGATATGGGAGGGAGGGTATGAAAAAGGGATAATGATATGAAGGGAGTGTGGAGGAAATGTGCGATATCAGGTAGATGAAATGGAAGGGATAATCAAGATCCAGGACATATGAAAAAAGGATGGACCTATGTAGGAGTATGGATGGAGAATGGACAAAATGAACATGACAAGGACTATGGGATGAAAGATATGGATAGCGTGTCAAGATCAAATATGTGAAAGTAGATGGAAATATGTAGGATAATGTGCAAGGGATATGGAAAGTGCATATGGATGGATGAAAAGAAAGTGAAAGTCAAGATCAAAGATGGAAATGGATGATGAATGGTAGATGGAAGTATGGGAGAGATGTAAGAGAAAATGGTATGGATGGAGCTTGCCCCCAGTGTAGAGTGCAAGTGGAAGAGGAAAAGTGAATGGATGGATAAGAGGAATTGGAAGGCAATGGATACATGATAGGAAAGTGAAGGGAGGACTCAAGCATCTAGATATATGGATGGTATCCCTTGATTTTTTTTTTCTTTTTCTTTTTCAAGGAATTTTGACTATTTGCTCATAGATGTTGGGAGGGTAGTGAAAAAAAGGATGAAGCAGATTGGGAAATGGAGGTCAAGGACTTATGAAAAGGTTTGGATTAACGGGGTGGAGTGGGTGGGAGGAAGATATGGTTGATGGATGCTAGGTTGGAAGACTTGTGGATGGGTAGATGAAGTAGATGGAAAGATCGTCAGTGGCACACACCTTGAAGGGTGATGGAAAGGAGGAAATTGTGGACGATATGTAGGAGAGGGTTTAAATTTTGGGATATAGGAACCCAAAATGGATGAAGGAGATGATGAGTTTGGGACATAAGGACCCAAAACGGATTTGGAAAATGGAAGCATGGCTGAGTTATGCATGACAAAAGCCTTTAGATCAGCCAAATTGGATGTCATTTTGAATCTTTCTTTGAGATTCATTGCTACATTAAGTAGCTTTGGTATCCACAAAATTTTTGCATTTTTTATTTTTAGCCTTTGTGGCCTTTTGATTTTTCTTTGGATCATATTTGCCTTTTCTTGAACATGTCTTTTAGAGGGGACATGTTGATCCTTGTGCTTTTGTGGATTTTTGGCTTTATTTGCTTTTTCTTTCACATCCAATTTGCTTCCATTGGCCATGGTATGGGTGCATGAAGATGAATGGGGTGGAGAGCATATGGATGGTGAACATGGTAAGGAATTCAAGGATGTGTGCCTTTGTTGATCTTTGCTAGGAGCATGAGGGAATGAAGTGGGAAAAATGGATATGGTGGATGAATGTATGTAATGACCCAAAATGGATGGAAGGGATGAAGGATTTGGATGTGAAATATAAGGACCTAGAATGGATGGAAGATAAGGACCTAGAATGGACTTAGAAAATGAATGATGGGAAGGTATAGGTTTGGAAGGAGGAATTTTAGGTTTTGAAGGAGTACCAACATCTTGAGCAATGTTTTCTTCAATGAGATACTTATTAGTTTCAACACGAGATGTGAGTCCATGCATATGTGGGGTTCATGAGTGGAGTGAATAGGTGTGATAGGGTCATGTGGAGGATTAGGATCACACGAGAGATTATGAGGGATAATAGGATCGTGAGATGGAGGGGGATTATGAGAGGAAAATGGAGGGGTGCTTTGATCTTGACTTGAAAGAGGATCATGTAGCGGAATGAGTGGATCATGAGATGGAATAGGACCATGAGATGGAGTGGAAGGAATGGAACCATGAGATGGATTGATTTGATCTTGAAATGGAGGAGTATTAATGGATGGCATGGAAGGAAGTTCTTCATGAAGTGGAGGATCTATGGATGCTAACTCTTGAGATGGAGAAGAATCGGTAATGTGTGTGGCACATGGAATGTATTGATCTTGAGTAGGAGGGGTATCATGAGATGGACTAGGAGGGATAAATGAATCTTGAGGGATAGGGGAACGAGGGGATGGAGAAATGCTTGGATCTAGAGGAGAAGAGGAACCTATGATGTCATGCTTTGGAGGAAGGTCTTGAGATGAAATTGGGGGTATCACTATGGGTGATTGGCTCTCTTCATTTTGTATTTTACACTTAGCCAAGAATGATGAGAAATACCCCTTATGAGGTGGGGATGATGTGGATTTTGGAGGATTAGGATTATGTGAAGGTGGAACTATGGGTAGGGGATTACCTGGAGGGTTGGGGTTGGATGGGACATGAGGATGAGGATCTTCGAAACATGGAGGAAGAGGACACATGGCATGGAAGACGGCCTCTTTTTATTGACTTGCTAAGATATAATTCTTTAGTTGCTCCATTTCCTTGGCAAGGTCATTTGTATTTGAGGAATTTTTTGGGCTATGAATGGAATTGTATGTAGGTGAAGGATAATGAGGTGGATTTCCCTTGTCAAAGGTAGAAGAATAATGAACATGAGATGGATTAGAGTTGGATATGAAGTGGTGAGGATGGATTTGATGTGCAGGTTGAAGGGGAGGTACAACTCCATATTGTCTTTGAAGATTGTCAACCATTTGATTAAGCAAATTCAGATCCATAGATGTTAGAAGAAGAGTGACGAAAGATTTGATATGAACTTAGGACTAGGAGCTTTGGACTTTGCGTTGATTTGATTTGAATTTAATTAGACTTGATATTGATTTGATTTGAATTTTGATTTGATTGAATTTGATTTTGATATTGATATTGATTAGATAAGAGTTTGATTTGATTTGATAAAAACCCTATAGTATTGCAAAAAAGTGAATGTGAGATTTGAATGAAAGTCTAATGTGTATGACTATGCTCCTATGTCCAGAGTAGAAGATTGGTGAAAGATTGAATTAGAGGAAGACGTGGATGGATGAAATTAGAAAGATTGATTATGGAGGAATATGTAAATGGATCAAATTAAGAATTGATTAGAAAGGAATGAAATTGACAAGGTATTGGATTAAGAATCACGAGGATGAATTATTGAACGAAGGAATTGGATCTTGATGCAGATTATGAACCATGATTAGGATGAAGATTAAGAAGATGAGGAAATGACTCAGATGGTTAGAGGTGAATAAGATTGTGAGCAATGATTTGAATGATTAAGAAGGTGATTAAAATAAGAGATGCATGAGGGTGATGATTGTGATGGAAAGAAGAAGTGACATGGAAGTGATGTGGAAAACTTGACTAGGGGAATCTAAACCAAGACTTGTTTTTCTTGTTTTTGAAATTGTTTTTTGATTTTTTTGGATTTTTGAACTTTTATGATTTTTTTAAAATTTAGGTTTTATGATGTTTTTGGATTTTTAGGTTTAAGATGCAAAATCAAGCAAGGAAATATGTACAAGGCAAGTGTGTTTCAAACACTCAAGAACGTCAAACACACCAACAATCCTATAAGGTTTTACTAGGATGTACAAGGATCAACTAGAGGATTCCTCGATATACACAAGGTATATGAGGCCCAAATCTGTAGATGAATGAAAATACTACCACACAGTCGGGGGGAGATGGTAACACAAATCTCCTCCTTCACTTCCCAAAGGTATAAAGTTCTTTTGGGCTTAGCCAAGAGTGACAATATTATGCTTCTAAGAGAGGTTTCTTTTGACTCACCTCCCAATATTTATACTATGCCAGAACACTGGAGTTGAGGTCGTCCCAAGGGGTGATGAAATCCCCAAGCAGGCCTCCTAAAAAAAGGAAAGACAAGACCACTTATTTCTTGTGCACCCAAGATCACCCGAAGGCATGAGGGGAGAGAATACGTAAGTGGCCTCAGGGTTTAAAAGACACGTGTTCTTTCCCGATGAAACTTTAGGTTGTGTAATCTACTTTGAAGACACACGTGTTTAAAGCATACAATGTTCTTTCCAACTTGAAATCGTTGTCAACATAAATGAAAAATGCGAGTTCGTCAACAAGGAAGTAAACCGAGCATGTGCATAAGCAAGATTACTAAAAATGAAATCAATTTTCTTTAAAGCATTCAAGATTGTGTGAGTTCATTTTAAGCACCAAGCTCAAATGTTTGCTATTCTAAACATGCATGTCAATTTCTTTAAGGCATTTAAGATTGAATTTGATTGTTTTAGCGTTTAACCATGCATTCAAAGATGAGTGTTTAAGCATAAAAGTTCATTCCAAAATAAAATTAAGACAAAAACCTGCAAGCAATATGGTTAGTGAGAAAATATCCTTGCAAAACCACAAGTTAGTGCATCAAAAACCTTGCAAGAAAAGTGGTAACACAAAGTTCAGACTTTGACAGAAAAAATAGAGACATAAACAACATCAAAATCTCATGAAAGCAACATCAACGTGACGGGCTCGAAATTAGCTTTTCGGTGATATTTTGTTTTTCAAAAACGAAGCCCGTATGCTCAAGTTATGAGCAAAAAACCAAGGGCTGCTCCTTATGGTTTAAAAGGGCATGTGGACTGCTGATGCAGTGCTGACATTAGCACCCTGCAAGCAAAAATTTGATGGTTAAGAGAATGTCAAGAAAATTTTATTTTATTTTTTGATGTTTAAAAATAAATAAATAAAATCTAAAAGGTCTATTTGAAAACAAAAAGAGAAATGTTATGGGAGAAAAATAAAGTGTGAAAGACCATAAATTTTTTTTTTTGAAAAATAAAGTTGAAAAGCCAAAACTATACTATAATATTAATCTAAGATATTAACATATTATTTTGTTGAAAAAATATATAAAAGGGAAACTCGGCCAAGGGTGGGTGGAGAGAGGGTTTGAAGCGATAGCGGTATTTTCAAAGGGCGGCGCGTGGTTGCGGTTGCAAGCGGAGTGTTTGCAGGCCGTGGCGGAGGTGTGTGAAGCAACGGAATAGCAGAGGGCTATAGGGAGGAGGGGCGGTGGAAGCGGGCCGTGGCCATAGGAGGTGCAGGTTCGACCACGCGAGGGGGCATCATGGTAGAGCGGAGGGCTTCAACGAGGTGAGCAGGGAGGCTATTGAGCGGAGGTAGATTGCGACTGAGTGGAGGGGAACCGAGGGCGGTAGTGAAGCGAGGGAAGCAGTAGGGTTTAGTGGCAGCATGGTGGCGAGGGTTTCGGGTGTTGTGCGGGGCACAGGGAGCGACGAAGGGTTTTTGGGCAGAGTGGAGCTTGGGTTTGAGTTGACCGTGGGATGGACGTGGCGGGGAAAGCGGAGAGGGCCACGGGAGAATGAGTAGTGACACTGGGAGAGGTGATTAGCAGTGGCGAATGGGGAGCTCGCAGGTGTGGGTTATGCGGTGGAGCAGCGAGTGATAGGGGGTTTCAGCTAGTGAAGGAGATTGCGCGAGGGTAGCCGCTGGGAGGTGTAGGGACGGGTGGCAAGAATGTAGGGGGGGCGGCTTAGCCACGGTGGGGTATTACGAGGGGGTCGCGGTGGCGGCCGCACCATTTGTGGCTCAAATACAAACTTTTAATAAAAAAAATAATTTTGTTTTAATTTTTTTAAAAAATTATTATTATTATTATTATACTTAGACTTTTATGCATACAAGTTATAAACAAAACAACCCCTTTTTTTTTAGATTTTAGGTTTTAGATTTAAACTAACCCTCCTTTTTTTTCCTTTTTTGTTTTTGCTTTTTTAAATCTTCTTCCCCATTAATACATTAATGTAAATGATTTTAAAAGAAAAAGTGTACAAACAAAATGAAATGAATGGAAACAAAATCCCCACTTTTTTTTAAACCTATTTATTTACCAACAAAGAAAGAGTATTTTCTTTTCCTTTTCTAGTTTTTCCTATTAGCAAATAAATATATTCAATGTATATACACTCTAAAACTTGAAAAATAGAGCCATGAGAAATAAAATATAGTGTTATATGTCCAAAAACTTCCCTTATGTCCTCCAAATGTGATGATGGGCTTTATGGATTGATTAGATGCTCCTCATGAAACTTGATCTCCAAATGCAAGCCTTTTGATGTAGAGGATTTCAAACCTTTAGAAAATCAAATACATGACTTCAAGCTTCACATGCATGAATGCAGATTTCAGCAAATGCATAGAAATTTAATGAAATGAGGGTCAACACATGAAGATGTTGCCCATTCAAATCTGCATTACAACTAGGTTTTCCTATAACCTGATATGAGACAACAATAAAGAAATAAAGAAATGCATGTAATTACAGAGGATCCTCCAATGGCTGACAAAGACCATTGGAGGATCTTTAGAAAACCCCCATGCAAAGATCACTCTCAAAACAACAGAGAGATCCAGCTGATAGGAAATCGACAATAAGAAAATATTAAACTATTAAGATCTGATTTTTCAAATTTTTTCCAAATTGTTGATCTAAATACAAATAGAAAAATGTATGTAGAATACTACACAATCACATCTATACAACACTAGAAACTTAAGAAAATTACAGAAAAACTCAAGAACTTCATTCTATTCACTTTCTCCCAAAAAAAAAATCTCTCTCCAAAATCCTCCTTTACAATATGCACTCTTTCTCTTTTTGAAAAACCTTCTAATGTAACTCCCAAAAATCCATCATAGCTTTCTTGTGGCGATTACATTTTGAATGCCTACACATGGTGCTTTAGGAATATTTACCTTCTAATGTAACTCCCAAAAATCCATCATAGCTTTCTTGTGGCGGTTACATTTTGAATGCCTACACATGGTGCTTTAGGAATATTCATCATTTTATTCCTTTTGATTTTTCCCATAAACATTTTCAAAAATTAGAAACCTTTAACACACCCAAAATAATCTAAAATAAACTCATACTAAGTCCTAAGTGGATAATGTTGGGTAGGCTTATAAGAATGCCACCTAAACATTTCCACCACACAAAAAAATGACATTTATTTTAAAACATAAAAATCTAAACTCACACACACAAACATTTCAAATTTTAGATTTTAAACTCAAAAATTTTTGATATTTGCTTTGTGCCCTGCATTTTAGTCATATTGCAGGTTGTCTTCCTGTCACAGACGTGCTCTTGCACCATACTCCCAAATTTCAAAAGTTTCCAAGTCCCTTGGAAACACCTGCAAAACAAAGCATTAGAAAAACATATGGATCCCTTCATCTTGACTTTTGGTTTTTACTTTTCCTCCATTAGAATACTTGGCCTTTCTTGAACTTGTATCATTTGAATTTTCTCTTTCTCCTTCATCTTTACCTTTGGTTTGTTTTCCATTGGTAAGATAAAAATTATTTGCTGCTCACTATGCATCCACTTCATCATATTCTGAATTTGTATGGCTGCTATATACACTTGTAACTTCATCACATTCTGAATTTTTATTATTGCTGCATACACTTGAATTTTTATTCTGAATTTTATGTCCCGAAAATAATTTGTTGCCCTGTCATAAATATATTCAGCCTCATCTTCTTTGTCCATAACATCATCTGATACCTCTTCTTTGGAAACTTCTTCATGCTGAGTCTCCATACTACCACCATTCCTTTGCCATTCTCCCATGATGGCTGTAAACTCTTCCCATAAATCAGATTCTTCTTCAGAACTTGTTGCTACACAATCTTTATCTCCATCCTCATGCCATTGCTCTTGACATTTCACTATACCATGCATTTTGAAGGCTCCATTATTTTCCTCCAAACTCTCTTTCATAGGAGTACCTTTCAGCATTGTACTCATTTCTATTTTCAAAGGACACATTACTGTTCCAACCATAACTTTATCACACTCAAATCCCATAGGACTTTCCTCTTTATTCTTCTCATCAACATTTACTTGTTGCACTGCTTCTTGCTGCAATTTATCTTCTTTCTGCTCTTCATGTTCTTTCCCTTCCAAAGGACAACTTACATCTATCATTGTTGAGATTTCTGTACCAACTTCACATACATCTGCACTCTTTATG
Source organism: Cupressus sempervirens (assembly GCA_028749045.1). Classification (NCBI taxonomy): domain Eukaryota; kingdom Viridiplantae; phylum Streptophyta; class Pinopsida; order Cupressales; family Cupressaceae; genus Cupressus; species Cupressus sempervirens. The sequence continues at coordinate 919,823,619 of CM053786.1, forward strand.
GCTGCCTTCTTTGTAGTTTCATTTACCTCTACCAAAACTTCTTTCATTTCCTCTTTCACTTCATCATGCATTGGAAATGCTATCCTATCAATAAGACCTATACTTCTTGATTCCTTCCATGTTGTATCATCCTTCAATGGAAATAAAAGCATCTTCTTTCCATTCTTGTTGATGGTATATGTGTTTTTTCTTGTTGATGGTATATGTGTTTTCTCTACAATCATATATGGTTGACCTGTCATATTGCCATGCTCTTCCCAAAATCAACTAACAATCTTTTAAAGGCATAATATCACATTCAATGGTATCAAAATATGGTCCAATATTAAAAGAAACATATGAATTTTCAAACACATCAATCCATTGTTCATCTCCTAACCCATATGCTTTGTAAGGTAAATCATGAGGTACTCTTGGAAGATTCAGTTTCTTAACCATTTCTATTGAGATTATATTTTCAAAGGAACCACTGTCAACTATAACTTTGCATACCTTATTCTTGCATTTGCACTTTGTTCGGAATATAGAATGTCTTTGGCTATAGCTTTGTCTTTCTGCTTCTTCTTCTTCCATTATGATGTAGAGCTACACTCTGGAAACCTTTCGTGGATATACTCAACTCAAAGGGTTGCTTCAAAGGCTCACACTCATCAGTCTAGAAACCTTCACAATCTGCACATTGTATTTTGCTACAGTGACATAATCTGCTACATGAACATAGAATGCTTCAGCAACATAGGAAACTTAAATAGAACAAATCTTTTTCCACACAAAAAATCAGTCTTGTTCTTTCACTCATTTACTTCAAGTAGTGGTAATTGTGTCTTCATAGTGACAGGAATTTTGTCAAACACTTATCCCCTCAACTAAAGAAAACTAACCATACTTTAACCATGACCAAAACAAATTGTCCAACTCAATGCTGTTGATTTTAGATCTGGAAATTTATTTCCAAATATTAAAATTGAATTTCTTTCAACCACATTCCTTCTTGACACCATGAAAATCAAGAAAGAAAAGACTTTCCAAACTGCTGCCTTCCTGTAGCAACAGTGATAGTAAATAGGATAGTTTTCTGAAATGGGTTTGTTTGACCCCTCAAATCACGAGATAAATTTTTCTGAAAAGAATGAAAATTGTTCAAAACATAATGAACTATCCTCCCACCAATTTTTAGGTCTATATGAAACCATACGTGACTGCTATAAATTTTTCTTTGGACTATAAATCTAAAATCTAAAGAGACCAGCTTCACAGAATTGTGCATAACTTGCTCATTTCTAAATGAAAATGAACCAAACTTGAACCAGATGAGAGTATATTCAATAATATTTCCAAAAATATATCATGAATAACAAGGAAATACTTCATGAAAAAATAAGGAAAGACTTTCCACCACACTGCCCGAAATCAGGAAGCTTCAGATTTAAGGAATCTTGACATGCATGCAATAGTTTCAACTTCAGATATTTCTCTTTCAAATGATAGTGATTTTCTTCCTTTGATTCTTCTAAGTGATTTAATAACAAATCAATCCAAAAATCCTTTGGATCCCTTCTCCTTCAGCATTCATAAGCAAATATGTGATTCGATTTATTTTTCTGCATGGAACCCCATATAACTTCAAAATCAAATACCAAATCACCTTTTCCTACCCACATCTTTTTCTGGGCTCTGATACCAAAAATGATGCAGAGGAATTTTAGAACCTTTAGAAAATCAAATGCATGACTTAAGGCTTCACATGCATGAATGCAGATTTCAGCAAATGCATAGAAATTTAATGAAATGAGGGTCAACACATGAAGATGTTGCCCATTCAAATCTGCATTACAACTGGGTTTTCCTGTAACCTGATATGAGACAACAATAAAGAAATAAAGAAATGCATGTAATTACAGAGGATCCTCCAATGGCTGACAAAGACCATTGGAGGATCTTTAGAAAATCCCCATGCAAAGATCACTCTCAAAACAACAGAGAGATCCGGCTGATAGGAAATCAACAATAAGAAAATATTAAACTATTAAGATCTGATTTTTCAAATTTCTTCCAAATTGTTGATCTAAATACAAATAGAAAAATGTATGTAGAATACTACACAATCACATCTATACAACACTAGAAACTTAAGAAAATTACAGAAAAACTCAAGAACTTCATTCTATTCACTTTCTCCCAAAAAAAAAATCTCTCTCCAAAATCCTCCTTTACAATATGCACTCTTTCTCTTTTTGAAAAACCTTCTAATGTAACTCCCAAAAATCCATCATAGCTTTCTTGTGGCGGTTACATTTTGAATGCCTACACATGGTGCTTTAGGAATATTCATCATTTTCTTCTTTTTGATTTTTCCCATAAACATTTTCAAAAATTAGAAACCTTTAACACACCCAAAATAATCTAAAATAAACTCATACTAAGTCCTAAGTGGATAATGTTGGGTAGACTTATAAGAATGCCACCTAAACATTTCCACCACACAAAAAAAGGACATTTATTTTAAAACATAAAACTCTAAACTCACACACACAAACATTTCAAATTTTAGATTTTAAACTCAAAACTTTTTGATATTTGCTTTGTGCCCTGCATTTTAGTCATATTGCAGGTTGTCTTCCTATCACAGACGTGCTCCTGCACCACCTTTGACCTCACAAGCCAACAAAATACTCAAAAATACATTAGATCGTTAGTTCGAACCCATGAAGTGGGTCCCACCAGGTGTGCCAAAATGTATTGCATAAAAATGTAATAAAAGGAATAAACACTAAGCAACTAATGCATACCCCTACATGATCATGCAAACCTCAAAATATGCAAGATAAACATGTAAATAAACATAACATGAAATCAAAAGAGTATATACTATTCAAAATAGCACATATGCAAACCTCATGAAATCATCAAGTGTAGATGATTTCATTGTTGTGGGATGTGGTTGCTCATTATTCCTACAGCATAACAATGAGGTAGATAGTAGATTTTTTGAAAATGAGGAGAGGGCTCTCATTTTATAGGAAAAGAGGCACAATGGACAGCTGAGATTGAATACAAGATGAATGGCTAGGATCCCTCAGGATCAATGAGGTGTCCATGAGGTGGAGGCCAAGTAGACTCCATGTGGATTAGGGTTTTGACCATTCAAAGGGGGAAATATGCTCACACATGTGTGAGCAACCTTTGATGTGACATGTCTATGACAGGTGTAAGAGGGTTGGAGGCTCAAGGTTTCTCACACATGTGTGAGACACCTTTGAAAGTGATGGGTCAATGACATGTGTAAGAGGTGTGGAAGATCATGTTTCCTCACACATGTGTGAGACACATTTGGTTCACATGTGAAGGGGGACAAGTGTGTAAGAGTCACATGTCACATGTGACAAGGGTTTGCTAATCCTTTGATTAGGATTGTTCAAATGATTAAGGATGTGATTAGATGAGGAACTAGGATTAATTAGTAGATAAGCGGATTGACCTAGGTTAGAAGGGTGGGTTAGGTTAGGAAAGTGAGGTTAGGTGAGGGTTAAAGTTAGGATCCATGTGCTCAAATAGGATTATATTTAATATTTAATTCCAAGTGGGATTAGGAAAGGGTAATTAAGTAAACAAAGTACTTAATTAAAGTGAATGGGTTAGCATGCAAGGGGAATAGGTTAGGATTTAAATAAACCTTAGTTTATTTAAATCAAGAAAGGATGAACATAATTAAATAAATGTAAAATTTATTTAATTAAAGGTAAGGGAACTAAATAAATAATAAATATTTATTTAATTGGTCAGGATAAGGGATTTGGAAAATTTTAGGTGTCTACAATAGGTGATTGATTAGTCTTTTTCATTTGATTCCCCTATAGAGTATCAATAGATTTTTCACTATAATAGTTACTTCTAAAATTGACCTTGTTCACCTTGTATATAGTGACAACCATTCCAACAGTTGGAGAGATTGCAACTGATTAGTACTAGATTACAACCTTCCTCTACATTTGAGGGGGGCAACTCTCTCTTATGATGGGTGTATTTGATTTGTAAACATAAATGAATTAAAACTTAAAGGTTAAAGAGAAATTTGCTGGCGACGAATACACCAAGCTACTTCACAGCTTTCTTGAATTAACATAAATTGCTAATAAGAATGATCAAGAACTATGCTTGAAGGCTAGCATTAACTTAGTGATGATTCGATGGTTCATTGACATCTACACCATACCATGAAAACATTAATTACAACCATAATCAACACCTAAACAGTTCAAACTTTGGAGAAAAGAGAATACAAAATGCATTTTCCTTTCTTTCCTTGCAACAAGAACATAAGAAGAAACTAATTACAATGACAACCTTTGTACATGCTTTCCAAAAATTGTCCTATCATCAAAAACATTAGTGCTCCCTTATTCCAAATTCCAAAAAGTCCCCTAATTACAATGAGATTCAAGAATTTATATTCTATTCTAGCATAACCAACCTTTCAGGTTTGTAACTACCTCAAAAGTTAGAGTTTTGAATTTGGAAGTCATTTAAAAATTGATGCTAACTCTAACTCATGCAAATTTTGACATCTAAAGCCTAACCTTAACCAAAGGAAAGTTAGGATCCTAACTTATGAGTTACAATAAGTGACACATATCCCTTTCCACCACAATGAAAAGACCAAAATGCTTATTTCTTTAAGGCATCTTTTCATTTTCATCTTTTTCTGTCATCCTTCTCCTCATTGGCCAATAATATTGAGAGTTCTTCATAAGTAGAACAACATTGTAACATATTTAGAGCACAAAATCTATGAAAGATCTAAATTTTCTATTTGCATATATCATCAAATGTAAATTCCTTTGATCACACCCATTTCTAAACACCTCACTTGAACATTGCTCAATACTAGCTTTCATACGTATCATAATATGTGGGAAGATTAGATTGTGGTAGAGAGATTCCAAATATTAAATGTGTCATATGGACATATGTGCCTTTTTACCAATGTTCTAGAGACCAAATAAGAAACACCCTCCTCATTGAACTCCATCCAACCATACATTTAAGTAAGAAATGAAGTTGAACCTGACATGTTGTTCATAATAACCATCATCAGTCATGACCTTTTTAGATTTTTCTTGGATGGGAAGAGGCAGTGGTCCACCCACGATATTCAATTATTTTTATTGAGATGTCATTGTCACATTTGTCTTAATATGGCGCGCCCACTATGTTCTATAGAATTGAATATCTTAGAGACAATGTGCCACACCAATTTTATGTTGATTATTATTATTTTCATTCCATTGGCCCTTCCAAGTTCCACATTATGTCAAATAGTCTTTTGCACCATTTTCTCAACACAGATCACTTTCCTTGAGAGCTTCTGTTGCCTTCTTTAGCATATGAGATTGTGGGCTTTATTTAATTTTCCACAAAATAGGATGGCATTTGGTCAAACATATCGTGGTCTTCTTAGCTAGTTCCACATTTTTCTATGCATTGAAATGCTTGGGCTTTGTCATGTCATATGTATATTTTCAAACAATTTGTATACTTTGATTCATAAACCATAATCATTGCAAACAATTAATGGGCTTTGTTACTGAAATTGAGAATGCTTCTCCGTCGATCAACATTATTCTCTTTCTAAGAAACAAGTCCTCTGCTATATATTCTTCACTCATTCACAATTATAAATTTTTATGTTGGTGTTATGAAGGGTATCTGCAACCAATTATGGGGTTGTTGGAAATATTATGATAGGCTAAGTTACTGAGAGGGGAGGGGTGAATCAGTAACCAATAAAACTTAATCCTTAATTAGCAATTAATCCATCATGTGTATTTTGATCTAATTACATGCATGAGAAATTGAAAACATTAATGCATTCATAACACTTTTGACACACAATTTGGTGACCTAAAAACCTTCCAAATAGAAAGTAAAACTGGATTGGGGATGATACCCACAAGCTTTAGTACTGCAGTATAAAGTTGGCCTATTAAGGCTTAGAATGATTACTTCTGATGATCTGCCCTGTTAGGACCAATAAGGACTACTAGGTCCACTTTGCAAAAGGATTTACACACATACAATGAAGTATGCACTTGGTAAAGAGATTTACAAAAGACTGTTAGGTCTACCTTGTGAAAGGATTTAACTGATTCACCTGTTAGGATGAAATAGTAGCTGATCTCTAATCTGCAACTTGGTTTTCTGAATGAGATTCCTTTGAATGTAGTGATCACCTTGCTGTGATAGATAAATCTTTGCTACTCCTTATACTACTGTAGCCTTTTTAATTCGCTCTTCTCTTCTTCTCTACTTATTACATTACTTCCATACCATACATTGATTGTGATACAATGCATTACATATATACCAATCCAATTACAAAATTACAAAGTCAGCCACAATATAAGTTTACACAAAAATCACAAAGTTAGTCAAAGTGTAGAAACTTGGGTTCTGAAGACTAGCTTGGTGAGGTTTTGATACTCGACATCCACTGTCAATGCTCGACATCATCATGCACTTGGTAGATGTAGAAGCTTGGTCCATATTGATCACTTCCAAGTAGTCTTGAACTCAATCTGCACTGGTGACTCGATGAATATTGTGAAACTCGTCATATAGATTGAATCACTTGTTTCTGACTGCATAGCTTGGATAACACTAGATTCTTTGCGAGCTTGGTATAGACTGAATCACTTGGTTAACATTGAGTGGCTTAGTTAACACTAGACTCACATCACATCAACTGTGAACTTGGTAAGAATTGCACAACTCAGTTTGCACTACTAAACTCGTCATATAGTAAGATGCTCAATTTACACTATTGATCATCACCATGGTAGTAACTGCTCAGCACAAACTGAATATTGTCTCTTGGACTCGGTAGCAACTATAGAACTTGGTAGATACTGAAATTATTGGTTTACACTTAACTGTACAATATTCTCAGTAGATACCTACAATATCATGAGAATTTCTGGAGTTTAATTGAGTGCTTGTGCTAACTATGTTTGTCACAATTAATCTTGTTGAAGCTTTCTCCCAACTTGATGTTTTTAGTGTTTTTCTTGGAGAATGAGGAAGTGAGGCTATGAATGCTGCAACAATTTTCACTGGGTTTTCTCCTCAATATCTTGCACATTTGGAAAATCTCCTCAGTAGCTTCCTACCCCTGTTCCTCTTCCTCATCATCTATATTGTCAAAATGTGTCACCTCTTCATCATCAACTTCTTCATTTTTCTCTTGTTCATCATCATCTTCATCTTTTTCACTAACACTAACTGCAAATCACTCAGCTTGTGAAGAAAATAAATGTTCTTCCATGTGTTTGTAGCATTCTTCAGTACATGTTCAATGTCTTTCAATAGCACAAGACAAGTGTTGAATCTCAAAGTAAGCTTTTCTTTAGAGATTCCTTTACCTCCTTATCATCCAAAGTTGGCATGAATTTCCTTAGGGTCTGCTCATATATGTCTTTTGTAGTTTTCATGACATTCTCCCATCTTAGCTTGATCTTCTCCATTAAAACATTCAAAATCTACTAAGAAAGCTGGTCTAGAGAATACTTCCATTTACCCATTTTAGATATTATCAAGTCCTCTATTTGTTTCTGCTCCTTCGTAGTCCTAATCTCATACTTTAGTGCCTTGAATTTTATTATTCTAGATCCCGATTCTAAATCTTTCAACCTTTCCTCAAAAGTAGGTGGAGGCCTCTTGAAGATTACATCTCCTCCTTCTTTATCCACTTTCTTCCTAGATGATCTTCTAGTAAACACAATAGTAGATGTCTTGGTAGGCTTGGTAGTAATTACCTTACCTTTCTTCTTTAATGGCTCTTCATCCTCTGATTTCTCTTCATCTTCTACTTCTTCATCCTCAATATCATCTCCTTTGCCTTCACTCAATAGAAGAGTGGAATTGGTTTTCAGTTTGGCAATTCTCTTCTTTCCTTTGTTGACTGCTTGAGGGAGTTTGATTTCAAGTTCTATTCTAGCCTTTGCCTCATCATAGGTGCCAAAGTATGCAACTTTAGGGTCAACAGGCTCATTAATCAGTGCCTTAATTATGTCCTTGGTTTCATCTATGTTTACCTCATAACCAAGAGGTTTTACCCATACTGTCCTTGGCCTAATTACCTGAATGTATACTTTGTCACTATCAACCATTAAAAAAACATCATCATTGTAATCATCAACTAGTTTCTTTGGAATCCTAAATCTATTATTCATCTTCTCTTTGAATACATCAAAGTAATTGTCCATAATATCTGCATAGATCTCTTTCATTTCAGCTATATACTTATTAATTTGATAAAGAACAACTACATCTTTCCTCCAATCAACTGTACCTTTAGATGGGAAAAAAATTTGAACATAGAAAAATAAACAAGTTAAAAGTGAACCAAACTTATAAGGATTGTTCTTGGAAGTTCTTATACTCTCCATGTTCTTGTTGAACTGGTTCAACAATAACTCAACAAGGTCAAATGACAAGTTATTCTTGACCACTTTGTATCCTAAATCCACTGCTTCACATGACATGCTGTTCAATCTACTTGAGCTATAAATCTTGTGAATGATGACATGTATCCCAAACTTGAGTTCCATGTTTGTGACACAACTGATCCTCATTCCCTTTCCATCCCACTTGGCCAGGGTTTTCTTCTCAAGTTTGACCCAACCTAGGGTTTTGGTCATTTTTACTTTCGCCAACATAGGAAGACTAGTGATCCTGTGGATCATCTTCTTGGTTATCAAAATTAGTTGTTCCATCCATAACTAACCATTGTGAACATGACTAAGAATATATCTTATCCATTTTATTTGAAAATCATGTGGCATATGTAGAATGTGAGTTAAACCTTTTGTTTCAAGATGTTAATGTTCTAGTTTCAACACACCATTAACACATAATTCCTTCAATGATTCATCCATTTCCAATGTTCCAATATCTTTAATAGTACACTTAAAATGAAATCGAATATCATCGATCAACAATACCTTTGGTGGAATTTGTGACTGAGCTCCACTTGGATCCAGGGTTTCCACAATGGCAGGCCTTAGCTTAAAATTTGGTGCCTTCCATTCCATGCCTCAAACTAACATGTTTGAACCTTTCTTTGATTTTCTATTGGTGGATGCTATCTTCACTTGGTAGGGTTTGAGAGAATAAACAAATTTTCAGTAACAATTCACTCAAATCGCTTGAATGCTCTTAAGATTGCCTTTCACAGATAGCTCTCAAAAATTTGTGGTGAGAAATGACTTTGATTTTTCCCCTTTTTATCAAATTTTTCCATAAATGCCTGGTATGATTGTTCGCTCAAATGATAGACTATCATCCACTTTGCTTGCATTGAATTCTGAGTAGAGTCTTCCATGATTCGATAACCACACAACAAATATAGTAGCTCCTGACCTTACTCGATAGGTTTTTATAACCCGACCTCGCTCAGTAAAGATAGTAACTCAATAATGAATGGCATCATTTACTTGGTGATCCCTTTGCATCTTGAATGCTGATATGGATCTTTCATTCTATCAACTGGAACTAATATTAGATGTCTTCTTCAGAATCCTAGTTCTAATTCTCCTTTTATAGATCAAGTGGAAATGTTGGAGTCACCCAATTCTTGAGTGACATTTTCATTAGTGCTCAGACTTAAATTCTCAGTAGATTTCAGAACCCATTATTGTCTCATCTGCTTTCTAATGTTACCAGCTTTTGCCTTATTTTCATCTTCAATTCTTCTAGTATTCATACAGTTCTTGGAAAGATGACCAAGTTTTGTACAAATGAGACATCTTCTAGTAGTATCTCTTGTCCTCATTTGATGTTTCACATAATTCTATCCAATGTGTCCAAATTCTCCATAGTCCTAACCAAATATAGCTTTCACAATCTATTCTGCTATGTTCAATATCTTAATTTTTCTTTTTGAGGATTTGTACCCATGCTTCTTACATTTGTGACATTTTCCTTCAAACATAGGTTTCTCTTTGCATTCATTAGCCCTATGACCATGCTGATTGTAATTGTAGTATTTTCCATTGAATTTAGCTTTTCCATTACTCCAACATTTGTTTGATGTATGACCTATCTTACCATAGTGACTGCAAGTAGGCCTTTGATTCTTTTGAGCTCCTTACTTGGATGATTCATCTTCTTCTATATATCCAATTCTTGCTTTTCCCTTTTGTCTGTAATGGCTTTTTTCATTTAATTGATTCATGTCTTCTTGAGATTTCATCATCCTTTCATTGGTTTACCTTTCATTGTTTAGATCATTTTGCAATCTTTCATTCTCTGATCTTAGATCCATGATTTCTTAATTTAAATTAGTGAGTTGATCAATGAAGTCTATCTGCTGAAAGGATAGTGTTGGAATTACAATAGGAAAGGTAAACTTCTTGGTGGGAGTGAATCAACAGTTTAAACTTGGATCGATAAAACTTTCACCATACATCCATCTCATGCATTCAATAGATAAACTGAAATAACATGTAAAGCATATACATACAAATCATGTAAACACATAAGAAATCACACATAACACCATATATGATTACCCATAAACCCTCCAAGTGAGAAGGTAAAACTGGGGCGGGAAGGACACCCACAAATCTTCACTACTACAACAATAAAGTGTATCTAATTAATATTAAAATGTTTTGATCATGAGTGATGATCTATCCTATGATAGGTTTTCCTTGATAAAGGCTTACAAAGACTATTAGGTCTCATCTTGTTAGAGGATTTCAACACCCTATTAGATGTGTGCCTTGCTAAAGGACTTTAACTTACAACTAAGTAAGCACCCTGTTAAAGGATTTCATATAGCATGTTAGGAAAAATTTGTTAAGATATTTTGACTAAAATCACCTGTTAGAATTTCTCAGCATTGATCCTATGTTTAGCACTTGATTACTTGATAATAGATCACCTCTAAAAAATGTCTTCTTGATCCTTCTTGATCAGATGTCTCTTTGCCATATACTCTTCTCCTTCCTCTATTATACTCTAACTAGTTCTGCAACATAATCTCACTTCATAACTTCTAAGCCACCATGAATGCTCTATTTGCACATGCAAACTTCTCTCTTCACTCCTTCAACAACATACACATACACTCTAGAGAGTTTAGGGTTTGTCCTCCTTAAGATGACTAGGTGACTTAGGATTAGGTATGAATCTAGGACTAAGATTCATCCATTTTGCCACTTAATCCTTCCTATTTTTTGATTGGCTACATGTAATTGCATAGGGAATCCAACTTAAGATTCATCCTTATCTCCAAAATATTGTAATTCTTCCTTAAGTCATCTCAAAAATGGTTTAGATAGTTGTGTGTGCCATTACAAACAAATATGTCAAAACTATCTCACTTGACATCTGAAGTCTCTAATGCTCGGCATACACTAATCTCTTTGTTATGACTCAACACCTATATTTCTCAGCATCCATTATTCACTGAGCATATATTGTCTTCTCAGCACTTGATTGACTCAACACATGAGTGGCTCGAGACTCACTGTGAACTCAACATGGTCTATGTTTTGCTCGGCATATGTTACTTGTTCGACATGAACTAAGTAAATAACTTAAGTGTGTTGACACTCATTTGTCAAAACCAATCTAAGATCAAAAATTTCCCCCTTTGACATGAGTGTCAAAAAAACTTGAGTATGTAATAGTATCCTTCATCTCATAAGAATAACATAACTGTAACTTGACTTATATAGAAAACTTCAAAATTGCAAAATTTTGTAATAACTTGTATACCTTAAAATTTGATAACTCCCCTGAGTTAATATGTCTATTTTGTAACCAAAATTTTGTACTCCTGTTGAGTAAATGTGTCTCTACTAATACACTTTGACTTCATGCTATTTTGTGCTTGCTTCCCCTTAGCTTGATTTGACTTTTCTGTATCTTAGCTTTATGTCTCCCCCTTTGCTTACTCTCCCTTTTCTCCTATTTCTCCACCAAAAATATGTCTCCCGCTTTTTGACACTTATGTGAATGGGCTATACACTTACTAGCGTGTCTGTCTAGAAAAGATTTATGGATATCCAATATTATCTTGAGAGCTGCATCCCAGTTCTCACATTCTACATCCAATGAATTGATTTGGATAGTGAGCTCGATAGAAAGGTGGACTAGGCCATCTAAGGTAGAAAGATTGGGGCCTTTCTTCATTAGAGTTTCAACATAGCCTAGTTCCTTGTGTAATATTTTCATATGGGGTATGAGAGTTGCCTGGATGCTAGTTAGTTTGGTCCTTATGTTGGCGTCATCTATTGTCAATACAACTAACTGATTCTGTGTTTAAAGCAATGAATTGAAATGCTTCTCACTTTGAGCTGGATTCATTGGTAGTTTTGCACCTGATGCAATAATTTGGCTATGCAAACTTAGAATGTGACATTTGGTATCTTGGGTGAAGAGTGAGGGATTGCACAATTTAGTGTACAATGAAAATATGTTCTCAAGTACCTTCTTCACACATCCTCAACCTTAGTTGCCAATGCAACTTGTGTTAGTGCTATATCACCTGATATTTTCTTATTGACTTTGTTTTGAAACTTCTTTTCTAACCATTCAAGTAAATTTTTATTAGTATCTAAGTCTTCATTATTGACCTTCTCCACTATATCTTCCAGTTGTTCCATTAGTGGCTTGGTCTCGTTAGGAGTTGGTAGACTAAATGCATCTAAAAAGATGTCTTTGATGTCCTGTACTACCTATTTCTTCCTACACTCCCTTCTAAGCATTTCCTTATGCTTTTTCCCTTGCTAGGGTCTACTACAATATGCCCATCTATTCTATGGTCATGGTATCAAAATTATACTTGGGAAAAATGATCTCTTCATCAAGGCTTACATCTCCATATTGGATTACTTTGTCTACCTTTCATGAACTTGGGCTTGACACTAAGATCTGTAATGGAGTAGCATTTGTGCTTGACTTTGGAAGAGTATGACTTGATGGAGTGCCAAATACTACTAAGGTTACTAGGGCATGGATGGCAGTTTTCTCCTTTAGTTGTGGTGTCATTTCAGTCTCTTTAGGCTTGCCTTGTTTTGCCACAATGACTTGACTTGCACCTTGTCCTTTTCCTATAGGTATAGATAAGTCTATTTGACTTGTTTCTATAGTAGCAACTTGTGTTTCCACTGTGCTCTTCTCTATTGTATCAATCTTGGCAATTGTATCAACCTTGTTTGATATGGCTTTTGGAGTCTTGACCAAAGGTTTTACATTAGTGACTAGAGGTATGATAGAAGGTGGTTCTTATGGATTCACCTTTTCCTTTGCAACATCAGTCACTAAATTTTGCAGTTCATCCACACTGACCAAAATAAGATTTCCACAAAGTTTGTCTTTTAGTGTAGACTGATCTAATATCTTCTTCAAATCATCTTTAGTAAGGGGATTGATGTTCTAAGCTAATAGATTAGAAACATCCTTAACATTCATTGTTTCTGTAGTCTCACTTGTGACATGTGGAGGACTGATACTCAACAATTGTGTGTCTTGCACACTCTATTCTTCTGGCTGCTCTTCTTTAGTTGTTGCCTTGTCATCTACTTCTATTTCTATTCCTCCTCCAACAATGTTATCTTTATCATCATCTTCTTCATCATCCTTCACTTCAATGGGTTCTTCCTCACCTTCCTTTGTTGTAGTCAACCCATAAGTGAGCTTCCATATCTATTTAGACTTCTTAACAACGTTCTCAATGTTATTTTGCAAGATGCTAAAGGCTCTATATTTAGGTGTGAACCTAGTTGCATATTTCTTTATAGCCTTAGCAATTTTTGCCTTAGTCAGTTCAGGCATCACTAGGGCTAGAGATTTTTCTCTTCTTTTTTTCTCCAAGTCTAGAATATAGTGTCATTTTTGCTCAACTCTGTCATATAGACTCTTTGGCATAGAGTTGTAAGTTCTAGTGGAGTTGTCTTGAATTTTTCCATCATGACATATATGGCCTCCTCCACTTGATTTTTCTCTACTTCACCAAAATTATCAAAATATATATGTGAAAACCCTAACATGTCTACATTATTCTTAACATTTTAACATAAATTTTCAAGATCTGAAAGAGAATTATGACTCACCACCTTAAATTGGCTATTTTCATTTGACTCTATTTTCTCTTCATTAGATTTTTCTTGTGCTACATACTTTCTTCTTGGTTTCTTCTTCTCTCAACCTCCTTGGTCTGCTTGTTTTGTCTTTTCCTTAGCTTTTTGTGTAGTTGAATGTGTGTTGGCTCTTGTGGTAGGTGTAGTAGGCTTAGGCTAAATTGACTAGCTACCTTCTTAGCTTTAGTCACTGGTTGAGTTTTAGCCTTCTTCTTCTTTGGCTCAATAGGACTAGGTGCTTCCTCGGCTTCTTCTCCCTTAACACCTTTAGTCTCTTCCTCTTCTTGGTCTTCTCCCATACCCTGAGTTAATGCAAGAGGTGCTTGTGCTTGGGTTTCTTCTTCCTCTTCATCCTCTTCTTCTTCTTCTTCCTCCTCGGCACCCTCTCCAAATTTAGCTTTTAGTTTCTTCACTAGCCTATCTTTCTTCTTGATAACTAAAGTAGTCTTTAGTTCCATGGTAATATTGGACTTTACCATCTCATAATTGCCAAATATCTTTGTAGTTTTATCTACCTCTTCTGCTAGTAAAACTATTATAAATGTAGAGGCTTCATCCACATTGATTTCATAACATAAGGGTCTCAACCATCTCACCCTTGGTTTAGCATCTTGTACAAATGTATAATCAACATCCACAAGAAAAAAAAATGTCATCATAGTGTTTCTCAACTAAGGATACTAGTATTCTTAATCTCTCCTTCATTGACTTCTTGAAGTCTTCAAAATAACTTGTCATTAGAGATTCAAAATTCTCTCTTAATTACTCAATGTATTCACCAATCTATACTGTAACTGATCAGTTTGTTTTCCATCCCACAGTGCCAAATGAGGGAAATGTGTTTTGCACATAAAAGAATATGAAAATCAATATAGAACCAAATTTACATTGTGCACTCTTTGTCTTCTTGATTGCTCCAAGGTTCTCCATTAGTTGTTGCAATTGTAGCTCTGCTAGATCATATGTATGATCTTTCTTTACAATTTTGTACCCCACATCTATAGCTATACAGGGCACATTGTTTAATCTACTAGATTGATATAACTTGTGTGATATAACCCTTATAGCAACGTCTATCAGAGGATCAATGATTGTGTCTATTTTCATGCCTCTCTTGTTCTACATAGCTCCAGTATTTTTCTTACTCACTTCCTTCAAATCACTTCTCAATGTCTTAGGCCGATCTAGGGTTGGGTAACTAGTAAATCTATGGATTATTGTCTTAGAAATTTTGATAGGTCCACTGTCCAACCATAATGAACCATCATGGATTCGGCTAAGCACTATCCTAATCCACTTTGTCTTAAACACATTTGGAAAATATAGGGCTCATGTTAATCCCTTCCTCTCAATGATTTTGAACTCTTCCTTCAAAACACCATTATCACAGAGTTTATTGTATGCTTCCCTAATATCTAGGTCTCTAGTGCTACCAATTTTACTGTTATAGCATTTTCTCACATCTTGTATCATTATCACATTTGGTGTAATCATCGATAATGCACCATAAGGGTCTTGTTTGTATGCAATGTCAGGAATAGCTTTGAAAATGGGTTGCTTAACCTCATTACTCACTAACTAAACATTCAAAACTTCTTTCCCTTCAACATTCTTTGAACTAGATTCCATAATGTGAAACTAGGGTTTATGAAAATGAAAACCGTGTAGCTCAACTCTTGATAAATACCTTATGAAATCTGATGAAGTGGTGTGAGATTGCTGCTAGAATCTTCTACAAAAACTTTGGAAAAATTTCCAGATTGCATTCTTCTCTTCTCGCTCTTTCTCAAATTTGAAATGATGAAAAATGAGCTAAAATCGATCAAATACCCTTTGGAAACCTTGCAATAAATGTTGAGTACTTACACAGTTGTAAGCTCGACATCAACCAATTTCAGGCTCACTCAGCATCCATTAACATTTCAACCACTTAGCAACCACTATGAGCTTGACATCAACTAGCCATTTTGTTAGCTTGACATCTTCTAGCATTTCACTCAGCACACATAGGAAATATTTCATGCTCGACAATAACATGAAAATCTTAAAGATTTATCTTGGATTTCTAATAACATCTTGCATCTTTATTCATGCTAATGTAATATTTTTATTAGTAACTCCTTTTGGAACTAATGTATGATATAACCTTTAAATATCAGTCCCACATACCTCTTGATTGCATAGTTTGATGAGGTGTGATCACCTGACCTATTGGGTGAAGTGATCCCTTCTCCATTTGATGTGCTGAAATCACCTTTCATCTTCCATGTGTTGTTTATTTCATTTTTGACATTTTCAACATATTCCTTGGCTTTACCTTTATCAAATTCACAACTTGGTGCCTTTGACTTTGTTGAACAATACCTATTGATGTGACTAGTCTTCAAACAACTAAAACAGGTGGTTTGACTCAACCACCTTTTGTAGTCACCTCTAAAGTGTGTCCTAATACAATTCTTAGGAACATGTCCATATTATTAACAATAATGACAACTATATCTTGTATTATAATCCCAGTTATAATAGTTTCCATTGTTCCTTACCTTCGTTTGCTTGTTTGATGACCACATGGATTTGGATTTGCATTCAAAAGCTCTATGCCCATGCTTCTAACAGTTGTAGCAATATCCTTCAAATCTTTGTGTGTGCATGGTCTTGGTTCTACATTCATGTGCTTGATGATCTTGTTTATTGCACTTATGGTAGTGAATCGTGTTCTTAGGCTTGACATTCTGATTTGTAGTCTTGCTCCTACACACATTAGCAATATGTCCTTTCTTACTACAATTATGACAAGGAGGTTTGGAGTTCTTACCTTTGTTGTTCCTTTCTTTTGCACTTTCAGATGATTCTTCTTCTTCAGTACTTGTATATCATAGTCTTGATGTGTCATTATTAGATCTAGGGGATCTCATTAGTTGCTCAAAGTATTTGATGGCTTCACTTGGTTTGTTGAAACCTTTAGCAAATTCTTTTTCCCATTTTAGGCCATTCTGCAACTTTAATGTTGTTATCTCAATCTCTTTGACATTTAGCTCATAGTTTGCATTCATCATTTGACTTAGAGTATCTAATTGCATGTTGGAAATCTTGGTTAGCTTTGATGATTTCTCTTCCAATTTTTTGGCCAAAACTCTTTTATCTTCTTCAATTCATGGCTTTTTCTTCCATGGCTTTCTTCTTTTGTTCAACCACTTCACATGGTAGTATGGCTTGTGATTCTTTCTCTAACTTGAGATTTCTGATTTCCTTAGCTTGGAATTTATTCTTTTCTATTAGATTAGCAACTACTACATCAAATTCATTGGAGTCTCCATCTGCAAATAGCTTAGTAGTGTCTATCTCTTTGTATTGTGTGTCATTCTCCTCAATAGTAATTTCCTTCCTTCTCTTCAAGGATTTCTTTAAGGCTTCTCTTGCTTCATTCAGTTGATGTAGAATGAGATGTATTTCAATCTCCTAATTCTTAATAGTCTTTCCTAGCTTGTAGACTTCCATTTCAAGATCTTTCCTCAAAGTTGCAAACTTCTCTTTCAGAGAACAAGGCTCTAATACCAATTGTTGGAATTACAATAGAAAAGGTAAACTTCAGAGAGAGGGGTGGGGGTGAATCAATAGTTTAAACTTGAACCCATAAAACTTTCACCATATATCCATCTCATGCATTCAAGATATAAACTAAAATAACATGTAAAATATATACATCTAAATCATGTAAACACATAAGCAATCACATTTTAACACCATATATGATTACCCAGCAACCCTCCAAGTGAGAAGGTAAAATTGGGGTGGTGATGACATCCACAAATCTTCACTACTGTAGCAATAAAGTGTATCCAATTAAAGTTGCAATTTTTTGATCACGAGTCATGATCTACCCTATGAAAGGTCTACCCTGTTAAAGGCTTACAATGACTATTAGGTCTCACCTTGTTAGAGGATTTCAACACCCTATTAGAAGTGTGCCTTGCTAAAGGACTTTAACTTACAACTAAGTAAGCACCCTATTAAAGGATTTCATACAACCTATTAGGACTACTTTGTTAAGAGATTTTGACTGAAATCACCTATTAGAATGTCTCAGCATTGATCCTGCAATTAACACTTGATTGCTTGATAATAGATCACCTCTAAACAATGCCTTCTTAATCCTTCTTGATTAGATGTCTCTTTCTTGTATACTCTTCTCCTTCCTCTGTTCAACTCTAACTAGTTTTGCAATGTAATCTCACTTCATAACTTCTAAGCCACCATGAATGCTCTATTTGTGCATGCAAACATCTCTCTTTGCTCCTTCAACAACATATATATACACTCTAGAGAGTTTAGGGTTTTTTCTCCTTAAGAAGACTAGGTGACTTAGGGTTAGGTATGAATCTACGACTGAGATTCATCCATTTTGCCACTTAATCCTTCCTATTTTCTAATTGGATGCATGTAATTGCATAGGGGATCCAACTTAAGATTCATCCTTATCTCCAACATATCATAATTCATCCTTATGTCGGCTAAAAAATAGTTTACATAGTTCTTTGTGCCATTACAAACAAATATGTCAAAAGTGTCTCACTTGGCATTTAAAGTCTCTAATGCTCAGAATACACTAATCTCTTTATTGTGACATGACACCTATATTGCTCGACATCCACTGTTCACTCAACTCCTAAATCACTCAACATATACTATTTGATTGGCACTTGAGTGACTCAATACATGAGTGGCTTGCCACTCATTGTGAACTTGACATGGTCTATGTTTTGCTTGACATATGTTACTTTTTTGACATGAACTAACTCAAGTGTGTTGACACTCACTTGTCAAAACCAATCTGAGATCAACAGATAGGTGTTAAATTTCATTGTTCTTTCCTTCTATCTCTTCTTTTATCTTGTTTTTCTCTTCCATGGCTTCACACAATCTTACTGACTAAATTTGTTTCTCTCTTCTCATTTTTTGTACTTCTTCTTGAAGAGTACTGTTCTTTTCAAATAGTTCTTTGATTGCTTCATCTGAATTGCTTGAATGGATGTCTTCAATTCTTTCTTCCATATAGAGTTGGTCAGTCATCTAGATTGCAAGATATTTTCTTCTTTTTAGGGATTGAGAGAGTTTTTCTTTTGCCTTTTTGAGTTGTCCAATGACCAATTCTAAATCTAGCTTCTCATTGTCAATAGCCTTGTCAAGTTTGAATACCTCCATAGCCTTTGATCTTTGCTCAAGCTATTACACTTCTTTCCTAAGAACTACAATGCTCTAATACCAATTGTTGGAAATATTATGATAGGCTAAGTTACTTAGAGGGAAGGGGTGAATCAGTAACCAATAAAACTTAATCCTTAATTTAGCAATTAATCCTTCATGTGTATTATGATCTAATTACATGCATGAGAAACTAAAAACATTAAAGCATTCATGACACTTTTGATACACAATTTGGTGACCTAGAAACCTTCCAAATAGAAAGTAAAACTAGGGTGGGGATGATACCCACAAGCTTTAGTACTGTAGTATAAAGTTGGCCTGTTAAGGCTTACAATGATCACTTTTGATGATCTACCTTGTTAGGACCAATAAGGACTGCTAGGTCCATCTTGCAAAAGGATTTAAAAACATACAATGAAGTATGCACTTGGCAAAGAGATTTACAAAAGATTGTTAGGTCTACCTTGTGAAAGGATTTAACTGATCCACCTGTTAAGATGAAATAGTAGCTGATCTCTAATCTACAAGTTGGTTTGTTGAATGAGATTACTTTGAATGTAATGATCACCTTGCTGTGATAGATAAATCTTTGTTGCTCCTTATATTGCTATAGTCTTTGTAATTCAATCTTCTCTTCTTCTCTACTTATTACATTACTTCCATACCATACATTGGATGTGATACAATACATTACATATATACCAACCCAATTACAAAATTACAAAGTCGGCCACAATACAAGTTTACACAAAATACACATAGTCAGCCAAAGTGTAGAAACTCAGGTTCTAAAGACTAGCTCGGTGAGGTTCTGATACACGACATCATCTATCAATGCTCAACATAATCATGCACTTAGTAGACATAGAAGCTCTTTCCATACTGATCACTTCCAAGTAGTCTTAAACTTGGTCTGCACTAGTGACTCGATGAATACTATGAAACTTGTCATATAGACTAAATCACTTGGTTCTAATTGCATAGCTCGGTCAACACTAGATTCTCTAGAGCTTAGTATATATTTAATCACTTGGTTAACATTGAGTGGCTTGGTTAATGCTAGACTCACATCACATCAACTGCAAACTCGGTAAGCACTACACAACTTAGTTTGTACTGATAAACTCGACATACACTAAGATGCTCGGTTTACACTACTAATCATCACCATGGTAGTAATTGCTCAGTGCAAATAGAATATTATCTCTTGGACTTGGTAGCAACTGTAGAACTAAGTAGATACTGAAATGCTTATTTAACACTATTAACTATACAATATGCTCGATAGATACTTACAATCTGAATAAGTGTATGCCACTAATAACAAACATGACTATAATGTCAACAGGGGTTTGGTTATGTTTCACTAATTGGGTGCATGACTACCTTGCTTTTGTCCATGTATTCCATAATCATGCCAATATCAACTACATGGAGCCAACACCTTTTCAGTAGATTCTCCAAGTAGGATGTAATTGAGCTAAGCTCCAAAGTAGCCAGGTCCATTTCTCAAAATGATCTCATGATATTTTTATAATTTACATTCTTGCATGTCAAAACACTTTCTATAAGGTATTCAAACTTCTCTACCTATTCATCTAAATATGAGTAGCTCCAGATTTTATAAGAATATGAGTAGTTTTTAGAGGATGAAGAGTAACTCATGAACTAGTCTGTGTGCCCTATTTATTCTTTTTACCTTGCATACACCTTGTCTATAATTGAGCTGATCATTCTATCAAATAGTTCTCATGTCCTTGTTCATTGTCAAGTTTAGAATGTAAAACTTGAATCAAAAAGCTCCTATGAAGGCCATAGATGGGTGAGGAGTAGCATATAGTTAATCAAGATGATCACATGAGACTTGCCATCATCTTCTCCAAACTTTGTATGTCGTAGTCTTCACCTCAAAAGTATCTACCAAGCTCCTCTACTTAGCAAGCCCTCTACCTAATGTGAAAATGATTTTTGGTTTCTTTGTAACTTGATAAACTTACCCAGGATCACCGAGACCTTTTGTTGCTTGACATGTCTTTAGAATTTTCCTCAATGGTTAAGGAAGAGTATTGATGTACAATTGTATCTAGTCATTATTTTTAGAATGTCATGTACTTGCAGATTTCCTAAAATAGTCGGCATGCCACATATGGATTGCCTATCCACTATGTATTGTGTGAGTCTATCAGTTGGTGTACTAAAATTTCATCAGGCATTTCATCACATAGTTGGATGTTTTCTCTTCTTCAATGTCATTTTGTTGTGAATTATGAGTCTTAGGGGTCAATCTTTGTGTTTGTGGAAGCCATCAAATAGTGATCATTCCAACATCTCATAGATAATTCTACATTCTATCTCCATGCTTGACCTACAAGTGCCAAATGGTACTTATATACTTTGTATGATGACCCCTCTCTAGATAGGACCAATCTTTAGATTATATCTGTGAACTTTATTTCTAGCTGGTGGTTGTTCTAAAAGTTAGAGTTTGGGTTGGAAAGTTTGAATTAAGATTAGGTTGAGAAGTTTTAGTACATAGAGAGAGGTGGTTTGAGTATGTAGTGAGAGAAAACTTTTAGTCAATGGAGAGAGAAAAGTACAGGGAGAGATAAGGTTTTAGTATGGGGAGAGAGAAGGTTTTTGTATGTACGGAGAGGTAGTATGTAGTGAGAGATGATTTTGAATATTTGGGAATTAATCTCTCTCTCTCTCTCTCCCTCTCTCCCTCTCTCTCCAAAATTAATTTAACTAACTTAAGTTCTAAAATATTTGGGTAATAGGTATGATGATGTAAAAGGTTGTCCAAAAATTTGTATAAACATCTGATCATGTTTGTAAATTTGTAAATTTTGTTGTGTATACCCACAAATCATTTTTGGAGAAATATGGAGTAATTTCTAGACCATAGCTACATGTTAGAACAATCGTGACAAAAACACGGGGGAATTAGGTGTGAATCATGATCAAAGGTATGATGGTGTGAAAGGTTGTCTAGACATCTATATAAACATCTGATCATGTTTGTAAATTTTGAATTTTTTTTGTTTATATTACTTTTGGATTCATAAGAAGTTAGAAATGTGAAAATATTTATGGATTATAGTCTAAGGGGGAGTACTTTTTGAATTGCTATGTAATGTTTGATCATGACAAAGTATTTTTCCACTAATGTCAAAGGGGAAATTGTTGATCCCTAAGTCATGTTGTCTATTAGTGTCAAACACTTAGGAATATATTTGGTAGAGTTGGTTAGTGATCATTCAATCGAAACATCCTATATAGGCTTAGCCTTGTAACTAGACTTGTATATGTTTCATGTATGAATCGAGCAGTAGTGACTGTCAAGCAAGTCTATGGTTGCCAAGTACTCCAATACATGCCAAGTCATCTAGAAGATAGTTCATGCCAAGTGTATAGATGCCAAGTCATGTGGTATAAGTTGAGCAAGTGAATGTTGAGTGTCAACATGTAGAATAGTTATGATCAAGCATTCGAATGTTTTTGTGTCGAGTAAACTAGTTTTGACATAATTGTTTGGAATGGAAAAAATACCTAAGTAAACCACTTTTGCTAATATGGAGATGTATGTTTTTTTCAAGGAGTCAATCACAGAGGTGATCATGTGTTCTGTTATTGATCATTAAGCCCTATGTGATGTGATCAACCAATCAAAAAATGGAAGGACTAAGGGACAAAAGTGAAGGATATGGATAATTGATTTTGATTAGAAAAATTCTATAGATGGTTACAAGAAGATGATACAAACCCTAATTTCATAATGCATGTGAGAGATGTTGCATGTTTGGATGCTAGAGGTGAAGTGTGAAGGGAAACTAGACATAGCAATAGAGAAAAGAAGTGAAGGCAACAACACAAATATATCAAATTAAAGATCAGATTATAGATTGTAAAGAGGAGATCTATTATCAACATTTGAGGTACAAACTAAAGGATGAGGTACTGCTACATTCTAGCAAGTTTTTCAAGGTAAATATCTTAATAGAGTGGTCCTAACAAACCTTTGTAAATCTCTTAACAGAGTACTTAGTTGTAAGTTTTAAATGCTTTAATCAAGGTAGATTGAATAAGTCTTGTAAAATCTTAATAGAGTGCTCACTTAGTTGTAAGTTTTAAATGCTTTAATCAAGGTAGATTGAATAGGTCTTGTAAAAATCTTAATAGGAAAAACCCTTCATAGGGTAGACCACCAAAATTAATCAAAATTGTAGCCCTAACATGCAAACTTTATTGCTGCAGTAGTGGAGATTTGTGGGTGTCATCCCCACCCTAGTTTTACCTTCATCTTGGAGGGTTGCTGGGTAACCAAAATCTTTGTGTCATGTGTTGATCATTTGCTTATATGTTTCATGGATGTGATTAGATGTTAGATCTAGTACTTCATTGCAGTAAATGTTTATGTGATTTATGATATTGTTGTGATAAGGATTTGTGCTGAAGTTATGAGATTGAATATTTGTTTGAAAGGGTAAAAGGCTTATAGGTCGTGATTCACCCCCCTCTTAGTATCTTACTTTCCCATTAGACTTCCAACATGGGTTAACATCTAGGATGCCATCCCAACATTGTCATGTATTGTGTTGGTAAACCAAAGCAATTCCTTAACCAAAAGACCATTATTATACTTTTAACTATGTTTTGTCCTAGTAACCTATACTTGTTAAATCAACAATAAATCCTTCCACACATAACAAAAATCTTTAGAAATTTTACCTACGTGATGTATCATGTAAGTGCACATAAGCTGAAGTACCTCCAATGAAGTGCACTAAAAAAAAAAAGTTGTTTGTACACTATTTTGCTGATATATAGTTAGATAATTTTCTATGTTATCATACTTTAGACTTATCCTTATATTTTTCTCTCTCAATATGATTTATGTGTTTCCATAAATGACAAACCTAACATATCACCTTAACCAAATTTCCAACAATCTCCCCCTTTGGAATTGATGGCAACATACAGAAAAAAACAAATGGCTAAGTATCAACAATTTCAAAATTTCAAAAGATGTGAACTATGTTACATGGCCATCAATGTTCAAAATTTGGACCATTTGTATTCATTTACCATATTATATATATATGCCTCCCCTAGATTGTACTCTAACTTATATCTCCCTTTACATTGCTATATTCTATTCTTTCTATCTTTGTACAATTTTATTATTATAATACTCGCCCCCCTGCCTTTGACATCAATGAAAAAGGTGAGTCAGAAGGATATATACATGTCAAAATTTATTATCCTATCTTGATGTTTTCATCATGATGGATGGGTGGAAATGAGTGTAAGGCAATCCAAAAAGTTCTTTTTTAGACTAGCAAACTCTTTGTCCCAATTATCCTTGACTACGTCTTCTATGTTGGTGAGTGCACAAAGTCTATAGGATACTACCTCTACTTCTAAGAAGGTATCCAACTACCTTTGGAAAATATCAATCTTAAAAGTTAGATGTGCTCTTAATAATGAGAATCTTTTTAGGAGTCTTTCCCCATTTAACTCGTGTGTCCTTAACTCATCATTAAGCCGACTAATTTTTTGTTCAATTTCAAGAATATTTGTGTTTGGGTCCTTTAACTTATCTAGAACTTTCTCTAACTCATCCAATTTATCTCTAATGTCTTTAGATATATCTTTGGAGTACTTGTGTGCAAGAGCACATTTTTCATATAAGTCCTTTCCTAATGTGGAACTGTTTCTCAATTCCTTGATGCATAGATCTAATGTTGTTAGGTCATTTATGATGTTTCTGCATACTATGTTAAACAATCTAACCTCATGTAGTATCTTTTCCCTTACAATTTTCACTTCTTGAAGTGTAGAAAAATTATTGTCAAAGGCTTCCATAACCTATTTTGCTCCTCAAAATTTTATTCTTTCATGTGTACATGACAAGGTAATGTACTTTGTAACTTTTCAATAGATAATTCCAATAGCCTTTGAGCATTGTTTCTCAACTTACCATATTTTTTTTGTTATATTCCTAATTGATGATTTAGATAACTGGATGTATTATTCAATGCCCATTCCTCCAACAGTTTTGTTAGCATAATTTCCCTTCAAGATTTCAATCAATATTTTAAAAGGTGATTTATATGAACTAGAACTGTCCTTGCCAACTTCCTTAGTAAGTGTCACTAATTGAATTTGAGTTTCTTGTCTACCTTGTTGCTCAAGTTCATCTACTGCTTACTCTTTTTGTGGTTCCACACTTTCCTTTTCTCTGTCTTTAATATGATCTAATGACTATTATTCTTCTATGTTTTCACTTTGTGCTAATGACATTGTTAATGTGGTAACCTATTTCACAATATTCTACCAATGTGCTTGATAACCCAGGTCTATTCTCACAAAACTAGGTGCTAAAGACATAAATTTGGGTGGTTCCTGACTACGCATAGTAGTTGAGTCATAGTGAATCTCTTTTCATGACCTTCAACGTATGTACTATAGTAATCTTCAATGTTATCAAGAACCAAATTTCCAACACTAAAATCTTGTTGGTTTACAAATAGATTTACTATAGTACTTGCAAATGGGTCATTACTAGTATCAATTGTGATTCGAGCTCCTCCTACAATCATGCTATCATTTTATTGATTTGGTGCATCAAAAGTAATATTATTCAAGTGTTTTGCAGAGACAATATTATCCTCTATTTCCATCACAATGTTATCTTGTGGTTGATCAACTATTGTAGTAGGCTCATTCATTACTTTTATCACTACTTCTTCTATTTCTTTTATTACTTCTTCATAGAGATCTCCCATTATCTGTATGATCCTTGTATTTTTCCTCAATATGGCTCCAACCTCTCCAGAATATCTTGAAATTTACTTTCATTTTCTACTATGAAATTTTTTCGTATAACATTTTTCCTCATCTTTTTCTCCTCTTAATTTTCTCTCTTTTGATTTCCTTTCAATCTCTCATCAAGTCATTCTGGTATATTTCCATGAATATGTATGAATTGATGTTTGAAGTCTATCATATATCTAACCATTGCATTTTCTAATTGTCACTTTTGCACATGGTCACATATTTCATAGTACTTATTTAGTTGTGTGAAGTTACCCTCATTAATAATCATTTGATTCATTGTGCCTATCTTAGGCTTCCAACTTTTCCTCTTCTTTCCACTACTATATTCTTTTTGTGATTTGTCTTGAGGTGGAGAGATTTGAACTCTCATCTTCTTAGCTGGTACTTGTTCCTCTTCTCGAGTCTTATTACCATTGCATTTTCTAATTATCTCTTTTGCACATGATCATATAATTCATAGTACTTATTTAGTTGTGTTAAGTTACCTTCATTTATAATCATTTGATTCATCCTGTGAATCTCAAGCTTCCACCTTTTCCTCTTCTTGTCACTGCTGTATTCTTGTTGTGATTTGTTTTGAGGCGGAGAGATTTGACCTCTCATCTTCTTAGTTGACACCTCTTCCTCTTATTGTGTTTTATTCTTATTCCCAATATATGTAACTATTATTTTCTACTTCTTTCTTGGTCTAGGTCCAATTGCCATTTCCTTAGTTTTTTAAAAATCTTTTAGGAGCTTTCTTTTCTTCTTTTTGTTTGACTTGGACTAATGGTGCTCATGCAATTGTTGGTTAAGACCTTGTAGGCCACCTTGTAGAGATAGCCAATATAGGTTTAACATTGACAATACTAACTTATTCCTTTGATGTAGGATAAACTACTATGACTATGGGTGTTATAGGTGTTGGGACTCAAAATTGCCTTCCCAATTTGAGGACCATTCCAAGCTTTTAATCCCTATAAGAACATTAAATGCATGATTACTCGACTGTCCTTTTGAGGCCTAAGAGGTGTTTAATGTTTTTAACATTTTGCATTCAGTATATCCATGTGTCCCATGAAGATAAATTTTGATTTCGAATCATTCCATGAAGTTTTGTTTTGAGAATTGTTCAAATCCACTTTTTTGCTTGTGTCAAACAACATGAAGCCTCGTTCTTAGAGAGTAACAATGATATGACCTAATTGCTGATGCAACTGTATTGCTAATTTCAAATCTCAATTTTGGCTTGAATACTTGATCTTTCCTAATCAGATTAATCTTTGCTGCCCAATAAGGATATTCTACTTATCCTTCCAATCCACTTCCTCTAAGCATCTTCTTATCTTCCACACATTATCACACATCTTCAATCCTCAACTTGACCTTATACTTATATTATATGCATTGCCAAGTCAGCTTGAATACAACTTATAACAATTAATATTCATCTCTTTAGTCAGCTCAAGCCAACAAACAAATCCATTAAACTCAATATGCCGAAACAAGGAAATCCTTCATTAGCTGACCCAACTTAGTAGACACTAACTCATAAATGAATTTTCTGTGTTAACTAAGTGAACTCATTTAACATTGCAACTTTCACAAACTT
Organism: Cupressus sempervirens; assembly: GCA_028749045.1. Taxonomy (NCBI): domain Eukaryota; kingdom Viridiplantae; phylum Streptophyta; class Pinopsida; order Cupressales; family Cupressaceae; genus Cupressus; species Cupressus sempervirens. Next base: position 919,851,402 of record CM053786.1, read on the forward strand.
CCTTTGGTAATCGAGCGAGCTTGGTTAACACTAGTTCCATACCAACTTTCCTTTGTTAATTGAGTGAGCTTGGTTAACACTGAACTTCTATGAACTTCTCTTTGGTGCCCAAGTGAACTCGATAAACACTGCCTTATAAACTTGGTAAACACTAGAATGCTCAATAGACATAGAAAACTATCTTCATCACTCGAGTGAGCTTGGAAGACACTAATTGACAAAGATATGACATTTTGTGTAACATCAAAGACAATATACAATTAATCAATTATTTTCAACAGTCTCCCTCTTTGGCATTGATGGCAACACAAACATGTCATAATACAATGAAATTTTAGTCAAAATAAAAGTAAGGAAAATATCCTTAGTTTCATTCTTATTCTTATCCATGAGAACTCCCTCTATCAGTGTGAACTCCCTCTGAGATCAATTTTTTCCTCTAATTTTAGTTTCTCCCTCTATTAGCAAACTCTCCCTATTTACTCTACCTTCAACATCTTCTTTTGATAGCAAACTCTCCCTCTTTGGCATCAGACCAAGTTATCCTTCTTTGAAATCTTTCACAAGTTCTTCCTCTTTGAAATCTTCAAACAAAATTTCTATGATATGATAGTAAACTCTCTCTCTTTGACATCTTATTCCAAAGAAAATATATAGCGAATATCAATGTACCTGGTGTACAGATTCATATGCAATCTTCCCTTTCATTACTGCATCAACATGATTGATCTTCAACATGCTCTGATTGATGCATCACTAAATTTTGTTTTGTGAGCTTTAGATAGGGGAATAATCCCTAGCTTAGCTCTTAGATAAAAAAATGCATCCTTAGGTAATGACTTGGTGAATATGTTTGCAATTTGTTCTTTAGTATTCACATATTCCAATCTCACCTCTTTGTCTTGTACCAATTCTCTTAGAAAATGATATTTTATTGCAATGTGCTTGGTCTTGGTATGCATCACATGATTCTTTGATATATTAATTGCACTAGTGTTATCATAGAAGATAACCACTGGATCCTTGATTTCTACCTTCATACCTGCCAATAGCTTCTTGAAACAAATAATATTGGAACAATTGAATGCTACTGCAACATATTTTGCCTTTGTTGTAGATTGAGAAATATAATTCTTCTTCTTACTTTTCATAGCCACTAGTCCCTTACCAAGAAAGAACACTCTACCACTGGTGCTCTTCTTGTCATCAACACTTCCTGCCCAATCTACATCAATGAAGGCTTTCAAATCTAAATTGCCTCCTTTCTTGTACCATAATCCATAATCTTTAGTACCCATCAGATACCTCATGATTCTCTTTATTTCCATCATATGATTTTCTTTAGGATTAGCTAAAAATCTTGCCACCATACCAACTACAAGAGCAATATCAGGCCTAGTATGTACTACATACTACAATTTGCCAATCATTGATCTATATGTGGTTTGATCTACCTCCTTGGAATCATAAATTTTGGAATTCTTATGTCTAGTAGACATAGGTGTTCTAATCGGTCTTGAATCCTCCATTACAAACTTCTTTAGTATCTCCTTGATATACTTAGATTAAGTAATGTAGATACCATCTTTCTTTTATTGAATCTGCAAGCCAACAAAGAATTTGATTTCTCCAAACATTGACATCTCAAATTACTTTCTCATTTCCTCTTAAAATGATTTGCACAAATCATCATTTCCAGTAAACAATGTATCATCAACAAAGATTTCTACCAACACAATATTTTTTTCTGGTCCTTCTTTGATATATATGATTTTGTTATCATTTGTCCTTTGAAAAAAAATCTTCATGAGATAATTATGAAGTCTTTTATACCAAGTTCTAGGAGCTTGGTAGAGTAGAGTGCTAACACCTTCTAATCTTGTAACAGAGAAAAAGTTTCACCATAATCAATACCTTCCTCTTGAGAATAACCTTTGCATACTAACCTTGCTTTGTTTCTTGAAACTTTTCCATCTTCATTCAACTTATCTCTGAACACCCACTTAGTGCCAATACATTTTTATCCTTGGGTCTAGGAACAAGGGTCCAGATCTTATTCCTTTCTATCTATTCTATCTCTTCATTCATTACTTCAATCCAACTTTCATTATCCAAAGCATCTTTAACTATTATAGGTTCAAATTCAGTAAGCAAACATGTACCTTTTAATTTGTTCCTTGTTATTGTACCATCTAACTTGTCTCCAATGATTTGCTTAGGTGCATGGTGTCTTCTGACATATATTGCAAGTATAGGTACTTTGGATTTAGAGCTTGTTTCGCTTGCTTCACCATGATCTTTTGCATCATGCTTGGGTCCCACTATCTATGACTTGGGGGTCCTTTAGACTTAGACTTAGGTTGCACTAGCTGCAACTCGGTAGCTTTTGACTATGACTCAGGTCTTTCAGATTGTGACTCAGGTTGCACTAGCTACAACTCTAGTGCTTCTAGAGATTTTGGGAACTCAGGAGGTGAAGTTTTTTGACTTCCAATTGGATTAGGCAATGTATCAGGTTCAAAGTAAATAAACTTCTTGTAATCTTCAGGTTCTTTACTACTCTCTTCTTCACTCTTTTATGCAAACTCATCAATCTTCACATGTGCACTTTCTATGATCTTATGAGTAGTTAGATTCACACATTTGTATGCTTTACTTCTACTAGAGTATCCTAGGAATATGCCTTCATCACTTTTGACATTAAATTTACCTTTCCTAGTCTCTTTCAACATATAACATTTTCTACCAAATACTTTAAAGTAACTTAGGTTTATAGCCATGCAATAGTTCACAAGGAGTCTAATTTGAGTCTTTCTTTAGCTGTACTCTATTTAATGTATGGATTGCTTTATTGATTGCTTCCTTCCAATATTTGATTTCAACCTTCTTTTATATCATCAGGGTTCTTGCACAATCCATGATTGATTTGTTCCTTCTTTTTGCTATACCATTCTACTAAGGTGTACCAGGGGCTGATACTTGTCTTTTGATTCCCTTTTCAGTTCAGAATTCATTAGAAATGAAACTCCTCTATCTAACCTGAAACACTTCAATTTCTTTCCTATTTATTTCTCAACTCTAGCCAGATACTACTTGAATTTTTTAAAAGCTTCAAACTTATCCTTTAGGTACATAAAAATCATCATTCTAGAATAATCATCAAAAAATAAAATAAAGTACTTATCTGTACTATAGATATTAGTGCCAATACATCCACAAAGATCTGTATGAATTAGCTCCAAGACTTCTTCAGAATGATAGTTCTTGCTCTTGAAACTCGTCTTGTCCATCTTACCAATTTGACAATTTTTGCATAGGCCCATATCAAGTTTCCTCAAACTAGGAATACCTCTCACTCTTTTGTTTTTGCTTATCCTGATTAGGTTATCAAAGTTCACATAAAAAACCTTTTATGCCATAGCCAACTTTCTTCTACTTGAGCAATGAAATGTGAACTTTCACTAAGATCTAATAATAATAATTTACCTTTTGTTTGATTACCAAACCCAACTAAATTTCCTCTTCCATCTAGCAGCTTGGCCTTCTCATTCATGAATTCTACCTTAAGTCCAATGTTATTCAACTATGCCACACTTAGTAATTATGCTTTACTCTTTCATCCCAATAACATTATCACATCTAAGTTCATTGGTTAGTGAGATACAACCTTTTCCTTTTATGAAACATGGTTCATTTTTTCCAAATCTTACACTTCCACCATCATAGTGTTCCATATGTTCAAAATTTGTTTCATCACTAGTCATATATGATGAGAACAACCACTATCAATAATCCATTTATCATTTTTTCTAACATGAGAAATAAGTATCAATTTATCTTCTTCTTCATCAGTTTCATCTTTTACAACAATATGGACATCATCATCACTACTATCCAAATCTTTAGCCATGAAGCAAGACTTTTACCTTTATTCTTGTAGTCCTTGTAGTTTTTGAAATCCTTCTTGCTTCTTTTCTTTTCATATTTTTCTTCTTTGTTTGGACAACTTGCAACAATGTGACCAACTTCTTCACAATAAAAATATATTAGAGGAATTTTACCTTTGTACTTTTGCTTTGCCTCTAGGATATCTTCTTGCAAGCAGGGCTTCAATGGCTTTAAGATCACTGTCAGAACTATATTCCTCTTCACTTTCAGATTGTTTGTCTTTAGACTTTGCAACTTTCTTCTTGAGTGACAACTTGGCTTGAAATGTAGATTCAAGATTGCTAGAACTAGGAACATAATTATCATAGTTATCTAGCTCAAATCTGTCAACCTTCCCACCAGAGCATCCAAATTTACCTTATTATTGGGATCACATCTTATCTCTTGAATAAATGACACTCTAATTGCATAGATAGGAAGAAAGATTCTGAGTACCTTGCTTACAACTGTGACATCATCAATTTTCCCTTCAGAGGCTTTGATTGTACTTACACTAGCTTTGATTCTCTCAACATATTTCACAATTTTTTTATCCTCTCTCATCTTCATCTAATCAAACTAGCCCCTTAAGCTTTCTACCTGGGCTCTCCTCACATTATCATCACCTGCATAGATATATTTTAGCTTGGTCCACATCTCATGAGCAATAGCACAACCTTTGACTTCATCAAATTCAACATAGTTAAGAGTAGATGCAATGTCAATCATCATAATATTATGATTTTTCTTTTCAACAATCTCCTCCACATTCATAGTTCCAACAGGAGCTTTATACTAGGTATTCAAATATTTTAGACCTAAATCATTGATGGTTGCTAGATCTAGCTTCAGAAGTTCCTGTCATGCCTCAAAGTTATCTTTGTTCAACTTGGGAATCTCTCTTTTGTAAGACATCCTAATCTTTAGCTTAGGTCCTTGAAACCTTCTCTGCAAGCACCAAAAGCTCTGATACTAATTGTTGAAAACATAAGAGGAGTAATTGAGAGGAGAGGGGTGAATAAATTACCAGTAAAATAAATTCTAGATCCCTTGTATATCAGTACAAAACATAAACTCTGTTGAAATTGTTGTCACTTGGTTGCACTAGGTTAAGACTAACAATATTTTGTAATAAAGTAAGCACTGTAATAGCAACTGTTACTTGACAAACACTAAACATGTAGATCTTAAGATGTTAAATGTGATTTACCTTAATTAACTTAGTTGAATACACATAAAATAAATAACATGAACATGAGTGAAACCAAGATTTAATGTGGAAAACCAATTTGGAGAAAACCACCAATGGTGACTAGTTACTATTTTTCACACTTTTGAAGTGAGCCCTATTAGGAGAAAACCCAACTAAAGGTTACAAAACACACTGTTAGGTGTTATCTTGTTAGAGGATTTAATCACCTTGTTAGGAGTGGCCTTGTTAGAGGTATTTAGATACTTTAATCTAGAAATACCACCTTGTTAGAGGATTTACAAATAGCTATTAGGCTAACTTTGTTAAGAGATTTCATACACTGCTATAATGGGTAGAGAGTAACAATGATATGACCTGATTGCTGATGCAACTGTATTGCTGATTTAAATCTCAAGTTTGGCTTGAATACTTTATCCTTCCTAATCAAATTAATCTTTGTCGCCCAACAAGGATATTTTGGTTATCCTTCCAATTTTCTTCCTCTACGAATCTTCTTATCTTCAACACATTCTCACACATCTTCAATCCTCAACTTGACCTTATACTTATATCATATGCATTGCTAAGTTGACTTGAATATAACTTATAAGAATTAATATTCATCTCCTCAGTCAGCTCGAACCAACAAAAAAATCCATTAAACTCAATATACCAAAACAAGAAAATCCTTCGTTAGCTGACCCAAATCAATAAAAACTAACTCAAAAATGATTTTCCTATATTAACTAAGTGAACTTAGTTAACACTAAAAATTTCACAAAATTCCTTTGGTAACCAAGTGAGCTTGGTTAACATTGGTTCCATGCCAACTTTCCTTTGTTAATTGAGTGAGCTCGGTTAATACTAAAATTTTGTGAACTTCTCTTTGGTGCCTGAGAGAACTTGGTAGATACTACCTTTTGAACATGGTAAATACTGGAATGCTCGACAGACACAAAAAATAGTCTTCATCACCTAAGGGAACTCAAAAAATACTGACTGGTAAAGATATGAAATTTTGTGTAACATCAAAGACAATATACAATTAATCAATTGTTTTCAATGCTTGCTCACTATCATAAATTAAATGAGAATTATTATGGCCATATATTGAAAGATGAGGAATTCACTTCATGCAAAAAATTTCCTTGTGTTGAGCCAACTAAGAACTATGAAGAACTAGAAAGTTGGAGCAATTAAAGAACATGATTTTGTAAGCAATTTGAATCACTAAGTTGAAACATATACCCTAACTTGAGTTCTCTTTTCTCTAGCTTAAAATGTCTATTATTAGTAAATAAATTTGTCCTTTTACAAAATTTCAAGGAATGGCTCAAGATTTGTTAAATACAAGGCACAATCTATCAGTAATAGTCGAGTCACTTGTAATGGTTATATATAAGTGAGCTCTGAGTTATGATACAAAGGCTCAACTCCATCTTGAAAGATATTCAATGAATCAAACAATGGTTATGTCTTTAACTTGAAGACACAAAGGCATCTTGACATTCATTTTAGTAATATAAAATGAATGTGTTTATAGATATGAGTGATTTAAGAGGAAGATCAATAAAAAAACACATGGTTATTCACTAACCCTTCCCTATGATAGAGAAATGAAAATAAGATAAATTCTTAGATTTGCAGAATATGAGTATATAAACCAATAGATTCATTCACCTAACATAAAAAGCATTCAAAATAGAAAATAAATAGCCACAAGATTAGTTATAATTCAAGAAACTTGATACTTAAACCTCAAGATGAGATTGATATCAAGTGTTCATTATTTCAACAACAAACAGAACAACCACACGATTGTTTTTTAATCAATGTTGTGGGTTAACCAAAAAATGCAGTAAAAACATATTCATTTCCCCATATCATCTTTGTAACTAACAATACAAATGTATTCTCCCCCTTTCTTGTAGCCATACGACACTCAGGAAAAAGAAGAACCCCTATCTTTACTTTCTATTCTTTATTTATGCCCTTGACTTCCTAGTGATCCTATCAATTTTCATAACTGATTATTTAAGATTCTTTTAAAGGTATCATTTTACCACTTTTCCTGGATTAATATTTCACCAACATTAAAGTCACAAAAAAAAATACAAATGTGCAAATTAAAATGAAGTGCTTATGTATCACGGGACAAGTGGCATATGCTAGTGATGTTATCTTCATCCTTGATTATTGTTGCCAAGCTTGCTCTAGGCACCTTTGTTAACATTGAGATGTCTTTAAAAGGCCATCTACTAAGAGGGTTTTATAGGAAAAATTCTCTTTGGCTGTGTGGTGCCAAGGTTCTCAAATAGTTGAGAATTCTTGCTATGAAGTTCAATAACCTCTTTGATTTCCTCAATATGTTGATCAAGACCTCTCATCATAATGTGAGTAGAATTCGACACTTTCTTCATCTTTGTCAATTTCATTAAAGGATCTAGTTTGATACGATCTTGGCTTTTGAAGTAACTACAACTAATCCTTTAATGCCTGTCTTAGCAAACTCTTTCCTTGAAATCATCCTTTACATAATCCTTTATCATCCTTTATGTTCAAACATAATAATAATAACATAGAAGTGTTGAATATACTCCATATTACTTCTAGGAAAAAAACTTACTATTGGGCCTGAATACTATCTGCAGAGTGATAAAGTATTATCAATCAATACTTTTATTTTCTCCTTGTTACAACTTAATAAAGACCTAACCCATAGCTAGTTTTTTATTCATTCACTTAACATTCTTTAATTATCACCCTTGATCATGTAGACATTTGGTCAAACAAGTTGAAGTCCATCTCTATATTTTGATGCAATTGATTGGGCAACATTTTACTTTACATTATCATTGTTGAGCCAAAGTCAAAGCTTTCAGTCTATAGTGGTGACTTATGTATGGTGTTACAGATCAAGAACATTTTCTCCCTTGATGCAATGCTAAATAATATACTTGTGCATCCACTATTTGCATACACAACTCTTAAAGTCCCATATTGTATAGAGGCTTCATGTTTGCTTTGGGTGTTGATATGTTCAGGTTAGACCTGCAACTAAAATCTTTCACCTATCGAGTCATCATGAGGAACATTGATTGGGCTTTCACTTCCCTTTGTTATCGATGTAAAGCTTCGAACTAACTACCTATAAATAAATCTCAAGCATATGGCTTCAATTGTAAAAAATTCTAATTGATTTTAAAAAAATGTCATCAAGAATGGATTTCCATGATGTGTCACATTTGGATACCTTTGGCCAAAAGTGTTTCCTAATTTGCATTTAGTATCTCCTTACTTTTGAGCCTTCCTCCATTGATTTTATCCTTACTCATCAATACTTTTCATTGTCTTAATATGTTGGGGGAATCACTATTTTCACTCCATCAATATGTATGATTGATGATCATGGTTGTTCTATTGACCATGTTATTCATTGCAGGTTCATCCTTGTCAACAAAACATGACAAATTTTATGTCTATGCAAAAAAGGTTCCTTCTAGCAATAAACTACCTTTCCCTAAGCCAAATAGTACAAATTGAATAATTGACTAAAATCCACCCTTTGAATTCACTATAAACCCCCTTTCTATCCACCATAGGCCATGGCCATAGTGAACTGAAATAATGGGTAAGCATGGAGATGGGGCCTTTTGAGATGCAACCAAATATGAATGCCTCCTTTCTTCCCATTACCGAATAGATCATAGCCTCCATCTTTTTGAGTAAGTCTAGTTGTTTTGCACAAATGTTAAACAGATAATCTTGAACCAAATCTTCTTATTGACAAGATTTAATGGATGCCCATAACATAGGTATGATCTTTGATCCTTGGTCAAGTTGAGAATATTCCAATCATTTTCTTCTCTTTCACAAGTTCAACAGGATCAATGGCCCTAGTCTATAAACTTGGGAACTTGAAACTTGCCATTATGGATTCAAATCTTTGTGTCTTTAGAATTTCATCATGGGACTACACTTCTAGACCAGTGATGTCTTGAACTTGAACTTGGGTTTATGACTTTGAAGGACCATGAATCTAATATGAACCTTGAAGTTGGAATTTTGAACTTCAAATGTAGTCTTTGAACTTGCATATCAAAATCTTGAACTTGAACCTTAAACCTTTATGCCTAGACTTGCACTCCTGAATCTTGGACTATGAGCCTCTAATGAATCTAGAGTTTGAGTCTGAAATCTACATTTTAAACTTTTGGATCTATCTTTGAACCAGGTTCAAGTTCAACTAGCTCGCTTGACTATTTCTTCTTCACAAACATATAAGCTTTTAAAAAGAATTGTTAGGCCCAAACCAATGTTATGTGTAGAAGAAATTTTAGGAGGTTTCTCCATAGGGATTATTTGAAATTTTAACAAGTTGGGTGCCAAAGGAAAGTCAACACCTATTAAAGGGGAAGTGAGTGTTAAGAAAAATAATAAGAAAGAAAAGGAAGAAAATGTGGAAAAGATTTCACACCAAGCTCTTATGATCTTATTCCAAAGTTTCTCCACCACTGGGACTAAGAATATATTTATTGATGACTAGAGAGAATGTTGAGATACTTTTGTTCCTATTATGGGTAGGTCCCTTTTTTGGTTCTTATATGCTAATAGATAGGAGGAGGAGCAAAAACACAACCCTTAAAAGTTGGATTTGGCAAAAGTGATTATAACAAACATATTCACAGATGTAGACCTTATGAATGTGCTGACTGAACATTATGAGCTAGAAATATGAATTATAAGGAAATATAATGGGTCATCTTTGGTAGTGATTACCAGGTCATGCATTAAAGAGTATTTTGATTTAAGTAGGAAAGCTCTCGCCAAGATTGATAGAGAATAATTCATTATTGATTTTGAAAGAATGATTAAAAGTGTACGATACAAGGAAATCTCTTATTTCATGGCAAGAGGTTAGAATAAGGCACCAGTTAGGGTGCAATTTATTTGCACTGTAGGGACTCGTGTCCAATTCTTCTGCTGCCCAAATATCCTCTCATACTCGCATATCTTATCTGACACTACAACGTCCTTACTTGTCACTACAGTGCTAAGTTTTATTTAGTTTCATACATAAATATTAACTCAAGAAAATGTAATTAGTATCTTATAAATATTTTTAAGAGACATTTTATTATTATTTTATTCTAATATTGGCATGGTTAAAAAAATTAAAAATTACTTGTTAACAAATTTTTTATTTTAATATTTTAAGTACAAATATATTTCGTTAAGTTTTAATAATTTATTAATAAGTATTAAAAATGATATGATATTTTTTTAAGAAGTTGAAGTGTTTTTAATGTTTGAAGTCATATATTAAAACTTTTAATTTATTTTTATTTGTAATAAAGTAAAATTAAAATTAAAAAAAATTATTATAAAGTGTTAAAAATTATTTCATAAATTTTAACTATACTAAAACAATAAATAAGATGCTATAAAATATTAGAATATAGATATAAGTAATGAATGACTAAAAATGACTTATATTCATAAATGAAATTAAAGTCAAAAGTCATTTTAAATAGAGAAATAAGATGATGCAATCTTTATTTTAAATAAATTTTAAGTTATAAATAGATTGTAGAAATATGATATTGTTAAAAGAAATAAGATAAATAAAAATATTCTATTTAATAAGAAAAAATAAAGTTATTGGAATTGAATTATAAAGGATATGTTTATATTTATATAAAATATAAAAAAAAAGTCATAAAATATTAAAAAGTTTTATATTTATAAATCTAATTCAATTAAAATATATAATTGTTAAGAGATTTTGATTTCTCAAAATCTATTTCAATTGAGAATAAAAAGCCTCCCTCTTGGGGGTCTTAAGTTCAAAACTCGCATTGTTACAATATTAAAAAAAAAGAATAAAAATTATTTGAAATAAAATTTATGTTTTAAACGATAAAATAATTAATCATAAGTAAAAATTATATGTAAAAAAATATAATATAAAAACTTACAATATTTTAAATTGATTTATTTATCCTATACAATACAAATTTTAGTGATTTCTTACAACTATTAAAATCAAACTTATTATTTACCTAAAGTCTAAATTAAACTTTTGTTCATTAAATGATTACACTTATTAGTTTTATACCAAATTAATTTGCATAAGGAAAAATGAAGTTAGAAGATTTTACTCTAGATCTATTACATGAATTATAATAGATTTACTTATATCTAAAATACATTGTATAAAAATATATATAATTTCTTTATTAATAAATTCTTATTTCTAGTTGAAACTTAATTTACATAATAGAAAAATAAAAATATTTTAAAAACATTATATTAGAACTTCAATAAAATTTACCTTTAAGGGCTCAATTTATAATTTTAAACTTCAATCTACTTAAAAATATTATAACACTAATTTAATAAAAATTATAATATTATTATTTAATATTATAACAACTTCGATTTAGCAAAATATTGAATAAAAAATGTATGCTTTTAGTGAGTAAAAATATTTATAACATGTTTATTTACTTTTTCTAAAGTTAATATTTATGTCCAAAAGTAATAAAACTTAGCGCTATAGTCGCAGGCAAGGACACTATAGTGTCAGAAAAGATATGCTAGTACGAGAGGATATTTGGACCATAAAAGAATTGGGCACAACTTCCTATGGTGCAACTTATTTGCACTGTAGTTGGTGCTGTCAAAATAATAGGTTGGTGCTAGTGAATAGAAAGTTCCCTGATCCAACTATTAGTTTCATGGGATTCTTCAAGAATACTTACTATGGTTGGGCTCATTATGTGGGGAAGATGCAAAGCCTAAAATTTCATTGGACATGTATATGTCTACATAATCCACACACCTACTTGGAGTCTGATTTTTCCAGTGAGATAGAAAGGTCTTTGCCTATGCAATTATCAAAAAGGAAGACTACCAAAATATTCAAGAACTAGTCACTACTTTGACACCTAATTTTGTCCCAAAATGTAGGAGAGTTCACAAATTTAATTGAAGCTTACCACATCTGATGGATGAGGAAGGAGGTTGTTTATTCAATTTTGGTGTAGGGCTTGGGATAGAAATAACAAAGATTGTAATTAATCTATATTTCATCATGTATTTGTGGTGTAGATGAAAAGGTTATTGAGAGAGCACGTGGTAAGGGCCCTAGACAAAATTAAGATTATGTTGAGGCCAAAGGAGTTTTGTCCCAATAAAGGATACCATCACAATTTTGGTGCCTAGATTTGTAGGGAAGATTACACATTAATTAGATTGTATGGATGCAAGAAACAACCCCACAAAAATCCTCAAATTGTATCAGAGAGAATTGGTTTTCTAGAGTTTAAGTGGAAATTATTGTGGGTTGAGAAGGATGTTGTGGCACCTAGGGAGAAGGGAACATTGATGCCACAATTTATGAAGTTTGTTGGTATTTTGATTGGCTTAGCTATGATTAGTGAAGTTCAGGCTTATATAATGAATAACTATAGATTGAAAGGTGACATGGCTAGGTTTTATGACCTTAAAGGCTATATCAAATCCTTTGTTACAAAGTATACCCATCAATTTAATATGGATAAAAATATAATGAGGATTGTGATGAAATCTCAATAATTATTCAGAGAGTTAAGAAATGGGGGAACTATTAAATAACTAAGGTGTGGGGGGGGGGGGGGGGGGGGGGGGGGGGCGGGGGGGGGGGGGGGAGGGGGGGTGGGGGCGAGGGGTTGGGGGGGGGGGGGGTGTGGTGGGGTGAATCGGTTATGTCTAGTTATCTCTTAGTCCCTTTCAACATTTCAACACCATTAAAGCATCATAAACATCAACAATAATAACTTCAATTACTCGGTGCAGTCTTCCAACTTAATACTTAACCCATTCATTCACTTCTTTACAAAATGTTAATAAACTGCTCCATGCATTATTAACTGATAGTAAATTTCTAGTTATTACCTAGTGATATGTTAGTTATTATTGAGTTGTAGTAAACTATAAAACATATAAAACAACTTGCAACACAATTAACAATCATATAATTAACACTAAGATTTTAACATGGAAACCCTGTAAAGGGAAAAGTTACCTGGGACTGGAAACCCAAAAATTTCACTCTTCTGAAGTGATCTCCGCTAGGGGACAACCTTGTTAAAGGTTACATACACTTTGTTAAAGTGACCTTTGGTGTAGGGGCATCTAGGTAGGCTCATGGAATACCTAGGGCTCCTAGGTTATTTTGGTTTGTAGTGGTGCTAGCCACACCACTAGGACAATAATGGGACTAATCTAGTCTTAAGGTGAGATAGTTTAAGTGTGGTAAGCCTTATTAGGCCTTAGTTGCTCATAGTTGCATGCTTAGGTCAATAGGGCATTTTTGTGTTTTGGAGGGTGGAATGGCCAAATAAGTGTTTTAAGGTCCTTTTTACATGTTTTGAGTCCATTTAAGGCTTTTGGTAAAGTTGGAAGCCTTTGGACCAAGTTTGAGGGAAAAATCTAAAAGATGTAAAAGTTGCTAAAAAATTGTCAATGTTATCATTGACAACATTGACAACTTTTTGTTGCATTCGAGCAACTTTGTAGTTGGGGCTTGGTAATTATCTGAAATAGTTAGGATTGAACTTGGGATGTGTATTTAAGGTCATCCTTGACCTTTTGAAAGGGTTGGAGGTTTTAGTCATTTTGATGTGTACGAGTTGACAATAAGAATACAATTACAGTTTATGTTTTATGAGATTTTTGGCATTTTTATGGATTGAAATTAGATTTGTAGTGTTTGGAAGTATTATAGGAGTTCAATTTAAGATTCTGTACAAAGTTAGTTTGTGACTTTGTAGGTTTTTAGTTGGTAAGATAAATTGTTTTGTTTCTTGTCTGCTTGATGTTCTGAATAAGGCCATTGAGAAAAATGGAGTCATAACCTCTATTCCCACTGTAGGATCTCTATGGGATCTTGGTATTAGGAAAATGACTCCTTGTACATGTTCTATAGTAAAGGAGGGACCCCAAAAAGCAAGAGAGACATTTTTGTGGTGATGCCCTAGGCGATCTAGAGATGAATGGCTAGAAATCACAATAAAGTGCCAAGGTGTTAGGAGGGATTGAATGCTTGGAATGCTTCAATCAAAGCCTGGGAAGTGTTAGAGGTATGAGTGGTGGAGCCCCAAATTTAAGGGGAGGCATTGGTGAAATTTCTAAGGAGAGTAAACCTCATTTCTTGCCAGACAGGGTTAATATCTTTGCAAACCCTAATTTTTAGGCATGAAAGTAGGCCATACTATACGGATGTATTGGGAATCTAAGACCTAAAGAATCCTTTAGTACTCTGAAAAGGGTATCTAAATCCATGATTAGGTTACCACTTACTAAGGAATTTTTCAAGTTATTTAGGATTTTATTCAATAGGAGGGCTAATCAATTTTAGCCCTATTGTAAGCATTTTTGTGCAATTTTGCATGATTCTTGGAACTTGATTAGGGTTTCAATCTTGATTGTGGTTATAGGTCTTGAAGGGGATCCTAATACCTTCCTAGATGACCATGATTTCATTTGGAGTTGATTGCGAAGTTGGTATGAAGGAAGCAAGAAGGGATAGCAAGCCTAGGATGTAATAGATGAGTTGTTGTTCTGCCTAATTGGTGTTCACTAGTTGAAAGGAAAATAACCTCATAGAAAGGATCCTAAGGAGAGTAGGGTAGCTAGAAACCTTATTAGGTCAAGAGAAAAACCTAAGGATACCCTAGAAGAAATTGGGGTAGGAGCAAGACTAGTTGCTACATTAGAGTGGTATCAGAGAAGTTAACGACTTGGGAAGTTTGTGTATGTCTACAACTATTGGAGAGTCAGTGGGTGAGTTCAGTATGATGAAAAATATAGAGCTAGCCAAAGAGGTTGATGAGAAAAAGGAGAAGAATAAAATACTTGAAGAGGCCTTATAATAGGTGAAGTTGAAGTTGGATGCAGTTACTAATGTAACCAAGAAAAAGGAAGAAGAAAGCAATGAGAAGGGTAAGGAGATAGAAAAAGAAGATGTTGTCCCTGACCTAGACCTTGTCTTGAATGAAGAGCCTTTCTTGAAAGCCATAAAATCCTTAAGAGGGAAGGCTTTGGAAGGTGTGCCCCTATTTAGTGGGAAGATGGACATAGATGCAGTGATGGATTGGTTAGATGGGATGGGGAACCACTTTGAATGTGAAGGGGTGTTAGAGGCACAAAAGGTCAAAGTAGCCAAGTCAAGACTCAGAGGTTCAACATTGACACGGTGGATATATGTCCAAGATGAAAGGGTTAGGATGGGAAAGAAGCCTATATCCAATTGGAATTCCATGCTAACCAAGCTGAAGGATAATTTCCCACTAGAGGATTTTGAAATTCAACTTCATAAGAGGAGACAAGGACTAATTTAAAGAGACTTGGATGTGGCTTCTTATACATAGGAGTTTAAGAGGTCATGCCTTAGATTCAAAAAGAAAGAAGAAGATCCAATAAAAGTGGCTAGGTATTTGTGTGTTTTAAAGTGGAATATCCAAGAGGAGCTAAGCTTGTGGACACCTACTACTATTTAAATGTTCCATCAACTAGCCCTAAAGGTGGAAGAGAAGACTAGAAAAAAGGGGGATTCTAACTTGAAGGACATAGGCAAGGGAAGAAATTAGACGGGTCAAAGAGGAGGATATCAAAGCAAAGGTAATGAGTAGAGGAACCAAGGTGAGACCAAGCTCACTGAGAAAACCACTGAAAACACTCCAAGAGGAGGTTATAGTAGAGGAAGAGGCAACCAAGGAGGTTCTAACAGAGGCAGAGGATCAAGTAGAAGTAACTCTTACTTTTCTAGTATGAAGTATTATAACTGTGGTCAACTAGGCCATCCAATATATAGATGCCTGGAAAATCTTGCTTCTTCAAACCATGAAAAAAGAGTGGCATATGCTCAAGAGAATAACTCTAGTGGCAAGGAAAATGAAGTGGATCACATAGAATTAGAAAAGGGTGAGAAACTCATGTTTAGAAGGGTGTTGATCAAGAAACTAGCTCAAGATGAACCTAAGCATAGGAGGGATTTGTTTAGGATTAGATGTATGATTCTTGGGAAGGTCTGCAAGGTAGTGGTGGATTCAGGCTCTATTGACAACATAATATCGGATGAGGTAGTCAAAGTTGACCAAGATACCCCATGTGAATCCATACAAGACAACTTGGCTCAACAAGGATCAAAGTATACTAGTGAATGAATAGACTTGGGTCAATTTCTCTATAACAGGGCACACAGATAGGTTATTATGTGACATCTTACCCATAGATGCTTGTCATATGCTATTAGGTAGGCCCTAATAGTATGATAGAGAGGCAATATATGATGGGATAGAAAACTCCATATCATTCAAGAAAGGAGGCATAATCTTTAAAATCCAATCTCTGTTGGAAGGAGAAGAACCACAATCCAAGGTGCCTAGAGTGTTGCTATGTAGTGGAAATGAATTTGTCAAGGATCTCAAGGATGATGAGATCCAAAGCTATGCAGTGGTACTAAAGTCTAAGGTAGAAGACAAGGTAGTTAAGAGCCATTGCTTGCAGAGGTACAAACACTGCTTGAGAAGTATAAAGATATTGTGAGTGATGGAACTCCTGCCACTTTACCTCTTAGAAGGGTGATAAGCCATCAAATAGGCTTTTTTCTTGGTGTATCTTTGCCAAACAAGGCAGCATATCAACTCACTCTAGACCAAAACTTGGAAGTAGCAAGACAAGTGCAAGAATGTTTGGATCAAGGCTTGATCAAGAAAAGTATAAGCCATGTGTAGTACCTATTATATTAGCATCTAAGAAGGGAAGAAAATGGAGGCTATGCACAAAATCAAGGGCTATAAATAGGATCACCATCAAGTATAGGTTTTCAATACCTGGGATTGAAGATCTAATGAATTATCTTGGCAGGACAGTGTACTTCACAAAGTTGAACTTGAAGAGTGGATATCACCAAATCAAGATTGAGGAGGGAGATGAATGGAAGACAACATTAAAGATTATACATGGGTTGTATGAATGGCTTGTGATGTCATTTGGCCTCTCAAATGCTCCTAGAACATTGATGAGGCTCATGAATGAAGTACTTAAAGACTTTACTAGAAGGTTTGTGGTTGGATATCTAGATGATATACTAATTTTTAGTAAGACAAAGGAGGAACACATCAAACATGTGGAAGTTGTATTGTAGAGGTTGCATGAGGAGAAGCTTGCCACCAATCTTGAAAAGTGTGAATTCTTCAAACAAGTGCTTCTTTATTTAGGTTTTATGGTGTCAAAGGGGTCCTTGAAGATGGATCAAGAGAAGGTAGCAACTATCCTCATCTGGCCACCACCTACTACATCTACTGAGGTAAGAAGTTTTCATGATCTAGCTTAGTTTTATAGAAAGTTCATTAGGAATTTTATGTAGGAGTTGATAAAATCCAACTCCATAGCTCACCAAGATCACAAATCCAACTCCATAGCTCACCAAGATCACCTACATGTAAATAACCTGTCGAAGGGAAACCAAAGAAGGAAGAGGCAGAGCTTGGGAAAACACTAAACAGACTTGAGAGAGAAGATATTGCAAAACAAAGAAAATGTATTTACAATGAAAATGAGATATGAGTTGAGAAAATAGAATGAGAGAGCCTGAATATAAAGGCCTCATGGAAGCTAGTAGAACAAGCTGGAAGATGCTAGAAGATAAGGTTGACAACTAAGCATACATCCACAAAAAGGTGGAACATGCTAGAACCAAACAAACTCCCGTGTTGTCAACAAATCATCACTACAACTATTAAATGAATGAATTAACCTAAGTAAAATTAAGTAATATAATAAGTAATTAATAATTAATAATTTACTCTAACACCCCCCCTTAAGTGCAACTTAGGGGAATGCCTTAAGCTCACAAAAACTAAGATGAAATGTAGGATGGGTCCTAGCAATGAGGCCATGTTAGGTACCCATGTACAATGCAAAGAGATGCAACCTCTGAAAATGGGGAAAGAGAGAAAACCTCATGGGAAACCCACCCCCCCCCCCCCCAAAAAGAAAAAAAAAGAGGTAAGAACCTAGTGAAGGATTGAAGAAGCCTCTAACTAGAGGAATGTCCTAGAAAATAGGAACACAGAGAAGATCATGTAGAGCATCACTGAAGCATGAAGAAGCCACAAACTCTATCATTAGAAAGAAACTACCGATATGAAGAACCTCCATGGAAGAAGGCATGAACTGAGTGTGTCTATATGGTAGATGATTCATCTCACTAAAATACATAGGTAGCTAGCCATTGCAATCACCTAGTATATAGGATCAACCACTAAATACATAGCTCACACTATCAAACCATCGAACCAAGGATGCATTAGAACAATAGAATAACTCCCACTTAATCCAGACAGGGTGAGATGATAGGAAACTAAAAAGGTGGGCTAAAATCCTCTACAGAAAGAAGCAAGAATGATGAGAGAGTTGAAGAGTTACAAATACCTATAAAGACACGGTCACATTGACTCTACATGGGGCAAAAAGAAGGAAGAAGGCACAAAAGTGGCAAACAACTATCCCCCCATGGTGCTTTATAAAAATAGTGCAAGCACAACTATCTCAAAACAAGGTTCATGGACCCAAAATGCAAGAGTGGCACTTTATCTCAATGCGTGTACATAAAAATACTTACAAATGATAGCTACAATGATCAAAAAAGGAAAAAAGATGATACAAAAGATAGTACAACCCAAAAAAAAAAGATCCCTTGCCATGAAAATGATCCTCAAAACTGGAACACCCAAGATATCCACCATAGAGCAAAGATGCCAAAAACATGATAGAAAGAGTATGGGGCAAAATTTGAAGAAAATGATAGCATTTCTAAAAATATGACAAAACCAACTTTTCAAAATATAATGTTTTCAAAAAATAGACACAGAACGCAAAAGATATACTTGCTAGAGTAAAAAATAGAACTTTGAACTTTGACTACAAAAAATTACATCAAAATCTAAAAATACCTACACCAATGCCTCCATCTCAGAACTAGCTTTCTCACGCTTCTTTTAGATTAGAAAAATACCTCCGTATGCTCAACTTATTGCCAAAAAATACAAGTAGGTCAAAAAGGACCCTGGAGAGCTTGGTAGGGGTGCTAATGCAATGCTGATGTCAACATTTTACTATCTTAAAATTGATAGCTTGGGGGTTGTCGTAGCAAAAAAAGGGCCACCTGGCATGCCACGTGGCAGTGCCATGTGGATGCTAACTCGACAGCTAACATTGCAGGGGCCACGTGGCAAATGCCAACGTGGTAGTTGTAAATCATGCCAATTGTGCAATAAGCGCCATGCAAGCTACTAACTGTCAGGCATAGAAGAGCACAGGGGCTGAGCAACATCAAAAGTAGAGAATATAGGAGGTGCTATTGGGAAGGGTGGTGGTCCGGTTGGGTGGTGGTAGCTACGGAGTGGCTGCATTGCTGGTGGTAGTAGCGGGTGAGTTACCCACTAGTGGTGTAGTGGTGGCCCCATGGTGGTGCGGCTGTGGCCGCCCAAAATTTCAAATTAATTTTTTTTTTGCTCTGTTAGTCTGTATAGTCTGTACGGCTAGCCAAACCAATTTTTTTTTTGCCTCTCAGAGCTTCTATCACGAAAATTGACAAATTTTATATGAATCTTAACTATAACGAGCCTTCTAAACTCAATGGTGGCATCCATTTAGGCCCAAAGTGCTCCAAAAAAATGCTCTTCCCCCAAATTGAAGAAAAATGCATAAATAAACTAGGGGTCGTGTCTTCAAATTGTGGCTTCAAAGAACCTTCATCCAAGAAGCAGCATGGAGGCTCTGAATACCATGTAGGAGTTGATAAAATCCAACTCCACAACTTGCCAAGATCACTTGCATGCAAATAAGCTATCAAAGGGAAACCAAAGAGGGAAGAGGTGGAGCTTGGAAAAACCCTAAATAGACTTGAGAGAGAAGATATTGCAAAACAAAGAAAATTTATTTACAATGATAATGAGATATGAGTTGAGAAAATACAATGAGAGAGCCTGAATATAAAGGCCTCATGGAAGCTTGTAGAACAAGCTAGAAGATGCTAGAAGATAAGGTTGACAACTAAGCATACATCCACAAAAAGGTGGAACATGCTAGAAGGGAAAAAAATCTCATGTTGTCAACAACTCATCACTACAACTATTAAATGAATGCATTAACCTAAGTAAACTCAAGTAATAGAATAAATAATAAATAACAAATTATTTATTCTAACATTTTAGTGGCATATGTGCACCTTTGCTAGATACCATTAAGGGTGGAGTCAAGTCTAAGTTCAAGTGGACTTTAGAAGCTACCCAACCTATTTTGCAATTGACTAATTTTGAGAAACTCTTCACCATAGAGTGTGATACATGTGACCTAGCAGTAGGAGGAGTGTTGAGTCAAGAAGTTAGGCTAGTAGCCTTCTTTAATGAAAAGTTAAATGAAGCCAAAAAGAAGTATTCCTCTTATAACCTTGATCTCTATGCCTTAGTTGAGTCTCTTAGGAAGTGGAGACATTACCTATTGCCCAAGGAATTTTTTTGTATTCACTAACAACCAAGCCCTCAACTATATCAACACTCAAGAAAAGTTGAGTAACAAGCACTTGAAATGGATGGAGTACCTACAAGATTTCACTTACACAATTAAGCATAAGAAAGGGTAGATGAAAAAGGTGGTAGATGCATTGAGTAGTAGATTGTTAACTATCCAAGAGGTTTAGTTACATAGCATTGGGATGGAAAGCTTCAAAGTATCTATAAGGAGGATGAAGACTTTACAGAGGCATGCAAGGTATGTTATGAATTTGAGAACCATTTCCATAGCAAGTTCTATGAATTTACCTTGCAGAATGGGTTGCTATTTAAGGGCAATCAGTTGTGTATACCAGGGGGATCAATAAGGGAGAACCTAATTCAATAAAAAGCACAATGGGAGTCTAAGTGGCCACGTTGGTGTGAGTAAAACTTTAGAACTAGTCCAATGATTCTATTATTGGCCAAAGCTAGTCAGGGATGTGACCAAGTATGTTGAACAATACATGGTATGTATGAAAGCCAAGGGTGGAATGAGTAATGCAAGTCTATATCAGCCCTTACCAGTTCCAAATAGGCCATGGGAGTGTGTGAGCATGGAATTCATAGTAGGTCTGCCCAAGACAAAATAAGGTTATGACAATATTTATGTGGTGGTTGACATATTTAGTAAGATGGGACACTTCATTCCATGCAAGACTACCAATGATGCTAGCCATATTGAACACTTATTCTTTAAAGAGGTTGTAAGGATTCGTGGACTTCCATTGAGCATTGTTTTAGACAGAGATGTAAAGTTCATGAATCACTTTTGGAAGACTTTGTGGAGCAAACTTGGTACAGACCTGCCATTTGGATCAGCCTACCATCCTCACACTTATGGACAGACTAAGGTGGTTAACATGGTGTTAGGTAATCTCTTGAGGTGCCCAACTAAGGAGTATAGGCAAGCATGGGATGTCATCATTCCCGAAGAAGAGTGTGCTTACAATGATAGTAAGAATAGAACCACAAGCAAAAGCCCTTTGAAATTGTGTATGGGATGCATTCAAGGGGTGCATGTGAGTTGGGAGATCTTGGAGGAATGGAATATAGAAGTGGAAATGCTAAGGATTTTGCCCAAACCATGAAAGAAATCCAAGAAAAATTCAAGAAAATGATCCAAGATAGCACACAAGAGCTAAAGGCCAATGTGGATGAAAGGAGAAAAGACATACAGTTCTCTATTGGAGATTATATCATGGTACATTTGAACAAGTCTAGGTTGCAGAAGGGTGTGCCAACTAAGAAACAAATAAAGAGGATGGGGCCTTGCAAAATCATAGCCAAATATGGAGCCAATGCTTATAAGATTGATTTTCCATCAGATTTGGGTATCTCTCCTATTTTCAATGTGCAAGATCTGGTTGAATTCAAAGGCACGATACCTCAAAGTGCTCACAATAGTTAGGGAGTTAGTGCTAATCTGGAACCTATAGTGGTACCTTCAACAAGCTAGTTGGAAGCTGAACAAGTGTTGGACTCAAGAGTCAAGAAGGCCACTCCATAATTAACAATCATATAATTAACACTAAGATTTTAACATGGAAGCCCTATAAAGGGAAAAGCTACTTGGGACTGGAAACCCAAAAATTTCACTCTTCTGAAGTGATCTCTACTAGGAGACAACCTTGTTAAAGGTTACATACACTTTGTTAAAGTGACCTTTGGTGTAGGGGCATCTAGGTAGGCTCATGGAAGACCTAGGGCTCCTAGGTTATTTTGTCTTGTAGTGGTGATAGCCACACCACTAGGAAAATAATGAGACTAATATAGTGTTAAGGTGAGATAGGTTAAGTGTGGTAAGCCTTATTAGGCCTTAGTTGTTCCTAGTTGCATGCGTAGGTCAATAGGGCATTTTTGTGTTTTGGAGGGTAGAATGGCCAAATAAGTGTTTTAAGGTCCTTTTTACACGTTTTAAGTCCATTAAGGGTTTTGGTAAACTTTGGGAGCCTTTGGGCCAAGTTTGAGGGCAAAACTTTAAAAGATGTAAAAGTTGCTAAAAAATTATCAATGTTGTCATTGACAATGTTGACAACTTTTTGTTGCATTCAAGAAAATTTGTAGTTGGGGCTTGGTAATTGTTTAAAATAGTTAGGATTGAACTTTGGATGTGTATTTAAGGCCATCCTCAACCTTTTAAAAGGGTTGGAAGTTTTAGTCATTTTGATGTGTACATATTGACAACAAGAATACAGTTACAGTTTATGTTTTCTAAGGTTTTTGGCATTTTTATGGATTAAAATTGGATTTACAGTGTTTGGAAGTATTAGAGGAGTTCAATTTAAGATTATTTAGAACATTAGTTTATGACTTTGTAGGTTTTTAGTTGGTTAGATAAATTGTTTTATTTATTGTTTGCCTGTTGTTCTGAATCAGGCCATTGAGCAAAATGGAGTCCTAGCTCCTCTTCCCACTGTAGGATCTGTATGGGCTCTTGTGATTAGGAAAATGACTCCTTGTACATTCTTTACAATGAAGGAGGGGCCCTAGAAAGCAAGGGAGACATTTTTGTGGTGATGCCTTATGTGAGCTAGAGATGCATGGGTAGGGATCATAGTAAAATGCAGAGGTGTTAGGAGGGATTGAATGCTTGGAATGCTTCAATCAAACCCTAGGAAGTATTAGAGGTATGAGTGGTGGAGCCCCAACTTCAAGGGGAGGAATTGGTGAAATTTATAAGGAGGGTAAACCTCATTTCTTTCCAGACATGTTCAATATCTTTGCAAACCCTGATTTTTAGGCATGAAAGTAGGTCATACTATATGAATGTATTGGGAGTCTAAGACCTAAAGAATCCTTTAATACTCTAAAAAGGGTGTCTGAATCCATGATTAGGTTACCCCCTTACTAAGGAAATTTTCAATTTATTTAGGATTTTCCTCAATAAGAGAGTTAATTTCTTGTAGCCCTATTGCAAGCATTTTTGTGCAATTTTGCATGATTCTTGGAGCTCAATTAGGGTTTCAATATTGATTATGGTTATAGGTCTTGAAGGGGATCCTAATAGCTTCCTAGATGACTATGCTTTCATTTGTAGTATTTTTGGGGGTTGATTTTGGAGTTGATATTAAGGAAGCAAGAAGGACTAGCAAGTAATAGATGAGTTGTTGTTCTACCTAATTGGTGTCCACTAGTTGAAAGGAAAATGTCCTCATAGAAATGATCTTAAGGAGAGTAGGGTAGCTAGAAACCCTATTAGGTCAAGATAAAAGCCTAAGGAGACCCCTAAAGAAACTAGGGTAGGAGCAAGACTAGTTGTTACATCAAACTTGTTAGAGGATTTCACCAAAAGATCATCTAGACCTTATCACTCCACATCCTTGACTAAAAAGAGTGGTTTAATTCAAATGAATTACATACACTAATAATTGATGTTACTGTTATCTTTAAAAATTGTGCCTATGGCCAGATTCTAACTTATTCAACTTTGAGTAACATGGAAACACTCCTAGTTAGTGGGAAATACCCAAATTAGGAGTGAATCTCCAGGTTATAGGCCAGCTCCTCTTGATGTGTCACTGATTTACTTCTTCGAACATGAAAGTAAACTTGAAGGGGAAAAGGGATAGAGGGATTTCTTGGAGAGTAAATATTGAGAAAGTAAAAGGGGGTGTTACACCGAATGGTTGGATGAAGGTATCACTGGTCTGACTCGATGAAACACTTTTGGATAGCTGACAAGAACTCAATATTGCAAAGAATCACTCATAAAAATATTTCACAAGAAGGATACAATCCAGACAAGATGTTAAAGGGAATGCTAACATTCATAATGTCACAAACTTGAATAGAAATAGAGTATCTCAACTTGTAACATATATGAATAATCAAATCCCACTTGTAGTTAAAAATTGAGATGGAATCCATGGCTTTAGAGAGAAAAATCTCAAGAAATTCTATCAAATAAAAAAAAATTAAGCCACAAGTAGACACAACAAGGGTCTTAAGACTATTCCTTCATTCAGATCCAAGTAGACATATAAATACTTCACAAGAAGGATGCAATCCATACAAGATGTTAAAGGGAATGCTAACATTCATAATGTCACAAACTTGAATAGAAATAGAGTATCTCAAATTGTAACCAATATGAATAATCAAATCCCACTGGTAGTTAAAAACTGAGATGGAATCTAGGGTTTCAAAGAGAAAAATCTCAAAATTTTCTATCAAATAAAAAAAAATTAAGCCACAAGAAGACACACTAAGGGTCCTAAGGCACAATAAGGCTTCTTGTGGCATTCAAAGATCAAATCCACAGCTACCCCACCAAAACAACATTAACAGTCATAACTATATTTAAGAAAAGATCATATATTTCTTGGTGATCATCCTACGAAAGTGATCTGATCCAATTTCCATCATCCCCAAACTCAAATGCAAATTAGATATTCATTAAAATTGGGCCATTTGGATCGCTAACTCATCCCCTTGATTGATGCCAACCCATACCACTTCATTCTTCATTGATAATACACCACCTTATGGAAAAATTTAACTAACTACCAAGATATATTCACATGTTACAACATGATAGGCCAGGTGTTCCACCTTTGGTTGATCTAGCAAGGTCATACACAAAATTGAAAAGTTAATCCGAACATTGACCCTCGATCTCTTGATATTATGACCTTATGACATAGTGAGAGGAAGACTCCTCATAATATCTTACCCTAAAAACCCTAGCCTCATGATCCTACGATCATTTGGAAATCTCCTTTATATCATAGCATTGTGAGCCCATGAAAATAGCTCTATGACCATACGACAACCATGTATCGTAGCATCAAGATGCTTCTCTACCCTTTACAACCTTACATAAACCCTTATACTTCCTTTGGTGTAGCATTAGGGGTCTGATGTTTAACCTTCATGATCTTACGATAAACCATGTATCATAAGATCATAACCCTTGTGGATAGCCCTTGAGATCTCTTGATATGCTACTTATCATAGCATCAAGGCTTTAAAATAACATGTGCACCTTTCTTTGCTTATACTATGAGACCCACCCTACCTTGTCACTTATGATCTTACGACCATGCCTGTCATGCCATCAGGCCTCTTCCATTCTAGCTTTTGTGATCTTACAACAAAACCATGTCCCATGACATCAAAAACCTTGACACATGTCACCTTCTCACTTTGTCACCATGGATAATGATTGCGCAACTCCACATAATGAAAAAGCAACATTAGTCAGATCAACTAAGATCTATAGACATTGAAGGTTGAAATTTACTTGCACCATCACCTCCTCCGGCCAATGGGAATACGTCTATATGTCATCCTATTTTGACATCATTTTTTTCATATTACGGTCCACTACTGAGGTTGACCCCGTATATCTATGTGGAAAGCACTCACTATGTTGCTTTGGATAAATACTTTGCAGCTTTTTATTATGATATAGTGAGGACCATCAACCTTGGGAAGATCGATGGCTAGGAAGATGTACGATACATTTTGCCAAAACTGAGGAAAGAGAGTCCACCATACAACATGTCCATTTTCCACCTTGTTACTATGGATAAAGAACTTGTAGTGATTGTTGGTGACAAAGTGACAACCTTTGATCCACTGAAAATCAAAGGCCTTCATGATTCTTTTGATTTTATGACAAAATGGGACCTGCAAAATATGAGGATTGCAATGATTTTTTTCTAGCCATAAGATATGTAGATTTGGAAGATTAAAACTTAGGGATATAATAATAAAGCATGGTCAAAATTTTACATATCCCTTGATCGCATGGGTATTAATGAGTTAGAAAAAAAATTCTCACGACCCTAAGAAATATGGCTGGTCAACCTACCCATTTTGCATGGTTATAAATATGTGTAGCACTTTTGGCAATTTCTATTGAATGGCTACTTGTTAGAAAATGAACCAATAGCCTTATCAATCTATTGGGTGTAGAGTCAAACTAGTAATGATAATTGACTTAAAATGGTAGTTGCACATGATTGAATATATGCATTTGGACCAAGCATCGTCAAGGAAGGATGTTGAGAGTAGAGATGTCTTAAACTAGTGGGTACACAAAAACTTACTTGCTCAGACCTCTGGAACCTTAGGAAGTTACTTGAAAGCAGGGAAGACTATGACTAAACACTCTTATGATGGACTGTACTTAGAGAAAATGAAAACATGGAATATATATAGAGAAAGAACCTGAAGGTTATACCTCAAAACAAAGCTTGAGGTGAATCCCATTCACAAGGATGGGTATGACTTCTCCTCCCACAATAGCTAGCTGGTATACATTGTGTTGCTTGCATTCTAAGATCATGAACAGGCTAGTCCATATATTATTAAATTTATTATGATGGCCTGGTCTACTTTTAAGAACATCCCATAGTAAAACCATATCTCCTTCTTTGAACATTTCGCGCCTAGACCTTTTGTTGAACACCCTCTTGGTTTGTGACTGCTAGTGTTCCATTGTTTGTAACAATTTACTCCTTTCTTCCTCAAGCTCCAACAACTTGGTGTACCTCAACTTTAGGGGATCATCTTCCTCAAGAAGCATCAGACTATCAACAACTTCTAATGATGGGAACTCTACAAAAATAAGTAGTTTAGCTTGCTTCCCATACATAAGAACGTAGGGTGAGTTACCCAGAATCCTCTTGGGGGTGATTCTATAAAGCCACAAAACTAGTTTTAGTTTGGAATTCCAATCAAGTTTGTTGTCTTCTAAAGTCCTTTTCAAGATCCTTAGAAAATTCTTATTTGTGCTTTTTTCTAGGCCATTACCACGAGGATAATAGTTTGATGAAATATTTAGGTATACTCCATTCTTCAATGCCTATTTATTTATTCTTGTTCCTATAAATGCCAAGGCTTTGTGGGATATAATGGAGTTAGGAACTCCAAACTTGTAGATTAGATCATCATACAAGTTCTAAACAAAAGTCTCGTTGGCCTCTTTCAAAGCTACTGCCTTTGTCCATCATGTGAAATAGTTTATGGCAGTTAGTATCCATTTGTGTCCAGCACTAGAATTTGGATTAATGGGCCCACAAAATCTATGCCCCACTTCATGAATGGCTGCTCGATCAAAATGGGATGTAGGGGTAAGGTAGCTAGCCTTTCTTTTCCAAAAATTAATGCACATTGTTTGCACTTTCTTTCCTAGGCATGAGC
The DNA here is from genome assembly GCA_028749045.1 of Cupressus sempervirens. Taxonomy (NCBI): domain Eukaryota; kingdom Viridiplantae; phylum Streptophyta; class Pinopsida; order Cupressales; family Cupressaceae; genus Cupressus; species Cupressus sempervirens. The sequence continues at coordinate 919,879,275 of CM053786.1, forward strand.
ATCCTTAAATAGGTTGGGCCAATAATATCTAGCCCTCATGATTTTATATTCTATTGTCTTTGGAGAGAAGTAACCTTTTGTGTTATAAAACTACTCCAACAACTTGCCAGTATCATCATTGTCAATATATCTAAGGAGGACTCTATTCATATCCTTTCTAAACAAAAGCCCATCCATTAATATATAAGGTACAAACTATAATCTGAAATACCTTCTTTTAGCACTGTTAAGTAAAAGGGGACATTCTCTAGTTTGCAAAAAATGTGTCATATCTTTTAGCCATCTCTCTTGTTGAACTTGTTGGGGGACATCTTGATTGGTTAGGACAACTTCTACTATGTCATCTATACTCTAAGTTCCTCCATTAGCTAACTGCTCACACAACCCTATTCCTCTAACAAGTTTAGTCACCTAGATATCTATATCATATTCAATGGCTCAAGTTACCCAACCAACTCTCTTTTCATTGAGGTCTTTGTTCAACAAGAACTCCTTCACACTAGGATGAGCTACCATAAGATGAATGCTATTATTAGACACCAAATGTCTGAACTTCTTCAAGCTTTTCACCACCACAAGCACATGCTTTTCAATGAAGCTATATTTCTACTTGTAATCCTCTAATCCTTTACTAAAGAAAGCAACAGGCTGTTACATATCTTGATCATTTTGCTAAACCAATATTGCAAAAATTGTATCCACACTACCATATGCATACAAATTGAAATATTTTGAAAAGTTAGGATTTACCAAAGTAGGAGCAACAAACAATCCTTCCTTTATCGCCTCAATACTATGCTTGGCCTCTTTTGACCAGCTAAAAAAAAAATTCTCCTTAAGCATTGATGTCAATGGCTTTAATAGGTTAGCAATATTTGAATAAAGCACGTAAAAAGTTGATTCTCCCAATGAAACTTTGTAATCTCTTCCTATGATGTGGTAAAGGCAATTCCAGGATTGCTGCAACCCTCTTGGGATCAATGGTGATGCCTCATTTAGATACAACATATCCTAATAACTTCCCCTAATGGACAATAAACACACACTTCTTTGGATTGAGAGATATACCAGATTCTCTACATCTCTTTAGGATTTGTCTCAAATGTTCAATATGTTCCTCAACACATTTGGAGAAAATAGTGATATCATCTAGGTAGATATACACAAATGTGTATATAAAATTGTTGAAAGACATCTCCATGGCCTTTTGGAAGGTTGCTCCTACATTGGACATGTCGAAAGGAATCCTCTTATAAGCCATGTTACTCCACTTGGTGGTGAATGAAGTCTTGAACTAGTCTTCCCTTTTAACTAGAACCTAGTTATAGCTAGAATATCTGATGAGTCTAGAAAAATGCCTTTATTTTGTTATGTTTAAGATACTTTATGATACTCTATTCATCCTTGTTTTAACACTTATAAGCTTATGTTTGATAAACCTTTGATGATTTATGGGGTAGAAAAAACTATGTCATCCTTTGCCTAAATTATATCTAATATGCAGTATTTCATATAAATATCCAAATGTGCGTTCTTATGCTTGAATTTAGTTTGATGGATGTTTATTTGCAAATATGTTTTATATCATAACTAAACTAATGATAAGGATTAAAGGATGAGTGGAAGAATCCAGAAGTTGGTTGCCGATAACATTCAAGGAGAAATGAGCATCAAGGAACAACCACGAAAAGGAAGTTATAACCACTCCAGGAAACATGGAAGCGAATAAGGAGGAGTTTTTACGAGCCATTACCTTCTTTGCATTTACATTGTAACAAGTGGATGTCATGACTTCATTGCTCCCTCCTCAATTTCGTTATCCTTCCTTTCTGCTTTCAATTGTTCTCCTATATTCTCTCCTGTGGACTTAACTTAGGATAGTTACTTTTTTGTTATGTAATAAAGAGTAGATTCCCTATATATTTCGGGATCAACTCCTATGTGTAAAGTTTTTTAGTTTTCCATTTTTGCTTTTGATAAGTTTTATCGAGTAAGAGAAAACACTGATTCACAGTTTGTTGCAATTGTGTTTTACAATTCTGAATTTTGTAATGACTGATTAATAAAATGAATTAGTTCTCTTTAGTTTCTATCCTGTGTTGGTAGATTAGATAAGCCAACCAAGGGGGCCCACTTGGAAGGTGGATTAGATTAGGATAGAATAGATTCATTTTACTAAGCATTAGCAGTATTTTAAGTAAGACATAGCTAGTTAATTCCTTCCTGTAGCATCACACTTCATGAACGTTCCTACAACATCTGTGAGAACAGTCTAATGGATGAGTCAAGCTGGAATCTTTGTTATCTTATCATTGTGTTTTCAACATTCATAGATTCAGTAGTTTCCTTTCTACAGTAGTAGTGTAGTTTCCTTCCTTTGCATTTTTTTTACTTTCCTGTAGCACAAGCATAATGAATCATCAAGGTACCTAGTGCACATACTGTGCCGACCATTTCAAGTATACGTCCCTAGGTTGACAATCTAAATGCACCTCATGGTAGGGGAAAAGTAGTCCTTAGCTTGAATAGATTATTCCTAAGCCAGGCCTAGCGCATGACTATGGAACACCTATTGTGAGGCGGTTCATTTTTGGCGCCGTTGCCGGGGATGGTGTCAAGCTAGGAGCATTTTTAAGTCATAGTTTTTAGATTAAGTTTTTTTTTTACCAGTGAAAATTTTAGTTGCATGCATCGAAGAGGAAGACGATGAGATGAATATGGTAGATTTCTTCCACAGGGATCTGTTAATTTAAATGAAGAAGTTGAATAAGAAGTTGAGTTGCCCTTTGAAGATGCAAGTCCTATTTTCCCCACAGTATCATCATCAAGAGCTGAATCCCTAGATATATCTGGTCTCCAGCCCTTCACTGAAATATTGACCAGTTTTCTTGATAACACTACCTCGAATCCACCAGTTGTTAATCACCCAGTGCCTAACCTTCATTTTCAGCAGCAACCTCATAATCCAGTCCCACCAGTCATGGCACAACCCACTTTTCCATTTCCACTTCTAAGTCTCATAACCAATGCCAATCTCAAGAATATACCTCCCACTGCTCTTTCGAAGTTTTACGGCCTTGCAAATGAAGACCCTGATACCTTCTTATTTGAGTTTGACATCCTTTGTCGTAGTTTTGACTACAACACTGATGCCCATAAGCTTAAATTATTTCCAGCCACATTGAAAGAATCAGCTTTACGATGGTTCATGGGCTTAGGAGCCAATGCAGCTGTAAATTGGGATGAAATGCAAGCCTTGTTTTTGGAAAAATATAAAAAATATTGCAAAGCATCTGGCACCAGAGGAGATGATATCTTTAGGATATCACAGAAGGAGGAAGAGACATTAGAAGACTATGTTTCTCGATTTTTATATACACTACAAAAGAATCCTCATCACACATTGTCTGAAGATTCCCAAAAACTAGTCTTTCTAAGAGGAGTGAATGAAGACTGTTTGGAAGCATTGGACCTGATGGCCAGTGGAGATGTATATCAAGCTCAATGGGATGACCTCAGAAAGATATGTTAGAACTACTCAAGGTCAACCATGAAGAAAGGTCAAGGACCTCGTTCTACGGTTACAAAAGGAATTAGTCAAGGCATTTCAAAACTTGAAATATCCAATTTGTTGTCAGATTTCAAACAAGACATCAGTAATGATGTCGCTACATAGTTGGATACAATGACTGCAAAGAAGAAGCAAGCAGAGGCTAAGTTACAACTAGCTGAGTACTGTCCTCATTGCCAAAAGCAAAAGAAAGATTGCCACTGTAAATTGGTTGCAAGCATGGAGAACCAACATCTTCCAACTGAATATGTGAAGATAGATGGGGATGATGAGCAAGTATTCTTTGTTGCTCAACGCCGACCATGGGCTCAACATCAAGGTATGCCTCAAGACCCCTTGCAAAATTCAAATTTATATGGTAATCAATGGCAAAATTGCAATACCCAAGGTCCCCCACAAAACCAACCCAATTGGAGTAATGATGGGAAAAATAACCCACAATAGTCTCAATGGTCTCAAAATTTCCAAAAACCTTGGCCTAACCAGCAGAATAACCAATGGCCCCAGAACCAGCAAAACCAATGGCAACCACCCCAAGGGAATTGGCAATCTCTAAACCAATGGAAGGGATCTCAACAACGGCCTAACCAAAATACCGGTGTTCCACAATTACCCCCTCCAGCTCAACAACCTACTTTAATGCCACCACCTACAAATAGTGGACCTCAAAAGCAAACACAACTCCCTGCACAACCTCAGCCAAATCCAAATAGCAAACCACAGTAGCTCATGTATAGTAATGATACCTAGCAGTACCCTGCTTATGCCCTAGATGTCGCAGATATACATTTGAGATCTGGAACGACCTTACCAGCACCAAGGCCACCTCTTATAACTGAGGTATCAGACTCTCCTGCAGCATCAGAACCTTTGGTTGATGAACCTGTTGATCCAACCAATGTTACCATACCAATACCAGATCAACCAGCAGTAGAGCCTCCTTTTCCAGACCAACTAATACAAAAGGAACAAAGCAAGGAACAACCCTTTGACATTGTTAACCAGTTGAAGAATATGCATGTCTGAATACCTTTGTTTAAAGCTATTAAGGACATTCCTGCTTATGGAAAAGCTATAAGGGAAGCTTGTTTAAAGAAACCTAGAAGGAAGGAGAAGGATCCTACCATAGTTCATGTTGTTGGACATTTAGCTGATATCATGTTAGGAAGAGGGATTACACCAAAATATTCTGACCCAGGGAGTCTAGTAGTAAGTGTCAGCATCAATGGTCAATTTGTTAAAAATGCCTTAATAGATTTGGGAGCTGCTATAAATGTGATGACTAAAGAAACCATGAAGAAGTTACAAATAGAAGGATTAAGGCCCACACCAACTATTCTGCAGCTTGCAGATAGTTCCCTGTCACTCCTGATGGAATGATAGAAAATATTCTTGTGACCTTAGATTCCCTAGAATATCTTGCGAACTTCATGATTTTGTCCCCTAAAGTAAACCTATCTGGCTATCCTATCATTCTAGGTAGACCATGGTTGGCCACAGCTGATGCAAACATAAATTGAAGATCAGGGAATATGACCATATCAAATGGCCAAGCAACCAAGGAATTTGATCTATATCCTCTTGCACAACCATTACCAGATTTGAGTACATCTTTTTGGCCAGATTTAGGAGATGAAGAAGAAGAGATAAATTCCATAGTACAACTTATGATGTTACATAGGCAATCTTTTCTAAAGTTGCAAGAAGAAGATTCAGTAATCCAGAGCATCCTTACCAACACCTGTGTGATAGGAAAAGATGTGTCTGAAAGCTCTGTATTAGAATTGATTACATATGAGGAGTGTGATACAAGTTGTACTTTACGTAAGGAACCTGAAAATCTTTGTTCACTACTTCTCTGTGAAGTAGAAGGAAGCCCAATCTCTGAAATTGCTATGGTAGAATCCACTATTCCTATTGAACTGAGTAAAGGCCATAAACTGCATGTTAACCCCAAATTGACATCCGTACAGATGGAACAATTAAAAGAATTGCTTCAGAAGCATGAGAAGACTTTTTCTTGGGATTATGATGATATGAAAGGATTAAGCCCTACACTGTGTACCCATAGGATATACATTAATGAAGGTTGTCTACCACTTCATCAACCTCAACAGAGGATAAATCCAAGCCTCAGAGAAATAGTCAAAATAGAATTGCAGTAAATGCTTGATGCTGGCTTTATCTATCCTATATCTGATAGTAAATGGGTATCACCACTGGTTATAGTACCTAAGAAAGGAGGAAAATGGATAATTTGTGTAGATTATAGGGAGTTGAATAAGGCTACTAGAAAGGATCATTTTCCTTTACCATTCATAGATCAAGTTTTGGATACACTAGCTGGAAATAAGTACTTCTCCTTTTTAGATGGATACAGTGGCTATAATCAAATCAGTATTGCTCCTGAAGACCAAGACAAAATTACATTTACCTGTCCATGGGGTACTTTTGCATACTCTGTTTTACCATTTGATCTTTGTAACGCTCCTACAATGTTTCAACGGGCTGTAATTAGTATTTTTGCTGATATATCACATGATTGTGTGGAAATCTATATGGATGAATTTACAACATTTGGAGTTACTTTTGAAGAAGCAATGATAAATCTTGAAAAAGTTTTGGTAAGATGTCAAGAACATAATTTGGCACTAAATAGTGAAAAGTGTTTCATGCTCATGCAAAAGGGTGTGGTACTCAGTCATTTCATATCTATTGCAGGTATACAAGTAGACCCAGCTAAAATTGAGGTAATTCAAACATTACCCATACCCACTAAATTAAAAGATGTCAGATCTTTTTTGGGACATGCTAGATATTACAGGCATTTTATAAAAGATTTTAGTAAAATAGCCAGTCCCTTGTATAAGTTGCTTACAAAAGAAGCTGAATTCAAATGGACACTTGAGTGTGATAAAGCTTTCATGCAGCTTAAGCAACTTTTGACCACAACCCCAATTTTACAAGGCCCGAATTGGAACCTACCTTTTCACGTATATACAGATGCTTCTGATTATGCCATAGGAGCAGTTTTAGCACAGAAAAATCAAATCTTGAGAATGCCATTTATTATATTAGAAAGAGTCTTCATGGTCCAGAACTAAATTACATAGTGACTGAAAAAAAATTGTTAGCAGTAGTCTATGCTCTAAATAAATTTTAGCATTACATCACAGGTTATCCTATCTATGTTCATACTGATCATGCAGCAATCAAGTATCTCATGAACAAACCTGCTATAACTGGTAGGTTAGCAAGATGGTTACTCTTGTTACAAGAATTTGACATAACCATAGTAGATAAGCCTGGAAAAAGAAATGTCGTAGCTGATTATTTGTCAAGAATCAATCATCATGATATTGACACTACTCTAGTAGATGATGCATTTCCAGATGAACATTTGTTTCATATTGCTGTTAAAGTTCCATGGTATGCAGATATTGCTAACTATATTTGTTTGGGGTTTGGGGTTTCAAGTTTGGGGTTTTAGGGTTTAGGGTTTGGGGTTTAGGGTTTAGGGTTTAGGGGTTAGGGTTGGGTTTAGGGTTTGGGGTTTGGGGTTTGGGGTTTGGGGTTGAGGGTTTGGGGTTTTGGGTTTAAGGGTTAAGGGTTAAGGGTTAAGGGTTTGGGGTTTGGGGTTTGGGGTTGGGGTTTGGGGTTTGGGGTTTGGGTTTGGGGTTTGGGGTTTGGGGTTTAGGGTTTTAGGGTTTAGGGTTTAGGGTTGGGGTTTAGGGTTTAGGGTTTGGGGTTTAGGGTTTAGGGTTTAGGGTTGGGGTTTGGGGTTGGGGTTTAGGGTTTAGGGTTTTAGGAATAATTTAAGTAAAATATCACTTGCAGCATCAGATTCGAACCAGGAGAAAAGCATGAGAGTGAAAGATTTTTATTGAAAAATGTCCATACTAGTTTCGAAGGAATTTCACCCCCTCATCAGTGGACTCGAATGTTTTTACAATAAAAGCCATTACAAACAATTTAAATAGGAGCTGGTGGAGACAAATCCACTTCAACTTTCGAAACTGAACAGTCATGCAATTTAATTAAAAAATCAATTAATTAAAAGATTATTAATTAATCGATCAAATAATTAAATAAAACATCACTATGAAGAAAAACCCAATAAGATAGGCATTGTGCGGGTACTTTTTGGCAAAAGCCGAAGAAAGAGTTAGGGTTTAGGGAAACCCTCATGATCGTCACAAAGTGACTAGGCACGAGGGGACCTGACTCCTAAGCAGGAGGCACAGAAATTCAAACTTAGTGATGGCAAACAAAGCTGGAACCCACGAGCACAGGAAACCGAAAACTGCCAGAGAGAAGCCGAAAACCACCAAGGAAAATCAGAACCACCGCGAAGGCCGAAAAATTGCCAAAAATGCCCGTGGGGGCTGGGGCGACGAACAACCGAGGGTAGTGAAGAGGAGGGGGCCGAAACGAACAAGCCACGCATAGGAGAGGGATCCCAAAGGGGATCCAAGGCGGTGACGACCTGCAATAAGCAAAGAGGCGGTGACCAGAGGGGGCCAAAGGCCCGAGCCCGAGCGTGGAGAGGCGCCCGCGACCGCGACCCGAATGCAGACACCGTGAACAAAAACGATGATGTTGACGGCAGGGAACCAGGGTTTAGGGTTTAGGGTTTGGGGTTTAGGGTTTGGGGTTTAGGGTTAGGGTTTGGGGTTAGGGTTTGGGGTTTTGGGTTTTGGGTTTAGGGTTTAGGGTTTGGGGTTTGGGGTTTAGGGTTTAGGGTTTAGGGTTTAGGGTATAGGGTTTAGGGTTAAAAAATTAAAAAATTTAAAGTGTTAAAAAATTTAAAGTGTTCAAAAATTTAAAAGATCACTTGCAGCTCCAAAAGAATTAACTATGAATGAAAGAGTAAACCAGAAACATTAAAAACATTAAAATGTTAAAAAATTTAAAGTGTTAAAAAATTTTAAAGTGTTAAAAAATTTAAAGTGTTAAAAAATTTAAAGTGTTAAAAAATTTAAAGTGTTAAAAATTTTTAAAGTGTTAAAAAATTTTAAGTGTTAAAAAATTTTAAGTGTTAAAAATTTAAAGTGTTAAAAAATTTAAAGTGTTAAAAAATTTAAATTGTTAAAAAATTTAAAGGGTTTAGGGTTTAGGGTTTAGGGGCATCAGAGGAGATCTTTTTCTTCTTCATATTCTTTTTCTTTTTCTTTTGCTTGACCTATGTTTGATTGGGTTTAGGGTTTGGGGTTTGGGGTTTGGGGTTTGGGGTTTAGGGTTTAGGGTTGAGGGTTGAGGGTTGAGGGTTGAGGGTTTAGGGTTGAGGGTTGAGGGTTGAGGGTTTAGGGTTGAGGGTTGAGGGTTTAGGGTTGAGGGTTTAGGGTTTGGGGTTTGGGGTTTGGGGTTTGGGGTTTGGGGTTTAGGGTTTAGGGTTTAGGGTATTAAAAAATTTAGAGTATTAAAAATTTTTAGAGTATTAAAAAATTTAGAGTATTAAAAAATTTAGAGTATTAAAATTTTTAAAAAAATTTAGAGTATTAAAAATTTTTAGAGTATTAAAAAATTTTAGAGTATTAAAAAATTTAGAGTATTAAAAAATTTTAGAGTATTAAAATTTTTTAGAGTATTAAAAAATTTTAGAGTATTAAAAAATTTAGAGTATTAAAAAATTTAATAGATCACTTGCAGCTCCGAAAGAATTAAAAAACTGATAGAAAGGAGTAATCCAGAGAGAAATAAATTCCACAATTATAAAATCTCATATACAATCTCCAATATCCAAAACATGTTTCGGGCTATTAGCCCTCATCAGTTGGATTTAACGGATGCGAGAGAAAAGAGAGAAATATTTGAATGTGGAAGAGAATGGGGGGAAGACAGATATAAATATCAATCCTCCGAAGAAATCCAAGAGGTGTGACTCTTGAATAGGCCGACCCGAATAGGGGACCCCCGCCAAATTATAAAGTTAATTATATTATAAAAAGGCGGGGGAAAGAATTTGATTAGAAAGATCAATGGCCCTAATGGATCGAAGAGTGCTGTGATCTGGAGAAGAACCTGCTACGAAGAAGGAAGGAACCCAACTTTCTTGGGTTCCGCCAACAGACTCTCGGAGGTGGAAGATGTCGCAGTGCGGGGACTTCTTGGCAAAGCCGATAAAGTATAGGGTTTAGGGTGGCCCCCAAGTTTAAAGCTTTAGCAAAAGAACTGAAGTCAAGCTTAAGAACGAGGGGGGCCCCAGTTCTCTGAGAGGCGCTATTATGTAGGCGTGAGAGAAGCACTGACTTATCAAACCGAGAGACCAATCTGAAGCAGGAAAGAAGAAACTTCTTTGGATAACCACAAGCACGAAGTCTGGAGTAGAACTGTTTCCGAAGTCTCATAAAACCAAAAGGATCTGATTCCCTGAGGATATACCTCTTGAGCTCACTTAAGATGAAGGATTTCTTTTGGTGAGGAGGATGCCATGAGTAATACGGAATGTATTGAAAGGCGTTGAGGGGCTTCTGGAAGCATTTGGTATCAAGAATACCGCAAGAATGGAAGCGATCTCCCTTGAAGAGGGTAATGTCAAGAATATCCATAGAAGAGAAGGAGACTGAAGGTGTAATTCTGATCTCAGGGTAGAAGCTCTGATACTGAGAAAAGAAAGCTGACAAAGAGGACTCATCACCTGTCCAAACACCAACAACATCATCAATGAACCTTTTGTAGAATACAAGACTGGAGCAATCTAACTGAGAGAAGAGACGCTTTTCCAAATGGCAAAGGAAAAGACAGGCGTAGACAACTGCGAAATTGCTGCCCATAGCAGTAACCCGGAGTTGTTTATAAAAAACACCATCGAACTCAACATAGTGTTCACGGAGAACGAGTTCAGCAAGCTCCAAAATCAGATCAATCAACCTCAAATTAAGATTATGAGTATGAAAATACTCAACAACCATCTCCTGAAGAGAAAAAAGGCCTTCAGTGGTAGGGATGCTCGGATAAAGAGACTCAACATCAAAGGTGAACAAGATGCAAGATGAAGGAAAAGTCTTGCGATCTAGTTCACGAAGAAGACTGAGAGAATCAGGAAGATGAGGCTACTGCTGTAGGAGAATCAGAAACAAAAGAACATGAAGAAGCTTCGAGGCTGGTTCCAACATGTAACCTGTATAGCTGCAAATCGGTCTACCCACCAGAATAGGCTTATGAAGCTTAGGCAGGAGATAAAAAGCACATGCTTTTGCTGAAGAACAAGGATTCTTCAAAAGGAAGCAATGAACAGGTTTGAGGAAGAACATAAACTTATCAATGATAAAAGAGAGTCTGCTCCAAATCAGCTTCCAAGGAACACAATCAACACGAAGATAAACAAGGGGGTTCGAAAGTTGGTGAAGACCTTCACATTTGTACCAAGAAGAATTGAGAACAACAAGGCCGAGATTCTTATCAGCTGGTTTGATGACAATGGAAGAGTCATTCTTCAGATCATTGAGACTCTTGAGGAGTCTAGCAGGAAGAAGAGGACGTCGAACAAACGAACCAGAACAAGAAGCAATGCGAGACTGAAAAATGTCTTCAACTTTATGGATGATCTCTTCAAGTTGGAAGTTTTGTTCATCCGGATTCCAAAAGGGATTCTTCTGGCGGAAAAGATGAGGAAAAACTCCAGAAACAAGAGGAGAACAAGAGACGAGAGGTGCTTCTGGACCAAAGAAAGCACAAAGACGAAGAAGTCTGGCAAAAGCTCTGAATTCCTTATGAAGATCAGGAACAGACATTGGAGGAGGACAAGGAATAATTTTAATTCCATGTCCTAACAATCTTCGTTCATCAGCAGAGAGACGCCGAGAAGAGAGGTTATGAATGGCAATGTTAGAGATCCGATTCTCAACCTCTGAGGCAGTCTTTCTAGAAAAAAATGATCGAGCCATGAAGTCCCGATCAATGGCAGGGCCCCAATGATTTAAGTGGGGCCGGAACCGCGGTTGCGGGAGTTGTTTGGCTGCCTGTTTCTTCTTTTTTGATGACCTTGAGTTTGTTTCTGCTTGCTGGAATTTTGCCCACGATTTTTGCCATTGGATGGATTTGAATGTTCGACAGATTGCACATTCTTCACCGACTGGTGAGGGGCAGAGTTTCCCTTTGATTGCAACTGTCCAGAGGCAGCTGAGGTGTTCTTCCCGGCTGCTCGAGACCCATTTTTTGGAGCAGCGATAGTAGTCTTAGCATTGGAAGTTGCCTTGACTGGAGGAGCATCAGAGGAGATCTTTTTCTTGTTCTTTTTGTTCTTATTCTTGACCTGTGTTTGTTTGGGGGCAGAATCAGAATTAGAAAGAAGATTTTTCAGAGCATTGATTTCTTTAGAAAGATTTCCAAATTTCTGATTAATCTTATCATTAATAATTTGTGCAATAGTAGGATCGGGCGATAGCTGTTCGGCATCAGACATAGCAGTATCCCGGGAATCTTGTCTAGAAGATTCAGCCTGTTCCTTGGCAGCTTTCTTGATGGCTCGATCGATAGTGAATTTAGGGTTTAGGGTTTAGGGTTTAGGGTTTGGGGTTTAGGGTTTGGGGTTTGGGGTTTGGGGTTTGGGGTTTGGGGTTTAGGCTTTAGGGTTTAGGGTTGAGGATTGAGGGTTGAGGGTTGAGGGTTTAGGGTTGAGGGTTTAGGGTTGAGGGTTTAGGGTTTAGGGTTTGGGGTTTGGGGTTTGGGGTTTGGGGTTTAGGGTTTGGGGTTTAGGGTTGAGGGTTGAGGGTTGAGGGTTGAGGGTTGAGGGTTTAGGGTTGAGGGTTGAGGGTTGAGGGTTTAGGGTTTGGGGTTGAGGGTTTGGGGTTGAGGGTTTAGGGTTGAGGGTTGAGGGTTTAGGGTTGAGGGTTGAGGGTTGAGGGTTGAGGGTTTAGGGTTGAGGGTTGAGGGTTGAGGGTTGAGGGTTTAGGGTTGAGGGTTTAGGGTTGAGGGTTTAGGGTTTAGGGTTTAGGGTTGAGGGTTGAGGGTTGAGGGTTTAGGGTTTAGGGTTGAGGGTTGAGGGTTTAGGGTTTAGGGTTGAGGGTTGAGGGTTAAGGGTTTAGGGTTGAGGGTTGAGGGTTGAGGGTTTAGGGTTGAGGGTTTAGGGTTGAGGGTTGAGGGTTGAGGGTTTAGGGTTGAGGGTTGAGGGTTGAGGGTTTAGGGTTTGGGGTTGAGGGTTTAGGGTTGAGGGTTGAGGGTTGAGGGTTTAGGGTTTTGGGTTTGGGGTTTGGGGTTTGGGGTTTAGGGTTTAGGGTTTAGGGTTTGGGGTTTGGGGTTTGGGGTTTGGGGTTTGGGGTTTAGGGTTTGGGGTTCGGGTTAGGGTTAGGGTTTAGGGTTCAGGGTTCAGGGTTCAGGGTTTAGGGTTTAGGGTTTATTAAAAATTTATTAAAAAGTTTATTAAAAAGTTTATTAAAAATTTATTAAAAATGATTTATCACTGGCAGCGCAGAAGAGGATCCAGAAGAAAGTATGAAAGTAAAATAAATTTTATTGATAAAAAATGTCCAAACATGTTTTGAGGGAGTTTCACCCTCTCATCACTGGACTTAATTCAATTTTACAATAAAATGAACAATTCAAAGGTTTTAAATAGAAGTGAAGCAATAACCGCTTCAACTTCCTAGAAAAACCAATAGTCATACAAATCACTTAAGTGAATAAAAAATTAAATACCAAATTAATGGCATTTAATAATGTGCGGGAACTTAAACAATATGTTTAGGGTTTGGGGTTTGGGGTTTGGGGTTTGGGGTTTTGAGTTTGGGGTTTAGGGTTTTAGGGTTTTAGGGTTTAGGGTTTAGGGTTTTACGGTTTAGGGTTCGGGGTTCAGGGTTTCGGTTCTGGTTCGGGTTCTGGTTCCGGTTCTGAGTTTCGGGTTTCGGGTTCTGAGTTTCGGGTTTCGAGTTTCGGGTTAAGGGTTAAGGGTTTAGGGTTTAGGGGTTTAGGGTTTAGGGTTTGGGTTTAGGGTTTAGGGTTTAGGGTTGAGGGTTGAGGGTTTAGGGTTGAGGGTTGAGGGTTGGGGTTGAGGGTTTAGGGTTTAGGGTTTAGGGTTTTAGGGTTTAGGGTTTGGGGTTTGGGGTTTGGGGTTGAGGGTTGAGGGTTGAGGGTTGAGGGTTTAGGGTTTAGGGTTTAGGGTTTAGGGTTTAGGGTTTAGGGTTGAGGGTTTAGGGTTGAGGGTTGAGGGTTGAGGGTTTTAGGTTTAGGGTTTGGGGTTTGGGGTTTAGGGTTTAGGGTTTTAAAATTTAACATTTAACATTTAACATTTAACATTTAACAAATGTATCACTCGCAGCCAAGATTCAAACCAGAAGAACATGAGAAACAAATTTTTATTGAAAAACAAATTTTTATATAAAAAAGTGTCCAGACATGTTTCTGGGGAATTTCACCCCTTCATCAGTGGACTCAATACGTTTACAATAAAAATGAAAGGTTTAAATAGAAGGGGAAAATAACTTCCCATCTTCCAAGAAAACCAAAAGTCATGCTCAAGAATAATCAATTAATTAATTAATCAATAAAATATTAATTTAACATTTAACATTTAACATTTAACATTTAAAATTTAACAAAAGTATCACTTGCAGCATCAGAAAAATCCAGAAATAAGCAAGATCAGATTTTATTGAAATTATTGAAAAGACGTCCAGACATGTTTCTGGGGAATTTCACCCCATCATCAGTGGACTTACAATAAAAGGTACAATAAAACGGTTTAAATAGAAGTGAGGGGACTTCTCAACTTCCAAGAAAACCAACAATCATGCTTAATAATTAATTAATCAATTTAACATTTAACATTTAACATTTAACAAAAGTATCACTTGCAGCATCAGAAAAATCCAGAAATAAGCAAGATCAAATTTTATTGAAATTATTGAAAAGACGTCCAGACATGTTTATGGAGAATTTCACCCCATCATCAGTGGACTTACAATAAAAGGTACAATAAAATGGTTTAAATAGAAGTGAGGGGACTTCTCAACTTTCAAGAAAACCAACAATCATGCTTAATAATTAATTAATCAATTAACATAATGTTAATTAATGTTAATTAATCAATCAATTAATAAAACGCCACTAAATGGAAGGAAAAAGACCCAAAAGATAGGCGTGTGCGGGTTCTTTTTTGGCAAGAGCCATACAAAGTCTAGGGTTTAGGGAAACCCCCGTATTCGTTTAAGAAAACTAGGTACGAGGGGACCCTACTCCTGAGAAATAGGAGGCACACAATCCAACCAAAAGTGACGGCAATCCAACACTAAGAACCCACGAGCACGGAGACCACCAACAAGCAAAACTGGAACCCACCAAGAGAAACCAGAAACTGCCATGGAGATGAAAACCGTGGAGACAGCCTGCGGGGGCCGGGAAAGGACTAGCGACCAAAACACCAGGGGCCTATGAAGAAGGCAGGGCCGAAGTGACGAACCAAGCATAGAAAGGATCCGAAAGGGAATCCGGAGGGAGCGGCGTCCTGCGATTGCAGAGAGGCAACAACCAAGGTGGGCGAAAGCCCAAATCCGCGGCAAGGAGGTCGAGTAGCTCGAGCCAAAAAACATAGGCCGAAGACGAAGCGGCCACGGCACAGGAGCAGGGATCCAAGGGGGCACGGGGTACAGAGTGCATGCAGTGCCAAAGACGTTGCAAAGAGCAACGCAAAAGGAGCGACCGCAGAAAGCCCAAAGGGCAAAGAACGACGACTCCCGGGCCTTCACCGAAACCAAAAGATGGGCGAAGGAAAGAGGATCGACCTGCAAAAAACCTCAGCAACAGCAAAGATCGCAAAGGGGGACAGTAAGGGTGGAACCAACCACGAACCATCCGCCAAGACCCGAAGCAAAAATGCCATCAACAGCGAAGCACCAGGACAAAAAATTGAACTGGAGAAGCCATTAAGCACTGATAGCAAAGCCTCAGGAAACTGGAAAAATTTGACGGCAGCGTGAAGAAAGAACTTTAGGATTTAAAATTTAACAAAAGTATCACTTGCAGCATCAGAAAAATCCAGAAATAAGCAAGATCAAATTTTATTGAAATTATTGAAAAGACGTCCAGACATGTTTCTAGGGAATTTCACCCCATCATCAGTGGACTTACGATAAAAGGTACAATAAAACGGTTTAAATAGAAGTGAGGGGACTTCTCAACTTCCAAGAAAACCAACAATCATGCTTAATAATTAATTAATCAATTAACATAATGTTAATTAATCAATCAATTAATAAAACGCCACTAAATGGAAGGAAAAAGACCCAAAAGATAGGCGTGTGCGGGTTCTTTTTTGGCAAAAGCCATACAAAGTCTAGGGTTTAGGGTTTAGGGTTTAAAATTTAACATTTAACATTTAACATTTAACATTTAACATTTAACATTTAACAAAAGTATCACTTGCAGCATCAGAAAAATCCAGAAATAAGCAAGATCAGATTTTATTGAAATTATTGAAAAGATGTCCAGACATGTTTTTGGAGAATTTCACCCCATCATCAGTGGACTTACAATAAAAGGTACAATAAAATGGTTTAAATAGAAGTGAGGGGACTTCTCAACTTTCAAGAAAACCAACAATCATGCTTAATAATTAATTAATCAATTAACATAATGTTAATTAATGTTAATTAATCAATCAATTAATAAAATGCCACTAAATGGAAGGAAAAAGACCCAAAAGATAGGCATGTGCGGGTTCTTTTTTGGCAAAAGCCATACAAAGTCTAGGGTTTAGGGAAACCCCCGTATTCATTTAAGAAAACTAGGTACGAGGGGACCCTACTCCTGAGAAACAGGAGGCACAGAATCCAACCAAAAGTGACGGCAATCCAACACTGAGAACCCACGAGCACGAAGACCACCAACAAGCAAAACTGGAACCCACCAAGATAAACCAGAAACTTCCATGGAGATGAAAACCGTGGAGACAGCCCATGGGGGTCAGGAAAGGACCAGCGACCAAAACACCAGGGGCCTATGAAGAAGGCAGGGCCGAAGCGACGAACCAAGTGCAGAAAGGATCCGAAAGGGAATCCGGAGGGAGCGGCGTCCTGCAATTGCAGAGAGGCAACAACCAAGGTGGGCGAAAGCCCAAATCTGCGACGAGGAGGTCGAGTAGCCTGAGCCAAAAAACACAGGCCGAAGACGAAGCGACCACGGCACAGGAGCAGGGATCCAAGGGGGCACGGGGTGCAGAGTGCACGCAGTGCCAAAGACGCTGCAAAAAGCAACGCAAAAGGAGCGGCTGCAGAAAGCCCAAAGGGAAAAGAACGACGACGCCCAGGCCTTCGCCGAAACCAAAAGGTGGGCGAAGGAAAGAGGATCGACCCGCAAAAAACCTCGGCAACAGCGAAGATTGCAAAGGGGGACGGTAAGGGTGGAACCAACCACGAACCATCCGCCAAGACTTGAAGCAAAAACGCCATCAACAGCGAAGCACCAGGACAAAAAACTGAACTGGAGAAGCCATTAAGCACCGATAGCAAAGCCTCAGGAAATTGAAAAAATCTGACGGCAGCGTGAAGAAAGAACTTTAGGATTTAAAATTTAACAAAAGTATCACTTGCAGCATCAGAAAAATCCAGAAATAAGCAAGATCAAATTTTATTGAAATTATTGAAAAGACGTCCAAACATGTTTCTGGAGAATTTCACCCCATCATCAGTGGACTCACAATAAAAGGTACAATAAAATGGTTTAAATAGAAGTGAGGGGACTTCTCAACTTCTAAGAAAACCAACAATCACGCTTAATAATTAATTAATCAATTAACATAATGTTAATTAATCAATCAATTAATAAAATGCCACTAAATGGAAGGAAAAAGAGCCAAAAGATAGGCGTGTGCGGGTTCTTTTTTGGCAAAAGCCATACAAAGTTTAGGGTTTAGGGTTTAGGGTTTAAAATTTAACATTTAACATTTAACATTTAACAAAAGTATCACTTGCAGCATCAGAAAAATCTAGAAATAAGCAAGATCAGATTTTATTGAAATTATTGAAAAGACGTCCAGACATGTTTCTAGGGAATTTCACCCCATCATCAGTGGACTTACAATAAAAGGTACAATAAAACGGTTTAAATAGAAGTGAGGGGACTTCTCAACTTCCAAGAAAACCAACAATCATGCTTAATAATTAATTAATCAATTAACATAATGTTAATTAATGTTAATTAATCAATCAATTAATAAAACACCACTAAATGGAAGGAAAAAGACCCAAAGGATAGGCGTGTGCGGGTTCTTTTTTGGCAAAAGCCATACAAAGTCTAGGGTTTAGGGTTTAGGGTTTAGGGTTTAGGGTTTAGGGTTTAGTGTTTAGGGTTTAAAATTTAACATTTAAAATTTAACATTTAACATTTAACATTTAAAATTTAACATTTAGGGTTTAGGGTTTTGGGGTTTGGGGTTTGGGGTTTGGGGTTTAGGGTTTAGGGCTTAGGGCTTAGGGCTTAATGCTTAGGGCTTAGGGGTTGGGGCTTAGGGGTTTGGGGTTGGGGTTTGGGGTTTGGGGTTTGGGGTTAGGGTTTGGGGTTTGGGGTTTAGGGTTTAGGGTTTAGGGTTTAGGGTTTAAAAAATTTAGAGTGTTAAAAAATTTAGAGTGTTAAAAAATTTAGAGTGTTAAAAAATTTTAGAGTGTTAAAAAATTTAGAGTGTTAAAAAATTTAGAGTGTTAAAAAATTTTAGAGTGTTAAAAAATTTAGAGTGTTAAAATTTTTTAGAGTGTTAAAAAATTTAGAGTGTTAAAAAATTTAGAGTGTTAAAAAATTTAGAGTGTTAAAAAATTTTAGAGTGTTCAAAAATTTAGAGTGTTAAAAATTTTTAGAGTGTTAAAAAATTTAGAGTGTTAAAAAATTTAATAGATCACTTGCAGCTCCGAAAGAATTAAAAAACTGATAGAAAGGAGTAATCCAGAAAGAAATAAATTCCACAATTAAAAATCTCATATACAATCTCCAGAATCCAAAACATGTTTCGGGCTATCAGCCCTCATCAGTTGGATTAAACGGATACAAGAGAAGAGAGAAATGTGTGGAAGAGAATGGGAGGAAGACGGATATAAATATCAATCTTCCGAGGAAATCCAAGAGGTGTGACCCTTGAATAGGCCGACCCGAAAAGAGGACCCCCGTCAGATTATAAACTTAGTATATTATAAACTTAGTATATTATAAACTTAACATTTAACATTTAACATTTAACATTTAACATTTAACAAAAGTATCACTTGCAGCATCAGAAAGATCTAGAAATAAGCAAGAACAAATTTTATTAAAATTATTGAAAAGATGTCCAGACATGTTTCTGGGGAATTTCACCCCATCATCAGTGGACTTACAATAAAAGTTACAATAAAAAAGTTTAAATAGAAGTGAGGGGACTTCTCAACTTCCAAGAAAACCAACAGTCATGCTTAAAAAATTAATCAATTAATCAATTAATTAAAAAGATTAATTAATCAATCAATTAATTAATTAAAACATCACTATGGAGAGGAGAAAAGACCAAAAATAGTCGTGCGGGTACTTTTTGGCAAAAAGCCATGAATGTATAGGGTTTAGGGAAGCCCTCGTGTTCGCTACATAGTAGCTAGGTACGAGGGGACCCAACTCCCACGAAGTAGGAGGCACAAATCCAATCCATAGTGAAGGCGACCAAGAGCAACCACGAGCATGGAAACCACCAAGGCAGCAAAATCGGGACCAAAATCGGAAAATCGAAAACCACCGAAAGGAAGCAGAAACCACCAAAAACGCCCGTGGGGGCCGGGAGAGGAAACACCGAGTGCCAAAAATGCGGAGGTCGACGAAGAGGGCAGGGGCCAAACACGAACCAGTTGTAGAGAAGAGGATCGCCAAGGGGGATCCAAGGAGGCGGCATCCTGCGACAGCAGAGAGGCGGCGTGCGAAGGGGCAACAAAGCCCAGAACTGCAGCATGGAGCAGAAGAACCCCCAGCCGAAAACGCAGACCCGCGACGAAGGAGGCCACGACGTCGCCAGTAGGGATCCAAGGCGATACGGGGTGCAAAACGCACCTAGTGCCAAGGGGCACAAAGTGTCGAAAAGCTGCAAAAAAAAGCAGCAGAGCGGCCGCAAAGCCCTAAAGGGCATAAAAAATGGTAGCCCGGGCCTTCGCCGAAACCAGAGGAAGGCGAAGGAAAGAGGATCGACCCACAAAAACCTAGCACCAGCGAAGATCGCAAAGGGGGAGAGCAAGGGTGGAACCAACCACGAACCATCCGCCAAGACCTGAAGCAAAAAAAGCCATCAACAGCGAAGCACCAGGACAGAAAAGTGAACTGGAGAAGCCATTAAGCACCGATAGCAAAGCCTCAGGAAAACTGGAAAAATATGACGGCAGCGTGAAGAAGGAACTTTAGGATTTAAAATTTAACAAAAGTATCACTTGCAGCATCAGAAAGATCTAGAAATAAGCAAGAACAAATTTTATTGAAATTATTGAAAAGATGTCCAGACATGTTTCTGGGGAATTTCACCCCATCATCAGTGGACTTACAATAAAAGTTACAATAAAACAGTTTAAATAGAAGTGAGGGGACTTCTCAACTTTCAAGAAAACCAACAGTCATGCTTAAAAAATTAATCAATTAATTAAAAAGATTAATTAATCAATCAATTAATTAATTAAAACATCACTATGGAGAGGAGAAAAGACCAAAAATAGTCGTGCGGGTACTTTTTGGCAAAAAGCCATGAATGTTTAGGGTTTGGGGTTTAGGGTTTAGGGTTGAGGGTTGAGGGTTGAGGGTTTGGGGTTTGGGGTTTGGGGTTTGGGGTTTGGTTTTAGGGTTTAGGGTTTAGGGTTTGGGGTTTGGGGTTTGGGGTTTAGGGTTTTAGGGTTTAGGGGTTTTAGGGGTTTAGGGTTTAGGGTTTTAGGGTTTAGGGTTTAGGGTTTAGGGTTCAGGTTCAAGGTTCAGGTTAGGGTTTAGGGTTCAGGGTTCAGGGTTCAGGGTTCAGGGTTTAGGGTTTAGGGTTTAGGGTTTAAAATATAACATTTAACATTTAACATTTAACATTTAACATTTAACATTTAACATTTAACAAAAGTATCACTTGCAGCATCAGAAAGATCCAGAAATAAGCAAGAACAAATTTTATTGAAATTATTGAAAAGATGTCCAGACATGTTTCTGGGGAATTTCACCCCATCATCAGTGGACTTACAATAAAAGTTACAATAAAACGATTTAAATAGAAGTGAGGGGACTTCTCAACTTCCAAGAAAACCAACAGTCATGCTTAAAAAATTAATCAATTAATCAATTAATTAAAAAGATTAATTAATCAATCAATTAATTAATTTAACATTTAACATTTAACAAAAGTATCACTTGCAGCATCAGAAAGATCCAGAAATAAGCAAGAACAAATTTTATTGAAATTATTGAAAAGATGTCCAGACATGTTTCTGGGGAATTTCACCCCATCATCAGTGGACTTACAATAAAAGTTACAATAAAATGGTTTAAATAGAAGTGAGGGGACTTCTCAACTTCCAAGAAAACCAACAGTCATGCTTAAAAAATTAATCAATTAATCAATTAATTAAAAAGATTAATTAATCAATCAATTAATTAATTAAAACATCACTTATGGAGAGGAGAAAAGACCAAAAATAGTCGTGCGGGTACTTTTTGGCAAAAAGCCATGAATGTTTAGGGTTTAGGGAAGCCCTCGTGTTCGCTACATAGTAGCTAGGTACGAGGGGACCCAACTCCCACGAAGTAGGAGGCACAAATCCAATCCATAGTGAAGGCGACCAAGAGAAACCACGAGCATGGAAACCACCAAGGCAGCAAAACCGGGACCAAAATCGGGAAACCGGAAACCACCGAAAGGAAGCGGAAACCACCAAAAACGCCCGTGGGGGCCGGGAGAGGAAACACCAAGCGCCAAAAATGCGGAGGTCGACGAAGAGGGAAGGGGCCAAACACGAACCAGTTGCAGAGAAGAGGATCGCCAAGGGGGATCCAAGGAGGCGACATCCTGCGACAGCAGAGAGGCGGCGTCCGAAGGGGCAACAAAGCCCAGAACTGCAGCATGGAGCAGAAGAACCCCCGGCTGAAAATGCAGACCCGCGATGAAGGAGGCCATGGCGTCGCCAGTAGGGATCCAAGGCGGTACGGGGTGCAAAATGCACCAAGTGCCAAGGGGCACAAAGTGCCGAAAAGCTGCAAAGAAGCAGCAGAGCGGCCGCAAAGCCCTAAAGGGCATAAAAAACGGCAGCCCGGGCCTTCGCCGAAACCAGAGGAAGGCGAAGGAAAGAGGATCGACCCACAAAAATCTAGCACCAGCGAAGATCGCAAAGGGGGACAGCAAGGGTGGAACCAACCACGAACCATCCGCCAAGACCCGAAGCAAAAAAAAGCCATCAACAGCGAAGCACCAGGACAGAAAAGTGAACTGGAGAAGCCATTAAACACCGATAGCAAAGCATCAGGAAAACTGGAAAAATCTGACGGCAGCGTGAAGAAGGAACTTTAGGATTTAAAATTTAACAAAAGTATCACTTGCAGCATCAGAAAGATCCAAAAATAAGCAAGAACAAATTTTATTGAAATTATTGAAAAGATGTCCAAACATGTTTCTGGGGAATTTCACCCCATCATCAGTGGACTTACAATAAAAGTTACAATAAAACGGTTTAAATAGAAGTGAGGGGACTTCTCAACTTCCAAGAAAACCAACAGTCATGCTTAAAAAATTAATCAATTAATCAATTAATTAAAAAGATTAATTAATCAATCAATTAATTAATTAAAACATCACTTATGGAGAGGAGAAAAGACCAAAAATAGTCGTGCGGGTACTTTTTGGCAAAAAGCCATGAAAGTTTAGGGCTTAGGGCTTAGGGCTTAGGGCTTAGGGCTTAGGGCTTTGGGTTTAGGGTTTAGGGCTTAGGGTTTAGGGTTTAGGGTTTAGGGTTTAGGGTTTAGGTTTAGGGTTTAGGGTTTAGGGTTTAGGGTTTTAGGGTTTAGGGTTTAGGGTTTAGGGTTTAGGGTTGGGGTTTAGGGTTTAGGGTTTAGGGTTGGGGTTTAGGGTTTAGGGTTTAGGGTTTAGGGTGTTAAAAAATTTAGAGTGTTAAAAAATTTTAGAGTGTTAAAAAATTTAGAGTGTTAAAAAAATTTAGAGTGTTAAAAAAATTTAGAGTGTTAAAAAATTTTAGAGTGTTAAAAAATTTAGAGTGTTAAAAAATTTAGAGTGTTAAAAGATTTTAGAGTGTTAAAAAATTTAGAGTGTTAAAAAATTTAGAGTGTTAAAAATTTTTAGAGTGTTAAAAATTTTAGAGTGTTAAAAAATTTAGAGTGTTAAAAAATTTAAAGTGTTAAAAAATTTAGAGTGTTAAAAAATTTTAGAGTGTTAAAAAATTTAGAGTGTTAAAAAATTTTAGAGTGTTAAAAAATTTAGAGTGTTAAAAAATTTTAGAGTGTTAAAAAATTTAGTGTTAAAAAATTTAGAGTGTTAAAAAATTTTAGAGTGTTAAAAAATTTTAGAGTGTTAAAAAATTTAGAGTGTTAAAAAATTTTAGAGTGTTAAAAAATTTTAGAGTGTTAAAAAATTTTAGAGTGTTAAAAAATTTAGAGTGTTAAAAAATTTAGAGTGTTAAAAAATTAATTAAAAAGAATTTATCACTGGCAGCACAGAAGAGGATCCAGAAGAAAGTATGAAAGTAAAATGAATTTTATTGAAAAAATTGTCCAGACATGTTTCGAGGGAGTTTCACCCTCTCATCAGTGGACTTGTTACAATAAAATGAACAAATCAAGGTTTTAAATAGAAGTGAAGCAATAACCGCTTCAACTTCCAAGAAAAACCAACAGTCATACAAATCACTTAAGTGAATAAAAAATTAAATACCAAATTAATGGCATTTAATAATGTGCGGGAACTTAAAAATGTTTAGGGTTTAGGAAAACCCTCGTGTTCGGCAAAGAGCCTAGGTACGAGGGGTCCCAACTCCGAAAGGAGGCACAAAATTCACAAAAGTGAAGGTTGCTGAAGAAGCCCACGAACAAGGTAGCACCGGAAAACCGCCAAGGAAAACCGACGAACAAGGCAGCACCGAAAATCGCCAAGGAAAACTGGCAAACCACCAAGCAAAACCGTTCGCAGGGGCCGAGGGGCCATGCATATCCGAAAAATGCGAAACTGGAACAAGCGGAGGCGGATCCCAAAGGGCATCCGAGGAGGCAGCACAATCCGCAAGAGGCGGCATCCGAAAAGGGCCGAAGCCCATCCGCAGAACAACAGCACGCAGAGGAGAGCACGGCAGGTCTTCAAGGGCATGCGGGTGTCGAGACGACACCAGGCGGGCCGAAGGCTGGCCGAAGCCAGCAGAGGACGCCGAGGGAGGCCCAAAGGGCCAGTAGCCAAGGCACCGCAGGGCGTGAGGGAAGAGGCTCGAAGGAGCTCGAGCCCAACCATGATGGCGGCGGCGGCAAGAAACGCCCAGATCGGGCCAGAAAACCAGCGCCGGCGAGAAAAATGAGCACACCAAGAGCCTCCAAAAATTAGAGGCAGAAGACCAAAAAACACCCAGAGAAGGACGTCAGGGCTGCGGCAAAGGTGAAACCAGAATGGAGAACACCAAAAACGGCAGCCAAAAAACATCGGCAAACAGCAACGCAACTCGAACAGCACGAAAAATCTTCAATAAACCATCAAAGAATCTTCAATGAAGGGGTTGTCCGATACGACTGAATCATTCTGCGGAACGTGTGAAGAAAAAAGATTTAAAAGTTAATTAAAAAGAATTTATCACTGGTAGCACAGAAGAGGATCCAGAAGAAAGTATGAAAGTAAAATGAATTTTATTGAAAAAATTGTCCAGACATGTTTCGAGGGAGTTTCACCCTCTCATCAGTGGACTTGTTACAATAAAATGAACAAATCAAGGTTTTAAATAGAAGTGAAGCAATAACCGCTTCAACTTCCAAGAAAAACCAACAGTCATACAAATCACTTAAGTGAATAAAAAATTAAATACCAAATTAATGGCATTTAATAATGTGCGGGAACTTAAAAATGTTTAGGGTTTAGGGTTTAGGGTTTAGGGTTTAGGGTTTAGGATTTAGGGTTTAGGGTTTAGGGTTTAGGGTTTAGGGTTTAGGGTTTAGGGTTTAGGGTTTAGGGTTTAGGATTTAGGGTTTAGGGTTTAGGGTTTAGGGTTTAGGGTTTAGAATTTAACATTTAACATTTAACATTTAACATTTAACATTTAAAATTTAACATTTAACATTTAACATTTAACATTTAACAAAAGTATCACTTGCAGCATCAGAAAGATCCAGAAATAAGCAAGAACAAATTTTATTGAAATTATTGAAAAGATGTCCAGACATGTTTCTGGGGAATTACACCCCATCATCAGTGGACTTACAATAAAAGTTACAATAAAACGGTTTAAATAGAAGTGAGGGGACTTCTCAACTTCCAAGAAAACCAACAGTCATGCTTAAAAAATTAATCAATTAATCAATTAATTAAAAAGATTAATTAATCAATCAATTAATTAATTAAAACATCACTATGAAGAGGAGAAAAGACCAAAAATAGTCGTGCGAGTACTTTTTGGCAAAAAGCCATGAAAGTATAGGGTTTAGGGAAGCCCTCGTGTTCGCTACATAGTAGCTAGGTACGATGGGACCCAACTCCCACGAAGTAGGAGGCACAA
Source organism: Cupressus sempervirens (assembly GCA_028749045.1). Lineage (NCBI taxonomy): Eukaryota > Viridiplantae > Streptophyta > Pinopsida > Cupressales > Cupressaceae > Cupressus > Cupressus sempervirens. Next base: position 919,904,499 of record CM053786.1, read on the forward strand.
ATCCAATCCATAGTGAAGGCGACCAAGAGCAACCACGAGCATGGAAACCACCAAGGCAGCAAAATCGGGACCAAAACCGGGAAACCGAAAACCACCGAAAGGAAGCAGAAACCACCAAAAACGCCCGTGGGGGCCAGGAGAGGAAACACCAAGCGCCAAAAATGCGGAGGTCGACGAAGAGGGCAGGGGCCAAACACAAACCAGTTGCAGAGAAGAGGATCGCCAAGGGGGATCAAAGGAGGCGGCATCCTGCGACAGCAGAGAGGCGACGTCCGAAGGGGCAACAAAGCCCAGAACTGCAGCATGGAGCAGAAGAACCCTCGGCCGAAAACACAGACCCGCGACGAAGGAGGCCACGACATCGCCAGTAGGGATCCAAGGCGGTACGGGGTGCAAAATGCACCCAGTGCCAAGGGGCACAAAGTGCCGAAAAGCTGCAAAGAAGCAGCAGAGCGGCCGCAAAGCCCTAAAGGGCATAAAAAACGGCAGCTCGGGCCTTCGTCGAAACCAGAGGAAGGCGAAGGAAAGAGGATCGACCCACAAAAATCTAGCACCAGCGAAGATCGCAAAGGGGGACAGCAAGGGTGGAACCAACCACGAACCATCCGCCAAGACCCGAAGCAAAAAAAAGCCATCAACAACGAAGCACCAGGACAGAAAAGTGAACTGGAGAAGCCATTAAACACCGATAGCAAAGCATCAGGAAAACTGGAAAAATCTGACGGCAGCGTGAAGAAGGAACTTTAGGATTTAAAATTTAACAAAAGTATCACTTGCAGAATCAGAAAGATCCAGAAATAAGCAAGAACAAATTTTATTGAAATTATTGAAAAGATGTCCAAACATGTTTCTGGGGAATTTCACCCCATCATCAGTGGACTTACAATAAAAGTTACAATAAAACGGTTTAAATAGAAGTGAGGGGACTTCTCAACTTCCAAGAAAACCAACAGTCATGCTTAAAAAATTAATCAATTAATCAATTAATTAAAAAGATTAATTAATCAATCAATTAATTAATTAAAACATCACTTATGGAGAGGAGAAAAGACCAAAAATAGTCGTGCGGGTACTTTTTGGCAAAAAGCCATGAAAGTTTAGGGCTTAGGGCTTAGGGCTTAGGGCTTTGGGTTTAGGGTTTAGGGCTTAGGGTTTAGGGTTTAGGGTTTAGGGTTTAGGGTTTAGGTTTAGGGTTTAGGGTTTAGGGTTTAGGGTTTTAGGGTTTAGGGTTTAGGGTTTAGGGTTTAGGGTTGGGGTTTAGGGTTTAGGGTTTAGGGTTGGGGTTTAGGGTTTAGGGTTTAGGGTTTAGGGTGTTAAAAAATTTAGAGTGTTAAAAAATTTTAGAGTGTTAAAAAATTTAGAGTGTTAAAAAAATTTAGAGTGTTAAAAAAATTTAGAGTGTTAAAAAATTTTAGAGTGTTAAAAAATTTAGAGTGTTAAAAAATTTAGAGTGTTAAAAGATTTTAGAGTGTTAAAAAATTTAGAGTGTTAAAAAATTTAGAGTGTTAAAAATTTTTAGAGTGTTAAAAATTTTAGAGTGTTAAAAAATTTAGAGTGTTAAAAAATTTAGAGTGTTAAAAAATTTTAGAGTGTTAAAAAATTTAGAGTGTTAAAAAATTTTAGAGTGTTAAAAAATTTAGAATGTTAAAAAATTTTAGAGTGTTAAAAAATTTAGTGTTAAAAAATTTAGAGTGTTAAAAAATTTTAGAGTGTTAAAAAATTTTAGAGTGTTAAAAATTTTAGAGTGTTAAAAAATTTAGAGTGTTAAAAAATTAATTAAAAAGAATTTATCACTGGCAGCACAGAAGAGGATCCAGAAGAAAGTATGAAAGTAAAATGAATTTTATTGAAAAAATTGTCCAGACATGTTTCGAGGGTTTAGGGTTTAGGGTTTAGGGTTTAGGGTTTAGGGTTTTAAAAAATTTAATAGATCACTTGCAGCTCCGAAAGAATTAAAAACTGATAGAAAGGAGTAATCCAGAAAGAAATAAAATCCACAATTAAATTCCACAATAAAAAATCTCATATACAATCTCCAGAATCCAAAACATGTTTCGGGCTATCAGCCCTCATCAGTTGGATTAAACGGATACAAGAGAAGAGAGAAATGTGTGGAAGAGAATGGGAGGAAGACGGATATAAATATCAATCTTCCGAGGAAATCCAAGAGGTGTGAATTAAAAAGTTAATTAAAAAGTTAATTAAAAAGTTAATTAAAAAGTTAATTAAAAAGTTAATTAAAAAGTTAATTAAAAAGTTAATTAAAAATTAATTAAAAAGTTAATTAAAAAGTTAATTAAAAAGTTAATTAAAAAGTTAATTAAAAAGTTAATTAAAAGTTAATTAAAAAGTTAATTAAAAAGTTAATTAAAAAGTTAATTAAAAAGTTAATTAAAAAGTTAATTAAAAAGAATTTATCACTGGCAGCACAGAAGAGGATCCAGAAGAAAGTATGAAAGTAAAATGAATTTTATTGATAAAATTGTCCAGACATGTTTCGAGGGAGTTTCACCCTCTCATCAGTGGACTTGTTACAATAAAATGAACAATTCGAGGTTTAAATAGAAGTGAAGCAATAACCGCTTCAACTTCCAAGAAAAACCAACAGTCATACAAATCACTTAAGTGAATTAAAAATTAAATACCAAAATAATGGCATTTAATAATGTGCGGGAACTTTAAAAAGTTTAGGGTTTAGGAAAACCCCCGTGTTCGGCAAAGAGCCTAGGTACGAGGGGTCCCAACTCCGAAAGGAGGCACAAAATTCACAAAAGTGAAGGTTGCTGAAGAAGCCCACGAACAAGGTAGCACCGGAAAACCGCCAAGGAAAACCGGCAAACAAGGCAGCACCGGAAACCGCCAAGGAAAACCGGCAAACCACCAAGCAAAACCGTTCGCAGGGGCCGAGGGGCCATGCACATCCGAAAAACGCGAAACTGGAACAGGCGGAGGCGGATCCCAAAGGGCATCCGAGGAGGCAGCACAACCCGCAGGAGGCGGCGTCCGAAAAGGGCCGAAGCCCGTCCGCAGAACAGCAACACGCAGAGGAGAGCATGGCAAGTCTTCAGGGGCACGCGGGTGCCGAGACGACACCAGGCGGGCCGAGGGCTGGCCGAAGCCAGCAGAGGACGCCGAGGGAGGCCCAAAGGGCCAGCAGACAAGGCGCCGCAGGGCGTGAGGGAAGAGGCTCGAAGGAGCTCGAGCCCAACCATGACGGCGGCGGCGGCAAGAAACGCCCAGATCGGGCCAAAAAACCAGCGCCGGCGAGAAAGAGCACGCCAAGAGCCTCCAAAAATTAGAGGCAGAAGACCAAAAGACACCCAGAGAAGGACGTCAGGGCTGCGGCAAAGGTGAAACCAGAATGGAGAACACCAAAAACAGCAGCCAAAAAACCTCGGCAAACAGCAACGCAACTCGAACAGCACGAAAAATCTTCAATAAACCATCAAAGAATCTTCAATGGGGCTGTCCGATACGACTGAATCATTCTGCGGCACGCGTGAAGAAAAAAGATTTAAAAGTTAATTAAAAAGAATTTATCACTGGCAGCACAGAAGAGGATCCAGAAGAAAGTATGAAAGTAAAATGAATTTTATTGATAAAATTGTCCAGACATGTTTCGAGGGAGTTTCACCCTCTCATCAGTGGACTTGTTACAATAAAATGAACAATTCGAGGTTTAAATAGAAGTGAAGCAATAACCGCTTCAACTTCCAAGAAAAACCAACAGTCATACAAATCACTTAAGTGAATAAAAAATTAAATACCAAAATAATGGCATTTAATAATGTGCGGGAACTTTAAAAAGTTTAGGGTTTAGGGTTTAGGGTTTTAGGGTTTAGGGTTTAGGGTTTAGGGTTTAGGGTTTAGGGTTTAGGGTTTAGGGTTTACTGTTTAGGGTTTAGGGTTTAGGGTTTAGGGTTTAGGGTTTAGGGTTTAGGGTTTTAAAAAATTTAATAGATCACTTGCAGCTCCGAAAGAATTAAAAACTGATAGAAAGGAGTAATCCAGAAAGAAATAAAATCCACAATTAAATTCCACAATAAAAAATCTCATATACAATCTCCAGAATCCAAAACATGTTTCGGGCTATCAGCCCTCATCAGTTGGATTAAACGGATACAAGAGAAGAGAGAAATGTGTGGAAGAGAATGGGAGGAAGACGGATATAAATATCAATCTTCCGAGGAAATCCAAGAGGTGTGAATTAAAAAGTTAATTAAAAAGTTAATTAAAAAGTTAATTAAAAAGTTAATTAAAAAGTTAATTAAAAAGTTAATTAAAAAGTTAATTAAAAAGTTAATTAAAAATTAATTAAAAAGTTAATTAAAAAGTTAATTAAAAAGTTAATTAAAAAGTTAATTAAAAAGTTAATTAAAAAGTTAATTAAAAAGTTAATTAAAAAGTTAATTAAAAAGTTAATTAAAAAGAATTTATCACTGGCAGCACAGAAGAGGATCCAGAAGAAAGTATGAAAGTAAAATGAATTTTATTGATAAAATTGTCCAGACATGTTTCGAGGGTTTAGGGTTTAGGGTTTAGGGTTTAGGGTTTTAGGTTTTAGGGTTTAGGGTTTAGGGTTTAGGGTTTAGGGTTTAGGGTTTAGGGTTTAGGGTTTTAGGGTTTTAGGGTTTAGGGTTTAGGGTTTAGGGTTTAGGGTTTAGGGTTTAGGGTTTAGGGTTGGGGTTTAGGGTTTAGGGTTGGGGTTTAGGGTTTAGGGTTGGGGTTTAGGGTTTAGGGTTTAGGGTTTAGGGTTTAGGGTTTAGGGTTTTAGGGTTTAGGGTTTAGGGTTTAGGGTTTAGGGTTTAGGGTTTAGGGTTTTAGGGTTTAGGGTTTAGGGTTTAGGGTTTAGGGTTTAGGGTTTAGGGTTTATTAAAAAGTTTATTAAAAATTTATTAAAAGTTTATTAAAAGTTTATTAAAAAGTTTATTAAAAATTTATTAAAAAGTTTATTAAAAATTTATTAAAAAGTTTATTAAAAAGTTTATTAAAAATTTATTAAAAGTTTATTAAAAAGTTTATTAAAAATTTATTAAAAAATTTATTAAAAGTTTATTAAAAATTTATTAAAAGTTTATTAAAAAGTTTATTAAAAATTTATTAAAAAGTTTATTAAAAAGTTTATTAAAAATTTATTAAAAATTTATTAAAAAGTTTATTAAAAATTTATTAAAAAGTTTATTAAAAAGTTTATTAAAAAGTTTATTAAAAAGTTTATTAAAAGTTTATTAAAAAGTTTATTAAAAAGTTTATTAAAAAGTTTATTAAAAAGTTTATTAAAAATTTATTAAAAAGTTTATTAAAAAGTTTATTAAAAAGTTTATTAAAAAGTTTATTAAAAAGTTTATTAAAAAGTTTATTAAAAAGTTTATTAAAAATTTATTAAAAAGTTTATTAAAAATTTATTAAAAAGTTTATTAAAAAGTTTATTAAAAAGTTTATTAAAAAGTTTATTAAAAAGTTTATTAAAAAGTTTATTAAAAAGTTTATTAAAAAGTTTATTAAAAAGTTTATTAAAAAGTTTATTAAAAATTTATTAAAAAGTTTATTAAAAAGTTTATTAAAAAGTTTATTAAAAATTTATTAAAAAGTTTATTAAAAAGTTTATTAAAAAGTTTATTAAAAATTTATTAAAAAGAATTTATCACTGGCAGCACAGAAGAGGATCCAGAAGAAAGTATGAAAGTAAAAGAATTTTATTGATAAAATTGTCCAGACATGTTTCGAGGGAGTTTCACCCTCTCATCAGTGGACTTGTTACAATAAAATGAACAATTCGGGGTTTTAAATAGAAGTGAAGCAAAAGCCGCTTCAACTTCCAAGAAAAACCAACAGTCATACAAATCACTTAAGTGAATAAAAAATTAAATACCAAATTAATGGCATTTAATAATGTGCGGGAACTTAAAAATGTTTAGGGTTTAGGAAAACCCCCGTGTTCGGCAAAAAGCCTAGGTACGAGGGGTCCCAACTCCGAAAGGAGGCACAAAATTCACAAAAGTGAAGGTTGCTGACGAAGCCCACGAACAAGGTAGCACCGGAAAACCGCCAAGGAAAACCGGCGAGGAAGGCAGCACCGGAAAACCGCCAAGGAAAACCGGCAAGCCACCAAGAAACCGTTCGCAGGGGCCGAGGGGCCATGCACATCCGAAAAACGCAAAACTGGAACAAGGCGGAGGTGGATCCCAAAGGGCATCCGAGGAGGCAGCACAATCCACAGGAGGCGGCGTCCAAAAAGGGCCAAAGCCCGTCCGCAGAGGAACAGCACGCAGAGGAGAGCACGGCAGGTCTTCAGGGGCACGCGGGTGCCGAGACGACACCAGGCGAGCCGAGGTCTGGCCGAAGCCAGCAGAGGACGCCGAGGGAGGCCCAAAGGGCCAGCACAAGGCGCTGCAGGGCGTGAGGGAAGAGGCTCGAAGGAGCTCGAGCCCAACCATGACGGCGGCGGCGGCAAGAAACGCCCAGATCGGGCCAAAAAGCCAGCGCCGGCGAGAAAAAAGAGCACGCCCAGAGCCTCCAAAATTAGAGGCAGAAGACCAAAAAACGCCCAGAGAAGGACGCAGGGCTGCGGCAAAGGTGAAACCAGAATGGAGAACACCAAAACGGCAGCCAAAAAACCTCGGCAAACAGCAACGAATCTCGAACAGCAGGAAAAATCTTCAATAAACCATCAAAGAATCTTCAATGAAGGGGCTGTCCGATACGACTGAATCATTCTGCGGCACGCGTGAAGAAAAAAGATTTAAAAGTTTATTAAAAAGAATTTATCACTGGCAGCACAGAAGAGGATCCAGAAGAAAGTATGAAAGTAAAAGAATTTTATTGATAAAATTGTCCAGACATGTTTCGAGGGAGTTTCACCCTCTCATCAGTGGACTTGTTACAATAAAATGAACAATTCGGGGTTTTAAATAGAAGTGAAGCAAAAGCCGCTTCAACTTCCAAGAAAAACCAACAGTCATACAAATCACTTAAGTGAATAAAAAATTAAATACCAAATTAATGGCATTTAATAATGTGCGGGAACTTAAAAATGTTTAGGGTTTAGGAAAACCCCCGTGTTCGGCAAAAAGCCTAGGTACGAGGGGTCCCAACTCCGAAAGGAGGCACAAAATTCACAAAAGTGAAGGTTGCTGACGAAGCCCACGAACAAGGTAGCACCGGAAAACCGCCAAGGAAAACCGGCGAGGAAGGCAGCACCGGAAAACCGCCAAGGAAAACCGGCAAGCCACCAAGAAACCGTTCGCAGGGGCCGAGGGGCCATGCACATCCGAAAAACGCAAAACTGGAACAAGGCGGAGGTGGATCCCAAAGGGCATCCGAGGAGGCAGCACAATCCACAGGAGGCGGCGTCCAAAAAGGGCCAAAGCCCGTCCGCAGAGGAACAGCACGCAAAGGAGAGCACGGCAGGTCTTCAGGGGCACGCGGGTGCCGAGACGACACCAGGCGAGCCGAGGGCTGGCCGAAGCCAGCAGAATGAATAGGGTTTAGGGTTTAGGGTTTAGGGTTTAGGGTTTAGGGATTAGGGTTTAGGGTTTAGGGTTTAGGGTTTAGGGTTTAGGGTTTAAAATTTAACATTTAACATTTAACATTTAACATTTAACATTTAACATTTAACATTTAACATTTAACATTTAACATTTAACATTTAACATTTAACATTTAAAATTTAACATTTAACATTTAACATTTAACATTTAACATTTAACATTTAACATTTAACATTTAACATTTAACAAAAGTATCACTTGCAGCATCAGAAAGATCCAGAAATAAGCAAGAACAAATTTTATTGAAATTATTGAAAAGATGTCCAGGACATGTTTCTGGGGAATTTCACCCCATCTCAGTGGACTTACAATAAAAGATACAATAAAACGGTTTAAATAGAAGTGAGGGGACTTCTCAACTTCCAAGAAAACCAACAGTCATGCTTATAAAATTAATCAATTAATCAATTAATTAAAAAGATTAATTAATCAATCAATCAATTAATTAAAACATCACTTATGGAGAGGAGAAAAGACCAAAAATAGTCGTGCGGGTACTTTTTGGCAAAAAGCCATGAATGTATAGGGTTTAGGGAAGCCCTCGTGTTCGCTACATAGTAGCTAGGTACGAGGGGACCCAACTCCCACGAAGTAGGAGGCACAAATCCAATCCATAGTGAAGGCGACCAAGAGCAACCACGAGCATGGAAACCACCAAGGCAGCAAAATCGGGACCAAAACCGGGAAACCGGAAACCACCGAAAGGAAGCGGAAACCACCAAAAACGCCCGTGGGGGCCGGGAGAGGAAACACCGAGCGCCAAAAACGCGGAGGTCGACGAAGAGGGCAGGGGCCAAACACGAACCAGTTGCAGAGAAGAGGATCGCCAAGGGGGATCCAAGGAGGCGGCATCCTGCGACAGCAGAGAGGCGGCGCCCAAAGGGGCAACAAAGCCCAAAACTGCAGCATGGAGCAGAAGAACCCCCGGCCGAAAACGCAAACCCGCGACAAAGGAGGCCACGGCATCGCCAGTAGGGATCCAAGGCGGCACGGGGTGCAAAATGCATCCAGTGCCAAGGGGCACAAAGTGCCAAAAAGCTGCAAAAAAGCAGCAGAGCGGCCGCAAAGCCCTAAAGGGCATAAAAAACGGCAGCCCGGGCCTTCGCCGAAACCAGAGGAAGGCGAAGGAAAGAGGATCGACCCACAAAAATCCGACACCAGCGAAGATCGCAAAGGGGGACAGCAAGGGTGGAACCAACCACGAACCATCCGCCAAGACCCGAAGCAAAAAAAGCCATCAACAGCGAAGCACCAGGACAGAAAAGTGAACTGGAGAAGCCATTAAACACCGATAGCAAAGCCTCAGGAAAACTGGAAAAATCTGACGGCAGCGTGAAGAAGGAACTTTAGGATTTAAAATTTAACAAAAGTATCACTTGCAGCATCAGAAAGATCCAGAAATAAGCAAGAACAAATTTTATTGAAATTATTGAAAAGATGTCCAGGACATGTTTCTGGGGAATTTCACCCCATCATCAGTGGACTTACAATAAAAGATACAATAAAACGGTTTAAATAGAAGTGAGGGGACTTCTCAACTTCCAAGAAAACCAACAGTCATGCTTATAAAATTAATCAATTAATCAATTAATTAAAAAGATTAATTAATCAATCAATCAATTAATTAAAACATCACTTATGGAGAGGAGAAAAGACCAAAAATAGTCGTGCGGGTACTTTTTGGCAAAAAGCCATGAATGTTTAGGGTTTAGGGTTTAGGGTTTAGGGTTTAGGGTTTAAAATTTAACATTTAACATTTAACAAAAGTATCACTTGCAGCATCAGAAAGATCCAGAAATAAGCAAGAACAAATTTTATTGAAATTATTGAAAAGATGTCCAGACATGTTTCTGGGGAATTTCACCCCATCATCAGTGGACTTACAATAAAAGATACAATAAAACGGTTTAAATAGAAGTGAGGGGACTTCTCAACTTCCAAGAAAACCAACAGTCATGCTTAAAAAATTAATCAATTAACCAATTAATTAAAAAGATTAATTAATCAATCAATCAATTAATTAAAACATCACTATGGAGAGGAGAAAAGACCAAAAATAGTCGTGCGGGTACTTTTTGGCAAAAAGCCATGAATGAATAGGGTTTAGGGAAGCCCTCGTGTTCGCTACATAGTAGCTAGGTACGAGGGGACCCATCTTCCACGAAGTAGGAGGCACAAATCCAAACCATAGTGAAGGCGACCAAGAGCAACCACGAGCATGGAAACCACCAAGGCAACAAAATCGGGACCAAAACCAGGAAACCGGAAACCACCGAAAGGAAGCGGAAACCACCAAAACCGCCCGTGGGGGCCGGGAGAGGAAACACCGAGCGCCAAAAACGCGGAAGTCGACGAAGAGGGCAGGGGCCAAACACGAACCAGTTGCAGAGAAGAGGATCGCCAAGGGGGATCCAAGGAGGCGGCATCCTGCGACAGCAGAGAGGCGGCGTCCGAAGGGGCAACAAAGCCCAGAACTGCAGCATGGAGCAGAAGAACCCCCAACCGAAAACGCAAACCCGCGACGAAGGAGGCCACGGCATTGCCAGTAGGGATCCAAGGCGGCACGGGGTGCAAAATGCACCCAGTGCCAAGGGGCACAAAGTGCCAAAAAGCTGCAAAAAAGCAGCAGAGCGGCCGCAAAGCCCTAAAGGGCATAAAAAACGGCAGCCCGGGCCTTCGCCGAAACCAAAGGAAGGCGAAGGAAAGAGGATCGACCCACAAAAATCCGGCACCAGCGAAGATCGCAAAGGGGGACAGCAAGGGTGGAACCAACCACGAACCATCCGCCAAGACCCGAAGCAAAAAAAGCCATCAACAGCGAAGCACCAGGACAGAAAAGTGAACTGGAGAAGCCATTAAGCACCGATAGCAAAGCCTCAGGAAAACTGGAAAAATCTGACGGCAGCGTGAAGAAGGAACTTTAGGATTTAAAATTTAACAAAAGTATCACTTGCAGCATCAGAAAGATCCAGAAATAAGCAAGAACAAATTTTATTGAAATTATTGAAAAGATGTCCAGACATGTTTCTGGGGAATTTCACCCCATCATCAGTGGACTTACAATAAAAGATACAATAAAACGGTTTAAATAGAAGTGAGGGGACTTCTCAACTTCCAAGAAAACCAACAGTCATGCTTAAAAAATTAATCAATTAACCAATTAATTAAAAAGATTAATTAATCAATCAATCAATTAATTAAAACATCACTATGGAGAGGAGAAAAGACCAAAAATAGTCGTGCGGGTACTTTTTGGCAAAAAGCCATGAATGAATAGGGTTTAGGGAAGCCCTCGTGTTCGCTACATAGTAGCTAGGTACGAGGGGACCCATCTTCCACGAAGTAGGAGGCACAAATCCAAACCATAGTGAAGGCGACCAAGAGCAACCACGAGCATGGAAACCACCAAGGCAGCAAAATCGGGACCAAAACCAGGAAACCGGAAACCACCGAAAGGAAGCGGAAACCACCAAAACCGCCCGTGGGGGCCGGGAGAGGAAACACCGAGCGCTAAAAAATTTTAGAGTGTTAAAAAATTTAATAGATCACTTGCAGCTCCGAAAGAATTAAAAACTGATAGAAAGGAGTAATCCAGAAAGAAATAAAATCCACAATTAAATTCCACAATAAAAAATCTCATATACAATCTCCAGAATCCAAAACATGTTTCGGGCTATCAGCCCTCATCAGTTGGATTAAACGGATACAAGAGAAGAGAGAAATGTGTGGAAGAGAATGGGAGGAAGACGGATATAAATATCAATCTTCCGAGGAAATCCAAGAGGTGTGACCCTTGAATAGGCCGACCCAAAAAGTGGGACCCCCGCCAGATTATAAAGTTAGTATGTTATAAAAAGGCGGGGGAAACAATGGCCCTAGTGGATTGAAGAGTGCTGTGATCTTGAGAAAAACCTGCTGCGAAGAAGAAAGGAACCCAACTTTCTTGGGTTACGCCAACAGACTCTCGGAAATGGAAGATGTCGCAGTGCGGGGACTTCTTGGCAAAGCCGATAAAGTATAGGGTTTAGGGTGGCCCCCAAGTTTAAAGCTTTAGCAGAAGAACTGAAATCAAGCTTAAGAACGAGGGGGGCCCCAGTTCTCTGAGAGGCACTATTATGTAGGCGTGAGAGAAGCACTGACTTATCAAGCCGAGAGACCAATTTGAAGCAGGAGAGAAGAAACTTCTTTGGATAACCACGAGCACGAAGTCTGGAGTAAAACTGTTTTCGAAGTCTCATAAAACCAAATGGATCTGATTCCCTGAGGAGATACCTCTTGAGCTCACTTAAGATGAAGGATTTCTTTTGGTGAGGAGGATGCCAGGAGTAATACGGAATGTATTGAAAGGCATTGAGGGGCTTCTGGAAGCATTTGGTATCAAGAATACCGCAAGCATGGAAGCGATCTCCCTTGAAGAGGGTAATGTCAAGAATGTCCACAGAAGAAAAAGAAACTGAAGGTGTAATTCTGATCTCAGGGTAGAAGCTCTGATACTGAGAAAAGAATGTTGACAAAGAGGACTCATCACCAGTCCAAATACCAACAGCATCATCAATGAACCTTTTGTAGAACATAAGACAGGAGCAATCAAACTGAGAGAAGAGACGCTTTTCCAAATGGCAAAGGAAAAGACAGGCGTAGACAACTGTGAAATTGCTGCCCATAGCAGTACCCCGGAGTTGTTTATAAAAAACACCATCGAACTCAACATAGTGTTCACGGAGAACAAGTTCAGCAAGCTCCAAGATCAGATCAATCAACCTCAGATTAAGATTATGAGTATGGAAATACTCAACAACCATCTCCCGAAGAGCATAGAGGCCCTCAGTGGTAGGGATGCTCGGATAAAGAGACTCCACATCAAAGGTAAACAAGATGCAAGAAGAAGGAAAAGCCTTGCGATCAAGTTCACGAAGAAGACTGAGAGAATCAGGAAGATGAGGCTGCTGTTGTAGGAGAATCGGAAACAAAAGAACATGAAGAAGCTTCGAGGCTGGTTCCAACATATAACCTGTATAGCTGCAAATCGGTCTACCCACCAGAATAGGCTTATGAAGCTTAGGCAGGAGATAAAAAGCACAGGCTTTAGCTGAAGAACAAGGATTCTTCAAAAGGAAGCAACGAACAGGTTTGAGGAAGAACAGAAACTTATCAATGATAAAAGAGAGTCTGCTCCAAATCAGCTTCCAAGGAACACAATCAACACGAAGATAAACCAGGGGGTCCGAAAGTTGGCGAAGACCTTCATATTTGTACCAAGAAGAATTGAGGACAACAAGGCCGAGATTCTTATCTGCTGGTTTGATGACAATGGAAGAGTCATTCTTCAAATCATTGAGACTCTTGAGGAGTCTAGCAGGAAGAAGAGGACGCCGAACAAACGAGCCAGCACAGGAAGCAATGCGAGACCGAAAAATGTCTTCAGCTTTATGGATGATCTCTTCAAGTTGGTAGTTTTGTTCATCCGGATTCCAAAAGGGATTCTTCTGGCGGAAAGGATGAGGAAAAACTCCAGAAACAAGAGGAGAACAGGAGACATGAGGTGCTTCCGGACCAAAGAAAGCACGAAGACGAAGAAGTCTGGCAAAAGCTCTGAATTCTTTATGAAGATCAAGAACAGACATTGGAGGAGGACGAGGAATAAATTTAATTCCAAGTCCTAACAATCTTCGTTCATCAGCAGAGAGACGCCGAGAAGAGAGGTTATGAATGGCAATGTTAGATATCCGATTCTCAACCTCCGAGGCAGTCTTTCTAGAAAAAAATGATCGAGCCATGAAGTCCCGATCAATGGCAGGTCCCCAGTGATTTAAGCGGGGCCAGAACCGCGGATGCGGGAGTTGTGTACCTGTCTGTTCTGCTGTCTGTTTCTTCCTCTTTGATGGCCCTGAGTTTGATTCTTGTAGGAATTCTGCCCACGATTTTTGCCGTTGGATGGATTTGAATGTGCGACAGATTGCACATTCTTCGCCGACTGGCGGGGGGCAGAGTTTCCCTTTGATTGCAACTGTCCAGAGGCAGCCGAGGTGTTCTTCCCGGCTGCACGAGACCCGTTTTTTGGAGTAGAGTCCACATTAGAAGTTGTCTTGACTGGAGGGGCACCAGAGGAGATCTTTTTCTTCTTGTTCTTTTTCTTCCTGTTCTTATTCTTCACCTGTGTTTCATTGGGGGCAGAGAGAAGATTTTTCAGAGCAATGATTTCTTTAGAAAGATGACCATATTTCTGATTAATCTTATCATTAATAATTTGTGCAATAGTGGGATCGGGCGGTAGCTGTTCGGCATCAGACATAGCTGTATCTCGAGAATCTTGCCTAGAAGCTTCAGCCTGTTCCTTGGCAGCTTTTTTGATGGCTCGATCGATAGTGAATTTATTGCACAGAGTCTGAAATTCTTGCAAAGCTTCAGCATACCATTCATCAGCAGAGACAGAGAAAGTCCCTAAAAGAGGAAGGTGCTGGAGAGCGACGCAAGTGCCCTTGAGAGAGGAGTCAAAATTCTCAACAACGCTGGAAATCTGAGCATTATGATTGATGGATGCTTTAGAAACAGCATCTATGTAGGCATCGAGAAAAAGCTTGTTGGCATCAGCCTGAATAGTTTCCAATTTAGAAGAGAGGAGAGCATTGCTTTCATCATCGTTAATGGAGAGCTTCGGTGGTTTAATCATCAAGCTTTTTGGAAGAGAGCCAATAGATTTGAAATTGTTGAGTTTTCCAAGATAGTCCTTGGATCTTTCAGCAGCCATAGAGACCCGTTTAAATTCTGCAAACGCTTTGTTGACAAGGAGATGAATTTGGTCCGGGTATTTTCTTCTGCTGTGAGAAGAGGGTTGAGCATCATCATGCGGAGGGGCCGCAGCCATCTCTGCGATCAAAGGAGAGGCAGGGGGGGTCTCGTGGGCGGCAAAGGCTCCATGGGCGGCAAAGACTCCATAACCGTGTGGGCCCTGGCTGGAGTTGGCGCGAGGAGCAGCGCTGTCAACACCGTGCGGGCCTAGGCTGGAGTTGGCGCGGGGAGCAACGCTGTCCGGTTGGGCTGCAGCAGCAGCATCAGCGTTAGCTGGAACAGCAAAGCCTTGGTCAGAATCCGCGCGGGCAGGGTGGGGTTGACAACTCTGCGCCACCCTGTCTTCCAAAACCGCAAGCCGTTTTAAAACGGCATCAAATGAGCATTCAAGAACGGAAGAAATATCGGTCAAGACGGAGGCGGAAGAGTCCGCATGCATTCTGGAGGATTGGACAGCCCTATCAGCCTGCAAACAAACTTCTTCCTGTGCTTTGTGGGAATCCGATAAGAAATCTTCAAATTTTGAAGAAAAAATATTGGTATTCTCACAGAATTTTACCATAAATTGATTCAATTTCCGCACGAAAGAGTCTTGTTGTCGAGATGATTCAGCAGCAAACTCGGCCAAAAAAGATTTTTCCTGAGCTGAGATAATGGCGCCGCTGTCAGCTCTTCGTTTCTTTCTATCCTGGTTCAATGGAATTCCACCCTGGGCGTGAGCAGCATCATGAGCAGATGGAGATTGGCCTTGAGCGGATGGCAAAGAGCCATGAACAATTAATTCTCCGGAGGACATCGTGAAGAAATCCAAAACTTTAGAGTGTTAAAAAATTTAATAGATCACTTGCAGCTCCGAAAGAATTAAAAACTGATAGAAAGGAGTAATCCAGAAAGAAATAAAATCCACAATTAAATTCCACAATAAAAAATCTCATATACAATCTCCAGAATCCAAAACATGTTTCGGGCTATCAGCCCTCATCAGTTGGATTAAACGGATACAAGAGAAGAGAGAAATGTGTGGAAGAGAATGGGAGGAAGACGGATATAAATATCAATCTTCCGAGGAAATCCAAGAGGTGTGACCCTTGAATAGGCCGACCCAAAAAGTGGGACCCCCGCCAGATTATAAAGTTAGTATGTTATAAAGTTAGTATGTTATAAAGTTAGTATGTTATAAAGTTAGTATGTTATAAAGTTAGTATGTTATAAAGTTAGTATGTTATAAAATTAGTATGTTATAAAGTTAGTATGTTATAAAGTTAGTATGTTATAAAGTTAGTATGTTATAAAGTTAGTATGTTATAAAGTTAGTATGTTATAAAGTTAGTATGTTATAAAATTAGTATGTTATAAAGTTAGTATGTTATAAAGTTAGTATGTTATAAAATTAGTATGTTATAAAATTAGTATGTTATAAAGTTAGTATGTTATAAAGTTAGTATGTTATAAAGTTAGTATGTTATAAAAAGGCGGGGGAAAAAATGGCCCTAGTGGATCGAAGAGTGCTGTGATCTTGAGAAAAACCTGCTGCGAAGAAGAAAGGAACCCAACTTTCTTGGGTTACGCCAACAGACTCTCGAAAACGGAAGATGTCGCAGTGCGGGGACTTCTTGGCAAAGCCGATAAATATCAATCTTCCGAGGAAATCCAAGAGGTGTGACCCTTGAATAGGCCGACCCAAAAAGTGGGACCCCCGCCAGATTATAAAGTTAGTATGTTATAAAGTTAGTATGTTATAAAGTTAGTATGTTATAAAGTTAGTATGTTATAAAATTAGTATGTTATAAAGTTAGTATGTTATAAAGTTAGTATGTTATAAAGTTAGTATGTTATAAAGTTAGTATGTTATAAAGTTAGTATGTTATAAAGTTAGTATGTTATAAAGTTAGTATGTTATAAAGTTAGTATGTTATAAAGTTAGTATGTTATAAAATTAGTATGTTATAAAGTTAGTATGTTATAAAGTTAGTATGTTATAAAGTTAGTATGTTATAAAGTTAGTATGTTATAAAAAGGCGGGGGAAACAATGGCCCTAGTGGATCGAAGAGTGCTGTGATCTTGAGAAAAACCTGCTGCGAAGAAGAAAGGAACCCAACTTTCTTGGGTTACGCCAACAGACTCTCGGAAACGGAAGATGTCGCAGTGCGGGGACTTCTTGGCAAAGCCGATAAAGTATAGGGTTTAGGGTTTAGGGTTTAGGGTTTAGGGTTTAGGGTTTAGGGTTTAGGGTTTTATTGTTTAGGGTTTAGGGTTTAGGGTTTAGGGTTTAGGGTTTAGGGTTTAGGGTGGCCCCCAAGTTTAAAGCTTTAGCAGAAGAACTGAAATCAAGCTTAAGAACGAGGGGGGCCCCAGTTCTCTGAGAGGCACTATTATGTAGGCGTGAGAGAAGCACTGACTTATCAAGCCGAGAGACCAATTTGAAGCAGGAGAGAAGAAACTTCTTTGGATAACCACGAGCACGAAGTCTGGAGTAAAACTGTTTTCGAAGTCTCATAAAACCAAATGGATCTGATTCCCTGAGGAGATACCTCTTGAGCTCACTTAAGATGAAGGATTTCTTTTGGTGAGGAGGATGCCAGGAGTAATACGGAATGTATTGAAAGGCATTGAGGGGCTTCTGGAAGCATTTGGTATCAAGAATACCGCAAGCATGGAAGCGATCTCCCTTGAAGAGGGTAATGTCAAGAATGTCCACAGAAGAAAAAGAAGCTGAAGGTGTAATTCTGATCTCAGGGTAGAAGCTCTGATACTGAGAAAAGAATGTTGACAAAGAGGACTCATCACCAGTCCAAATACCAACAGCATCATCAATGAACCTTTTGTAGAACATAAGACAGGAGCAATCAAACTGAGAGAAGAGACGCTTTTCCAAATGGCAAAGGAAAAGACAGGCGTAGACAACTGTGAAATTGCTGCCCATAGCAGTACCCCGGAGTTGTTTATAAAAAACACCATCGAACTCAACATAGTGTTCACGGAGAACAAGTTCAGCAAGCTCCAAGATCAGATCAATCAACCTCAGATTAAGATTATGAGTATGGAAATACTCAACAACCATCTCCCGAAGAGCATAGAGGCCCTCAGTGGTAGGGATGCTCGGATAAAGAGACTCCACATCAAAGGTAAACAAGATGCAAGAAGAAGGAAAAGCCTTGCGATCAAGTTCACGAAGAAGACTGAGAGAATCAGGAAGATGAGGCTGCTGTTGTAGGAGAATCGGAAACAAAAGAACATGAAGAAGCTTCGAGGCTGGTTCCAACATATAACCTGTATAGCTGCAAATCGGTCTACCCACCAGAATAGGCTTATGAAGCTTAGGCAGGAGATAAAAAGCACAGGCTTTAGCTGAAGAACAAGGATTCTTCAAAAGGAAGCAACGAACAGGTTTGAGGAAGAACAGAAACTTATCAATGATAAAAGAGAGTCTGCTCCAAATCAGCTTCCAAGGAACACAATCAACACGAAGATAAACCAGGGGGTCCGAAAGTTGGCGAAGACCTTCATATTTGTACCAAGAAGAATTGAGGACAACAAGGCCGAGATTCTTATCTGCTGGTTTGATGACAATGGAAGAGTCATTCTTCAAATCATTGAGACTCTTGAGGAGTCTAGCAGGAAGAAGAGGACGCCGAACAAACGAGCCAGCACAGGAAGCAATGCGAGACCGAAAAATGTCTTCAGCTTTATGGATGATCTCTTCAAGTTGGTAGTTTTGTTCATCCGGATTCCAAAAGGGATTCTTCTGGCGGAAAGGATGAGGAAAAACTCCAGAAACAAGAGGAGAACAGGAGACATGAGGTGCTTCCGGACCAAAGAAAGCACGAAGACGAAGAAGTCTGGCAAAAGCTCTGAATTCTTTATGAAGATCAAGAACAGACATTGGAGGAGGACGAGGAATAAATTTAATTCCAAGTCCTAACAATCTTCGTTCATCAGCAGAGAGACGCCGAGAAGAGAGGTTATGAATGGCAATGTTAGATATCCGATTCTCAACCTCCGAGGCAGTCTTTCTAGAAAAAAATGATCGAGCCATGAAGTCCCGATCAATGGCAGGTCCCCAGTGATTTAAGCGGGGCCGGAACCGCGGATGCGGGAGTTGTGTACCTGTCTGTTCTGCTGTCTGTTTCTTCCTCTTTGATGGCCCTGAGTTTGATTCTTGTAGGAATTCTGCCCACGATTTTTGCCGTTGGATGGATTTGAATGTGCGGCAGATTGCACATTCTTCGCCGAATGGCGGGGGGCAGAGTTTCCCTTTGATTGCAACTGTCCAGAGGCAGCCGAGGTGTTCTTCCCGGCTGCACGAGACCCTTTTTTTGGAGTAGAGTCCACATTAGAAGTTGTCTTGACTGGAGGGGCACCAGAGGAGATCTTTTTCTTCTTGTTCTTTTTCTTCCTGTTCTTATTCTTCACCTGTGTTTCATTGGGGGCAGAGAGAAGATTTTTCAGAGCAATGATTTCTTTAGAAAGATGACCATATTTCTGATTAATCTTATCATTAATAATTTGTGCAATAGTGGGATCGAGCGGTAGCTGTTCGGCATCAGACATAGCTGTATCTCGAGAATCTTGCCTA